>CM041781.1:248721836-249321836 GCA_023374045.1 Limonium bicolor | reverse complement strand
TTTTTCCATCAGTTTAATCAGGTGAGGAGGATAATACCCTTAATTTATTTATTTCCTCACTAATTATCCTCTCTTCTAGTCACGTTTCCACGACGTTCATTCTTTCCCCTCACTCTGTCAGTTTTGAAATACCGTCAATACGCTCCTCTCTTCTCTGTTCTCTCTCTTCCAAAGTACGTTCAATCAAGTGCCCAAGCTCTGCTGTTGTGTTCTTGCAATTCGAGTTCTGCTGCGGATTCTTCTCGCCGTTGCACTCCGGTTCAGGTTAAGGTAAGGGCGTCGGTTGTTCTTGTGTAAATTCTGCAATTGGGAAGCCTACTCTCTTCTGATTTAGGTTTCTACAGTCTGATTGTCAGGATCGTCAATCCTTCTGCGTGGCTGTGTTCGGACTCCCCTCTGCGTTTCCTTTACTATTGATTCAGGTACGGATTGTGATTTCGTGGGCAATGGCAGTTTCTGATTTGGGAATTTGGTTCTGATTTCGGTCTGTTCTTCAGTTGTGTTGTCCGGGTGTATTGTCGTTCTGCATTCGGGAATTCTGCGTTGGTCTGGACTCTGCTATCCAGTTTGGATTTCGTCTGCTGTTAATTCGAGGTAGGTGGCTTTCGGATTCGATCCGTGTGTTCAGCCTTGGGGAGTTTGGGTTCTGCAGATTAACTCAATGATTTGATCTTGTGTTTGTGTGTGATTTATGTCCGTTTAATGCCATTTCAATGGATTAAACCCCCAAGGTTTTTGTAAATGTGTGTGTTGTTTTAGATTGGTTTTTTGTGCCTCTGTTCGTGTTGAAATCGCCTCTGTTCTCTGTATATTTCGGCGTGTCCGAACTTCTGTCCGACCGTTGAAGTTCGGACATGCCCTTCTACGCGCTTTTATTCTCTGAAGTTTTCGCTGTGTCCGAACTTCTGTCCGAGCTTTGAAGTTCGGACACAGCCTTCTGCTTTCTCTGATTTTGGCTTCGACTTGTGTCCGAACATTGATGTCCGGACACAAGTTCGGACTCTACACGTTCTGATTTCCGAAGAACGTCCGAACATCCGTCCGAACGTGGATGTTCGGACACCTCTGTCTCTTCTTCTGTTTTGAAGTTCGACCTGTGTCCGAACTTCGTAGTTCGGACACATGTTCGGACATCTGTCTGATTTCGACTTCTGAGTCTCGACTTGTGTCCGAACATTGATGTCCGGACACAAGTTCGGACATGCCTCTGTTTTGACAATATCTTCTTGCTCGTTGAGCTCCGTTTTGACTTCCGTTTACGGGGTTGGATTCCCCATCTGATTTCCAAGCCATCTATGTGCTTTCTGGTGCCTTTGGTGCACATATGCTTATCTGTATTTAAGCTTCTGTTTTGGGACCTAGTTATCTCTATGTCTGAGCCTTTGGATGGCTGGTTACGCTGTCTCGTAGCACGCTATGTAGGATCCTTCTGTTCACGGGTGACGTTCCCCGTTCTGTTCACGGGTTTTACACCTGTTCTGTTTACGAGTGAGGTTTCCTCGTTCTGTTCACGAGCTGGTTGCTCGTTCTGTCTGTATGCTGTGATCGCTAGTGTCCCACTCTGTTTTCTGCTTCTGTCTGCTTCTGCTCTGTTTAGCCCCTTAATGAATGGACTTCTGTTTCTGGTTTCTGACATGTTTATGGATTCTTTGACTCCTTCTGATTTGTCACTATTCTGTAAACGTTTTGAGCATGCTGGTTGATGAAGTTGGTCATCTACTGGGCATAGTTGTATGCTCATTCCCCTACTTCTAACGCTTTTGCAGATTGATTAGCGAGGATCGTCTACCCTCAGCTTCTGGAGTTTAGTTGCTTCGTATTTAGCTTCTTTTGAGACCTTTGTATTGAATTTGAGCCTTTGGGCATATTTCGTTAGCTTCCGCTTTTGACATCCGTTTGGTGGGTTTTGTAATGACTTTTGGGGATGTTCTAACATCTCTTTGGTTATACTTTATTTAAGTATTTCGTTTGGGCCTTATTTGTTTATCTGTTTAAGTTGCTTATTAGAGCCTTGCGTTATTATGTAATAATACGCGGCGTGTAATACCCCTAACTCCTAGGCCAGTGTTTGGGGGTGTTACATTTAGTGGTATCAGAGCTCTGGGTTCTAATCTGCTAGGATTTTAAGTTAGCCAGTCAGTCAGAAACGTCAGTGTTAGTGTCTGAGTCTAACTGCCTGCTGTTGGACTTTCAGAATGCCGCCAAGAAGAGCAACGAACCCTCCAGGAAATGTGGCTGATGCTGTTCAGCAGTTCATGACGCAGCTCATGCAGACCATGGCTGCAGGGGTGGACCAGCTGGGGAGGACCAGCTGGTGGAGCAGGCCCAGTGGGGCGGCGGAGGCTGGAGGGATGCAGAGGTTATTTTCTGAGTGGTTAAAACTGGTGTAAAATTAAAAGAAAAGAAATTAAAACTCAAATTATAAACGACGGGCTGCAAACAAATCCCGGTCGTAGTTAGTATAACAAGTGTCGTATCCACAGGGAGATTGTTCAATAATCCTAGTCTTGGTAGTTACTTAAAAACTGTAAAAAGGGTTTAGCCGGAGGCAAGCTTGATTTGTTTGTTTGATCAGTGCAAATATAATAAAACAGTAAAAAGGTGAATTAATTGATGTGAATGGAAAAATGTATCCTAGGATAGCGGGGGAATTTCCTAAATTATTTAAACATATTTATAACCATGTCTCAATTATTTATTGCCTATTAGAGTTAATAATTGTCAGTTACGAACTCTTAATAAAAGCCTTAGTATTTTCCCTGCTCAGTCCGGAGTGTAAATACTAAGATTAATTCCTTGGTGGTACTTAGACTATCTCAAAATCATGTGTTGATAGTTACCAAAATAAATGCAGTCGTTTGTCCGCGCAAGCATTTAGCAATATTAGTTAAAAGGAATTAAAACAAGTTAACAAGTGAGACAGGTGATAAATATGTTTACGTAATATTAGAAATAACCCCCAACCTAGGATACAAAAGAAATTTACTCAGACATAACCGTAGATAAGAAGGTAGCACAGACAGATTTTGACATTTTTCGGAGGAGGAACTGGTCTGCTCTCGCTCTCACTGCTGCTCTTCTATTTCTTTAGTTACTACTTACTGCGTGAGTGTGGACTGATATGGTGTTACGGGAGAGAATTAATGGAAGCGAATGGATATGGATGAGTGTGGTGAAAATATTCTTCAGACTCCCGTCGTGCGTGGTGGTTTTTATGCAGTTAAGGTGGTGGGTTTATATAGAGGTTTGGATCCGTACGCATTTGATTGCAGATGAAGAAGAGCATTGATTGCTTCATTTATTGCAGTGGACAGACATGAACGCGTGATGGGAGTAGATGGATAAGTGGGTGAGTTGCAGACGACGGCGAAGACGGGCGAAGAAAACTGTCGCGACTGATTTTTCAGTCACGACCGCCTGTGGTACCGCCTATAACCAGGCGTTTATGTTGTGTGTGTCCGCCTCTTGTACGCCAAATAACAGGCGGTTGTATGCCTGGTCCGCCTCCAGACCGCCCAAAACGGGGCAGTTGCTTGTGTCCTGTCCGCCAGTATTTGGGCGGTTTGCCCATGTGTGACGTCCGCTTGGCTGTCCTCACAATATGGGGCGGACAAGAGCTCTCAAGGGGTGTCCGCATGGCTGTCCTCACAATATGGGGCGGACAAGAGATGGCTGTCCTCCTAGTTTTGGGCGGACACAACTTGTTGTGAGTGTTGCCACTTTGACTGGCTCTAGATTATTCGTTTGGACTCCGTTTTTCGAACCGTCCCTGCGGCTATGCGTTCGTCTCTTCATGTACTTTGCTCCTAGCTTGGATTTTCCCTCATGTTTTAAACCAATAAATTTGTGAGATAATCAATAAAACATAAACTAGAGGAAAAACATATGATAAGTGAGAATGAGTAGAAAAGTGCTGATATAATATATGAAATACACCCATAAAACATGCTCATTTAGACACTTAATCACACCCCCACACTTACCTTTTGCTTGTCCTCAAGCAAAACCATGTACCCAAGCAAGTAGGGAATGCTCAATATAATACAAATACTATTATGAAGGGTAGGATAAAAAAGTCAATAGTACATGATCTTAAACTTTTTAGAGGAGTGCGATCCATCACCTATTGGTGGCATAGGTGTACTCAGGGCAAAAATAAAAATTAGAGTTTCGGGATGATCGGAGTACTTCAATGTTTCTTGATTTAGGTGACTTTGAGAACTTTTACCATGGCCAACTTCTCTCAAGAATGGGCATTGAGGAGAAAACAAAAGGAAAAATAGATTTATGCATTTGTTTCACTTTTGCATAAGAGATGAGAAGATAATAAGTAGGCATTAAGCCTTTGTATTTAAGAACACTCAACTCTCTTTGTTGGTTACCAATGGTGTCTTGCAAGTTCCTTATTTATTTTTTTTTTTCTTTTTAAACAGAGAAGCACCCTTAGCAATCCCTAAGAAAGAAGACAGAAGAACCCCTGAGTAATAAAAATCCAACCATTTCAGATCATTTGGTCCACACCGCATAAAAATGCTCCTCAAAAGTAATCAAAATTTTTAAAATTTTTGTACATTTTTGTACCATTTATCCCACAATTCATAACAATATTTATTCTTAAAGAGAACAACCTACACATAAAGGGTCCACGATATTGAATTTGAACAAACGCAAGATAAGCAGAGAGATTAAGCATTTTAGCATAAAATGTCACCGAAAAGGGCACACTCCCCCACACTTAATTGAACAATGTCATCATTGTTCACCAGAAAAACAAGGGAAAGTTGCAGAAGGCCTTTTCGGTTAGTAGATAGAATAGAGAGAACACGAAGCTCACGAATATTCATTTAAGCATATAAATTCTCCTCTGCATATTTTATTAAAATAAAAAGCATAATTAAAGAAACTGGTACTCCCCTGATTTTTATTTTTGCTAGCGTGGTATTGGACTTCCCCCACACTTGAGCTTCAGCCTCAAGTAGCGTAGCTTGGTTGCGGTGTAGTCATGAAATTGCACCTGCAAAAGACACTAGAAGCAACCATACTACAAACGGGGTTAAGAGTTAGCAAAAAACAAAATTTAAAGGGAACCTGAAAATTAAAAACAGCATAAAAGCATATAAAAGATAAGTTCGTCCGGGTTGCCTCCCGGAAAGCTGCCCTTCTTTAACGTCTTTGGCTAGACGCTTTTCGTTAGATCGATCCTGGGGGGTGGTTATGAGGAGTAGATCCAAGCATGACTCGATGGTTTTTTTGAGAGTCCACCTGGATGCATTTTCTTTTCTTTTCTTATCCCGCTCCTTCATCCTGGTTGGTGGTTGTAATTCTCTTGAGAACATGCCGTATGGAAGGGTGATAAACAGAAGTGGGGATGATGATGATTGAGTATCTCTCACAAACTTGAGATCTTTGGATTTGCTATCTGGAGATCTTCCTGATGCAAACTCCAGCTTTTCGTTATAAGCTTGAAGGGTGATTTTCCCCTGGGCTACCCAAATGTGCACATCGGCTGTGGCAAGGAATGGTCGTCCAAGGATGAGAGGTGTAGTGGAGTTCTCTTCGATGTCTAGAATGACAAAATCGCATGGGAAGTATAAGTGCTCCACTTTAATGATAACATCCTCCACCACTCCGCTTGGGTAAGCTACTGAACCATCCGCCAGTTGAAGGGTCATCTTAGTTTTTTTCATCTCTCCAATTCCTAGCTTTTTGAAAGTTGAGAGGGGCATCAAATTAATGGAGGCACCTAGATCGCATAAGGAGTATGGAAATGAGGTGCTACCAATTGTGACTGGAATGGTGAAGCTGCCCGGATCATTGCATTTTGATGGTAGTGGTTTTTGTAGAGTAGCTGAGCAAGCTACATTGAGAGGTACCGTACCGACTTCGGCCAATTTAGTTTTGTTGGATATGAGGTGTTTGAGGAATTTGGCGTAGTTTGGCATTTTGGCAATGAGGTCTACAAACTGTATATTGACTTTTAGTTGCTTCAGCATTGCCAGAAACTTACCATATTCATTATCCAACTTCTGCTTTTGGAGTCGGTGAGGAAATGGTATAGGCGGTTCTTGTGAAGAAGGTTCTGAAGCTGATGGAATAGTGAGGATGGTGGGAGATGTTTTTTCTACCGGGACCTCAGCTTTTCCTTCACTGTCCTCTTTGGATTCTTCTGATTGTTGCGGGATGTGAATCTCGTCGGTTTTCTTACCGCTTCTCAAGGTTATCGCCTTAACCTCTTCTCCTTCTATTTCAAATTCGAGCTTCTCATTTTCATAACCGGCTACCAAGTGCTCAAGGTAGGTATTCTCAGATTGAATACGATTATTATAGACTTTGGCGGTGCTTTCAAGTTCAGCTACATTCCTTTTGGAAGTTTCGATTGCTACAACCCACTCTTGGAGGGAAGGGTGTAGTTCTGGAACTTTAGCTGTTTTAGCCACCTCCGTCTTTTCTTCATCGTGCTCCTTCACATAGATGCACTTGGCTTGCTCTCTTGGATTTGGTTCATTTTGGCTTGGGAGAGCCCCTGGCGGTCTTCGAGAAAGATGTTCTGCAAGTTGATTGAATTTACCTTCGATTTTCTGGTTGAAGGCTTCTTGTGCAGAGAGCTGGTTCTGAGTTATGGACATGGATCCCTTCATCATCTCTTTGAGTTCTGCGTTTGGATCAACAGAGGATGAAGATGGTTGTTGTTGTTGTTGAAAACCTGGAGGGGCACCTAGTGCTCTGTAACCCATATTAGAGTTTGGTTGGGGTCTGTTTCCCTGATAGGTGTTGGAATTGTTGTTCTGCCCTCCTTGGTTCTGATCATTATTTTTCCATGAGAAATTCGGGTGATTTCTCCATGGATAGTTGTTGTTGAAGTTGTTGTTGTAGGAATTACCGGGACGGTTTCCTATGAAGTTTGCGTCCTCGTACTGTCCTTTACCTTCGCACTGAGGGGTTTCATGAGGACCGGCGCATATGACACATCCTTCTGTAGGTGGAACTGACGATGAACTTGTAGGTGGGGAAGCTATTGTTTTTACGATTTCGTTTTGTGATGTCGTTAGTTTTTCCACCATCTTTGCAAGGGACGAGATCTGAGCTGATAAATGATCTGTAGGCTCAACATGGAGTAGGCCTGCTGCTCGTGGCGCTCTTCCCTTGGATCGCGTCCACTGTCTTGTATTGCTCGTCATGGTTTCAAGAAGATCCATTCCTTCTTTAGGAGATTTCATCATGAAACTTCCTCCTGCAGAGGAATTGACGAGTAGTCGGTTCCCATCATCCAGACCGTTGAAGAATGACAGGCAGAGGGATTGATCGTCAAGACCATGGTGGGAACATTTCATTAGCATATCTTTGAATCTGTCCCATGCGTCGTACAACGTTTCTCCCGGCTCCTGACAGAAAGTGTTGATTTCACCGATCAATTGCCTTGTTCTACTGGTTGGGTAGTATTTGGCAAGGAATTTTTGGGCCATTTGAAGCCATGTGGTGATTGATCGGGAGGGAAGACTTCGGTACCACCGGTTTGCTGAATCCGATAATGAGTGAGGAAAAAGTTGTAGTCGGATTCTTTCTTTGACATTGCCGGTTTGGCCAAAAGAATTGCAGAAGTCTAGGAAGAGACTCAGATGATTTGGGGCTTCATCTGGGTTCGCTCCACTAAACTTGCCTAGATCCCGGACGGCGGTGATGTAGTGGGTTTTGAAAACCCATCGTCCGGCTTCTTCTGGTGTTAGTTCAGGGGAGAACTATGGCTGATGCTCTTCCTTCGGTGTTCGGTTGGTGGTAATCAGATAGGGCACGGTGTTCTGGTTGATTTGCATGGTCCATTTCATTTATAACTTCGTTATTGGCCATGGCTTGGTTTCTCAGGTTTCTTTGTGCTTGTAATAAAGTGCGCTCGGGCTCGGGGCTCGGACTGATTGGTGGAGAGCCTCGGGTTCGAGTGTTTGGCATGCACAGAAGATAACTTGTGGTTCGTCAGAAACTGCAAAATTAGTTAGTAGATAGAATAAGAAAGACAGAGATATTGGTTAGGCTGATAAACGTTAGTTAAACAATACTGATATATATTTTTTTGTATTTTTTTTTAAAACAAGAGTAAAATGACAGAATATTAAATGACAAGGGAAAGAAATGACAGAAAATTAAAGTTAGGAGTTAGTATACAGAAATTATAAGTTAGTAGTTAGTATACAATGGAAAGAAATGTTAAGGACAATGGACATGAAATGTTAGTATACAATGGAAAGAAATGACAGGAAATTTTAAGTTAGTAGTTAGGGACAATGGAAAGAAAGGACAATGGAACGAAATGACAATGGAACGAAATGACAATAATATTAAGATGTTAGGAGTTAGATGTCCGAAGTCCGAAGTCAAATGTCCAAGTCAGGTCAGAAGTCCGATGTCCAATTCAGATGTCCGAGGTTAACAATTTAATAGTATTAACAGATTATTTTAATACAGCGAGTGAACTACCGGAAACTAGGGAAACTGATGGAATCAATCTCCCCGGCAACGGCGCCAATTTGCAGAGGTTATTTTCTGAGTGGTTAAAACTGGTGTAAAATTAAAAGAAAAGAAATTAAAACTCAAATTATAAACGACGGGCTGCAAACAAATCCCGGTCGTAGTTAGTATAACAAGTGTCGTATCCACAGGGAGATTGTTCAATAATCCTAGTCTTGGTAGTTACTTAAAAACTGTAAAAGGGGTTTAGCCGGAGGCAAGCTTGATTTGTTGTTTGATCAGTGCAATATAATAAAAACAGTAAAAAGGTGAATTAATTGATGTGAATGGAAAAATGAATCCTAGGATAGCGGGGGAATTTCCTAAATATTTAAACATATTTATAACCATGTCTCAATTATTTATTGCCTATTAGAGTTAATAATTGTCATTACGAACTCTTAATAAAAGCCTTAGTATTTTCCTGCTCAGTCCGGAGTGTAAATACTAAGATTAATTCCTTGGTGGTACTTAGACTATCTCAAAATCATGTGTTGATAGTTACCAAATAAATGCAGTCGTTTGTCGCGCAAAGCATTTAGCAATATTAGTTAAAAGGAATTAAAACAAGTTAACAAGTGAGACAGGTGATAAATATTGTTTACGTAATATTAGAAATAACCCCCAACCTAGGATACAAAAGAAATTTACTCAGACATAACCGTAGATAAGAAGGTAGCACATACAGATTTTGACATTATTTCAGAGGAGGAACTGGTCTGCTCTCGCTCTCACTGCTGCTCTTCTATTTCTTTAGTTACTGCGTGAGTGTGGACTGATATGGTGTTACGGGAGAGAATTAAATGGAAGCGAATGGATATGGATGAGTGTGGTGAAAATATTCTTCAGACTCCCGTCGTGCGTGGTGTGTTTTATGCAGTTAAGGTGGTGGGTTTATATAGAGGTTTGGATCCGTACGCATTTGATTGCAGATGAAGAAGAGCATTGATTGCTTCATTTATTGCAGGGGACAGACATGAACGCGTGATGGGAGTAGATGGATAAGTGGGCGAGTTGGGCGAGTTGCAGACGACGGCGAAGACGGGCGAAGAAAACTGGTCGCGACTGATTTTTCAGTCACGACCGCCTGTGGTACCGCCTATAACCAGGCGGTTATGTTGTGTGTGTCCGCCTCTTGTACCGCCAAATAACAGGCGGTTGTATGCCTCTGGTCCGCCTCCAAGACCGCCCAAAACGGGGCGGTTGCTTGTGTCCTGTCCGCCAGTATTTGGGCGGTTTGCCCATGTGTGACGTCCGCTTGGTTGTCCTCACAATATGGGGCGGACAAGAGCTCTCAAGGGGTGTCCGCATGGCTGTCCTCACAATATGGGGCGGACAAGAGATGGTTGTCCTCCTAGTTTTGGGCGGACACAACTTGTTGTGAGTGTTGCCAACTTTGACTGGCTCTAGATTATTCGTTTGGACTCCGTTTTTCGAACCGTCTGCGGCTATGCGTTCGTCTCTTCATGTACTTTGCTCCTAGCTTGGCTTTTCCTCATGTTTAAACCAATAAATTTGTGAGATAATCAATAAAACATAAACTAGAGGAAAAACATATGATAAGTGAGAAATGAGTAGAAAAGTGCTGATATAATATATGAAATACACCCATAAAACATGCTCATTTAGACACTTATCAAGGGAGGAATGTGAAAGCGCTTCAGGAATTCATGAAGCTGAAGCCGCCGTCGTTCGATGGGGCAGGAGACCCCCAGGTGGCCAGTCATTGGCTGTCAGAGGTGGAGGACTTGCTACGTGTGATGGGCTCAGAGGAGGAGCAGAAGGTGGACTTCGCCACCTTTCTGTTCAAGGCCGAAGCCAAGGAGTGGTGGAGGTCAGTTATGGGGAAGTTCCCACAGCCTTGGACGTGGGAGCAGTTCACTGGGGAGTTCAACAAACAGTTCTACCCCGACGTCTACAAGGATCAGCGCATTCTGGAGTATAACCGACTACGCCAGGGTCGGGACATGAGCGTTGAGGAGTACGTCCGCAAATTCATCAGCCTGTCTAAGTTTGCACCTGAGCCTGACGAGCATAGGAAGGCCAGGAAGTTTGAGAGTGGCTTGAGGCCAGACATCCGTTCTGCTGTGACGCCCCTGCGTCACAAGACCTTCAGGGACGTTGCTGATGTCGCCCTGTTGGTAGAGGCTGACTTGAGAGGTCGCCAGTCGGGGGAAGGACCAGAAGAGGAAGCAGAGGTCCGATGAGAGCGACAGGAGGGATCAGTCTGCTTCTCAGAAGAAGCAGTCTACTGGAGACCGAGCTGGAGACCGCTCTGGAGACCGCGCACGAGATAGAGGTGGTTCGTCTTCGTCAGCTCCC
This sequence comes from Limonium bicolor, assembly GCA_023374045.1. Taxonomy (NCBI): domain Eukaryota; kingdom Viridiplantae; phylum Streptophyta; class Magnoliopsida; order Caryophyllales; family Plumbaginaceae; genus Limonium; species Limonium bicolor. The sequence goes on along the minus strand of CM041781.1, from coordinate 249,311,015 downwards.
GCTCCGAAGTGCCAGGTCTGTGGCAAATTTCACCGAGGTCAGGACTGCTACAGGAAGTCCGGGGCCTGTTTCAAGTGTGGATCCATGGGCATAGGATTGCTGATTGCCCTCAGGCTGAGAGGAGCAGGGGTAGTTCTGGAGGTAGAGCCGTTGAGTCTGCTTCAGGGTCCAGAGATCGAGACCGGGCTGAGCAGAAGAAGCCCCAGGGCCAGGCCAGAGTGTACGCGATGGCTGGAGAGAGAGACCGATCGACTGACAGAGTTGTCACAGGTATTCTCCAGCTGTCTTCTCGTTCTGTTTTCTGTTTGTTTGACTCTGGAGCCACCCACTCTTTTATTTCTGTGAGTTGGTGGGTGAGCTCGGTTTGCCTGTTGTGCCTCTGGGTGTTGAGCTGTGTGTGCATAGTCCATTGGTTAGGGACTCTTCTATGTTGTTGAATTCTGTCTGTAAAGCTAGTCCTGTGTTAGTCAAGAATAGGATTCTGTGTGCTGACCTCATCCCGATGGAGATGACTAGTTTTGATGTGATTCTGGGCATGGATTGGCTTGCTGCGCACCATGCCCACATCGATTGTGCCGCTTCGAGAGTCACTTTTGAGGAGCCGGGCCAGCCCCGTTTGATTGTAGCAGGGAATGGACTCCCGTGCTCGCCGCCAGTCATATCAGCGATGCAGGCGTTCCGCTTTCTGAGGAAAGGATGCCAGGGATATCTGTGCTACATCCCTGAGGTTCGCAAGGATGCGAAGTTGGAGGAGATTCCAGTAGTCAGAGACTTCCCAGATGTGTTCCAGGATGACGTACCTGGGCTTCCCCCTGTTAGAGAGGTGGAGTTCTCGATCGAGCTCGCACCTGAGACTCAGCCGATTTCGAAGGCCCCATACCGGATGGCGCCTGCTGAGCTTAAGGAGTTGAAGGTCCAGTTACAGGAGCTGCTGGATAAGGGCTTCATTCGCCCGAGTGTGTCGCCTTGGGGAGCACCAGTGTTATTTGTAAAGAAGAAGGACGGTAGCATGCGGCTGTGCATTGACTACAGGGAGCTCAACAAGGTTACCATTAAGAATAGGTATCCTCTCCCGCGCATAGATGACTTGTTCGACCAGTTAGCAGGAGCTAAGGTGTTTTCGAAGATCGATCTGAGGTCGGGATATCATCAGTTGAGGATTAAGGCAGACGACGTGCCTAAGTCCGCTTTCAGGACTCGTTATGGACATTACGAGTTCCTAGTGATGCCATTCGGGCTGACGAATGCGCCTTCTGTATTTATGGACATGATGAACCGGGTGTTCAAGCCGTTTTTGGACCAGTTCGTCGTAGTTTTATTGATGACATCTTGGTGTATTCCAAGAGTGCTGAGGAGCACGAGGAGCATTTGAGGACCGTTCTCCAGACTCTGAGGGAGAACGAGTTGTACGCGAAGCTGAAGAAGTGTGAGTTCTGGTTGGATCAGGTGGTATTCTTGGGACATGTGTCTCTAAGGATGGTATCTCCGTGGATCCGGAGAAGATTCGAGCTATTACTGAGTGGGCCAGGCCTACTAATGTTGGAGATATTCGTAGCTTCCTTGGATTGGCGGGCTACTACCGCAAGTTTGTGGAGGGCTTCTCCAAGTTGGTGATTCCGTTGACTCGTCTGCTTCAGAAGGATGTGAAGTTCGAGTGGAGCGATGCCTGTGAGCAGTGTTTTCTGGAGCTGAAGAAGAGGTTGACTACTGCGCCGATCTTGACTCTTCCAGAGGGGACCGAGGGCCTGGAGGTTTTCTGTGATGCGTCCCATAGGGGACTTGGGTGTGTTCTGATGCAGCAGGGGAAGGTGGTTGCATATGGCTCTCGTCAGCTTAAGCCATATGAGAAAAACTATCCGACCCACGATCTGGAGCTAGCTGCTGTGGTGTTTGCTCTGAAGATTTGGAGGCACTATTGTATGGAGCAGCGTGCAAAGTTTATACGGACCACAAGAGCCTCAAGTATCTGTTCACTCAGAAGGAGTTGAACTTGAGGCAGAGGAGGTGGCTGGAGTTACTGCACGATTATGATCTGGAGATCCTCTACCATCCTGGTAGAGCGAACGTTGTGGCTGATGCGCTCAGTAGGAGGGGTCCGTCTGGGACCGTCTGTGCTTTGTCTGGTGTGCAGAGGTCTGCTCTGGAGTTGCAGCGCATGGGTATCTGGGTCGTCCGACCAGAGAGATCTGGGATGTTAGCAGCATTATAGATTCAGCCTACCTTGATCGACAGGATCAAGGCCAGTCAGGAGCTTGATGTCAGTTTGGGTAAGATCAGAGATGAGATAGCTGCGGGTCAGGAGTCTGAGTTCAGGGTTTCAGAGGATGGCTGTCTGAGGTTCCGAGACCGTGTCTGTGTGCCTGCGATGATGCTTTGAGACGTGAGATCATGCAGGAGGCTCATGGAGCTCCTTACTCGGTACACCCAGGAGGGTGAAGATGTACCGGGACTTACGTGAGACATTTTGGTGGAGCAACATGAAGAGGGACATCTCCGACTTTGTATCCAGATGTCGGACCTGTCAGCAGGTCAAGGCCGAGCATCAGAGACCAGCTGGTTTGCTTCAGCCTCTTCCCGTTCCGGAGTGGAAGTGGGAGAGCGTCGGTATGGACTTCGTCATGGGACTGCCTAAGACTCCGAGGGGTTTTGATGCAGTTTGGGTCATTGTGGACCGGCTCACGAAGAGCGCTCACTTCCTACCTGTCAGGAAGACCTTCAGTTTGCACCGTTTGGCTCAGTTGTACATGGATGAGATTGTGCGTCTACATGGGTTCCTGCTTCGATTGTGTCTGACAGAGATCCGAGGTTTGTGTCCAGATTCTGGCAGAGTTTGCATCAGGCTATGGGGACGAAGTTGTCTTTCAGTTCAGCTTATCATCCTCAGTCAGATGGTCAGACAGAGAGGACGAATCAGGTCCTTGAGGACATGCTCAGAGCATGTGTGTTGGACTTCGGGGGCAGTTGGGATCAGCACGTTGCACTGATTGAGTTCGCCTATAATAACAGCTTTCAGACCAGTATCGGGATGGCTCCGTTTGAGGCCTTGTATGGCAGGAGGTGCAGATCACCCATCTGTTGGGATGATCTGAAGGAGAGAGCTGTGATTGGTCCAGACTGGTTCAGGATGCTGTGGGCAAGATTCAGTCTATCAGGGAGCGTCTGCTTGTGGCTCAGAGTCGTCAGAAGAGTTACGCCGATCAGAGGAGACGACCTCTAGAGTTTGAGGTGGGCGACCATGTGTATCTGAGGGTTTCTCCAGTTCGAGGAGTCGTACGGTTTGGGAAGAGAGGCAAGCTTAGCCCTCGTTTTGTGGGTCCTTTTGAGATCCTAGAGAGGATCGGACCGGTTGCCTATCGTTTGGCCCTGCCTCCGTCTTTAGCAGCAGTGCACAATGTGTTCCACGTTTCTATGCTGAGGAAGTATATTCCGGACCCATCTCATGTGATCGACTTCAGACCGCTTCAGTTGAGGGAGGACTTCACGTTTGAGGCAGTTCCTTCGAGGATTCTAGCGCGGGATGTCCGCAAGCTCAGGAGTAAGACCATGCCCTTGGTGAAGGTGCAGTGGTCGGGTCAGTCCGAGGAAGAGGCGACCTGGGAGGTCGAAAGTGAAGTACGTTCTAAGTTCCCCGCCCTTTTCGAGCAGTAGGTATGTTTTAATTTCGAGGACGAAATTCTTTTAAGGGGGAGGTGATGTTATAACCCAAAGTTCGTTATATTCTTTTATTTCGTTCCACGTTATTCTAAGTTAACTTACTTTACTTAGGACAAGGAAGTCCTTCTTAAAGAAGTTGAGGACGAGGAGGTCATTTGTTTTTCCATCAGTTTAATCAGGTGAGGAGGATAATACCCTTAATTTATTTATTTCCTCACTAATTATCCTCTCTTCTAATCACGTTTCCACGACGTTCATTCTTTCCCCTCACTCTGTCAGTTTTGAAATACCGTCAATACGCTCCTCTCTTCTCTGTTCTCTCTCTTCCAAAGTACGTTCAATCAAGTGCCCAAGCTCTGCTGTTGTGTTCTTGCAATTCGAGTTCTGCTGCGGATTCTTCTCGCCGTTGCACTCCGGTTCAGGTTAAGGTAAGGGTCGGTTGTTCTTGTGTAAATTCTGCAATTGGGAAGCCTACCCTCTTCTGATTTAGGTTTCTACAGTCTGATTGTCAGGATCGTCAATCCTTCTGCGTGGCTGTGTTCGGACTCCCCTCTGCGTTTCCTTTACTATTGATTCAGGTACGGATTGTGATTTCGTGGGCAATGGCAGTTTCTGATTTGGGAATTTGGTTCTGATTTCGGTCTGTTCTTCAGTTGTGTTGTCCGGTGTATTGTCGTTCTGCTCGGGAATTCTGCGTTGGTCTGGACTCTGCTATCCAGTTTGGATTTCGTCTGCTGTTAATTCGAGGTAGGTGGCTTATGGATTCGGCTTGTGTGTTCAGCCTTGGGGAGTTTCGTTCCGGTTCTGAGTTTAAATGTGTTTTTGCCTTGCAATTGTGGTTGCGAATTGTCTGTTTGATGGTGTTTTAATGCTTACAAACCCCCAAGGTTGTATTCTGAAAACCTTTATTGTTTTGACAGTGTTTTGATGCTTCTGTTCTGTGTGAAAATCGCCTCTGTTCTCTGTATATTTCGGCGTGTCCGAACTTCTGTCCGACCGTTGAAGTTCGGACATGCCCTTCTGCGCTTTTATTCTCTGAAGTTTTCGCTGTGTCCGAACTTCTGTCCGAGCTTTGAAGTTCGGACACAGCCTTCTGCTTTCTCTGATTTTGGCTTCGACTTGTGTCCGAACATTGATGTCCGGACACAAGTTCGGACTCTACACGTTCTGATTTCCGAAGGACGTCCGAACATCCGTCCGAACATGGATGTTCGGACACCTCCGTCTCTTTTTCTGTTTTGAAGTTCGGCCTGTGTCCGAACTTCGTAGTTCGGACACATGTTCGGACATCTGTCTGATTTTGACTTCTGAGTCTCGACTTGTGTCCGAACATTGATGTCCGGACAAGTTCGGAAGTGCCACTGTTTTGACAATATCTTGCTCGTTTGAGCTCCGTTTTGACTTCCGTTTGCGGGGTTGGATTCCCCATCTGATTTCCAAGCCATCTATGTGCTTTCTGATGTCTTTGGTGCACATATGCTTATCTGTATTTAAGCTTCTGTTTTGGGACCTAGTTATCTCTGTGTCTGAGCCTTTGGATGGCTGGTTACGCTGTCTCGTAGCGCGCTATGTAGGATCCTTCTGTTCACGGGTGACGTTCCCCGTTCTGTTCACGGGTGTTTACACCTGTTCTGTTTACGAGTGAGGTTTCCTCGTTCTGTTCACGAGCTGGTTGCTCGTTCTGTCTGTATGCTGTGATCGCTAGTGTCCCACTCTGTTTTCTGCTTCTGTCTGCTTCTGCTCTGTTTAGTCCCTTAATGAATGGACTTTTGTTTCTGGTTTCTGACATGTTTATGGATCCTTTGACCCTTTCTGATTTGTCAACATTCTGTAAATGTTTTGAGCATGCTGGTTGATGAAGTTGGTCATCTACTAGGCATAGTTGTGTGCTCATTCCCCTACTTCTAACGCTTTTGCAGATTGATTAGCGAGGATCGTCTCCCCTCAGCTTCTGGAGTTTAGTTGCTTCGTATTTAGCTTCTTTTGAGACCTTTGTATTGAATTTGAGCCTTTGGGCATATTTTGTTAGCTTCCGCTTTTGACATCCGTTTGGTGGGTTTTGTAATGACTTTTGGGGTGTTCTAACATCTCTTTGGTTATACTTGATTTAAGTATTTCGTTTGGGCCTTATTTGTTTATCTGTTTAAGTTGCTTATTAGAGCCTTGCGTTATTATGTAATAATACGCGGCGTGTAATACCCCTAACTCCTAGGCCAGTGTTTGGGGGTGTTACAATGCGCAAGATTGTTGTTGTATATGGAAGCCTTTCTTAAGGGTTCATACCATTACCACGTTGGTGGTCTTTGGTTAATGAGGGGTTTCTTCACTTGGGTTCTCGTAGTGTCCAAGTGTGGACTAGGCCAATGTTGGCATTATTACGATTTTTATGCCTCCGTGTTACCATTTCTACAGGAGGCGTGAAGGAGAATTAAGAGTTTGTCTACTGTATGCTAGGGTGATGCTCTAGTGACAGTGACATTGTGATAGCCATTAGTCCAAGCCACTCATGAAGTTGGGTTTGAATTGATGGTCCAGTTGTTGATTTCTTGTCGTATGAGGCAATATCTCTCGCAAGTCTTGTTACTAATGGTGTGGGTTTTGCAACCGTTCAAGTTACATAACGTAGTTGGTTCCTGGCTTTTAAGCCTTATTGCTGCAAGATATGCTCTCGCAAGCTGCTCATGCATGTTTCCACTCTTTGTATACCCCATAGGTTGGAGGTATTGCTGGGCTCCAGGGTAAGTCGTGACATCACGCTTCCGTTCATAGGAGGCCCTTTTGGCAAGCTGGTGCTAATTAGTGCCTTCTTATAGTTTAGGGTATTTCCTGTTAAGTGAAATCCCTTCGGTGTCCTAACCGAGTGTTCGTTCTAGCTACCGTGCTCTTATCATGACGCTTTGCTCAACTGTTGTTAACTCAGACTCCCTTCAAGGATTGCTCCTGGGTGTTGTTGGTTACGCCGTTACATCCGGCTAATGTTCCCGATACGTTGTGTCCACTATACCGTCTTGTGGTACTGTGTTTAAGTTATCCCTTTAGGGTTATAACGTCTCCCGTTCTTGGGTAGACCGTTTATACTTGTTCCTAATGCTTAAGACTGGGTTTAATATCCTCTTCAATGATGGATTATACTTTGTGGTAATCTTGTGATCGCTCTTGGGAACTCTGCCCCGTTTGTCGAGCATTGTTAAGTTCACGTTAGGCATTTGCCTTACTGTGTTTAGGCTGGGTATCCCATCCAGCTGTCAAGTAATTGCTTGAATTATTTGAGACATATCCAATGTCTATACTTACTAGTCTGTGCTTTTTACACTTCCCAATCTTCATTCCTTATCTCCAGATGGCTTCTCTGAGTTCCTTATACTTGTTCCTTAACTGAGTTTCCTCCTCCTTGATCGTCTGAGGTGTCCAGTTGTTCTGGTTAAAATTTACTCATGGTCCGTAGAACGGAGTTGACTACTTCCCGTGTGTCATACACTACATGTATACATACGTGGGGTACCTTGTTGATACGTTACCACTTACCCGACTACTTGTCAGGCCCGCAAGCTCCTTCAGAGTGCGGTCGTCGCACATCCCGTAATTGGGTACACCCGTAGTGTTCGCCACACGCCTAGGTGAAGTATTCTGTCGTCAACTCCTCTTGTATCATGGTATGATACTCACCGTAATTCTGTTGGTTTGATTTTAAAATCCAAGGTTTAAAATAAGGTTTGTGGTTTTCAAAGAAGAATTTGGTTTTGAAATCATGGTACGGTGTTAAAAGAAGTTCTTCATGGCATAGCCATGTTCGAAAACTTGACCAAGTCCAGCTTCCCACTGGCTGGTGTGTTCTAAATGTAGTGGTCAGGCCGTCAGGCCTTTCCATGGTTTCATTCCTCCAGTTTTAGGATGTTTATTCCTATAGTTGTTCCATTATGGCCACAGTACACTACTATGTACTTGTGGTGTGTTAGTGCTCCCCTGCATGTTCCTGTTCTTACTGCACTTGCTGTGGCAAGTGCGCGATACTGGTGGTTTTTGGGTAAGCCGATACCGGTCACGGTATGGTTTCCACTCGTAATTGGTAGTCTTGCTTACTCTTCCTTTGATCTTGTTGATCATTTTCTTAGGTTAATTACTCTTCTAAGTAACTTCTCAGTGAGTTTGACATGGCTGTCATTGATCAGGGTACTTCTTCAATCCTTGGAAATTCCCCTTTTGATTTGGTTGTGTTCTTCCTTGTTGCTCGTTCCCACACGTTTGTTGTGGTTACTGAGCCTGAGTTGGTTTAGGCACTACGGCTGTAGTTGCATCAGATTATATCTTGTGAATGTTCTTGTAGCTGTCTGAGCTATGTTGGCCAGGTTTGTAACCTTTTTGGCATTGTAGTTTTGGAGTCAATCACTCCCGACTATGTCCTTAGCCAGCTAGCATACCGTTTGTGGTGTTGCTTGGCTATTACTGTTGTCCCGCAGACTTGTGTCTCGGGTTCCGTTATAGTTCCTTTTTCTGCCCTGTTTCCTTAGTGTTTCTTTTCCTGCTACTGGTTGGTTAGCCAGGTTCTGCGACTGCTAGGCATGTCGCCCCATGTTGTTGCATGTTGTAGTCACCTAATGGTTGGAGTTCTCATTCTACCGCCACTAAGTGTGGTTATTGTTGTTCAACCGGGATCCATTTCCGGGACTTCCAATTCTTGGAATCTACTGTGTGTTAAGTTCTTTTCCCTTATAGGATCATCTCACTACTGCCAGATCGGGTTTTCCCGAGTATGAGAGGTCTTTCCTTCTCTCTGGCGTACTTCCCCAAGTTATACAAAGGGGTTTGTGGAGGGCGGGTCTGGTCTTGTAGGTATCCGGTACTCCCCGGGAGTTCCTAACTAGCATATCTCTAATGCTAACACTCAGCCCTTAGCCTTACGCTTCTAATTCCTAACTCGGTATTTCCTAAACTCGGTATTTCCAGTCATCAGAGCGATACTTCGCTCTGATACCACTTTTTGTAACACCCCTACCGCTAATACTGTCATTACCGTCCAATCTCCTTATACAATCCAGATTCACGCAGCGGATACTTACATACTCAACGGTGGGTGATACACTGTCGTTAGTCACCCACGTGACTAACAAGGCTACTACTACTACATACAGCATCGGTCTGATGGACCGGAATCCCGAGTACTACACATCTACAATACATACTCCTTTTACCAAGGAAATACTACAATGTTCCATTCAACACTTTGCTCATTTACATTCCATACAATACAATATACACAACCGAGTTTACTAGGTTCCAAATACAAATACAATACTCCTTCCAAGTTCATCTATACCCATCAAGAGTCTACAACTACCCATTCCTCACAACTACGTACAAGGCTCCAAGCCTTTTACGGTTCTCTACTAACTACAACTCATTCTAGCTATCCAAGTATAGTCGCCGGTCTCTTACCGTGATCATGTCTGCTTCCGGTACCTGCACACTAAAAACGTTCCCCCTAGGGGGTCAGCTTACGCTGAATATGATAACCGCATACCCCGCGTACTAGTGAGGGTACGCCGACCACTTGGTCGAATACATGCGATTGATTTCATTCAAACATACATGCATACATGCTCTTATACATAATATTACAATATATTACAAGACATACATACATACACACAGTACCATACACACAAGGAAGACGATACAAGTCAACCAAATTCCTATTTACCTTCTTCCGGGCTACACATACACGATACATACATAGTACTTACGCAATACATACACAATAATCCATACTTGTTAGCTTCATTGGTCCACCCGGGTTAATCGGGTGGAGATTACTCTTTTACTCGTTCCACGGTACTTACGCATACATACTCATACTCATACATACTTACTTACTCAAGTCAAGTCGTCGGGACCTCCGGCCCGGGGAACTACTCGGTCCCACCACCGGGATTTACTTGGTTCACCAATCCAGGATGCTAACCATTTAAGGGATTTGGGCCGTGGAGCAGTTTAAGAACCAGGAAACGGATCCAACCTCTTGTGTCTCCTCATCCTCATGCGTGGCCGAAGCTATATCGGACTTCTACTCATTCCAATTTACTTAGTACTTTTGTTAGGAGTTAGGTGGTTAGGAATTAGTAGAAGTCATTCACTCAAGCCACATACACAAATACATTGCTCAATACACATTCATACGAAATACAATACAATACTTAAGTACAATACAAGATTCGAATACAGTTCATCATCATTCATATATTTCATGAATTATACAAACTGTTGTTCAAGACAAATATCAAGAACAATGTAAACAAGCACAAATAAATGCAATATAGTCCGATTCATGCATTTATCTTATTAGGTGATCAAATAAGCACACAAATCGGGGTAACCAGATTAGGATACAGGGCATGAAGAAATCATACGTTTTTACCGGAATTTACTTTACCGGGTGCTCCCTTGTTCCTTTGGTTCCCTCTTGTTCCTTGATTCAATTCCACGAACCAATGACTACATGTCAAATGGTTCAATTAATACTAAGCATTACAATACATACTTAGCTACTACTCCCGTACTTACCCCGTTGTCCCATTGTTTCGGGTTAACTTAATGTTCATATACTTACAACTTCCTTACTTACTTTTCCAACTTGTTTATACCTTCAATGACCTTTAAACATCATTAATTAAATACTAATTATCTTATACTATCATTACCATTCCTTACCTCATCTTAAAACCCATTTAATGAGCTTAATTTTACAATTTTTGGTTGGTCCGAGACCTCATCCGGGTCTTAAGTCCCGGACCAACATGTGGTCATACTCCTCGGCCTGTTTTCAATTATGGTCCGGGACCTTATACATAAGGTAAGTCCCGGACCCAAGGCTTTGAAATCTCTCGAACGGAATTTTAATTTGGTCCGGGTCCTTGCACATAAGTCAAGTCCCGGACCCATACTTATTAAAATTCTCGGCCTATTTTGATGGGGTGGTCCGGGTCCTTGTATGGGACTTAAGTCCCGGACCACCCTCTGTCATCAACCCTCGGTCTGTTTTAATATGCTGGTCCAGGACTTAGTCTTGGACTTAAGTCCCGGACCCTGCTAAACTTTCAACAGATTTTAAGTTTTCAAAATCTGTTACAATCCAAACTTTGCCTAATTAAATTCCCATTGTTCCTACACTTAATCCCACATGTTTAAGCACCTAATTAAGCTTCTAAACATGCTCAAATCCATTACTAATTCATTACTCCTCTTCATACTAATTCACACATACATTTGCTACAGATTTTGGTTCATACTTCCCCCATGCATATTCTCATCTCTTAATGCCATTTCCAAAGCCTACAATGCACTATCTTACCTTCCAATTCATTCCCAAGCAACTACCATATCTATTCCCAAGTCCAACACTCTTTTTACCAATTCTTACACACTAATTCTTCCTAACTTCTCCAATACATTTTTAAGCACTTTGCTACAGATTTTACACTTCTTATTTCTCACACTACAACTACCACTTCATCACTACTAGACATACCTACTCAATCCAATATATACCTTGGTCCTCCCATTCACCAAGTCATTCTTAAATACATAATTCCTACCAAAATTTCGCCATAGTTCGCCTACAATTCTTACATCCTCAAATACACATCCTCTCATCAAATTCAACCTAAAGCTAGCCACACCCAACAAGGGTCCTACCAGCACATAAGGTTCATACAAAATTCCTCCAAAGCATATATACAATTCTCCAAGCTCAATACAATGCATTAACATACATACATGGCACTTTTCTCTTACTTTGCAACTCTATTTCACCAGTTCCTCCAATACCAAGCAAGCAGATTTTTCTCACATGTTTTGGGTTCATTGATTCATTTACCCATCCCATTATCCCAATACATATAGGTAGTGCATTAAGATAGGTTTTCCTTACCTTGAGATCACAATTCCTCTTTTAAGTTCTCCACCTCTCCTCTTCTTCATTCTCGGTCAAGTTGAGAAATGGGGTTACCAAACCCCAAGCCAACATTCAAGAACACAAAATAGATACAATTAAACTCCTTAACCCATAGGATAACTCTAATTCAATGAAAGGGCTTAAATGCCATTAGTTAGGGTTTTACCTAGGAGTTTTTAAGAGAGGTTTTTAAGCCTTGAATGCAAAGGAGAGTGCCTCCACCATTGGAGAGTTAAATCAAGCTCAAATCAAGAAGAAGACAAGGCATTACAAAGGGGGCAAAAATCGGCCACTATAGAGAGTGAAGAAAAACAGATTTTTCTTGAAACTTTTTACCTTAGGAGGAAGAGGAGAGTCCATGCTTCGAAATGGTATTTATTCTTCAAATGCTCAAAACGCATGGAGATGAAGTTGCTCATTTTCGGATTTTTAAAAGATAGAAATGTAGAGCTTGAAGAGGGGAGTTCAAATATGTATTTTATTTTACATTTGGAGCTCAAATGGAGCTAGAGCATGAGGAAGAAAGGAGGCTGCCATGGGAGCCATGAGAGAGCTTCAAAAATCACTGCAAGGGGGGGGAAGAGGAGTCTCAAGATGGGGGAAGGAAAGAATAGGAGAGAGAGAGAGAGAGAAGGAAATGAGGGGAGAGAGGAAAGGTGAGTGCTTTTGTACTTTATTTGCTTTTTACTTTTTGACTCCCTTATTTAATTAGCTAGTTATGTGTGTGAGAGGGAGAGGGTTATTTAACTTAATAAAACCGCCCCCTACAGTATACTAGTTGGAGCGTTTTTCGCCTTTTACAGAAAACACTCGTTATTGTACCCGGTTTTGGTACTATTCACTAACCGGGCCCGTTTTCCGGAATTTCCTCGTTTAATTATTTTTATTGATTATTAAGCTTCCATAAATGCTTAATAATTATTATTTAATGATTCACAATTTTTACGGGTTCGTTTGACCACTTAAAATCACGTTTTCGAGTTTTCTCAAAAAACGTGCGCTAACGCTATATTAGCGTTTTAATACATTATTTGGTTCCGTTTTCTTCGGGAGTTGTTCCCATATATTATTTTGGTCTTATTAAACCCTAGGAATCCATATAATACGCTAACCAAGGTCTCTTACCTCCTATGGTTATTTAACGTTTATTTAGCATTTTTCGCTTTTTAAGCGTTTCTTTATTTTCTTTGGATTTATTTTTCCTTACCAAAATTAATTAAGCATTATTAGGCTCTTAAATACCTATTAGGATAATTTTAATCGCCATATTTAAGTTCGGGGTATTTCACATAGCAAGGTTACTATGTTAGTACCTGCTTATGTACTGCATATGGAGTATACTTACTCCTTTAAGTCGCGATGGTTTGGAATGTCTTTTCCTTGTTTCATCGCCTCTTGGCAATATCTATATGCGTAGGCTCTATTGTTATAGTAGATGGAAGCCTCTTCTAAGGGTTCACATCTTCACCACCTTGGTGGTCTTCGATTAACGAGGGGTACTTTTCCTCGGGTTTCCCGTAGTGTCCAAATGTGGACTAGGCCAATGTTGGCCTTATCATGATTCCTATGCCTCTGTGCTACCATTTCTAAAGAAAGCATGAAGGTAATTAAAAGCTTGTCAACTGTATACTAGACTGATGCTCTAGTGACAGTGACACTGAGTTGGCCATTATTACAAGCCACTCAGGATGTTGGGATTGAATTGATGGTCCAGTTGTTGATTTCTTTGTCGTATGAGACAATATCTCTTGCAAGTCTTGTTATCAAATGGTGTGGGTTATGCAACCGTTAAGGTTTACATAACATAGTTGGTTGATGGCTTTTATGCCTTATTGCTGCGAGCTATGCTCCTTGCGGGCTGTTCATACATGTGTTCCCACTCCGGGTGTACCCCATAAGTTGGAGGCATCACTAGGCTCCATGGCAAGTCGCGGCATCATGCTTCCGTTCATGGGAGGCCCTTTAGGCAATCTGGTGCTAATCAGTGCCTTTTTGTAGTTTAGGGTATTTCCTGTTAAGTGAAATCCCTTCGGTGTCCTAACCGAGTGGTCGTTCCAGCTCCCGTGCTTTTATCATGACGCTTGTTCAACTGTTGATAACTCAGACACCCTTCAGGGATTGCTCCTGAGTGCTGTTAGTTGTGCCGTTACATCCGGCTAATGTTTACGATATGTTGTGTCTACTATACCGCCTTGTGGTATCGTAGTTTGAGTCATCCCTTTTTGGGTTATAACGTCTCCTGTCTTGGGTAGACTGTTCTTACTTTCTCCTAGTGTTTTAAACTAGGTTTAAATCCTTTCCAATGATGGATTATACTTCATGGTAATCTTGAGATTGCTCCTGGGAGACTCCGTCCCGTTTTTTGAGCATCGTTGTGTCCACATTAGGCATTTGCCTCACTGTGTTCAGCCTGGGTATACTTTCCAGCTGTCATGTATTTGTTTGAAGTTTTTGAGGCATATCCAATGTCTATACTTCCTAGTCTGTTCTCTTTGCACCTCCTAGTTCTTATTCCTTATCTCAGATGGATTCTCTGAGTTCTTTATACTTACTTCTTAGTCGAGTTCCTTATCCTTTATCGTCTGTGGTGTCCAGTTGTTCTGCTTGCATTTACTCATGGTCCGTAGAACGGAGTTGACTACTTCCCGTGTTCCGTACACTACATGTATACATATGTGGGGTACCCTGTTGATACGTTACCACTTACCTGACTATTTGTCAGGCCCACAAGCTCCTTCGGAGTGCGGTTGTCCTACATCCCACATTTGGGTACACTCGTAGTGTTCGTCACATGCCTAGGTGAAGTATTCTATTGTCAACTCCTCTTGTATCATTCTATGATACTCACTGTAATCTGTTGGTTTAGTTTTAAAATCCAGGGTTTTAAAAGAAGGGTTATGGTTTTGACAGAAATTTTGGGTTTTATAGAAACCAAAAATCTTCATGGCATCTCCATGCCGGTTGGTTCTGACCGAGTCTAGCTTCTTGCTGACTGGTATGTTCTAAATATGGTGGTCAGGCCGTTAGGCCTTTCCAAGGTTTCATTCTTTCAGTTGTTAGGATATGTGATCCTGTAGTCGCTTCATTGTTGTCACGGTACATTACTAAGTACATGTGGTGTGTTAGAGTTCCTCTACATGTTCTTGACCTTACTGCACTTGCCGTGGCAAGTGCATGGTACTGGTGATTTTTGGGTAATCCTATACCGGTCTTGGTATGGTTTCTGCTTGTATTTGGTAGTCTTGTCGACTCTTCCTTTGAAGTGTTGATTTATGTTTTAGAATGCTCGATCCTTTAGGTAGCTTCTCAGCGATCTGGACATGGCTGTCGTAGATCTGGGTACTTCTCCAATCTTTGGAGATTCCCTTTTTGATTTGGTTGTGTTCTTCCTCGTTGCTCGTTCCCACACGTTTGTTGTGGTACTGAGCCTGAGTTGTTTTAGGCACTACGGTTGTAGTTGTGTCAGATTACATCTTGTGAATGTTCCTGTAGCTGTTTGAGCTATGTTGGCCAGGCATTGTAACCTTAATGGCGTTATACCTTCAGAGTTAACCACTCCTGACTATGTCCTTAGTCAGCTGGTATACCATTGGTGGTATTATTTAGCTACTGCTGCCCCGCAAACTTGCGTCTCGGGTTTTGTTGCTGTTCCTTTTTCCGCTCTGTTGTTTTTAGTGCTTCCTTTCCTGCTGCTGGTTGGTTAGCCAGGTTTTGCGACTGCTAAGCATGTCGCCCCATGTTGTTGCATGTTGTAGTCTCCTTATGGTTGGAGTTCTCATTCTACCGCCATTAAGTGCGGTTATTATTGTTCAACCGGGATCCATTTCCGGGACTTCCAATTCTTGGAATCTACTGTGTGTTAAGTTATTTCCCCTTATAAGATTATCTCACTACTGCCAGATCGGGTTTTCCCGAGTATGAGAGGTCTTTCCTTCTCTCTAGCGTACTTCCCCAGGTTATACAAAGGGGTTTGTGGAGGGCGGGTCTGGTCTTGTAGGTATCCAGTACTCACCGGTAGTTCCTAACTAGCATATCTCCAATGCTAACACTCAGCCCTTAGCCCTAAGCTTATAATTCCTAACTCGGTATTCCTAAACTCGGTATTTCCAGTCATCAGAGCGATACTTCGCTCTGATACCACTTTTTGTAATACCCCTACCGTTAATACTGTCATTACCGTCCAATCTCCTCGTGCTTCCAGATTCATGCAGCGGATACATACTTACATACGGTGGGTGTTACAATGCCGTTAGTCGCCCACGTGACCAACCAAGCTACTACTACTACATACAGCATCGGTCTGATGGACCGGAATCCCGAGTACTACACATCTACAATACATACTCCATTTGCCGAATAAATACTACAATATTCCATTCAACACTTTGCTCCTTTACAATACCATAAAATACAATGTACATAACCGAGTTTACTAAATTCCTTATACAAATATAGTACCTCTTTCAATTTCATTCATACTCATTAAGAGCCTACATCTACCCATTCCTCGCATCTACATACTAACGATGCACCAGGTGTACTCCCTTGGTACACTATTACTTCAAGGCTACAAGTTCGATACTATTTTCTACAATCTACATGTCACCGGTCTCTTATTGCGACCATGTCTGCTTCGGGTACCTGCACACTAAAAACGTTCCCCCTAGGGGGTCAGCATTTACTGCATATGATAACCGCATACCCCGCGTACTAGTGAGGGTACGCCGACCACTTGGTCGAATACATGCAATTCATTTTATTCATACATACATGCATACATGCTTTCGTACATAATACTACAATACTTTACAAGGCATACATACATGCACACAGTATGCAAGGAGACAATGCAAGTCAACCAAATTCTTACTTACCTTCTTCCGGGATACACATACACGATACATACACGGTACTTACGCAATACATACACAGCATTCCATACTAGTTAGCTTCATTTGTCCACCCGGGTTAATCGGGTGGAGATTACTCTTTTACTCGTTACACTATACTTACGCATACATACTCATACTTTACTTACTTACTTACTCAAGTAAAGTCGTCGGGACCTCCGGCCCGGGGACTACTCTGTCCCACCACCGGGATTTACTTGGTTCACCAATCCAGGATGCTACCCATTTAAGGGGTTTGGGCCATGGACCAGTTTAAGAACCAGGAATCGGATCCAACCTCTTGTGTCTCCTCATCCTCACACGTGGCCGAAACTATATCGGACT
Organism: Limonium bicolor; assembly: GCA_023374045.1. NCBI lineage: Eukaryota > Viridiplantae > Streptophyta > Magnoliopsida > Caryophyllales > Plumbaginaceae > Limonium > Limonium bicolor. Next base: position 249,294,179 of record CM041781.1, on the reverse strand, counting down.
TCTACTCATTCCAATTTATCCATTACTTACGTTAGGAGTTAGGTAGTTAGGAATTAGTAGAAGTCATTCATTCAAGCCACATACACAAATACATTGCTCATATACACATCCATGCAAAATACAATACAATATACAAGTACACTACGAGATACAAATACACTTCATCATCATTCATATATTTCATGAATTATACAAACTATTGTTCAAGACAAATATCTAGAACAATGTAAACAAGCACAAATAAGTGCAATATAGTCCGATTCATGCATTTATCTTATTAGGTGATCAAATAAGCACTCAAATCGGGGTAACCAGATTAGGATATAGGGCATGAAGAAATCATACCGTTCACCGTTGTACTTGTATCCAACTTTCCTCCGGTGTTCACAATCCAAGTCCTATAACATACATGTGATCGAGTGGTTAATTCTCTATGGGTAACCCAACTCGTTTCATCCTTTATGTTTTCCCAATGTACCATTACTAGTTCCTTAGATTTCTTACTTAATCCTAAAATCATTTACTTCGCATCATTTCCTAAGCTCATTTTCTTAGGTTCTTATGTGTATATTATTTTCTCCTTACCATCATTATTCACCCTATGGTTTACTGCTTAAGCCTAATTTTTTTTTTGACCGGACCTCCCCTGTGGGGCGGTCCCTAGGGGCGGTCCGAGACAGAAGCCATACGGCCTAGGATTTCGACTGGACCTCCCCACAGGGGCGGTCCCTTGGGGCGGTCCGAGACAGAAACATTTTTTTTTGTTCTCTACATTGGACCTCCCCTGTGGGGCGGTCCCTAGGGGCGGTCCGAGACAGAAACGAATCCGTCCAGCAGAATTCAACTGGACCTCCCCACAGGGGCGGTCCATAGGGGCGGTCCACAACATACCCTGTTTTTAAAAGTGTTTTCCTACTCATTTTGGACTCCAAATTCACCCCAATCTTTTCCCACTTATTCCACAATCTTTCCACATGTTTCCTACATGTTTAAACACCTTAAAACATGCACTAAACCTCTCCAAATCATTGGTTAAACCCTTACTCCAATTCTTTCTCAAATTCACAAACATCAATTCTTACATTTTGCACACTAGTGCACTTCTAACTTTCTCTTGCTAGTTTCCTACCTCCTACCAACTCACTTAATAACCATTCCAAATCCTTTATAACCATTTGCAATAACTATACTCAAGTTCTTCATTCATTTCCTAGGTTATGCACACCAACTTTCTTCCTAAAATTCAAGGTACTGATACACTGTTTTGCTACAGATTTTGATTCTCACTTCCTCCATCTATAGCTCCCTCTTACAATGCCGTTCCTAAGGCTTATAATGCATTACACACCTCTCCTAAACTACCCACCTACTAGCTCCAATCAAAATCTGTTTCAAATACATGTTTTCACCTAGTTTCCAGTTCTTAAGTTCTCTAGTTTCTAGGTAAATTTTGACATAGTCTCCCCTATATTTTTACATTATAACCACATGTTTTAGCTCACAAAACATCACTCATTTCACCTGATTGTAAACAACATTAATATACCAAGCTCTCCAACACAATACCAACACTAACATCATTAAATTCCTGCACTCAACATCAATTCCCATCTAGGTTTCAATAAGCTTTTACATGTCTTTCAAAGGTTTAAAACCTTTGGATTCTCTTACACATTACACTACTACTCATTACCATTTTCAATACACAATTAAGAGCTACTAAAATCTGTTATACAATACATTTTACAAGGCTACCAAGATAGTGCAATTTACCTTGTTCTTCTTCTAGTTTTCCTTTTCTTCCTCTTTCTTTCATCCTTCCTTCTTTCTTTTCCCTTCTTCACCGATTTGTAAATTAGATTCTCTAACACTACAACCCATTGATATACACACTTCAATACAAAAACCAACCCTAACCACCTTTAAGCTTTAATGTAAGTTTTAGGGTTTAGAAATTTCATTACCTTGCAAGGGTGTGGGTGAAGCTTGGAATAGCTCAAGAACAATATTTATACTCCACCAAAGAAGCCAAAATCAGCTAGAATACAAAGCACCAACAAGGTTTTAGCTTAAAATTTCATTTTGCCCATAAGGGCTAGAAAAAGATGAGGTTTCAAGAATATTTTTACCTCACAGTAACAAGGAGATGAAGGTGGTTATAATGGTGGTCTTGAAGCTCCAAATGTAGCATACCCATGGAAACGAAAATGCTTGTTTTCGAATTTTGAAAAGAGGAATATGTTCTCCTTGATGAGGGGATTCCAATGGTATAATTTTTGTAATTTTTGGTGAAGGTTTGATGGGTTAACAAGAGGAGAGAAGTGGAGGTTTTGTGTGGGGTGTTTAAATCTCCATTGTTGTCGCATGGGAAGAAGAAGAAAATAGAGAGTGAGGGAGATGGGTGCTGTACGTGAGTGAAAATAGAGAATGGAGGAGAGAGAGTAGTAAAGTAAGGTATGTTACTTTTTTTTTGCTTTTTATTTCTTTTGTCTTGTAGTGCATTAGCACAATTAAATAAGAGAGTGTGAGGGAGTGTGAGTGAGGGGCATAAATCGGTTGACACACAGCCCACATGGGTTTTTAAAATTTTATTTACAATAGTGGACACACTAGTTTGAGTTATTTATGCTTTTACCCCATAACTTCCTGTTTTTGACAGTTTTTACTATTTTTCTCGTTTTACTGATTTTATTGGTTCTAAACCTTCACTAATGTTTATTAATGACTATTTAGTTGACCAAAATTGTTACGAGTCTATTTGACCCGCTTAAAGTCACGTTTTCCCAGTTTCCTGAAAAACGCGCTTTAAGGTTCGTTTGTGTTTTTAATCCATTTTAAGGATCCGTTTTCTTCGGGAGTTGTTCCCATATATTATTTAGGCCTTATTAAGCCTTTAGAATCCATGTAGTACGCTAACCGAGGTCTCGTACCTCCTATGGTTGTTTAACGCTTATTTAGCGTTTTCCGCTTTTTAAGCGTTTCTTTATTTCTTTTGGATTTATTTTTCCTTGCCAATATTACTTAGGCGTCATTAGGCCCTTAAATACGTATTGAATTAATTTTAATCCCTATATTTAAGTTCGGGGTATTTCAGAGCAAGCTTAGCTCTAATGGTCTGAAAGGCTGTCATACACTCATCTGTAAACTGGAATTTGACATCTTTCTGAAGCAGGTCTGACAGGGGCTTAGTAATCTTCAAAAAATCCTGAATGAACCTCTTGTAGAATCCTGTGTGACCAAGAAAAGATTTGACATCCTTCACTTTAGTCGGTGGGGGAAGCTTCTCTATCACCTCCACCTTAGCTTTATCCACCTGGATTCCCTCCTTTGAAACCTTGTGGCCTAGCACAATACCCTCACGTACCATAAAATGGCACTTCTCCCCGTTTAGTACAAGGTTCGTCTCCAAACAGCGTCCTAGTATCTCATCCAATTGCTCCAGGCATACCTCAAAGCTCTGTCCATAGACTGAAAAGTCATCCATAAAAGCTTCAATGATCTTCTCAATGAAGTCATTGAAGATAGCCATCATGCACCTCTAGAACGTCGCATGAGCATTACAGAGACCAAAAGGCATCCTTTTATATGCGAACGTCCCATATGGACAAGTGAAGGTCGTCTTCTCTTGATCCTCTAGAGCGATAGGGATTTGAAAGTAACCACTGTAGCCGTCAAGGAAACAATAGAACTCCTGACCAGCAAACCGCTCAAGCATTTGATCGATGAATGGAAACGGAAAGTGGTCCTTCCTTGTGGCATTGTTGAGCCGACGGTAGTCAATACACATATCTCCATCCGTTCGTCCGCCTCTGGGGAACCATCTCACCCTTCTCATTCGGGACTGTTATAATCCCCTCTTTCTTAGATACAACTTGAACAGGGGAAACCCACTCGTTGTCTGAGATAGGGTAGATTATGCCAGCATCGAGAAGCTTCAGAACCTCAGCTTTGACTACTTCCTTCAGGTTGGGATTTAATCTTCTCTAGGGCTGCCTCACTGCTTTGTAATTGTCTTTCATATAAATCTTGTGAGTGCAGAAACCAGGATTGATCCCTTTGATGTCAACAACTGACCACCCCATGGCACCATTGTGTCTCTTGAGCACCTCCAGATGTCTAGTTTCCTATGAAACAGATAAAGATGCAGAGATAATAACAGGCAGAGTGCTACCCTCTGCCAGAAAAACGTACTTAAGATGCGAAGGAAGAGATTTAAGTTCAAGAATAGGAGGCTTCTTTATTGAGAGAATTGGCCTCTGGATAGGTCGAGCCAGCTTCTCCACAGGAGGAGTGAATGAGCGAAAGTAAGATCTCCCTTGGTTAAGTTGTAACACCCCACTCGTAATCACGTAATAATCACTCACGTAGCATTAATTAACACCGTCTCACAGCGGAAGTCACACGGTAATAAATCTCACTCGGGTGTCACATGCCATTACTCGCCCATACGAGTAAAGAAGCAGAATAAATTAAATAAGAAACAACACTGGTAATATATACATGACCGCAGTGATATCGAGATACTAACCTATACATCAATCTAAACCAAAAGTAACTTTAACGACAAGTGAGCATCTAGGTATTCCCGACTGTATACAACATTAGTAACACATTAAACTAGTATTCACCCTAATACAATACGAAGACTCGTGCGGTAATTGAAACCCTAACTACTCTGGTCCCGTTCTTCGGCTTCAGTGAAAATCATCACTTGCACATATGCCATAAAGGCTCAGCGATAAACGTTGAGTATGCCAGGCCTGGACCCTATTGGTCACTTAATAGTCACGGTCACCATTATTAGGTTCGTTACATGCTTTACCGGTGTACAGGTATATTAAAGCAGTAAACACATGGATGGCGGTAATATAAACAGTTAATACAGGCACTACAAATCACACACATCGGTATATACATAAACACTTAGTCACAACAACGATAAACATATAGCCGTTAGTAACGGTCTTCCATACCAACTTCACATACGGCCCCCCAGGCCCTCACATAACTTACACTTTTTTTTTGTTAGCACTGTTGGGAGTCAAGTTAGGACATCCTGAAATATCTCACATGGACGGTGGTCCCCAGTGCACACGAGGTGCTCATTGCCCAGAAGATCCGAAGATTCCAGGTCTTATTCACTTTGCCTGTTTAAAGGCGTCCACATAGGTGGCCAAGGGCCTGGTGCCAACAGCAGCACACTCTGCCTGACGATCTATCTAGGCTCGATCCGGATTTAACTAGAGTAAACCCGATCCGGGTATTAACTCAAGAGATCTCTATGCGCAGCCAGTAGCCAATGACTAACTGGATTAAGGTAAACCATCACACTCATTCACACCCATTCACACTCATTCACACTCCATCGTTAGACTTAGTTAGTTGGTTACCCAAGTACAGTTTTAGGTATGGAGAAATCACATTTTAATTGGCTGCCCTATGGGTCTTACGCATACCTAGAAGTAATCTAGGTCATATTCATGTTCGAGTCAAAGCTCTAGAGATCGACCATGTCGTATCCCGTCCCTAAGTATTTTACTTAGGCTATACTTTACATAATGGTAATATTAGTTGTGTTATAATTAAGTAACACCAATCACATCACATAGAACGTATATGTATGTTTATATAAGTCGAACTATAGTCGATGTAATATTAGTCCCGAAGGACGTTCGCGCACAATTAATATAATGCGGGATAATAAACAGTTTATCATCACATAGTATTTACACATACACACATACATACATACATCACACACGTTATTCAACACACATATCTGAGCCCGCACTAGTGGAACGCGAGGCTTTAATGACGGTGGTTTAATCACGGTTTAAACAGACACCGTGATTAATAGGAAGGCCGGAATTTATTAGCGACGATGATTGATTAACCCGTAATCAATAATCGATCGGAGGTTGGCGCGCCTTTTTTAGGAGGGAGTTTAGATGACGGTTTTTAGTAAAACCGTAATCTAAAGTCCCGTGTTGACGCGCACTTTACGGTCAACGGACTTTAGATTACGGTTTTACTAATAACCGTCATCTAAAGTCCCTCCTAAAAAAGGCGTGCCAACCTCGTCAACGATGTCGTTTTGACCTGACGAAAAAAATTTCTCGTATTATTTGATTTATTCGACTCCGCGCGTAATCTAAATTACAGTTAACGACGTCGTTTTAGCAGTGTATTTTAGATTAATAAAAACTTTATATTAATGTGTTACCTATGTTTGAAACCCAACATATGCCAAATAATTATCGCGCTATTTTTTTAATTTCGTTACACTTTAGATTACATTTAACGACGTCGTTTTACCAGTGTATTTTAGATTAATAAAAACTTTATATTAATGTGTTACCTATGTTTGAAACCCAACATATGCCAAATAATTATCGCGTTTTTTTTTAATTTCGTTACACTTTAGATTACGGTTTTTGTGAGAACCGTCATGTAAAGTGTGACTTTAGTTTACGGTTTACATGTAAACCGTAATCTAAAGTCCATTTAAACATTTGCCTACACTCTGCACACTCTACTCACAGTAACTCTTCTTCTCTTTCGCGCTATCTTCCTCACTGAAATTGCCTCCTCTCTCCCGTCACCTTGCTAACGGCCATCGCCGCCGTCCCTCCACCACCTTTGTCACTCCCATCGCCGCCGGTCACCACCCATCTACCACTGGTCTCACCGTCGACGTCTCTATCGCGTATGGGTATGCGATCGTGATTGATTGTCGTTTTTTTCTAACTTTGTTCATATACATGCATTTCGATTGCAAGTTCTAACCTCGTTTGTATCGAATCCTGAGAGTGTAGTGGCAAATGTTCTAACCTTGTTCATATATTTGTGCCCAGATTCACAGTTAATTGCGACCTAGTTCGTGGGCTGATTTCTACACTACTTGCCCACTTCGGTGCTTAGTTACGGTAACTTTGCAAACCAATCTGTAAACTGCTGTATTTATTTGTTCTTAGCATTTAGTATTACAATTAATACATAATAGTGTAGTTTTAAAAATGCTACTACTTAAAACTGCCACAGGAAAGAAAGTAAGTTCAAGTATATTACCGATTCCTGAAAAATGAATGGTACAGAACTGTAGCATATCTCAGTTTCATGAATGGAACAGAACTGTAACAAGTTGTTTGAGTTTTGGTCTGGATTTAAAAGCTTAATGGAATATTTAAGTAACTGGTAAGGAGTTAGGAGAAGTATAATCAGTTGAAAGGAAAAAAAAACAGACAGGGAAGAAAGTAAGAACACAACTCAGTTTCTGTTTTGATTTCAGTTTGGATTTCAGCTTCAGTTTCGTATCAGATCAGGTTCTGACTAATTCTGCATCTGTAACAAAGTTGCCTTGGGTTTAGTTGAGTTAGAAACTTTATAACACACCAAATTGACAGGATCGACAGTTTAGAAACGTTTGAGAATTCAAACACGTGAACAAACAGAGAGGAGTCATACACCAGTCTCTGTCTGTCTGTTTCTTTTCTTTCAGTTTCTATTTCTGTTTGAGTTCTGTGTGAATCTGTTCAGTAGAGGCAACAGAAAGATGTTGTCGTTTTTCTGTTTCTGTAAACTAAATACATCAGTGAAGATAAGTTTATGTATGTTACCAGTTCTAGATGGTGCGTGCGAATTTGACTTTGATAAAACTGATTTGGAGACGTTAGAAATATAGGGGAGATGCTGTCGATTTTTTTCCGCGGTTTAGCTAGCATTTAACCTTGATTTTTTGATGAATTCTAATGTTGTCGTTTTTCATTTATGCATCAGGACTACGACTTTATTTAGGCTTCCGACCTCAACCGTCTTAGCATCGGCTAATCGTCTACCAGAGGTAAGATTTATATATATACATATAATATTTGACAAACTACCAAACATAGTTATCCGCCCAAGATATACCTAATAGAGGTATATCTTCGGCAGTCCCTGTCGGGCCGCCAACCAAAAGTGGTGAAAAAAGTGTCTGGAAAAAGAAATCAATATTTTGGGAACTACAGTACTGGCAGCATCTGGAGGTTAGACATTGTATCGATGGGATGCATGTCGAGAAGAACGTGGGTGAAAGTTTCACTAGCACCCTTTTGAACATAAAAGGAAAGACAAAGGATCATTTGAAAGGAAGAAAAGATTTAATTGAGTTGGGCATACGCACAGAGCTTGGCCCGCAAGAACGTGGAAAACGCACATTCTTGCCTCCTGCCTGTCACACTCTGTCTAAAGAAGAGAAACATAGTCTATGCAGTACCCTTTACAACATCAAGGTGCCATCAGGTTACTCCTCAAACATAAGAAACCTAGTGTCCATGACAGATTTCAAATTAGTAGGAATGAAATCTCACGATTATCATGTCCTACTTCAAGAATTTTTGCCAATTGCACTACGTGGGATCTTGCCGGATGCTGTCAGACACACAATCACAAACGTCAGTGTCTTCCTCAAATCCATTTCGTCTAAGGTTCTTGATGTGGACACTCTGTCTAAATTACAAAAGGATCTTATTGTGACAATGTGCCAGCTGGAGATGTATTTTCCTCCATCGTTCTTCGACATAATGATACATCTCCTCGTGCATCTTGTAAGAGAGATTCTGATGTGTGGTCCTTTGTACCTTCGCTACATGTATCCATTCGAAAGGTACATGGGTGTCCTGAAGAAGAAAATGAAGAACCGTCGTCACCCAGAGGGTAGTATTATAGAGGGCACTATCACAGAGGAAGTTGTAGACTTCTGCACCAATTACCTAGAAGGTGTCGATACCATTGGACTTCCACGTTCTAGACACGAGGGCAGATTGAAGGGTGTTGGCACGGTTGGAAGGAAACTGAAAAGAATTGACATAGACACTCTTAACAAAGCTCATTTAGTTGTGCTAAGTCATCTTGAAGATGTTGAACCATACTTTGATGAACACTTGTGTGTTTTAAGAGCACAATATCCAAACATGAGTGACGTCAGACTACAAAATGAGCAGAATAGGACATTTGTCCGATGGTTCAAAGAGAGAGTGTTGTCCGATCAGTCCACGAATGTGCCTGAACTGATTAAAGTAGTTGCATTTGGACCAAATCTGGATGTAATTTCTTATGAGGGGTACGATGTCAACGGATTCACCTTTTTCACAGAACGTCAGGATCAGAAGTCAACGAATCAAAACAGTGGTGTAGAGCTTGAAGCTTATCAAAACTTATATGACGTCGGTGTCGTGGGTCATAGTCCTGTCTCAGTACAACAATCATATTTCGGTGTTATACAAGACATTTGGGTATTGGACTACAACAGCTACGAAATGTGTGTTTTCCGCTGTAACTGGGTTAACAACATTCATGGCTACCGTGAGGAGGAGCATGGTATGAAACTGGTTGATCTGTCTAGAGCTACTCCCACGGTTGAGCCATTCGTTGTTGGGACGAAGGTTAAGCAGATATTTTATGTAACTGATCCCTGTAATCCTAGATGGTATGTTGTGCTTAAAGGGAGAAGAGGAATAGTTGGTGTGGATGGTGTGGTTGATGAGGATGAGTATGATGTAGAAGATGAACCTCCAACTGTTCCTATTTCATTGGAAGAGGCTGAGGTCACAGGTCATCGTGAGTATATACGATCAGACCATAACGAGGGAATGTGGGTTGAGAGATAATGGTGTATGTAAGTTATTACTATAAAAATTTATATGAAATTACCACTCTTTTATTTATTGCTTGTTTATGACCATTATGAAATGCTTAATTTAATTCAAATTGTATTTCAATCCTTGCAGGCATGGCTGATCAGGACATGGCTGATGCAGAGTTCGATTTATTTTGTCGAGAGGAGAAGGAAAATGAGCAGCGAATGGTACCGGTCCCATCTACATCTGCCGCTGTTGCTGTTGCCCCATCCACATCTACCGCTGCTACTGTTGTCCCATCCACATCTGCCGCTGATGCTGTTGGCCCTTCCATGAGTGCACCTTCTACGAGTGCTACTCAGAGACCCAGAGGTAGAGGTAGAGGTCCGACCCGTGGGTTGAAACTGCAGAAAGAGGATCAGATTAGTCTTTTGTGGGACCAGTATGGGAGGTATGGTGGGGGCAGCAGGTCAGAGTTCGGTAGTATGCTAGGGACTCTGGCCAGATCACATTGCTGCATCAACCACACATGAAAACAAGTCCCGCAAGAAGTAAAGGAGACAATCTGGAAGAAGGTGCAAGAACGGTACAAGATCCCAGAAGAAGTGAAGAAGACCATTCTTTCTTTGGTGGCCGGCAAAGCTAAATCATTCCGCCACTACTTGGTTGAGCATTGGATCAACAGGGTGCCCCCACGTGAGCCTCCGCCGTATGTTGTGTACAACGGCATGATCACTGAAGAGGAGTGGAAGGAGTTCGTTGAGCGGCACGCCACCCCCGAGTTCAGGGTATGTTTGTGTGTACTCTTTTCTTAATTAATGCTCATAATGCTTTATCCCTGATTTTCTAATTAATTTCCTGTTGTACTTTCTTAACAGCAAGTACAAGAACAAGCACGGCAAAACCGTGAAGCTAATCTCTACCCCCACACCATGGGACGAAGGGGATATGTGGGCAGCCTCGAGGGATGGAAAGAAGCTGGTTTGCTGACACGGAGGAACGAGGATGGAAGTGAATGCCCGATCGAGGATGTCTCTGAGGCGAGGAGGGTGCAGATGTACATACTGGGACGCCAGAAAACGACCAGCGAAGGTCAGAGGATATTTCCTAATGCTGCGATGGAACAACTGGCTAACCAAATTGTAAGTATTTGAAAGTAGCTGTTAAATAATTTACTTATATACTCAAGTGTTTGTTGATCTTAAATTTAGTGTTAACTTCTTTGAAAATTGGACAGTACGAAGCGGCACAGAGAGGAGAAGTAGACTTACACGCTCCTCCTTCTCAAGACGACGCGCTCAATCAAATGCTTGGGAAGAAGGATCACCCGGGGTGTTAGAGGATTTGGGGGAGAAGTACGTCAGAAGAACGTATTCCCGCCATCTGCTAGGAAGGGTCAGATGAGTGCTGCTGAAGTCGAGGCGATGGTAGAGCGTAAGTTCGCTGCTGAGCGCCAAGCTAATGACGAGAAACAGGCTGCTGAGCGCCGGGCTATCGAGGAGAGGCTGCAGGAAGCGTTGAATGCGATTGCACATGCGACTACTCAGCAGCAGCAGCTAGATCCTCCTCGACTGTCTCTTCCTCGTCTAGTTGTGCTCCGGCCGCTGACCCGTACCCGTTTGCCAACATCCAGGTTAACTTTGTTTAACTATTTTTCTCCTAAAATAAAGTTATTTAAATAGTATTAGATTGGACTCACTTATTTATTTCACGTATTATCTCTGTTTATTAAAGGAGCAAAAAAAATGTCGTCTCCAAATACCATTAGACGGGCACCCTGTAGATGCGGCCTACGGGACGGTGTTGCCATCAGGTCCACTCACGCTCATCAGTTTCGTACGTCTACCCCCATTCTACGCGCGTGTGACCTTGGACCTGATAGTTGATGGATTTGAGCATGCATACCTTCCGATGGCGTTTGACAACAAATGCACGCTGATCGAAGCGAAGGGAGACATATTGCCCTGGCCAGCATGTTATATTGTTGTCACCGATGAGGTAAGACTGTTTGACAACCATTTAGTATCTAATAAAATGCATTATTTAGCATTAAGTGTCTAATCTAATCTATTATAGATCCCTGAGCTTCCTCGCCGCGTAACCCGGCCCAGACTAGAAGAGACCAGCGCGCCGGCGAATCCTGATCTCCTGAGCTTCCTCGCCGCGTATCCCGGCCCAGAGAAGAAGAGATCTGCGCGCCGGCGAATCCTGTCAGAAGTACAAGGGTATGTTCTAGATAATTGTTTAATGTTACTATAATAATCAATTAGTAATTATCTTTACATTGATGCTTTACTGTTTGTGTGTGAAGGGTAAGAATCCAGTGAGTCGGGGTGCGAAAGGTAAGAATCCAGCGCCCGTCCGGGGTCGCACCAGGACTTCTGAGGCGCCTAAAAATAAGCTCGCACTGCCACAAAAACTTGTTAATGTTTTGGGGGCCAAGCAGATGAATCTCTACGACAAGATCATGTTGAAGTCATCTCAAACTAACAACTTCATGATGACGCTTCCAAAGTCGATGTTTCACTACGAAGAAGATATGATGACGGCAATCAACTTTGAGGACATCAGAGAGATGATGTTGGAGATTATCTGAACATTAACATTATTCAAGCTTATCTAAAGTAAGTGTTCTTTCCTCATACTGTAAAAACATATAGAATAAGTATCTATGAAGTTGCATTGGCTAACTTTTTATAGTACATGTGATATAATAGATGTCTGCTTGAGAGATGTGCTGAGAAGGACATGACCTCCATTACTGCGTGTGCCCGGAGCGTTTATCGTACGACTCAGTCACTAGGGACCCGGGGAGGTTTTGTGAATACATGATTCATTGCTTCAATGTTTTGATCAACAGAATAAATTATTCATTCTAATGCCGTATCACCAAACGTGAGTTCTAATATAAAATTACATACTAATTAGCTAACTTTTTTACCTTCATTTCTCATTTCATTTTGTATTTGACATTGTAGCCACCACTGGGCTTTGTTTATATTCTGCGCTGCCACCGCTACTCTGCTCGTTCTAGATCCACTAGGGCAGTGGACAGAATTCAACACTGAAGACTTAATCAAAGAGTAAGTTTTTATTACTATTTAATTGTTTGTAAGTTTTTTGAACCAAAATTAATGTACTTGTTCATTTTGCTAAACGCTTTTGTTAATATATGTAACAGTTGTTACAAAAAAACCCCTCAGGAAGAGTTTGGTGATTTGACCGTCAATTACATCAAGGTTTGGTAATTCATGTATTTCATTCGTGCTGCTATTATCTTTGTACAATTGTTTTACATTTGTGAATTTTGGTGATTTAGTGCCCTACCCAAAAGGATTCTAAGAGTTGCGGGTACTACGTGATGCGGTATATGTACGAGTTCTGCGGGTACTTCCCAAGTTTTAAGAATGATATTGACAAGGTAATACGAACGCTGTCTTGTATTTAATTCTTTCGGCAGATTTTTTTGTGTCTTTATCTTAATCTCATTATGTGTTCCATTCCTTTTCTTGTTGCAGATTAAAGAGCATTATGCCAGATTCAAGACTTATGCTCCTGCCGACTTGTTGCATGTCAGAGAGAGCATGGCAGCCATGTTTATGAGAATGGAGTGGTAGACTAGCTAGCTGCTGCTGTAACATATATTTTTTGTTAGTTGCTGCTCTGATTCTGTTAGTTGCTGCTGCAACAGATTATATTGTGTAACAAATTATATTTTTTGTTAGTTGCTCTGATTCTGTTTGTAATGAATTATGCTAGCTGCTGCTGTAACAGATTCTAGCTGTTGTATTGAATGTTTCTGTTGCAATTGTGCACAGAAATGAATTTGCAATTGTTATCTCTGTTGCAATTGTGTAACAGATTGAATATGTTACAGATTTTCGATCTGGTGCTTTATTAGATGTTATCTCTGTTGCAATTGTGTAACAGATTGAATATGTTACAGATTTTCGATCTGGTGCTTTATTAGATGTTATCTCTGTTGCAATTGTGCGCAGAATGAATTTGTGTTGTTGGTATTTGATTCAGGTGGTTCAATTGTGCAGTTTCTGCCCTCTGTTGCTTATCTGTTACAATTCTGTCTCTGTTGCAATTGTGTAGATTTGTAAAAAAAAAAAAAATTACACTTTAGATTACGGTTCTAACAATAACCGTAATCTAAAGTCCTTTGGGCGCGCGCGCCAAAGACTTTAGATGACGGTTATTGCCAAAACCGTCATCTAAAGTGTCGACTTTACATTACGGTTATTGTAAAACCGTGATCTAAAGTCCTTTGGTTCGCGCGCGCCAAAGGACTTTAGATCACGGTTTTACAAATAACCGTAATGTAAAGTCAATGACACGCGGGCCGGAAAAGGGACTTTAATTACGGTTTTAAACCGTAATTAAAGAAACGCCATCTTTATTGACGCCCGCATAGATTACGGTCCAGAACCGTAATTATACACGGTTTTGGACCGTAATTAATGGGTCGCGTTCCACCAGTGCCGAGGAAGCCCTCAGGACATCTCAGATCAGACCCCTTTACATACCATTCACCAAAGACCTAGGTTGCACAGTAGACCACTAGCTCATCGAGCGCCGTCATCAGTGATACGATCTAGATATCAAACACACTATAAGTCAATCCACATGACTTATTTAAGATCGGTAAGTCCGAACAACACAAGTAATCCCGACATTTCATCCCCGGATTTCAACTGTTATTTGTTAAAGTACCGTTATACGAGACTCGTTACTCGTAGCACGTATTTAATTACCAACGCCTGGGTTTATTTATGTGAGTCGGTTATAAAAACATCTTAGTCGTAGCGTATTCGAACGTTAGGATTTATTCCCTATATTCACGAGTATACGAATATACATTTATAATATATAGTTGCATGTATACATGCAACGTTAGTTCCCATCTCATATTATACTCATGCACTAATGTTGTAGTGCATTATTATTTAACTATTTATTATTGTACCATATATTATACATCTCATTATTCATCTTATAAACTATACTTTAATTGTAGTTGTGTGACTTGTAGTATATAGTTATACTAATGTCATTACACTTGTCATTTGTTATTTCATGACATTAAAAACCAGATTATTGTATATACTACTTATATATATATTCTACATGCACTATATTATACTTTCCAACTAGAATACTATACTTATTATGTACATATTTTTACATATGTTTGCACAACACTCACATATACACTTATACATTTATATATCATGAGTTATACTCTTATATTATATGTCACATGATTATCATCTAATGTAAGATGATTAATTTCATTTGTTGCATTATTTGATGCAATTTATATTAAGAACTTTATCTTAATATTTGAAATATCACATGACATATACTTAATAATTCCTAAGGTTTATTTTATACTAACCTTAGTTTATAAATTCCATTCACATTATTCCATGTGAATGTTATTAATGATAATTAATTGTTTCATTTAATCACATTAATACTATATAATATCTATAGTATTTATATCATTGTAGACCATAGTTTATAAATTCATTCTAGAATGTTTATATATGCGGTTTTCAGCATATAGTTTAATAAACTATGTTTTGACCACATAAAATTATACAATGTTACATTAATATCTTATACTATATGATATGACATCTTATATCTCATTTAACGTTATAATATATAGTTTGGAAAATCAATATTAATTGCCGCAAGGGCATATCCATTATACACTTATTATTTCTCATTTCACATAGTTTTCATTTATTACAATATAACCACACATTATTATACCATGTTATAAATATCATATTCTATAACATTAACTTTATAACACATTATAACCTATAGTTTTAATAAAACTATATTATGGCCGAAAAGGCTCTTAGGTTAAATTTCATTTTCTTTTCAATTCCCACACTTTCTATTTATTACAATTTCACCACATATTTTATAACATGTTATTTTTACCTTACATTATATCATTTAAACATTATAATAGTTTATATCATATAGTTTCATAAACTTAAAAATTTGAACAGACCTATGGTCTGTTTTAATTTCCATTTCCAGCACACTTATATTCTTATAATCACAATCTTGCCACATACTTTATATAATGTTACATATACTACATATATTATAAAATTTTATTTAATTAACCATTATAACATATAGTTTATATATCTTGTAAATACCGAACAAACCCATGGTCTGTTTGGTTTATTTTTTTCCAGCAACCTTAGTTTTTATATTTACACATTTACCACACATATTATATAATGTTACATATAGGTTATAATACATAGTATTAATGTGCATAATTTTTTGAATAACCTATAGTTTGTGTTATAATATTTGCGAACAGGCCCCCATCTGTTTTCAACTTCTTTTTAGCCCCAATATTTTTTTCCTATTTACACATTAGCCACACTTTATATAATATACTTTGTAATTGTCACAAAACTATATATTATACACTTTTCTTTATAAAATCATTTACATAACACCAAAAATTCCCAAACTTTAAAATTATGATATAAACTATTATATTAACCATATCAACCCATAACTTTCGGTTTTTACCATTCCTACCCCATTAGTTTTATAAATTCAACATTTAACTTATAATGTTACTAAAAGTTCATTAATTAATTGTTTATGACATTAAATTTAGTCAAACCACCTAACATGGTCTATATTGACCTGTTGACCACCAGTTTGACCAATAGTTTATTTAATTTTGGTTTTGACCAGAATTTTCTCAAAATTACCATTTGACCCCATATTTTATAAGACTTTATAAAAATCATTTTTGATAGCTTTTAAAGTATGGTTTTCGGCTATATTTAATAGTTAGCCCCTAAATTTATTTAGATTACTAATTGACCCAAATTTTCATTGTGGTAATGTTTATTTTTATTTTAAATTCATTTTTAACTTAATATAGCATAAAATTAAATGGCCTAAAACATGGCCTTATTATAACATATAACATATAATAAATGTTACATATAAATGTCATAAAAATACTATATTGTTACGGCTTAATATATAGTTTCTTCCTAAGGTTCTCTAAAATTGTTTATTTAATTCCTATGACATTATTTGTCATCTAAACCTTATATTACCAACTAAAAATGTTATAGAACATATAATACATAGTTAGCCATTTTAACCCCCATTGTTCTCGGCTTTATTTTTTATTTTTTAACATAATGACATAAAAACTATGTACTAAGTGAGTTTAGCATACTTACATTGTTTTCAAGCAAACAAAACATCCAAAGTCTTCCAAGTACTCACGACTGGGTTTATAAAAATTTCTAAGTTAGTTTTCAAGCATAACTACCACATAAGCTTAGTAATATAGCATTAGGTAGTGGTTTTTCATTACTTTGCTAGATTTTTCTCTCAAGCTTGACTTTCATAATTTTGTGCAGAATTTTCCAAAGGTTTGTACAACCTTGCGCCAGCATTTTATGCAAGAAAACAACCTTGTATTAGCCTTATGATCTTGAAGTCATTAAAGAGTAGTTTAAGCTCATTTAAAGCATGATCTTTACCTTAATTTGTAGGCTTAGTAAGGGGCTGTTACCGCCTGCATTTTGAAGGTAAAATAAGGTGTTAAACCACCATTTAAACCATAGTATATAACCGGTAATAACTAGATAGAACAAGGTGAATTTGTCTTACCAAAATGAACCAAAATGAGGTGTTTTGACCTAGATCTTGCTACCTCTTCAAGCCTTGGATGTTCTAGCTGAATGGGTATGTAAAAATGGTGGAAATGAGCTAAAGAGAACAAGGAATAAAATCGGAACCAAAAGAGAGGATGAAGGTCATGCTTAAAGCATTTTTATACCTTAAGAAACTTATCAAGTTTTCTTCCATTCTTTTTCTGGTTTTCAACCGAGCATAGCCCTATCTTCCAGCTCCACTTCACATGTAAGGGCTAGATGGGAATGGGAATGGTTGAGCTCATTGGAAAGAGGAGAAAGAGAGGAAGAAAAATAGTGTAACCATGGCTAGAGGTCTTACCTAGTTCAAGAGAAATCCACCATGGAAATTGGAAGCATGCTCACGGTCAAGAAGCAGCAAAAGGGAGGGTTAGGATAGCAACTTACTGCTGAGAGGAGGTAAATGAAAGAAAAAAAAGAAAAGTGAGCTTTTAAAGAGGTAAAGTCATATTTTATGAACTAGTCAAGGATTAGTCATCCTTGGATATTTTAATGGGTTTCTTCAGCATGGGGAAAGGTCCTAAAGCAGGCGGCAATGTAGAACTAACGTGGGGAAGTGTTTGATTTGGCTTAAATAAACATTAAGTGTAGACATGTCATAATACTCTTACTTTATGTGTAGTACTTGATGACTCTTTGGCAGGTGTTTTAAGCTTGATAATGGATAAGGATGACACACCCAAGCAGGTGGAAGTAATATAGCCAAGGTGGAAAGGTAAGTTGGATTAGTTTATTTTGTAAAGTAGTAAAATTGTTACTTAAATAAAAGTAACTTTTGACCCATGGAATTACTTAAGTATGGCTGGATATTTAGATAAGGAAAGGCTCTTAATTGAGCGGCATTATATGGTCAAGGTAAAAGAAAGAAGTTTGACCATTGACTAGATTAAGGAATTACATGTTATTAAAGTACTATTCATAATCAAGGCACATATTTCTGATTTTTTTGAAAAACTTTGAATTAAACATTATAATGTGATACACTATGCCACATTAGTATATTTAAGGGTAATCAAGGCCCTAAAATCAAACAAAACTCATTTTGAAGACAATCTCACAAAAATGTGCTTTAAGGAAGCTTAGTGCACATTTTATGTTAAAGCTTGTTTTTGGGCTTTGTTTTCTTTTTTAATTGATTAATTACATCCATTACATGATTACTAAACTTAGGAATCCAATTTGGAGTCAAACGGAGGTCACATGACCTTAAAAAGCTTGTTTAGAGCATATTTTGCTCTAAGTGACTTTTAAGCATGTTAATGCTGGTTCTTGATGTTGGAGTGTTGTCCAATAATTTTAGTATGTTCATTTATGAGTTATAATACTTAGGACAAAATTTTAGGTCCTAAAGAGTTCATTTGGATATATATTTACCCTAAATGGTCAAAGGGTGCAATATTTGCTTTATGTTGACCATTGTTGTTTTTAAATTGGTTTTAAGGCATGTTTAGGCCTTAATTTAATTGATTAAATGTTTAATCAATGTTTAAATAATTAGGGGTATTTCATAAGCTGTTGGACAACTGAGGCCGTCTCAAAGCTCTCCTTGTCCTCTTCAATTGATAGGCTCAATACTCGCTCCACTATGTCAGAAGACTCACACAAGGAATAACAAACATCAGTACTTCTAGGGATATAGTCATCCTCTAGATCAGAAAAATCCTCAAGCAAATCAACAGAAAATACAGCATGAGAATAAGATTTCTTTCGCATCATCTTATTAATATCAAAACTCAATTCTTTATCATGAAATTTTAAGGTGATCTTTCCCTTATCAATATCTAAAACAATCCTAGCAGTATGAAGGAAAGGTCTACCCAAAATTAGAGGTACCTCAACATCCTCATCCATGTCAAGGATTACAAATCAGGTGGGAAGAAGAACTTACCAACACCAACAACTACGTTCTCCACCATACCTTGAGGTGTGATCGAGGATCTATTAGCTAACTGCAGATTAAAATGTATAGGGACGACCTCACCCGCATGCAGCTTCTTGAACATCGTGTATGGCATCAGATTGCTGCTCGCTCCTAGATCACAAAGGTCATATCCACAGTCCATATATCCAATGGAGCAAGGAATGATGGGATGACCTGGATCACCACCCTTAGGAGGTAGCTTCTGTAGGATCGCTGCTAAGCAGGTCTCAGTCAGCTGGATGATGTCCTTCTCCTTGTACTTCCTCTTATTTGAAATCAAATCCTTGACAAATTTTGCATAGTTAGGCATCTGTTTGATTGCATCAATAAGAGGAATATTAATAGTAAGCTTACGAAAGACATCTAAAAAATTTCCAAACTGCTCATCAAGCTCTCGTTCTTTGAGACGGTTTGGAAAGGGAATATCACTAGCAAGTGCCTTTCCTTGTTTGTTCTTAAGAGTAGTAATATGAGAGTTAGAAGAAGTAAGAGCCTGAATCTCCTCATGAACTACCTTAGAAGGGGCAGGTTGCCCTGATGGTGCACCGGCGGTAATAGAAGGGGTTCGGTCTCCTCATCAGTTTGGCTTCCTGCTACTTTATTATTGATCAACTTCCTTCCACTTATTAAGGTAACTGCTTGTACCTCTTCAGAATGTTTGCAGTCTTCAACCATCACTACATCTGAGACCTACACTGCCTTCAACTACTCCTTGGGATTGGGGTCTGGTTGGGAAGGTAGTGACCCAAAAGGTCTCTGCTGTAAGAGGACCTGATTCAATTGACTCATAGTCCCCTGCATTTCTGCCATGGCATTTTCCAACTTTTGCTGACCCGATGTCAGATTCTGGTTAATCACATTTTGTTGCTCCTGGGAAGCCATCAGCTTATCTACCATCTCCTGACACTTGGCATTATTTGAATTCAGAGAGGGTTGCTGGGATTGTGACTGTTGTGGCCTAAATTGACCATACTGAGGCCTAGAAAAACCAGGTGGTCCTCCTTGGGTTTCCCGGTGAGGTTGCATCTGATGCGAATTCAGTGCATTGTTGGGATTCCTGTACCTCAGGTTTGGGTGTTGATTCTGCATCCAGGGCTGCCTGTTGTACTGACCAACTGCATTCACTTCCTCCATCTGCCTCATCTCAGCTACCATAGGACAGTCCTCATACTCATGATTGTCCCCGCACTGAGAGCAGCAGACATCACTGGAACTAGTAGACACCTTCTTAACAGTCTGTACAGATGTCTGTCCCAAGGTAAGCTGCTCAAGCATCTTAGCCATGTTACCCACAATGGGGTTCAAATACTCCTGGTCAGCAGCTATCTGCTCTATCATAGGGTCTAAAGCCCGAGAAAAACTGTGACCAACTGACAATACCCTACCACCACTACTACTCCACTGGTATAGCTCCTCACAGTAGGACTCCATAGCGGCCATGAACTCCTCTTTGCTCTTAGCAAGCAGATTTCCACCCAATGCAGCTCTAACCTCATCTCTATGCTCATCTTTTAGCCCCTAGAAGAACCCTTGAGCCAAAGATGTGGTATTCTGACCGTGATGAGGGCAATGGCGAAGCAACTCCTTAAATCTATCCCAGGCTTCGCAGACTGTCTCGTTGCCTGATTGTCTGAAGGTTGTTAGATCAGCAATCAATTGTCGCGTCCTGGAGATGGAGATGTATTTCTCATAGAATTTTCTGTCATCTGCTCCCAAGAAGTGATGATACCAGGCGGTAGACGATGGAACCACTTTGATGCCTCCCCCGACAAACTGTGCTGGAACAAGCACAGTCGAGCATACTCCTCTAGTCCTTGTGATAGTCCCAACAAATCTAGATGTACTAGAAATCAATGTATATGATCGAGCGCATCAGCTGGGTCTGCGCCTGAAAAGGTCCCCGCAGGGTGATTCCGAACAGCATTTGATTGATAGCATGGCTTGAGTTTCTGTCATTCTGCTGTTAACTTAACTCTGCTGTGAGCTGTGGTAGAATCACAGGGCCTCTTCTGGGGGCAGCAGGTGGACAGTTAATTAGCCCCATTGTGAGTTGCTCATTATTTATCGATCAGTTTTCAGCCATGGTGACCTTAAGTGCTCGTCTTGCTTTTCGTGCTTGTCGAACTGTACAGTTGATCTCTGGGTCTAAATCAAATCTTGGTGGTCCACGAGATCGGGTACCGTGCATTCACCAAACAACTGCACAACTAAAACAATTGAAACACAAAAAGTAAAATAAAATTAGTATTGATATAAAATAAAAATAAATAAACAAACAAATAAATAAATACGGAAAAAATTAACTCTAATTAATATAAGAAGAAATAAAAAATAAGATAGAATTAAATAAGATTAAGAAAATATTAAAAAACAAAGCAAGGCAAAATAAAATAAAATATAAACAACTAAGAATAATCAAATTAAAATTATAACGAAATCCAAATAAACACAAGAAATGCAAAAATTACAAAAATAAATTAAAAACTAAGAGATACAACTAAATTTAAAATGAAACTAATAATCACAAAATTAAAATTATAATGAAATTAAAACAAGATGAAATAAATAACAAAAATAAAATAAAGTAAAATAAAAAAATATAACTAGAACAGAATAAATAAATAAATAATAAAGTAAAGTAAAAACAATTGACAACCAGGGCAAAGGACTAGACAAAGTCAAGTCTTCGGCAACGGCGCCATTTGCAAACAGGTAAAATTGATCTACTAAAAACTACGAAATTAACCTAAAAAATAAAAAATCAAATTCCTGTCGGGTTGTAAAAATCCCGGTCACTATAGTATAGAAATAAAGTAACCAAGTATCAAATCCACGGGTGTAGCAGAAATATGTTACCATCTCTACTTAGGCAGTTTACCTATCATTTTGCGGGACCTCGTTTAATTAACTGACAAATTCTAAATTTAACTGAGAAACCTAAAATTAACTAAGAAAACAGGAAACGTCACTTTTTTAGGTTTTACTTAATTAATCTAATTGTAACTAAGTTAATAAAAAGAAATAAAATAATTAACAAACAATAAACTTAAACAAGGCGATAATTAAAGGTAACTAGTGTGAAAAAAAGGCACTCCCCGAGTTGTTCAGCTAACCTATTTTTTAAATCTTATTAAATAATAACTTCACTAACGTTGCAATAAACTCATGAACTATAGATAATTCACCGACCGGGTCATGTACAATGAATTCCAACTGACTGGAAGAACTAGCAGCAGACTAATACTCTAATCCGGAAACAGATCAATCGCTTTTAGAACAGTTCCTATTGGAGACATATTAACCTATAGGCGGGGTCACGCTTATAGTCGTTAATCCGGTTTAACTTCCTATGTCTTGTTAACTAATCTCAGCACCATAAATTGATTAGAAAACTACAAAAGTTACTTTGATAATTAGCTAGAGAATCAAAACGCATGAAGAACAGGAATTAAACTATTGTATAAATAAAAAGTAGTGAAATAATTACATAATAAAATTCTACGAAATAGGTTCACTTCCCCGACTCGGGGAATTAAAAACAACTACTCACTCATGGATTCAAAAACAGAATTAACAACGTAAGAAGACATTAAATAAATTAGAGATAACAAAAAAAGAAACTCCAATTTAGAAGAAACTTTGATTCGGGTCCCGGTTCGCGGTTCGCGGTTCCCGGTTCCGGTTCGTGGTTCCGGGTTCCCGGTTCCCGGTTCCGTTCGTGTCTCTTGTCTCCGCGTTCGATAATGGAAAGATGGATATGTGATCAACGATGATGGATGAGTGCTGCATCAATTTCAAGAGTCGGATGCGGTGGTGATGTATGATGGCAAATAGTGAATCGATGGTCTCATGATGACGTATGATGGGGGATAATTCATGAAGTGAGGCGTGTGTATGTGAATATAGATATTAGTAAGGGGATATATATGTCCCTGATGGTTCTGGACTGCATATGAACCATTAGATCATTGTAAAAGAAATTGGAGGGCTTAGATTAAATGACTACCTAATATCTAATTAATACCATAAAAAAGAGAGATTTTTAAACTGATTCAGTAGCGCCGTTTAAAACAAATACCAAAAATCCCTCTTTTACAACCTTTTCTTCTATGCGTTCTTCTCTGCGTAATGCTATATCGTGAATTTCTCTGCTGCGCCACAAGCACCATTGTCGTTCTCTATCATTGTCGTTCTCCATCGACATTCTTCTGCCAACTATCCCCAGATCCAACACTGTTTCTTTCTTGTTCTGCACCTTCATTCATCTAGTTTGAAAAGCCTAAACGGAGGAAGACGAAGAAGCTGCAGCCCACTCCCTGTGAACGGCAAACAAGTGACGCCGGTTGCTGCAGTTGTGTTTGATTTCTTCAGTAGAGGTAATTCATCTTCCACCTTCACACATTGTACCAAATTCCATCAACTTTGCACAATATAACCCTAACGATGGTTCATTGTCCATACCCTTCGCAGGCATTCAAATACTCTGCGTGTAGGAGCAATTTCCTCTACCGCAAACACGCCTACTATTCCGTCTGGCTTCCTGGGTACAATCAATCTCTCTAAAGCATTTTAATACCATAAAAATCAAGTATTAAGACCAAATCCAAATCCCTTCTGCGAACTAGAAGAACACACTTGTGAACTGTTTTTTTTATTATTATATTTTCTGAAATTGTCGTACTTGTTGAATACACCTTTATTCGGTTATGGAGTAAGAAAAAACATCGACATACCTTCCTTTTCCTTTCTATAAATACCAGTGTGCGGTTGTATAAATACCAGTTTGCGGTTGTATAAATACCAGTTTGCGGTTGTATAAATATCAGTGTGCGGTTGTATAAATACCAGTGTTGTATAAATACCAGTGTTGTATAAATACCAGTGTACTGTTGTATAAATACTATACCAGTGTACTGTCGTATAAATATTATACCAGTGTGTTGTTTTATAATAACCAGTGTGCTATTTTGTAAATACCAGTGTACCGTTGTATAAATACCAGTGTATTGTTGTATAAATACTATACCAATGTATTGTTGTATAAATACTATACCAGTGTACTGTTGTATAAATACTATACCAATGTGTTGTTGTATAAATACCAGTGTGCTATTTTATAAATACCAGTGTACCGTATAAATACGAGTGTACTGTTTATAAATGCGAGTGTACTGTTGTATAAATACCAGTGTACTGTTATATAAATACCAGTGTGCGGTTGTATAAAAACCAGTGTGCGGTTGTATAAATACCAGTGTGCGGTTGTATAAATACCAGTACCGTTGTAGACGATACCGCTATATGGTTGTATAAATACATACCAGTGCACCGTTGTATAAATACCAGTGTGCCATTATATAAATACCAATGTATACCAATGCACTGTCATACGAATGCCAATGCATTGTCAACAACTATCACTAAATAAATAATTTGGTTTCAAAAAAAAAACTATCACTAAATACGTGAGTTTCTATTGAAATATTCATTATGTAATTTAAGAATAGTAGTAATACAAATAAAAAGATGAGTAAAAGGATAGAGTTTTTTTCCATTAATTAGTGTCCATTGATATGAATTTTAAAACTTGAATGGGAAGTTACAAAATAATAGAGAATCTACCGTTGGTTATTTGTTATCTTAAAAAAATAGTAAAAACCCACAAAATCAGTAACTACCACTACTAACAGTTTTTTTTTAAAATAATTCAATATAATTTACACCCTCCATTCAAATGTCCCATAATCCAATGACTATAATTTAGTCCAGGATGCTACAGGGAAAGCTAACAAGGCCAGGAGCGAATCCAAAGCCGTGTGTATGTTCGCTATTTGAAAGCGGCGTGCCCTTTTTAATTGCCGAGGATTTGGTGACGGAATACAATCTTCCGTCTCTGACAGAAACCTTCCCCACCATTCAGTTCTTTTTATAACTCTCTAATCTTAACCGTATATCATTTCATATTTTTTTCTTTTGTTCACCCTCTAAGAGGAATTGACGTGACATTCTCTATGGAACTTAAAACCATCTATTTTTTAATTACTTATTGTTGTGATCTAAATTATTTGCCACACAAACCACCAATGGCTTACAACTATATTATACTACAATGTGTGTAAATGGATTTACTAATAATTTTGCTTTCTTTTTAAAATAAAACCAAAATATGTTCTATATAACTATACACATTGATATTTGGCTTTGTATTTTACTGAGCGTCTAATTCTATTAAAATAATTATACTTAAATAGTATCTAATTTTAGAAGTATTTCAATAGTTTATACAAACAATATTACATCACAAGGTGACATGGTGAGAGAAGCACTTTATGCTTTATGTACATTTCTTTTTTTTTTTTGTAAATGTGCTTTACTTACATTGTTTGACTAAATACAATATTTCTTTCACCTAATATGCTCCTCTCTCCGATAATATATGATCCAATGGTATTCCGTCACACTACAAAAATTATAGTTCATCACCAAATCTTCTTCCACAACATAATTAACAAAAGAAAATTTAGAAAACAATACTAGTTTTATACCAATTCTATAAATATATGGATATTAACATATAATTTAGGCTACCAAACCTTTAAACTTGTAATAAAAAAGCTAAAATCACTTACAATTTAAATAGGAATTATATTAACACTTAAACTAAAAACCATAAAGCATTTAAATACTTGTAAATCTATGTACTAAATAACCATAATTATTCTAATAAAATTAGGCTCACATACACTTTATATTGTCTCAACTGACTCGACAGTTTTTTAGGGTTTGTGGTTTAGGGTTTAGGGTCGTTAGACCCTAAAGCCTACACTACAAACCATAAAAATGTCTTCGACGTTTTTAGCATTCCTAGGGTGGTTTTTAGGATGTTTGAGGGGTAGGGTAATCTTTTTGGCATTAGTTCTACGCTTTATATTGTCTCAGCCTACTCGACAGTTTTTTAGGGTTTGTGGTTTAGGGTTTAGGGTTGCTAGACCCTAAACCCTGTACTACAAACCTTAAAAATGCCTTCGACGTTTTTAGCTATCCTAGGGTGGTTTTTTGGGTGTTTGGGGGGTAGGGTAATCTTTTTGGCATTAGTTCTACACTTTATATGGTCGTCACTAACTCGACATTTTTTTAGGATTTAGGGTTTAGGGTCGTTAGACCCTAAACCCTACACTACAAACCATTAAAATGCCTTCAACGTTTTTAGCTATCCTAGGGTGGTTTTTTGGGTGTTTGGGGGGGGGGGGGTAGGGTAATCTTTTTGACATTAGTACTACACTTTATACTGTTGTCACTAACTCGACAGATTTCCACACCACAATTATAAATAACGTTTCCAACGTTTTACATAAAGGTGTCCACAAATTCAAATAAATGTTTCCACATGTTCATTTAAACGTTTCCACGTTTCTACAATTCCATGATTATCTATAATGTTTCCACGTCACGAGTACATATAAACATTTCCACTACATGATTATATATACATATTTTTATAATTATATATGATGTTTTCATGGCACATGTATATAATGTTTCCACCGTTATACATAAAGGAGTCCACGAGTTCAGATAATGTTTCCACTTTTTATTTAAACGTTTCCACCTTTTTATTTAAATATTTCCACGTTGTTATATATACGTTTCTACTTTTTTTTTTAAACGTTTCCCCGTTTCTACGATTCCATGATTATATATGACGTTTCCATGGCATGATTACTTATAAACATTTCAATAATTATATATGATTTTTTCCATGCCACAATACGATTCCACGATTTATATATAAATGTTTACACGTCATGATTACATATATACGTTTACCCAATTATATATCCATGCCATAATTAAATATAACGTTCTACGACACATTTTCATGCCACAATCAAGTATAACGTTTCAACCGTTATGCATAAACGTATCCACGAGTTTATATAAACGTTTCCACGTTTTTTATAAACGTTTCCACATTTTTTATAAACGTTTCCACGTTTTTTATAACGTTTCCACGTTTCTATGATTCCATTATTATATATAAACGTTTTCACGCTATGATTATACATAACATTACCAACATTATACATAAACTGAATTGTTGGAGTCGACTTTACGTATTTATTAACATTTGATTTTTATATATGCACTACACGATAACTTATAACACAAAGGTTAAAAAATTAACGTGCAATATTTTTTTAAAATATTATACATCACTTTTTTTAATTTTGAAAATAATATAAATATTAGCTTGGTATTTTTTTATATTAGCAATTTTCTTAATTTTCATCAGTTGATTGATGTGTTTTGAATTGTTATACTCCATTTTTTACATATATGTATCAACAACAAATAATGTAAGATTAGAAAACTATAATACAATAGCGACGTCGTACAATTTTTTTTCTCTAAATAAGTATAAATATTTAACTGGTGTTTTAGTATTAATTCAACTTTTAAAAAAAATTCAATCATGATATATGTTCATCAACAAATATTAACGGAAATCACACATCCGTCATCAAAACAGCGCCCCTTTTTAATCCCAGGAGCAGCAGCCTATCGGTCTTATTTGAATGTGAGACGATAATCTTTTATCAATGGAACAGTAGCCGATTTTGTTCTTTTGTGCGGCCGTCCCCTCCTTGCTGTTAAACCCTAACTTTTTTTTTTATATCTCCTTTATAAGAAGCCGCTAACTAACTCACATTAATAATCATCAGATCATGATTAATATTCTGAATTTAAATTGGTATGGAGCGTCCAACGAATGAAACCTGCAGCGAAGACCAACTTTGCCGAATTGCTATCTCTAATTTTGTATAAAGCTGTCACCAATCATGAATTAATTATGATGAGAATCAATGATATAAAATGCTGCATGAGTATGTATAATGATGACATGGAGTGTGCATCCAGCAATTAAAAGAGAATGAATCATCCTAAATTAATTCCATTGTGAGTGCATGGCTGTGCACATGAATATAATTAATTCATAATTAATCATGAAATAAAGTATATAATTCCAATGCATTTTGCCTACATTTGATATATAAAATGTAGCAATTCACATCTAAACATAAATCATAGGAAAAACATATTATAGGTGAGAAATATAACATAAATTATTACAAATATAGAATGAATTATAGCCCTAAAAATAGATCTATTTCGCACTTATCAAACTTCCTCACACTTAGTTTTTGTTTATTCTCAAGCAAATAAAGAATAAAACTATCTCTAAGGTCGTAGTATCGAACCTCAGGATCAAACAGATGCAAACAGGAAGCAAGCAAAGTGACAATCAAAAGAATAGTTCTGCTCCCGGTTGTAGGTTTTCGCAATCAGTGAAAAAGAATGATTTTAAAAGCATGGAGAAGTTAGATTTCAAAATCTGAATATAGATTAACTTGGGATCTTCCACCGTTCTTTTCCTCTAACCTTTGGATGACAAGCGATACCTTTCAACACCACGTACTCATGATCAAAAACAAAAAGTAAACTGCAATTAACTTTTTCGCATGCAAAAACATTCTCCTTCAAGAAATATATACAAAACAAATGAATAGTTGCAAATTGTATAGTTATTCCGTAACCCAGACTTTTCTCTCTATCCATGTAACGGTGTTGGGCCAACCATCCCAGATCCCGGGACCTTAGGTAGATAGGTGTTAAGGTACCCCTAGGACTTAATAACCGGATAGACGAGGAGTCCAGGATAAACTATGGAGCGGTCAGCCAATTGCAATCAAATGGAAGTAGGGGAACATTGACTAACTCCTAGTTTATTAAAAACTGATAAAGGCATTAAGTTGATGCTAGCACCTAAACCCAACAAACCTTTACCACAATTTACCTTTTCAATAGAGCAAGATATGATGGGGAGTCCAGGATCACCAAGCTTATGAGGGAGCTTCTTTAGAAGGACTGCTGAAACCGACTCTGTTAACTTCACTGTCTCCTGCTCTTGCAAATTACGCTTATCAAATCTGGGATTCTTCAAAAATTTAGCATAATTGGGCATCCTAGTGCAAATATATTCAAAAGAATACTTAGCAGTTAATGGTTCCATGAATCTCAGAAATTTCTCAAATTGCTTATCATAATCACTCATTAAAACTGGAACAGGATATGACAATGATTTTATTAATACAATTCGAGAATCAGAAAAAGAAAATAAAGTAGGTTGAGTTTCAGAAGACTCCTCCTCCTTGGATTTTTCTACTTTATTGTTGGAGTCCTCAACTTCTACAATTTCATGTCTGAGAGTTTCTTTTGCAACTTCATGAGCACTAGGTTCTGGTCGCTTCTCACCGTCCATTGTTATTGATTTACAATGTTCTACCGGATTTGGTTTTGGTTGACTTGGAAGCGACCCTGCTTGCATTTATGCTAATTGTTGTGACATTTGACTCAACTACCTCTCCACACTCTGAGTTTTGTATGTCTGATCAGCAAACTTGGCATCCATATCAGCAAACCTGGCGTTTGTAGCTTGACTCTGTTTCAAAATTTCCTCTAGCATGCCCTCAATCTTGATATTTCCCCCTGGGGATTCTGAACTTGTTCCTGCTGTCTATTAAAATAAGACTGCCTATTATTCTGATTATAAGCATGATTATCCAAAGATTGATCATTACCTCTCCACGGAGGTTGCTGATTGTTCCTCCAACTGTTAGAGTTAAAGTTATTAGAGTAAAGGTTACCCGGTTTGTTATTGATTGAATGTACCTCTTCTGGATTTCCAACGAAACTAAGGCCCTCACAGTTGTAAGTCTTGTGAGCTCCACCACAAATATCACAACACGTATTCAAATACTGGGAAGAAGTAGCTGCTGCCTTCACAGTTTATTGTGTCTGACCAAGAGTGACCTTCTTCATTGCTTTTGCTATGGCAGTCAGTTGAGCAGATAAATGATCATGCGGGGGCAAATGATAAAGTCCGGTATCCTTCTTTGTTTCTCCTCTCCCCTTGTTTTTGCACCACTGTCTTGTGCTCTCGATCATCGAATCCAGGAGCTCTATTGCTTCTGCACCTGTCTTACTCATAAAATTTCCTCCAGAAGCAGAATTTAGCAAAAGCTTATTAGAGTCACTTAAACCATTAAAAAATTACAAAACAAGGTCCCAATCACTCATACCGTGGTGTGGACATGCAATTTGAAGTTCTTTGAATCTATCCCATGAATCATAAAGTGACTCACCTGGTTCCTGGCAAAAATTATTAATCTCACCGAACTTTTCTCTGGTCTTGGACGGTGGATAATATTTGGCCAGGAACTTGCTTGCTAGATCAGCCCAGGTATGAACGCTACGAGGTTGCAGACTTCTTAACCACCTAGAGGCTTCATCTCTCAAAGAATAGGGAAACAATTGTAGACGGATGCGCTCGTTTAAATTTCCTGTTTTATTAAATGAACCATAAAATTCCAGGAATAAAGAAATATGATGTGTAGCATCATCCGAGTCTAGCCCACTAAATTGCCCCTAGTGGTAAAGTGTAGTAATGTAGCTTGTTTTAAACTGCCTGAAATCTAATTCACTTGTTGTAACTTCTGGGAGAACAATAGCAGAAGGTCTTCCCTCAACTGACGGTTGCTGACATTCACCCAAGGTTTGTCTGTCCCCATTCTGAAATACTATAGAAAAAAAAACAAAATATAAAGAGAATTGCTAAAACTAAGAACAAATAAATAAAACGGAAATAAAAAAATAATGAAACTGGAATAAAATAAAAATACACCAAATAAGGCGAAACAAAATAAAAAGAAAAGAAAAACGAAGAATACAAATAAAATTAAATAAATGAAAACGAAAGTAAAAATAGAAACAACAAAAATAAAACAAAACAAAAATTAAATAGAATGAATAAACTAGAAATAATAAAAATAAAATAAAAACAAAGTTCCTAATAAAAATAAAACTAAGATCATTCTATTAAACAAAAGTATCAAGAAAATAAACTTTAAACAGATTGAAGAATAAAATTAAACAAAAATAAACTAAAAAGAATAAAACTAAAATAAAATCTCAATCAAATTAATAACTAAATACCTAACAACTCAAAACAGAATTATTAAACAAATAGATAAAACTGAGAAGACTAAGAACAACAATCGAAAACAAATGCAAAAATCAAGTATATTCTAACTAGAAATTGAACAAATATAACCTAACTAAAACAGACTAAACAAATTTAAACGAAGCAAAAAAAAAAAAAATTGAATCCTAAAATCTAGAACGAGCTCAAACGAAGTCCTAAACTAATCAAGAATCAAGTTCGGAAAAGAATTAAGGAAATAGAACACAATTATTCAAATAAAACCGGGAAAGCAAATTCGATCGTAATAAATAAAAACACAAATACCAAACAAAATAAAAGAAAAAAAATAAATAAAATTGTCAATTAACCGTGTCAGAGGTCCCCGGCAACGGCGCCAAAAACTTGTAGTAGAAATATGTTACTATCTCTACCTAGGCAGTGTAACTATCGTTTTACGGGTATAGTGAATGAAGTGGGGTATTCGATCTTAGGGACCTCGTTCAATTAACTGAGAAACCTAAAATTAACTAAGAAAATAGGAAACATCACTTTTTCAGGTTTTACTTAATTAATCTAATTGTAACTAAATTAATAAAAAGAAATAAAATAATTAACAAACAATAAACTAAAACAAGGCGATAATTAAAGGTAACTAATATAAAAAAGGCACTCCCCACGTTCTGCTAACCTATTTCTGAAATACCCTAAACCTTAGTATATTGTTTAAACATTAAAATATGGTATATTAAGACTAAAAAGAGTCTTAGAAACATTAGAGAACAATTTAAACCATAGAAAACACAAATAAATACCTTAAGGTCAATAAAGGCAAAAATGTGCTCTAAGCTTGGGATAAGCTTGGTTAAGACCTAATGAGCTTACCAAGACCTTATTTATATATTAATGAACATGTTAAACCAATTACCAAAGAAAACCAAGCTTGAAAACAAGTTAAAACACAAAATGTGCTTTAAGGAGTCTTAAAGCACGTTTTTGAAAAATTGTCTTGCAAATGAGTTTTGAATGGCTAAATGTCCATCATTACTCTTTAATTAATATGTGTACTACTTATTATCACATTAGGAAGTCTAAATCAATGGGAAATCAAAAATTTCACAACTATGTGCCTTGTTTTTGTGAATAGTAACCAAATTAACCAAGTTTATAACATATGTCAATATAAGTGTGACAATTGGTCAACAAAGACTAAAATACCCCTTAGTATAATATGGGGGCCAGTTTTCTTGGTGACTCACCACACTTAAACAAAAAAATAAGCTAAGTAAAGTAATAAAGTAAAGAGTACTATTTGCTTTACCACTTAAATATCCAAAACTTGCAAACTTATCTTCATTCTCTCATTTCTCTTGTTTTCCCACGCCTCCAACCTCTCTTCTTCCTTCCTCCATCGGTTTTGCTATAGTACCACACACAACTCCATCTTCCATTGCCATTATCTCCTAGCTCACTTTGCCAAATCAAAAACAAAGACCACCATTCTCTTAGTCTCATCAAGCTCTTCAATCCTATCTTCTCAAAATTCCAAGAGCTCCATTTCGGTGCCAAGAGCAGTCTCCATGGGAGGAGCTTGAGCTCATCTTTTCACATATTATTGTTCTCCTTTGCTTCTAGGTAAGGAAACTCAAATAAAAATTCCATTTCCTTCTTGTTTTGATGTTGACCGAGAATCACCATTGATGGTGTCCTTATATTGCTTTGTTCTAGCTTCATTTGAACCTTCCAAGGGCTTGGTGGAGTCCTCTCTTGCTACATATCCAAACTCTCTTTCATATCCAAGGTAAAACAATCATCTAAATGTTCTAAGGCAATCTATGTATCTAGGGTTTACAATGAGATGAAGCATAAAGCTTGTATACTCATTTCATTATTTGTATATTGTTTAGAAGTTGACAAGAAATCAAACACCCTTACCGATTTTTAAACAAGGAAACAAGAAAGAAGTTGTGAGGAAAAGAGGTAAATATGCTAACCTAATGTAGCTTATAATGTCTTAGGAGAAATGAGCTTATATTGCTTATTAAAACTACTTAAGGAGCCAATGGAAAATGACTTAGAAAAATACTCTTAAGGGCTTAGTAAAAGGCATATGTATTGTTGGGTGTAATTGCAGGTCAAAGGCAAATATAATGTGGGAAATTCAGTGTTTATGATTTATGCATCTTAAGGGCCTAAGAGCCATGCTATTTAAGGGCCTAAGTGCCAAGCAATTTAAATTATGCACTATATTGTGATGTAGTGCTAAATGAGTGAAGTTTTGTGTACAAGAATGTTCTTGATGGATTTTAGTGTTCTTGATTGTTTAATGGTGAAAACAATGTGTTTTGGCTTAGTAAAGTTCTAGGAGAACCCATGTCGAAATTTAGATAAGGTATAAGAAGTTTCGGGTGTTTAAAATGAGTTTTGATGAGTTAGGAAGTGTTTAGGGTGGTTAAGTGTTCTACTAGGAAAAAAAATATGCACTAAGGTATTCTAAGGTGTAAAAAGGACTTAAGCATTGTTTTAGAGGATTTAGAATGCAAATGAGTGTTTTGGGATACTTCAAGTTCATGTTGGGATTGTGTTTAGGACTTGTGCAATCTTAGTGGTTTAGGAAGAAAAGATGTTTGGGAGAGGATATAGTAGTAGTGAGGAAACATTTGAGACTAGTGCTAGTTATTGGTATAAAACACCCCATGCAAACTTAGGGAAAAGTATTGCATGTGCCAACCTTTGTATAAGAATTTGTGTAAGGTTGAGGAGGTTTTTGATGAATGGTTTAAGGAGTTTAATAGAGGTCTTAAGGTGTGTTTGAGGTGCCCAAATAAGGTTAGAACATACTAGGATATATGAGGTGAAGTCTGGAGTTAAATGGGCAATTAATAACAAGGGTCTGGAGCAAACCGACCTTGGGGACCGGACCTGCAAGGTCGGTCGAGCCCAGTTTACCCTGCGAGAAATGGTCTCTGGAATGGACCGACCTTGGGGACCGGACTGGCAAGGTCGGTCGGGCATGGATTTTTAGTACGGATTGAGTCTCTGGAATAGACCGACCTTGGGACCGAACTTACAAGGTCAGTCATGCCTAAACTTTTGTACGTAAGTGAGTCTCGAGAATCGACCGATCTTGCGACCGGACTTGCCAAGATCGGTCGGGCCTGAGTTTTCAAAGGGGAAAAACTCTCGGGAATAGACCGACCTTGTGGACCGAACTTGCAAGGTCGGTCAGAGTAGAATTTTTTACGGTAATATGTTCTGGAATGGACCGACCTTGTGTAAGGTCGGTCGGTCGGACCAAAACTTATAAAAAAAAAACACAAAGAGTGGCTTAAGTAGTTAACCCTAGAGGGTATGATGGAGGTAATCAAGGATAAGTTTGGACATTAAAACATGTCATATAACCATGTAAAATGTTTAGTAAAATTCGAAGTTAAGTAAGTAAATTGACCGACATTATTAACCATGTATAGGAGTGACCTACGTTGGAAACCAGTCGAAGCAAGGACCAAGGTATGGTTTTCTTGCAGTCTGTTGCCTACCGGTTTACACCGGCTTGTGTGTTTTTGTTTTTCTGTGTGTTTATGACCTTGTAAGACTTAAGTCATGTAATGAGTTTACTGTTGTTAAATATTATTGTATTGTTAAGTGTGACTCCATTCCCTTGTGTGTGTCTAACAAGACTTACCACTTGTATGTGATTGTTTGTTGAGTTCGATGATGAACTTCTAACAAGTGCTAACGAGGGAGTGAGGAGTCCGGTCTGTTCCGGCCACGCGTGTGAGTATGGGAGTCGATGTCATAACCGGTTCGATTCTCTCTGTATGTTATGGTTGTTTTTCAAATTTGGTTTCCAACCTTCCCTTTAGCTTAACCAAGGCTATTTTACTGACTCACGTCGGGCCACAGGGGCATACTATGTTTTGTTTCGGTGTTCTTGGATCACTATATCCAAGGCACCTTGTGTTAAGTTAATCGTTCAATCTAACAGGTTGGTAACGAGTTATGTAACGAGCTTAGCATGAGTTTGGCAACATTCTCTAGGCTCTCCATGGGAACTAATTGTGTTGGTTCATTTCCTAAAAGGAATTGTTCTTGTGCGTTATGTGTGATGTTGTATGCAATACTCTTGCTATGATATATATATATATGTGTATGTTTAAAATGAATGCCATGTCATCATGACAATTAGTTGCGCGTATCCCGGTAGCCGATGGGCTGCGCGTTAACCATACCAGCCAAGGGTTGCTGACCCCCTCGGGGGCTCTATATTTTTACTGCAAGATGAGGATCGAGGAAGCGGATTGGCTATAGATCCTAGGTTGCAGGAATACTTTTGATAATTTTTGGAGGTTGAGCCCGGGATGCGCCTGTGCTCCCGTGGTGATAAATTTTGGTATCGTTGTATTACAGTGATGGTCGTTGACAGTTCATAGTGACAGTTTGTGGTGTACAGTTTACAGTTATGGATGTAGTTACAAACTCGGTATTATGTTTATGTATTAAAGGTTATTAGTTCTATGCTCGGGAGTCTGATCATCAGACCGGTACGCTTGTATTTATTCTGCCTTGTTGACCACGTGGGTGGTTAACGACGTTGTAGCACCGAATCGTTTAGTTATTATTTAGTTGTTCAATTCCGCTGCGATTTCAAGTATTGATTAAGTGCATAGTAGGGGTGTTACAAAAAGTGGTATCAGAGCGAAGTATCGCTCTGATGGCTAGAATACCGAGCTTAGGAATATACCGAGTTAGGAAATCTAGCTATAGTTACCTAAGAGAACAGTTATGGAAAGGTTAACCACTAACTAAGTGTGGAAATACCTTATTGTCGGGAAGATGTTACAACCGTTGGACCGATAAGTGTGCAAGCATAGTGCTAATAAATGTTCATGAGAATTCAGATGTCAGGTAGACCACGAGGTCGAGGCCGCGGACGCGGTACTGGTGATACCGGGAACCAGGGAGAGAACCCTACGGCGTAAGTCATGACCGACGCTGTTACGGCCGCCGTAGCCCAGATGGTCCCACAGTTGGTAGCTGCGATGCAGCAGCATCAAGGCGGTGTGGGTCAACAAGGGCCACAACCGCAACCACAGCCGCGCGAGACCAATTGGGTCAAGGCATTGGCAGATTTGAGACCCCTGTCATTCAGTGGGGAGACCGACCCTAGTAAGCTGGAGGCGTACATCTCCGAGATGGAGACCACTTTCGAGACCTTGGATGTTCCTGTTGGTGCCAAGGTTCGACTAGCCGCTTATTACTTGAAGGGATCGGCTCAGAGTTGGTGGAAGCTGGTAAGGGAGGGCAGAGTTGGTGATCCTACCTTCCAGTGGAGGGAGTACACGGCCCTGCTGCAAGCCAAGTACTACCCGATCCATGTGCAAGCGGCCAAGCGCCTAGAGCTCGACAACTTGAGGCAAGGGGATAAGATGACGGTTGATGAGTACTACACCGCTTTCATCGGACTTATCAATCTGCTACCGGATCTGGGTTACTCAGACCGGATCTTAGTGAACCGTTTCTACAACGGATTGAGCTACCGCCTACGCTACGGTATGGGGCCAAGCGGGTATACTACTTTGCAGGTAATGAACTACAGTATGAAGTGAATAAGTGTGTGCAGTGTGTTAATGTAATTGTGAGTTTGAAGTGCGGGGCATAACTAACACCCTAAAATTGGAGTGCTATCATGCCGCTGCAATTGTTGAGATCACCGTCCGTCTGAGGGACGAGGAGAGTGCGCTCAAGCGCAAGGCCATGAGCGAGGGTCTAGGCACGCAAGGGCACGGGGGAGGAAAGAAGAAGAAGCCATACCCCCAGCCCCGAAAGGAGAGCAACAGGGTGGCAAAGGCCAAGCCCAGACCACCACCGCTGAGGAGCCTTTGCAGCTCACCTACGCATATGCGGCCAAGCCCTTACGCTCTTACCCACCCAAGGGTAATTAATAAAATTCGAATGCCGAATTCTGGTGTGTTGTTATTTTGTGAAGTACTGAGTGTGTGATTGTGTTAGCAGCTAGCACGGCTCTGGACCGGAGCGCCACTACTACTGTAAGTGGTGTAACGGAGACCACCCCGGCAAGGACTGCAAGGGCAATGATGTGCAGTGCCGATACTGCAAGAAGATGGGGCACCACGACTACGAGTGCTGGCAGAACCCGAATGGCAGAAACTACAGGCCTAAGGGGCAGTGGAAGGGTAAGGCCACCGTGACCACCGATGGCCCGAAGACGGCGAATCAGCCACCCCCAGATCAGAGGTACGATTCCCAGAAGGGGAAGGGGTCGGGATCCGGCAAGGCCGCCCTGAATGTGGTGGACCGGTCTGAGGCGCCAGGGCCCTCTACTAGACCAGGTACCATCTAAGTTGTTGAATGAAATAAGTGATTGCATACCGCATTTCATGCATGTGTGTTAATAAGGCTAAGTAAACAACCATGTAAGTAAACAGTTAAAGTATAATGTGAGAACACCTAATTAGGTAATTTGAAAACTTAGGAACCTTCAATATTTGCTATCCAATCCCACCAACACCAAACCCTGAAGAGACCACCATCAACATCACCGACTTCCCAATGGAGCAATGTTAGGTCATCCAACCAGGTATGATACTCTTAAATGGATACCTAACACCGGAAGCACAAATCCACATCATCAGACGATGCAATGAACTAGGAGCAGCACCTGGAGGTTTCTACACACCCGAATACCCGAGCGGATCAAGAATGAAATTGAAGATGATGTGCATGGGTAAGGACTGGAATCCTTACACCTAGACATATCAAAAAGTGCGAGCTGAAGATGGAGCAACTGTACCAATGATACCTGAGGAGTTCCTTGCGGTCGTTAACCACGCCGTGGGAATTGCTCAGCAAGTTGAATCAGACTCAATACCAAGTGTTAAAGCAGATTTATGTATTGTGAACTTCTACCAGAAAGGTGGACGGTTAGGGTTACACCAAGATAAGGACGAGTCACCCGAGTCTCTAAGTAAGGGAGTACCCGTGGTGTCTTGGTCCATTGGTGATACCGCAGTGTTTGTGTACGGCGAGCAGAAGCGTGCTGATCTCGCGAAGAAGCTAGTGTTGAAATCAGGAGATGTGTTAATCATGGGTGGGCAGTCAAGGATGCTATACCATGGCATCAAGAAGATCAAACTGAATACCGCACCATCGGCAGTGATCAATGCCACACACATGAAACCCGGACGTTTGAATTTGACCTTCAGACAGTTTTAAAGCCTTGTATAATCATGTAATGTGTTAAACCAGTGTATGTTAAGGATGTTGTATGTGTTAGTTATGTCAACAGTGTAAGCCAACGAATGTTGTAAGAAGAGTGTGTTAATGAATAAAGTGGAGTTGTTTGAAGTATGTCAACTGTGTTATTACCAAATACTTATTAGTTTTCCAATGAATTAGGCTGTGCACTCGGAACGGGAGGTATACTGAGTGTCTGCAATGAGGCAGAAGCCGGTAAGAGCGGCACAATCCTCACCGGTACCTTTCCAGTCAAAGGCGTGGACGCTTCGATCTTGTTCGACTCCGGAGCCTCACATACATTTATTTCGCTATCTTTTGCGAAGAGGTTGGGGTTAGACGGTGATGAGATGCCAGATTTTCTAGTCACTCTCCCGTCGAAAGAGCGGATCAGGTGTACCCGCTACCACCGAGATGTTGTTGTACGAATCAGAGGTGAAGAGTTTCCGATCGACTTGATAGAGTTCGAGGGACTTGGTTTTGATGTGATTGTCGGGATGAACTGGTTGGAGCGGTACAAGGGTAGAATCCTGTGTGCCGAGCATCGTCTGCTTCTTCGGAGTCCGTCTGGGGTTACTGTATCTTACCGCCAGAGGCCCAGGGAGCCTTCGACTCAGATCATCACCGCCATGGCCATGTATCGTGAGTTACGACGAGGGAATGATGTATACCTCTGATATGTCCAGGACATAGAGAGAGACCCAGAGTTTAGCCCAGATGTGCCGGTAGTGTCGGAGTTTCCTGATGTATTTCCTAAGGAACTGCCGGGCATGCCGCCAGCACGGGAAGTTGAGTTTGAGATTGATTTGGTTCCGGGCACCGGACCAATTGCGAAGGCGCCCTATCGTATGACTCCAGCAGAGATGACAGAGCTCAAGGAACAGCTGAGAGACCTGCTCGACAAGGGGTTTATCCGCCCTAGCGTTTCACCATGGGGAGCACCGGTCCTCTTCGTGAAGAAGAAGGACGGTAGTCTCCGCCTCTGCATCGACTATCGAGAGCTGAATGCAGTTACGGTGAAGAACCGTTATCCTTTACCACGCATTGATGACTTATTTGATCAGTTGAGAGGAGCATCAGTATTCTCCAAGATAGATCTACGATCCGGATACCATCAGATTGCCATCCGTGACAGTGACATTGAGAAGACCGCATTCAGAACCAGATATGGACATTATGAGTTTACGGTTATGCCGTTTGGTTTCCAATGCACCAGCCAAGTTCATGGACTTAATGAACCGCTTGTTCCAAGATCAGTTGGACAAGTCAGTGGTAGTCTTCATCGACGATATACTTGTGTATTCGAAATCCAAGGGTGAGCACGAAAGCCACCTGAGAAGTGTGTTGCAAACATTGAGAAAGAATCAGTTGTATGCTAAATTTTCAAAGTGTGAATTTTGGTTGAACCAAGTATCTTTTCTTGGTCATGTGATTTCTGAAGCCAGTATCGCTGTTGATCCGGCAAAGATTGATGCAGTGCGCACCTGGCCTAGGCCGAAGACAGTTACCGACATCCGGAGCTTCCTCGGTCTGGCAGGTTATTATAGGAGGTTTGTGAAGGACTTCTCCAGTGTCTCGAAGCCGATGACTTCCTTGATGAAGAAGGATGCTCCATTCGAGTGGACAGATGACTATGAGAGTTCTTTCCAGAGTCTCAAGGATGCTCTGACATCTGCACCAGTCCTGACTTTACCAGACGGTCCAGATGGTTTTGAGGTCTATT
Source organism: Limonium bicolor (assembly GCA_023374045.1). Classification (NCBI taxonomy): domain Eukaryota; kingdom Viridiplantae; phylum Streptophyta; class Magnoliopsida; order Caryophyllales; family Plumbaginaceae; genus Limonium; species Limonium bicolor. The sequence continues at coordinate 249,253,888 of CM041781.1, read as the reverse complement.
GCGACGCATCAGGCAGAGGTATGGGTTGTGTGTTGATGCAACACGGGAAGGTCGTAGCATACGCCTCCCGACAGCTGAAGAAGCATGAAGAAAACTACCCTACCCATGACTTAGAATTGGGTGCCATTGTCTTCGCACTGAAGATATGGCGACATCACTTGTATGGGGTAAGTGTGACAATTTATTCTGACCACAAGAGTTTAAAGTACTTTTTCACTCAGAAGGAGTTGAACATGAGACAAAGAAGGTGGATCGAGTTTCTAAACGACTTCTACATCAATCTGCAGTATAAAGAGGGTAAGGCAAATGTGGTAGCTGACGCACTGAGTCGCCGAGCACACTCTCTTCATTCGCTAGTCTCTCATTCTTGGTTGAAGAGGTGCGGAGTGCTCAGATGACGGATCAGTACATGTTGGAGATCAGGCAGAAGCTTATTGATGGCACATTCGAGGGTCAGAAGTACGACTTCCGACTCCACGATGATGACCTGATTAGGCTTAATGGCCGACTGTGTATTCCAAGGAGTAGCGCTGAGCTGAAGGAGCGCATACTGAGTGAATCCCATTGTTCTACGACTTCGATTCACCCCGGAGCTTAAAAAATGTATAAGGGTATGAAACGTTACTTTTGGTGGATGGCATGAAAAAGGATGTGAATGATTATGTATTGAGGTGTCTCACTTGTCAGAAGGTCAAGTTTGAGCACCGACGGCCTGGTGGTATGGTACAGCCAATGCCAGTGCCTGAGTGGAAGTTCCATGACATTTCTATGGACTTCGTAGTAGGGCTTCCGCCTACAAGGGGAGGTCTGAATACGATTTGGGTTGTTGTTGACCGACTGACCAAGGTGGCCCATTCATTCCGATGAAGGACACTTGGAAAGTGGCAAAACTTGCAGAGCTCTTTGATAGAGAGATTGTTCGGCACCATGGGGTACCGAAACTATCGTGTCTGATAGGGATACCAGGTTCCTCTCCAGGTACTGGAAATCCACACGGGAAGCGCTTGGTACCGAGCTGAAGCTAAGTACAGCGTTCCACCCAGACAGATGGTCAGAGTGAGCACACCATCCAGACACTTGAGGATATGTTACGTGCATGTGCACTTGACTTTCAGACCAGCTGGATTGATAAGTTACATCTGATCGAGTTTAGCTACAACAACAGTTACCATGCTTCGATCAAGATGTCTCCCTTCCAGGCATTATACGGTAGACCATGCCGCACGCCATTATGCTGGGATGAGTCGAGTGAGACGGTCATTATAGGACCAGAGTATCTAGAGCAAGTTCAAGTAGAGGTACGAAAGATCCGGGCTAACATGAAGTCAGCTCAGGATAGGCAAAAATCATACGCCGATGTGCGCAGACGTGACCTGGAGTTCGCCGTGGGCGATCAGGTATTTCTGAGAGTATCCCCCATGAAGGGAGTGTTTCGTTTTGGCCAGAAAGGCAAGTTGAGCCCGAAATATGTGGGGCCTTATGTTGTGACGGAGCGGATCGGCCCGGTAGCTTACAGACTTGATTTACCCGCCGAGCTGGGCAAGGTACATGATGTATTTCATGTGTCCCAGTTGAAGAAATATATGTCTCATCCGTCTCATGTACTTCAGCCTGAAAGGCTAACCTTAGAGCCGACCATGCGATCAGTGGAGACTCCGGTACGGATTCTGGATACTAAGACTCGAGACACTCGCCATAAGTCTGTGAGACTGGTGAAGGTTCTCTGGTCTAACCAGGACGTTGAGGAGGCCACTTGGGAGCTGGAAGATAAGATGAAGGCGAAGTACCCGTCGTTGTTTACTTCTTAGTATTTATATGTATAGGGTACGGGGCGTACCCCTATTTTAAGGGGGGTAGAGCCGTTTCGGTTATGAGTGTGCGACATGTATTCGGATACATTGTCTATGTGTTATGTTGTTATGTTACTACCTTGTTATGTTATAGACCGTTGTGTCTGAATGATGTTATGTTATTTGGACCTTGTGTCCGATGCTATGTAAGTATGTTGTTAATGTTGTTATGGAAGTATTGTTTATATGTGTTCCCGTGTTCTAATATTTAAGATATGTGGGAAGTGTGAACTTTGGGGACAAAGTTCTTTTAAGGGGGGTAGATTGAAATACCCTAAACCTCAGAATATAGGGTTTAAACATTAAAATATGGTATATTAAGACTAAAAAGAGTCTTAGAAACATTAGAGAACAATTTAAACCATAGAAAACACAAATAAATACCTTAAGGTCAATAAAGGCAAAAATGCGCTCTAAGCTTGGGATAAGCTTGGTTAAGACCTAATGAGCTTACCAAGACCTTACTTATATATTAATGAACATGTTAAACCAATTACCAAAGAAAACCAAGCTTGAAAACAAGTTAAAACACAAAATGTGCTTTAAGGAGTCTTAAAGCACGTTTTTGAAAAATTGTCGTGCAAATGAGTTTTGAATGGCTAAATGTCCATCATTAATCTTTAATTAATATGTGTACTACTTATTATCACATTAAGAAGTCTAAATCAATGGGAAATCAAAAATTTCACAACTATGTGCCTTGTTTTTTGTAGTAACCAAATTAACCAAGTTTATAACATATGTCAATATAAGTGTGACAATTGGTCAACAAAGACTAAAATACCCCTTAGTATAATATGGGGACCGGTTTTCTTGGTGACTCACCACACTTAAACAAAAAAATAAGCTAAGTAAAGTAATAAAGTAAAGAGTACTATTTGCTTTACCACTTAAATATCCAAAACTTGCAAACTTATCTTCATTCTCTCATTTCTCTTGTTTTCCCACCCTCCAACCTCTCTTCTTCCTTCCTCCATCGGTTTTGCTATAGTACCACACACAACTCCATCTTCCATTGCCATTATCTCCTAGCTCACTTTGCCAAATCAAAAACAAAGACCACCATTCTCTTAGTCTCATCAAGCTCTTCAATCCTATCTTCTCAAAATTCCAAGAGCTCCATTTCGGTGCCAAGAGGAATCTCCATGGGAGGAGCTTGAGCTCATCTTTTCACATATTATTGTTCTCCTTTGCTTCTAGGTAAGGAAACTCAAATAAAAATTCCATTTCCTTCTTGTTTTGATGTTGACCGAGAATCACCATTGATGGTGTCCTTATATTGCTTTGTTCTAGCTTCATTTGAACCTTCCAAGGGCTTGGTGGAGTCCTCTCTTGCTACATATCCAAACTCTCTTTCATATCCAAGGTAAAACAATCATCTAAATGTTCTAAGGCAATCTATGTATCTAGGGTTTACAATGAGATGAAGCATAAAGCTTGTATACTCATTTCATTATTTGTATATTGTTTAGAAGTTGACAAGAAATCAAACACCCTTACCGATTTTTAAACAAGGAAACAAGAAAGAAGTTGTGAGGAAAAGAGGTAAATATGCTAACCTAATGTAGCTTATAATGTCTTAGGAGAAATGAGCTTATATTGCTTATTAAAACTACTTAAGGAGCCAATGGAAAATGACTTAGAAATACTCTTAAGGGCTTAGTAAAAGGCATATGTATTGTTGGGTGTAATTGCAGGTCAAAGGCAAATATAATGTGGGAAATTCAGTGTTTATGATTTATGCATCTTAAGGGCCTAAGAGCCATGCTATTTAAGGGCCTAAGTGCCAAGCAATTTAAATTATGCACTATATTGTGATGTAGTGCTAAATGAGTGAAGTTTTGTGTACAAGAATGTTCTTGATGGATTTTAGTGTTCTTGATTGTTTAATGGTGAAAATAATGTGTTTTGGCTTAGTAAAGTTCTAGGAGAACCCATGTCGAAATTTAGATAAGGTATAAGAAGTTTCGGGTGTTTAAAATGAGTTTTGATGAGTTAGGAAGTGTTTAGGGTGGTTAAGTGTTCTACTAGGAAAAAAAATATGCACTAAGGTATTCTAAGGTGTAAAAAGGACTTAAGCATTGTTTTAGAGGATTTAGAATGCAAATGAGTGTTTTGGGATACTTCAAGTTCATGTTGGGATTGTGTTTAGGACTTGTGCAATCTTAGTGGTTTAGGAAGAAAAGATGTTTGGGAGAGGATATAGTAGTAGTGAGGAAACATTTGAGACTAGTGCTAGTTATGGGTATAAAACACCCCATGCAAACTTAGGGAAAAGTATTGCATGTGCCAACCTTTGTATAAGAATTTGTGTAAGGTTGAGGAGGTTTTTGATGAATGGTTTAAGGAGTTTAATGGAGGTCTTAAGGTGTGTTTGAGATGCCCAAATAAGGTTAGAACATACTAGGATATATGAGGTGAAGTTTGGAGTTAAATGGGCAATTAATAACAAGGGTCTGGAGCAAACCGACCTTGGGGACCGGACCTGCAAGGTCGGTCGAGCCCAGTTTACCCTGCGAGAAATGGTCTCTGGAATGGACCGACCTTGGGGACCGAACTTGCAAGGTCGGTCGGGCATGGATTTTTAGTACGGATTGAGTCTCTGGAATAGACCGACCTTGGGACCGAACTTACAAGGTCGGTCATGCCTAAATTTTTGTACGTAAGTGAGTCTCGGGAATCGACCGATCTTGCGACCGGACTTGCCAAGATCGGTCGGGCCTGAGTTTTCAAAGGGGAAAAACTCTCGGGAATAGACCAACCTTGTGGACCGAACTTGCAAGGTCGGTCGGAGTAGAATTTTTGACGGTAATATTTTCTGGAATGGACCGACCTTGTGTAAGGTCGGTCGGTAAGGTCGGTCGGACCAAAACTTATAAAAAAAAAACAAACAAAGAGTGGCTTAAGTAGTTAACCCTAGAGGGTATGATGGAGGTAATCAAGGATAAGTTTGGACATTAAAACATGTCATATAACCATGTAAAATGTTTAGTAAAATTCGAAGTTAAGTAAGTAAATTGACCGACATTATTAACCATGTATAGGAGTGACCTACGGTGGAAACCAGTCGAAGCAAGGACCAAGGTATGGTTTTCTTGCAGTCTGTTGCCTACCGGTTTACACCGGCTTGTGTGTTGTTTGTTTTTCTGTGTGTTTATGACCTTGTAAGACTTAAGTCATGTAATGAGTTTACTGTTGTTAAATATTATTGTATTGTTAAGTGTGACTCCATTCCCTTGTGTGTGTCTAACAAGACTTACCACTTGTACGTGATTGTTTGTTGAGTTCGATGTTGAACTTCTAACAAGTGCTAACGGGGGAGTGAGGAGTCCGGTCTGTTCCGGCCACGCGTGTGAGTATGGGAGTCGATGTCATAACCGGTTCGATTCTCTCTGTATGTTATGGTTGTTTTTCCAATTTGGTTTCCAACCTTCCCTTTAGCTTAACCAAGGCTATTTTACTGACTCACGTCGGGCCACAGGGGCATACTATGTTTTGTTTCGGTGTGCTTGGATCACTATATCCGAGGCACCTTGTGTTAAGTTAATCGTTCAATCTAATAGGACGGTAACGAGTTATGTAACGAGCTTAGCATGAGTTTGGCAACATTCTCTAGGCTCTCCATGGGAACTAATTGTGTTGGTTCATTTCCTAAAAGGAATTGTTCTTGTGCGTTATGCGTGATGTTGTATGCAATACTCTTGCTATGATATATATATATATGTTGTATGTTTAAAATGAATGCCATGTCATCATGACAATTAGTTGCGCGTATCCCGGTAGCCGATGGGCTGCGCGTTAACCATACCAGCCAAGGGTTGCTGACCCCCTCGGGGGCTCCATATTTTTACTGCAAGATGAGGATCGAGGAAGCGGATTGGCTATAGATCCTAGGTTGCAGGAATACTTTTGGTTATTTTTGGAGGTTGAGCCCGGGATGCGCCTGTGCTCCCGTGGCGATAAATTTTGGTACCATTGTATTACAGTGATGGTCGTTGACAGTTCATAGTGACAGTTTGTGGTGTACAGTTTACAGTTAAGGATGTAGTTACAAACTCGGTATTATGTTTATGTATTAAAGGTTATTAGTTCTATGCTCGGGAGTCTGATCATCAGACCGGTGCTTGTATTTGTTCTGCCTTGTTGATCACGTGGGTGGTTAACGGCGTTGTAGCACCGAATCGTTTAGTTATTATTTAGTTGTTTAATTCCGCTGCGATTTCAAGTATTGATTAAGTGCGTAGTAGGGGTGTTACAAAAAGTGGTATCAGAGCGAAGTATCGCTTTGATGGCTAGAATACCGAGCTTAGGAATATACCGAGTTAGGAAATCTAGCTATAGTTACCTAAGAGAACAGTTGTGGAAAGGTTAACCACTAACTAAGTGTGGAAATACCTTATTGTCGGGAAGATGTTACAACCGTTGGACCGATAAGTGTGCAAGCATAGTGCTAATAAATGTTCATGTGAATTCAGATGTCAGGTAGACCACGAGGTCGAGGCCGCGGACGCGGTACTGGTGATACCAGGAACCAGGGAGAGAACCCTACGCGCAAGTCATGGCCGACGCTGTTACGGCCGCCGTAGCCCAGATGGTCCCACAGTTGGTAGCTGCGATGCAGCAGTAGCAAGGCGGTGTGGGTCAACAAGGGCCACAACCGCAACCACAGCCGCGCGAGACCAATTGGGTCAAGGCATTGGCAGATTTGAGACCCCCGTCATTCAGTGGGGAGACCGACCCTAGTAAGCTGGAGGCGTACATCTCTAAGATGGAGACCGCTTTCGAGACCTTGGATGTTCCTGTTGGTGCCAAGGTTCGACTAGCCGCTTACTACTTGAAGGGATCGGCTCAGAGTTTGGTGGAAGCTGGTAAGGGAGGGCAGAGTTGGTGATCCTACCTTCCAGTGGAGGGAGTACACGGCCCTGCTGCAAGCCAAGTACTACCCGATCCATGTGCAAGAGGCCAAGCGCCTAGAGCTCGACAACTTGAGGCAAGGGGATAAGATGACGGTTGATGAGTACTACACCGCTTTCATCGGACTTATCAATCTGCTACCGGATCTGGGTTACTCAGACCGGATCTTAGTGAACCGTTTCTACAACGGATTGAGCTACCGCCTACGCTACGGTATGGGGCCAAGCGGGTATACTACTTTGCAGGTAATGAACTACAGTATGAAGTGAATAAGTGTGTGCAGTGGTTAATGTAATTGTGAGTTTGAAGTGCGGGGCATAACTAACACCCTAAATATTGGAGTGCTATCATGCCGCTGCAATTGTTGAGATCACCGTCCGTCTGAGGGACGAGGAGAGTGCGCTCAAGCGCAAGGCCATGAGCGAGGGTCTAGGCACGCAAGGGCACGGGGGAGGAAAGAAGAAGAAGCCATACCCCCAGCCCCAGAAAGGAGAGCAACAGGGTGGCAAAGGCCAAGCCCAGACCACCACCGCTGAGGAGCCTTTGCAGCTCACCTACGCATATGCGGCCAAGCCCTTACGCTCTTACCCACCCAAGGGTAATTAATAAAATTCGAATGCCGAATTCTGGTGTGTTGTTATTTTGTGAAGTATGTACTGAGTGTGTGATGTGTTAGCAGCTAGCACGGGCTCTGGACCGGAGCGCCACTACTACTGTAAGTGGTGTAACGGAGACCACCCCGGCAAGGACTGCAAGGGCAATGATGTGCAGTGCCGATACTGCAAGAAGATGGGGCACCACGACTACGAGTGCTGGCAGAACCCGAATGGCAGAAACTACAGGCCTAAGGGGCAGTGGAAGGGTAAGGCCACCGTGACCACCGATGGCCCGAAGACGGCGAATCAGCCACCCCCAGATCAGAGGTACGCAGATTCCCAGAAGGGGAAGGGGTCGGGATCCGGCAAGGCCGCCCTGAATGTGGTGGACCGGTCTGAGGCGCCAGGGCCCTCTACTAGACCAGGTACCATCTAAGTTGTTGAATGAAATAAGTGATTGCATACCGCATTTCATGCATGTGTGTTAATAAGGCTAAGTAAACAACCATGTAAGTAAGCAGTTAAAGTATAATGTGAGAACACCTAATTAGGTAATTTGAAAACTTAGGAACCTTCAATATTTGCTATCCAATCCCACCAACACCAAACCCTGAAGAGACCACCATCAACATCACCGACTTTCCAATGGAGCAATGTTAGGTCATCCAACCAGGTATGATACTCTTAAATGGATACCTGACACCGGAAGCACAAATCCACATCATCAGACGATGCAATGAACTAGGAGCAGCACCTGGAGGTTTCTACACACCCGAATACCCGAGCGGATCAAGAATGAAATTAAAGATGATGTGCATGGGTAAGGACTGGAATCCTTACACCAAGACATATCAAAAAGTGAGAGCTGAAGATGGAGCAACTGTACCAATGATACCTGAGGAGTTCCTTGCGGTCGTTAACCACGCCGTGGGAATTGCTCAGCAAGTTGAATAAGACTCAATACCAAGTGTTAAAGTAGATTTATGTATTGTGAACTTCTACCAGAAAGGTGGACGGTTAGGGTTACACTAAGATAAGGACGAGTCACCCGAGTCTCTAAGTAAGGGAGTACCCGTGGTGTTGGTCCATTGGTGATACCGCAATGTTTGTGTACAGCGAGCAGAAGCGTGCTGATCTCGCGAAGAAGCTAGTGTTGAAATCAGGAGATGTGTTAATCATGGGTGGGCAGTCAAGGATGCTATACCATGGCATCAAGAAGATCAAACTGAATACCGCACCATCGGCAGTGATCAATGCCACACACATGAAACCCGGACGTTTGAATTTGACCTTCAGACAGTTTAAAGCCTTGTATAATCATGTAATGTGTTAAACCAGTGTATGTTAAGGATGTTGTATGTGTTAGTTATGTCAACAGTGTAAGCCAACGAATGTTGTAAGAAGAGTGTGTTAATGAATAAAGTGGAGTTGTTTGAAGTATGTCAACCGTGTTATTACCAAATACTTATTAGTTTTCCAATGAATTAGGCTGTGCACTCGGAACGGGAGGTATACTGAGTGTCTGCAATGAGGCAGAAGCCGGTAAGAGCGGCACATTCCTCACTGGTACCTTTCCAGTCAAAGGCGTGGACGCTTTGATCTTGTTCGACTCCAGAGCCTCACATACATTTATTTCGCTATCTTTTGCGAAGAGGCTGGGGTTAGACGGTGATGAGATGCCAGATTTTCTAGTCACTCTCCCGTCGAAAGAGCGGATCAGGTGTACCCGCTACCACCGAGATGTTGTTGTACGAATCAGAGGTGAAGAGTTTCCGATCGACTTGATAGAGTTCGAAGGACTTGGTTTTGATGTGATTGTCGGGATGAACTGGTTGGAGCGGTACAAGGGTAGAATCCTGTGTGCCGAGCATCATCTGCTTCTTCGGAGTCCGTCTGGGGTTACTGTATCTTACCGCCAGAGGCCTAGGGAGCCTTCGACTCAGATCATCACCGCCATGGCCATGTATCGTGAGTTACGACGAGGGAATGATGTATACCTCTGATATGTCCAGGACATAGAGAGAGACCCAGAGTTTAGCCCAGATGTGCCGGTAGTGTCGGAGTTTCCTGATGTTTCCTGATGTATTTCTAGGAACTGCCGGGCATGCCGCCAGCACGGGAAGTTGAGTTTGAGATTGATTTGGTTCCGGGCACCGGACCAATTTCGAAGGCGCCCTATCGTATGGCTCCAGCAGAGATGACAGAGCTCAAGGAAAAGCTGAGAGACCTGCTCGACAAGGGGTTTATCCGCCCTAGCGTTTCACCATGGGGAGCACCGGTCCTCTTCGTGAAGAAGAAGGACGGTAGTCTCCGCCTCTGCATCGACTATCGAGAGCTGAATGCAGTTACGGTGAAGAACCGTTATCCTTTACCACGCATTGATGACTTATTTGATCAGTTGAGAGGAGCATCAGTATTCACCAAGATAGATCTACGATCCGGATACCATCAGATTGTCATCCGTGACAGTGACATTGAGAAGACCGCATTCAGAACCAGATATGGACATTATGAGTTTACGGTTATGCCGTTTGGTTTGTCCAATGCACCAGCCAAGTTCATGGACTTAATGAACCGCTTGTTCCAAGATCAGTTGGACAAGTCAGTGGTAGTCTTCATCGACGATATACTTGTGTATTCGAAATCCAAGGGTGAGCACGAAAGCCACCTGAGAAGTGTATTGCAAACATTGAGAAAGAATCAGTTGTATGCTAAATTTTCAAAGTGTGAATTTTGGTTGAACCAATTATCTTTTCTTGGCCATGTGATTTCTGAAGCCAGTATCGCTGTTGATCCGGCAAAGATTGATGCAGTGCGCACCTGGCCTAGGCCGAAGACAGTTACCGACATCCGGAGCTTCCTCGGTCTGGCAGGTTATTATAGGAGGTTTGTGAAGAACTTCTCCAGTGTCTCGAAGCCGATGACTTCCTTGATGAAGAAGGATGCTCATTCGAGTGGACAGATGACTATGAGAGTTCTTTCCAGAGTCTCAAGGATGCTCTGACATCTGACAGGTGCACCAGTCGTGACTTTACCAGACGGTCCAGATGTTGAGGTCTATTGCGACGCATCAGGCAGAGGTATGGGTTGTGTGTTGATGCACACGGGAAGGTCGTAGCATACGCCTCCCGACAGCTGAAGAAGCATGAAGAAAAACTACCCTACCCATGACTTAGAATTGGGTGCCATTGTCTTCGCACTGAAGTATGGCGACATCACTTGTATGGGGTAAGTGTGACAATTTATTCTGACCACAAGAGTTTAAAGTACTTTTTCACTCAGAAGGAGTTGAACATGAGACAAAGAAGGTGGATCGAGTTTCTAAACGACTTTACATCAACTGCAGTATAAAGAGGGTAAGGCAAATGTGGTAGCTGACGCACTGAGTCGCCGAGCACACTCTCTTCATTTCGCTAGTCTTCATTCTAGCTTGGGTTGAAGAGGTGCGGGAGTGCTCAGATGACGGATCAGTACATGTTGGAGATCAGGCAGAAGCTTATTGATGGCACATTCGAGGGTCAGAAGTAGACTTCCGACTCCACGATGATGACCTGATTAGGCTTAATGGCCGACTGTGTATTCCAAGGAGTAGCGCTGAGCTGAAGAGCGCATACTGAGTGATCCCATTGTTCTACGACTTCGATTCACCCCGGAGCTTAAAAAATGTATAAGGGTATGAAACGTTACTTTTGGTGGATTGGCATGAAAAAGGATGTGAATGATTATGTATTGAGGTGTCTCACTTGTCAGAAGGTCAAGTTTGAGCACCGACGGCCTAGTGGTATGGTACAGCCAATGCCAGTGCCTGAGTGGAAGTTCCATGACATTTCTATGGACTTCGTAGTAGGGCTTTTCCGCCTACAAGGGGAGGTCTGGAATACGATTTGGGTTGTTGTTGACCGACTGACCAAGGTGGCCCAATTCATTCCGATGAAGGACACTTGGAAAGTGGCAAAACTTGCAGAGCTCTTTGATAGAGAGATTGTTCGGCACCATGGGGTACCGAAAACTATCGTGTCTGATAGGGATACCAGGTTCCTCTCCAGGTACTGGAATCCACACGGGAAGCGCTTGGTACCGAGCTGAGCTAAGTACAGCGTTCCACCCGCAGACAGATGGTTAGAGTGTTAGCACACCATCCAGACACTTGAGGATATGTTACGTGCATGTGCACTTGACTTCAGACCAGCTGGATTGATAAGTTAAATCTGATCGAGTTTAGCTACAACAACACAGTTACCATGCTTGATCAGATGTCTCCCTTCCAGGCATTATACGGTGACCATGCCGCAGCCATTATGCTGGGATGAGTCGAGTGAGACGGTCATTATAGGACCAGAGTATCTAGAGCAAGTTCAGTAGAGGTACGAAAGATCCGAGGCTAACATGAAGTCAGCTCAGGATAGGAAAAAATCGGATGTGCGCAGACTTGACCTGGAGTTTGCCGTGGGCGATCAGGTATTTTTGAGAGTATCCCCCATGAAGGTAGTGTTTCGTTTGGCCAGAAAGGCAAGTTGAGCCCCGATATGGGGCCTTATGTTGTGACGGAGCGGATCGGCCCGGTAGCTTACAGACTTGATTTACCCGCCGAGCTGGGCAAGGTACATGATGTTATTTCATGTGTCACAGTTGAAGAAATATATGTCTCATCCGTCTCATGTACTTCAGCCTGAAAGGCTAACCTTAGAGCCGACCATGCGATCAGTGGAGACTCGGTACGGATTCTGGATACTAAGACTCGAGACACTCGCCATAAGTCGGTGAGACTGGTGAAGGTTCTCTGGTCTAACCAGGACGTTAGGAGGCCACTGGGAGCTGGAAGATAGATGAAGGCGAAGTACCCGTCGTGTTTACTTCTTATTATTTATATGTATAGGGGACGGGGCGTACCCCTATTTTAAAGGGGGGTAGAGCCGTTTCGGTTATGAGTATGCGACATGTATTCGGATACATTGTCTATGTGTTATGTTGTTATGTTACTACCCTTGTTATGTTATAGACCGTGTTGTGTCTGAATGATGTTATGTTATTTGGACCTTGTGTCCGATGCTATGTAAGTATTTGTTAATGTGTTATGGAAGTACTTGTTTATATGTGTTCCGGTGTTCTATATAGAGATGTGGGAAGTGTGAAACTTTGGGGACAAAGTTCTTTTAAGGGGGTAGATTGAAATACCTAAACCTTAGTATATTGTTTTAAACATTAAAATATGGTATATTAAGACTAAAAGAGTCTTAGAAACATTAGAGAACAATTTAAACCATAGAAAACACAAAAAAATACCTTAAGGTCAATAAAGGCAAAAAATGTGCTCTAAGCTTGGGATAAGCTTGGTTAAGACCTAATGAGCTTACCAAGACCTTACTTTATATTAATGAACATGTTAAACAATTACCAAAGAAAACCAAGCTTGAAAACAAGTTAAAACACAAAATGTGCTTTAAGGAGTTAAAGCACGTTTTTGAAAAATTGTCTTGCAAATGAGTTTTGAATGCTAAATGTCCATCATTACTCTTTAATTAATATGTGTACTACTTATTATCACATTAGAAGTCTAATCAATGGGAAATCAAAAATTTAACAACTATGTGCCTTGTTTTTGTGAATAGTAAACCAAATTAACCAAGTTTATAACATATGTCAATATAAGTGTGACAATTGGTCAACAAAGACTAAAATACCCCTTAGTATAATATGGGGGCCGGTTTTCTTGGTGACTCACCACACTTAAACAAAAAATAAGCTAAGTTAAAGTAATAAAGTAAAGAGTACTATTTGCTTTACCACTTAAATATCCAAAACTTGCAAACTTATCTTCATTCTCTCATTTCTCTGTTTTCCCCACGCTCCAACCTCTCTTCTTCCTCCATCGGTTTTGCTATAGTACCACACACAACTCCAACTTCCATTGCCATTATCTCCTAGCTCACTTTGCCAAATCAAAAACAAAGACCACCATTCTTTAGTCTCATCAAGCTCTTCATCCTATCTTCTCAAAATTCCAAGAGCTCCATTTCGGTGCCAAGAGGAATCTCCATGGAGGAGCTTGAGCTCATCTTTTCACATATATTGTTCTCCTTTGCTTCTAGGTAAGGAACAAATAAAAATCCATTTCCTTCTTGTTTTGATGTTGACCGAATCACCATTGATGGTGTCCTTATATTGCTTTGTTCTAGCTTCATTTGAACCTTCAAGGGCTTGGTGGAGTCCTCTCTTGCTACATATCCAAACTCTCTTTCATATCCAAGGTAAAACAATCATCTAAATGTTCTAAGGCAATCTATGTATCTAGGGTTTACAATGAGATGAAGCATAAAGCTTGTATACTCATTTATTTTGTATATTGTTTAGAAGTTGACAAGAAATCAAAACCCTTACCGATTTTTAAACAAGGAAACAAGAAAGAAGTTGTGAGGAAAAGAGGAATATGCTAACCTAATGTAGCTTTAATGTCTAGGAGAAATGAGCTTATATTGCTTATTAAAACTACTTAAGGAGCCAATGGAAATGACTTAGAAAAATACTCTTAAGGGCTTAGTAAAGGCATATGTATGTTGGGTGTAATTGCGGTCAAAGGCAAATATAATGTGGGAAAATTCGTGTTTATGATTTATGCATCTTAAGGGCCTAAGAGCCATGCTATTTAAGGGCCTAAGTGCCAAGCAATTTAAATTATGCACTATTGTGATGTAGTGCTAAATGAGTGAAGTTTTGTGTACAAGAATGTTCTTGATGGATTTTAGTGTTCTTGATTGTTTAATGGTGAAAACAATGTGTTTTGGCTTAGTAAAGTTTAGGAGAACCCATGTCGAAATTTAGATAAGGTATAAGAAGTTCGGGTGTTTAAAATGAGTTTTGATGAGTTAGGAAGTGGTTTAGGGTGGTTAAGTGTTCTACTAGGAAAAAAATATCACTAAGGTATTCTAAGGTGTAAAAGGACTTAAGCATTGTTTTAGAGGATTTAGAATGCAAATGAGTGTTTGGATACTTCAAGTTCATGTTGGGATTGGTTTAGGACTTGTGCAATCTTAGTGGTTTAGGAAGAAAAGATGTTGGGGAGAGGATAGAGGATAGTAGTAGTGAGGAAACATTTGAGACTAGTGCTAGTATGGGTATAAAAACACCCCATGCAAACTTAGGGAAAAGTATTGCATGTGCCAACCTTTGTATAAGAATTTGTGTAAGGTTGAGGAGGTTTTTGATGAATGGTTTAGGGTTTAATGGAGGTCTTAAGGTGTGTTTGAGTGCCCAATAAGGTTAGAACATACTAGGATATATGAGGTGAGGTGAATTTGGAGTTAAATGGGCAATTATAACACGGGTCTGGAGCAAACCGACCTTGGGGACCGGACCTGCAAGGTCGGTCGAGCCCAGTTTACCCTGCGAGAAATGGTCTCTGGAATGGACCGACCTTGGGGACCGGACTTGCAAGGTCGGTCGGGCATGGATTTTTAGTACGGATTGAGTCTCTGGAATAGACCGACCTTGGGACCGAACTTACAAGGTCGGTCATGCCTAAATTTTGTACGTAAGTGAGTCTCGGGAATCGACCGATCTTGCGACCGACTTGCCAAGATCGTCGGGCCTGAGTTTTCAAAGGGGAAAAACTCTCGGGAATAGACCAAACCTTGTGGACCGAACTTGCAAGGTCGGTCGGAGTAGAATTTTGACGGTAATATGTTCTGGAATGGACCGACCTTGTGTAAGGTCGGTCGGTAAGGTCGGTCGGACCAAAACTTATAAAAAAAAAACAAACAAAGAGTGGCTTAAGTAGTTAACCCTAGAGGGTATGATGGAGGTAATCAAGGATAAGTTTGGACATTAAAACATGTCATATAACCATGTTAAAAGTTTAGTAAAATTCGAAGTTAAGTAAGTAAATGACCGACATTATTAACCATGTATAGGAGTGACCTACGGTGGAAACCAGTCGAAGCAAGGACCAAGGTATGGTTTTCTTGCAGTCTGTTGCCTACCGGTTTACCACCGGCTTGTTGTTGTTGTTTTCTGTGTGTTTATGACCTTGTAAGACTTAAGTCATGTAATGAGTTTACTGTTGTTTTAAATATTATTGTATTGTTAAGTGTGACTCCATTCCCTTGTGTGTGTCTAACAAGACTTACCACTTGTACGTGATTGTTTGTTGAGTCGTTCGTTGAACTTCTAACAAGTGCTAACGGGGGAGTGAGGAGTCCGGTCTGTTCGGCCACGCGTGTGAGTATGGGAGTCGAGTGTCATAACCGGTTCGATTCTCTCTGTATGTTATGGTGTTGTTTTTCCAATTTGGTTTCCAACCTTCCCTTTAGCTTAACCAAGGCTATTTTACTGACTCAGCCGGGCCACAGGGGCCCATACTATGTTTTGTTTCGGTGTGCTTGGATCACTATAGTCCAGGCCCTTGTGTTAAGTTAATCGTTCAATCTAATAGGACGTTAACGAGTTATGTAACGAGCTTAGCATGAGTTTGGCACATTCTCTAGGCTCTCCATGGGAACTAATTGTGTTGTTCATTTCCTAAAAGGAATTGTTCTTGTGCGTTATGCTGAGTGTTGTATGCAATACTCTTGCTATGATATATATATATATGTTTTGTATGTTTAAATTGAATGCTCATGTCATCATGACAATTAGTTGCGCGTATCCCGGTAGCCGATGGGCTGCGCGTTAACCATACCAGCCAGGTTGAGGACCCCTCGGGGCTCCATATTTTTACTGCAAGATGAGGATCGAGGAAGCGGATTGGCTATAGTCCTAAGGTTGCAGGAATACTTTTGGTTATTTTTTGGAGGTTGAGCCCGGGATGCGCCTGGCTCCCGTGGCCGATAAATTTTGGTACCGTTGTATTACAGTGATGGTCGTTGACAGTTCATAGTGGACAGTTTTGTGGTGTACAGTTTACAGTTAGGATGTAGTTACAAACTCCGGTATATTGTTTAATGTATTAAAGGTATTGTTCTATGGACTCGGAGTCTGATCATCAGACCGGTATGCTTGTATTTATTCTGCCTTGTTGATCACGGGTGGTTAACGGCTTGTGTAGCACCGAATCGTTTAGTTATTATTTAGTTTGTTAATTCCGCTGCGATTTCATATTGATTAAGTGCGTTGTAGGGGTGTTACAAAAGTGGTTATCAGCGAGAGTATCGCTTTGATGGCTTAGCATACCGAGCTTAGGAATATACGAGTTAGGAAATCTAGCAGTAGTTACCTAGAGAACAGTTGTGGAAAGGTTAACCACTAACTAAGTGTGGAAATACCTTATTGTCGGGAAGATGTTACAACCGTTGGACCGATAAGTGTGCAAGCATAGTGCTAATAAATGTTCATGTGAATTCAGATGTCAGGTAGACCACGAGGTCGAGGCCGCGGACGCGGTACTGGTGATACCAGGAACCAGGGAGAGAACCCTACGGCGCAAGTCATGGCCGACGCTGTTACGGCCGCCGTAGCCCAGATGGTCCCACAGTTGGTAGCTGCGATGCAGCAGTAGCAAGGCGGTGTGGGTCAACAAGGGCCACAACCGCAACCACAGCCGCGCGAGACCAATTGGGTCAAGGCATTGGCAGATTTGAGACCCCCGTCATTCAGTGGGGAGACCGACCCTAGTAAGCTGGAGGCGTACATCTCTAGATGGAGACCGCTTTCGAGACCTTGGATGTTCCTGTTGGTGCCAAGGTTCGACTAGCCGCTTACTACTTGAAGGGATCGGCTCAGAGTTGGTGGAAGCTGGTAAGGGAGGGCAGAGTTGGTGATCCTACCTTCCAGTGGAGGGAGTACACGGCCCTGCTGCAAGCCAAGTACTACCCGATCCATGTGCAAGAGGCCAAGCGCCTAGAGCTCGACAACTTGAGGCAAGGGGATAAGATGACGGTTGATGAGTACTACACCGCTTTCATCGGACTTATCAATCTGCTACCGGATCTGGGTTACTCAGACCGGATCTTAGTGAACCGTTTCTACAACGGATTGAGCTACCGCCTACGCTACGGTATGGGGCCAAGCGGGTATACTACTTTGCAGGTAATGAACTACAGTATGAAGTGAATAAGTGTGTGCAGTGTGTTAATGTAATTGTGAGTTTGAAGTGCGGGGCATAACTAACACCCTAAATATTGGAGTGCTATCATGCCGCTGCAATTGTTGAGATCACCGTCCGTCTGAGGGACGAGGAGAGTGCGCTCAAGCGCAAGGCCATGAGCGAGGGTCTAGGCACGCAAGGGCACGGGGGAGGAAAGAAGAAGAAGCCATACCCCCAGCCCCAGAAAGGAGAGCAACAGGGTGGCAAAGGCCAAGCCCAGACCACCACCGCTGAGGAGCCTTTGCAGCTCACCTACGCATATGCGGCCAAGCCCTTACGCTCTTACCCACCCAAGGGTAATTAATAAAATTCGAATGCCGAATTCTGGTGTGTTGTTATTTTGTGAAGTATGTACTGAGTGTGTGATGTGTTAGCAGCTAGCACGGGCTCTGGACCGGAGCGCCACTACTACTGTAAGTGGTGTAACGGAGACCACCCCGGCAAGGACTGCAAGGGCAATGATGTGCAGTGCCGATACTGCAAGAAGATGGGGCACCACGACTACGAGTGCTGGCAGAACCCGAATGGCAGAAACTACAGGCCTAAGGGGCAGTGGAAGGGTAAGGCCACCGTGACCACCGATGGCCCGAAGACGGCGAATCAGCCACCCCCAGATCAGAGGTACGCAGATTCCCAGAAGGGGAAGGGGTCGGGATCCGGCAAGGCCGCCCTGAATGTGGTGGACCGGTCTGAGGCGCCAGGGCCCTCTACTAGACCAGGTACCATCTAAGTTGTTGAATGAAATAAGTGATTGCATACCGCATTTCATGCATGTGTGTTAATAAGGCTAAGTAAACAACCATGTAAGTAAAGTTAAAGTATAATGTGAGAACACCTAATTAGGTAATTTGAAAACTTAGGAACCTTCAATATTTGCTATCCAATCCCACCACACCAAACCCTGAAGAGACCACCATCAACATCACCGACTTCCCAATGGAGCAATGTTAGGTCATCCAACCAGGTATGATACTCTTAAATGGATACCTGACACCGGAAGCACAAATCCACATCATCAGACGATGCAATGAACTAGGAGCAGCACCTGGAGGTTTCTACACACCCGAATACCCGAGCGGATCAAGAATGAAATTAAAGATGATGTGCATGGGTAAGGACTGGAATCCTTACACCAAGACATATCAAAAAGTGAGAGCTGAAGATGGAGCAACTGTACCAATGATACCTGAGGAGTTCCTTGCGGTCGTTAACCACGCCGTGGGAATTGCTCAGCAAGTTGAATCAGACTCAATACCAAGTGTTAAAGCAGATTTATGTATTGTGAACTTCTACCAGAAAGGTGGACGGTTAGGGTTACACTAAGATAAGGACGAGTCACCCGAGTCTCTAAGTAAGGGAGTACCCGTGGTGTCTTGGTCCATTGGTGATACCGCAATGTTTGTGTACAGCGAGCAGAAGCGTGCTGATCTCGCGAAGAAGCTAGTGTTGAAATCAGGAGATGTGTTAATCATGGGTGGGCAGTCAAGGATGCTATACCATGGCATCAAGAAGATCAAACTGAATACCGCACCATCGGCAGTGATCAATGCCACACACATGAAACCCGGACGTTTGAATTTGACCTTCAGACAGTTTTAAAGCCTTGTATAATCATGTAATGTGTTAAACCAGTGTATGTTAAGGATGTTGTATGTGTTAGTTATGTCAACAGTGTAAGCCAACGAATGTTGTAAGAAGAGTGTGTTAATGAATAAAGTGGAGTTGTTTGAAGTATGTCAACCGTGTTATTACCAAATACTTATTAGTTTTCCAATGAATTAGGCTGTGCACTCGGAACGGGAGGTATACTGAGTGTCTGCAATGAGGCAGAAGCCGGTAAGAGCGGCACATTCCTCACTGGTACCTTTCCAGTCAAAGGCGTGGACGCTTTGATCTTGTTCGACTCCGAGCCTCACATACATTTATTTCGCTATCTTTTGCGAAGAGGCTGGGGTTAGACGGTGATGAGATGCCAGATTTTCTAGTCACTCTCCCGTCGAAAGAGCGGATCAGGTGTACCCGCTACCACCGAGATGTTGTTGTACGAATCAGAGGTGAAGAGTTTCCGATCGACTTGATAGAGTTCGAAGGACTTGGTTTTGATGTGATTGTCGGGATGAACTGGTTGGAGCGGTACAAGGGTAGAATCCTGTGTGCCGAGCATCATCTGCTTCTTCGGAGTCCGTCTGGGGTTACTGTATCTTACCGCCAGAGGCCCAGGGAGCCTTCGACTCAGATCATCACCGCCATGGCCATGTATCGTGAGTTACGACGAGGGAATGATGTATACCTCTGATATGTCCAGGACATAGAGAGAGACCCAGAGTTTAGCCCAGATGTGCCGGTAGTGTCGGAGTTTCCTGATGTATTTCCTAAGGAACTGCCGGGCATGCCGCCAGCACGGGAAGTTGAGTTTGAGATTGATTTGGTTCCGGGCACCGGACCAATTTCGAAGGCGCCCTATCGTATGGCTCCAGCAGAGATGACAGAGCTCAAGGAAAAGCTGAGAGACCTGCTCGACAAGGGGTTTATCCGCCCTAGCGTTTCACCATGGGGAGCACCGGTCCTCTTCGTGAAGAAGAAGGACGGTAGTCTCCGCCTCTGCATCGACTATCGAGAGCTGAATGCAGTTACGGTGAAGAACCGTTATCCTTTACCACGCATTGATGACTTATTTGATCAGTTGAGAGGAGCATCAGTATTCTCCAAGATAGATCTACGATCCGGATACCATCAGATTGTCATCCGTGACAGTGACATTGAGAAGACCGCATTCAGAACCAGATATGGACATTATGAGTTTACGGTTATGCCGTTTGGTTTGTCCAATGCACCAGCCAAGTTCATGGACTTAATGAACCGCTTGTTCCAAGATCAGTTGGACAAGTCAGTGGTAGTCTTCATCGACGATATACTTGTGTATTCAAAATCCAAGGGTGAGCACGAAAGCCACCTGAGAAGTGTGTTGCAAACATTGAGAAAGAATCAGTTGTATGCTAAATTTTCAAAGTGTGAATTTTGGTTGAACCAATTATCTTTTCTTGGTCATGTGATTTCTGAAGCCAGTATCGCTGTTGATCCGGCAAAGATTGATGCAGTGCGCACCTGGCCTAGGCCGAAGACAGTTACCGACATCCGGAGCTTCCTCGGTCTGGCAGGTTATTATAGGAGGTTTGTGAAGGACTTCTCCAGTGTCTCGAAGCCGATGACTTCCTTGATGAAGAAGGATGCTCCATTCGAGTGGACAGATGACTATGAGAGTTCTTTCCAGAGTCTCAAGGATGCTCTGACATCTGCACCAGTCCTGACTTTACCAGACGGTCCAGATGGTTTTGAGGTCTATTGCGACGCATCAGGCAGAGGTATGGGTTGTGTGTTGATGCAACACGGGAAGGTCGTAGCATACGCCTCCCGACAGCTGAAGAAGCATGAAGAAAACTACCCTACCCATGACTTAGAATTGGGTGCCATTGTCTTCGCACTGAAGATATGGCGACATCACTTGTATGGGGTAAGTGTGACAATTTATTCTGACCACAAGAGTTTAAAGTACTTTTTCACTCAGAAGGAGTTGAACATGAGACAAAGAAGGTGGATCGAGTTTCTAAACGACTTCTACATCAATCTGCAGTATAAAGAGGGTAAGGCAAATGTGGTAGCTGACGCACTGAGTCGCCGAGCACACTCTCTTCATTCGCTAGTCTCTCATTCTAGCTTGGTTGAAGAGGTGCGGAGTGCTCAGATGACGGATCAGTACATGTTGGAGATCAGGCAGAAGCTTATTGATGGCACATTCGAGGGTCAGAAGTACGACTTCCGACTCCACGATGATGACCTGATTAGGCTTAATGGCCGACTGTGTATTCCAAGGAGTAGCGCTGAGCTGAAGGAGCGCATACTGAGTGAATCCCATTGTTCTACGACTTCGATTCACCCCGGAGCTTAAAAAATGTATAAGGGTATGAAACGTTACTTTTGGTGGATTGGCATGAAAAAGGATGTGAATGATTATGTATTGAGGTGTCTCACTTGTCAGAAGGTCAAGTTTGAGCACCGACGGCCTGGTGGTATGGTACAGCCAATGCCAGTGCCTGAGTGGAAGTTCCATGACATTTCTATGGACTTCGTAGTAGGGCTTCCGCCTACAAGGGGAGGTCTGAATACGATTTGGGTTGTTGTTGACCGACTGACCAAGGTGGCCCAATTCATTCCGATGAAGGACACTTGGAAAGTGGCAAAACTTGCAGAGCTCTTTGATAGAGAGATTGTTCGGCACCATGGGGTACCGAAAACTATCGTGTCTGATAGGGATACCAGGTTCCTCTCCAGGTACTGGAAATCCACACGGGAAGCGCTTGGTACCGAGCTGAAGCTAAGTACAGCGTTCCACCCGCAGACAGATGGTTAGAGTGAGCACACCATCCAGACACTTGAGGATATGTTACGTGCATGTGCACTTGACTTTCAGACCAGCTGGATTGATAAGTTACATCTGATCGAGTTTAGCTACAACAACAGTTACCATGCTTCGATCAAGATGTCTCCCTTCCAGGCATTATACGGTAGACCATGCCGCACGCCATTATGCTGGGATGAGTCGAGTGAGACGGTCATTATAGGACCAGAGTATCTAGAGCAAGTTCAAGTAGAGGTACGAAAGATCCGGGCTAACATGAAGTCAGCTCAGGATAGGCAAAAATCATACGCCGATGTGCGCAGACGTGACCTGGAGTTCGTGGGCGATCAGGTATTTCTGAGAGTATCCCCCATGAAGGGAGTGTTTCGTTTTGGCCAGAAAGGCAAGTTGAGCCCGAAATATGGGGGCCTTATGTTGTGACGGAGCGGATCGGCCCGGTAGCTTACAGACTTGATTTACCCGCCAGCTGGGCAAGGTACATGATGTATTTCATGTGTCCCAGTTGAAGAAATATATGTCTCATCCGTCTCATGTACTTCAGCCTGAAAGGCTAACCTTAGAGCCGACCATGCGATCAGTGGAGACTCCGGTACGGATTCTGGATACTAAGACTCGAGACACTCGCCATAAGTCTGTGAGACTGGTGAAGGTTCTCTGGTCTAACCAGGACGTTGAGGAGGCCACTTGGGAGCTGGAAGATAAGATGAAGGCGAAGTACCCGTCGTTGTTTTCTTCTTATTATTTATATGTATAGGGTACGGGGCGTACCCCTATTTTAAGGGGGGTAGAGCCGTTTCGGTTATGAGTATGCGACATGTATTCGGATACATTGTCTATGTTATGTTGTTATGTTACTACCTTGTGTTATGTTAGACCGTTGTGTCTGAATGATGTTTGTTTTTGGACCTTGTGTCCGATGCTATGTAAGTATGTTGTTAATGTTGTTATGGAAGTATTGTTTATATGTGTTCCGTGTTCTAATATTTAAGATATGTGGGAAGTGAACTTTGGGGACAAAGTTCTTTTAAGGGGGGTAGATTGAAATACCTAAACCTTATATTGTTTAAACATTAAAATATGGTATATTAAGACTAAAAAGAGTCTTAGAAACATTAGAGAACAATTTAAACCATAGAAAACACAAATAAATACCTTAAGGTCAATAAAGGCAAAAATGTGCTCTAAGCTTGGGATAAGCTTGGTTAAGACCTAATGAGCTTACCAAGACCTTACTTATATATTAATGAACATGTTAAACCAATTACCAAAGAAAACCAAGCTTGAAAACAAGTTAAAACACAAAATGTGCTTTAAGGAGTCTTAAAGCACGTTTTTGAAAAATTGTCTTGCAAATGAGTTTTGAATGGCTAAATGTCCATCATTACTCTTTAATTAATATGTGTACTACTTATTATCACATTAGGAAGTCTAAATCAATGGGAAATCAAAAATTTCACAACTATATGCCTTGTTTTTGTGAATAGTAACCAAATTAACCAAGTTTATAACATATGTCAATATAAGTGTGACAATTGGTCAACAAAGACTAAAATACCCCTTAGTATAATATGGGGGCCGGTTTTCTTGGTGACTCACCACACTTAAACAAAAAAATAAGCTAAGTAAAGTAATAAAGTAAAGAGTACTATTTGCTTTACCACTTAAATATCCAAAACTTGCAAACTTATCTTCATTCTCTCATTTCTCTTGTTTTCCCACCTCCAACCTCTCTTCTTCCTTCTCCATCGGTTTTGCTATAGTACCACACACTCCATCTTCCATTGCCATTATCTCCTAGCTCACTTTGCCAAATCAAAAACAAAGACCACCATTCTCTTAGTCTCATCAAGCTCTTCAATCCTATCTTCTCAAAATTCCAAGAGCTCCATTTCGGTGCCAAGAGGAATCTCCATGGGAGGAGCTTGAGCTCATCTTTTCACATATTATTGTTCTCCTTTGCTTCTAGGTAAGGAAACTCAAATAAAAATTCCATTTCCTTCTTGTTTTGATGTTGACCGAGAATCACCATTGATGGTGTCCTTATATTGCTTTGTTCTAGCTTCATTTGAACCTTCCAAGGGCTTGGTGGAGTCCTCTCTTGCTACATATCCAAACTCTCTTTCATATCCAAGGTAAAACAATCATCTAAATGTTCTAAGGCAATCTATGTATCTAGGGTTTACAATGAGATGAAGCATAAAGCTTGTATACTCATTTCATTATTTGTATATTGTTTAGAAGTTGACAAGAAATCAAACACCCTTACCGATTTTTAAACAAGGAAACAAGAAAGAAGTTGTGAGGAAAAGAGTAAATATGCTAACCTAATGTAGCTTATAATGTCTTAGGAGAAATGAGCTTATATTGCTTATTAAACTACTTAAGGAGCCAATGGAAATGACTTAGAAAATACTCTTAAGGGCTTAGTAAAAGGCATATGTATTGTTGGGTGTAATTGCAGGTCAAAGGCAAATATAATGTGGGAAATTCAGTGTTTTGATTTATGCATCTTAAGGGCCTAAGAGCCATGCTATTTAAGGGCCTAAGTGCCAAGCAATTTAAATTATGCACTATATTGTGATGTAGTGCTAAATGAGTGAAGTTTTGTGTACAAGAATGTTCTTGATGGATTTTAGTGTTCTTGATTGTTTAATGGTGAAAACAATGTGTTTTGGCTTAGTAAAGTTCTAGGAGAACCCATGTCGAAATTTAGATAAGGTATAAGAAGTTTCGGGTGTTTAAAATGAGTTTTGATGAGTTAGGAAGTGTTTAGGGTGGTTAAGTGTTCTACTAGGAAAAAAAATATGCACCAAGTGTGGAGGGTGATTTTTCGGTATGAGGGGGGTCTATCTAAATATGGTCTGACTGAGAAGCCAAGACCCTAGAAAACGCCATTCTGTGGAGGGTGAGAACCCGTTATTCATGGCAGCCCTCAAATACCTACTAAATCATCCGTCTTTCCCAGAAAGCATAAAGGGGAATGCAAGTGTGCACTACACCCGCTCTCGATGGGCTCCACGCGGACTTATGCCTCTATAAGGCGGAATTGACTAGAGTCGCCACCTAGTTTGACCCAAGGAACTAGGAAGGGGGGAGAAGGGTTCTAAGAACCGTCAATTGACTCTGATGATTTGTTGCCTATGGATAGGGACTTATCTGATCATACTAGAGATTCTGTGTGGGTTCGCACTGGGTTACACCCCTTAGAAGTGGCAACGACCACGACTTCGGATTGGTGCCCGAGGAAACCTCGGTCTCCAATTGTCGAGATTGCCTTCTTTCAAAACCTTATTAGAGAGATTCAGTTAAAGCCAAAGGATAAGATCAAATGAGGAGTGAGGAAGATTTCGAAGAGTTGAAGAATAGGCTGGTCTAGGAGTTGGTCTGGTTGAAGTGTTTGAGAGGTTTTAATTGTTTTGAGAGACTTGAGGTCGTTTTGGGCCTTCACGGGATTAAGAGGATGAGAGGAGTTTTGAGGAGGAAGAGGACATTTTGGTCATTTTTGGTGGAGTCAAGGGGTATTTGGATCGTGATTTTGAGGAGTTTTTTTGTGTTTGCGAAGTTCGAATTTTGAAATGGTCAGGTTCTTGAGGTGTTTTGGGAAGTTGAATGTGTTGAGGGGCAATTCGGGTTTTAAGGATGGTTGAGTATGGAAGAGGATATTTGGTTTGCAGGTATTCGGGTTTTGAAGACGTTTCAGGTTTCTGGGAGTCTTCAGGAATTGGAGGTCCTATATGACTTAGAGTTGGTTCAGAGGAGGATTGAGAAGTGTTTATGGGTCCTAGAGCTCTAATGAAAATGTTGGATTGGTTTATTCAGAATTGTCTCTCTTAAAGTTTTTAGAACCGAAAAATCATTTTTTGTTGTAAAAGGGCGGATAATCCCAAGGGATTACCCTATGTACCCCCTCGAACACGACACTTAAGTAATGGTAAGTGCCGAGGCTCGAAAGATGGGGCAATGAATTTATGTCGAAAAATAAGATTCAGAGAGAAACACCATGAATAAGATGTTCTCGGTCGAACCCTAATAACGTCTCTAACTCCCGAGTTTTAAAACATTAAAAACCGAAAACATTGAAATCGAGCGGAAGGGAGTTAGACGATTCTAAAATCCCGGCTGCAACTAGGAAGGTCGTTGCTTCCCTAGCACCCCGCCTTGTAAAAATCTAGGCTGCAATTAGGGGAGGTTTGTCACCCTAATACCCCGCCTAAAGAGATCCAGACTGCAACAAGGGAGGTTATGACCCTAGTGCCCCGCCTCGGATTTTATTTTGGGAAGGAAGACAAGTGATGTTCTAACCATTGAGGAAATGTTTTGAAGGGGTTAGACATTTGTTATACCCAAATTTTTTACCCCATTTGAGCGAAAAGGGGTGTTTCTAGGTTTTTGAGGGGATAAGGTTCATATAGGATCAATGATAGCATGAAAACTGAGATAGGTGGTATGTTTGACATGAAATTATATTGGCATAATGGTAGAGAAGAGGGAAGAGATACAAGAGGTCAATGGTTCGAGTCTATTTAATGACAAACATATTTTGTAGTTTTTGTTTTCTGCTTAATCCTTCTCTTTCTTTTCTTCTTTTGTTTATAATTTTCAAAATTAGATTCTATTTGCGAAAAAGCCAAAAAAAAAATGTTTCTTTCTATTTCATTGATGGTTTATTTCTTTCAAAAAAAATCCAAAACACAAAAAAAATCTTTTGAAACGTGCTTTATAAAAAACAAACAAAAATTGTATTTGCATTGATTATCCATTCCTTTTTTCTAGATAATTCTTATTGTTATTTTTCATCCTTATCCCTTTTTATTCTCTTAATTCAAGTACAAAAAAAAATCTATTTCTATTTTACGTAGCTTATTTTGTTAACAAAACAATGTTTTTCTAAATTCCCTCATTTTTTGTTAAGTAATTTTGAAATTTTTACTCATTTATAGTTAGTATTTTTTGGTTTTCTTTTAAATACGTTTTTATTTTTCTTTACAATCTTATCTCTCACTTCCTGCTTGTTTATTTATAAATTCGGAAATTTGTTAAGTTGTTAAGATTCTCGAGCCTCTTTTATTGATCTACCTCTCCACTCTTCCACTATATAATCACTCCATACACTTGTTACAGGGGGAGTCAGACGAGAATACACACTGATAATTCATACACCCAGGTCACATTCATACACACGGGCATTCTGCTCTACTCGTTCCTTTCATCGCTACCATTCACTGTGTCATTCTGCTTTCATCCTGATAAGCGATCATCTTCGTTATCTCATTGTTTGAATTGCCTTTTCTAAATTTGGTCCACCATTATTTATCTTACCCCACCATTGTAGATCCTGGACAGTCACACAAGCATCTCAACGTCACCACTAGTCCAACCTTCATCTTCCTCACTATTTGTTAAACGCGACAATCGACTTGCCACTATCTGGGAGTTAAACAACGAGGAAGACAAAAAAATTAGAGCTGCTGGGCAGTCAGAATAGGACTGTACCACCAGCGCCTCAATCTTCATCAGTCAAGGGCCATCGTTAACTTGGCTGCAGCGAGAGGAAGTAGCAGATCCTTCAATACTGCTGTTGTAAGCTACGTCGAAGCTCCAATCTTTCTCGTGTTCAGAACTTGACGAAATCGGCGAGCTGCTGTCTAAGAGTCCGAGTATAATTCAGTTATAGCTCGCGTTAATAAATCGGGGAATTACAAACAAACCCCGCTGACCCTTGCGTGCTACTTCAACTTTCTATCATCACCTTCACATATCACCATCCACGACATGGAAAGCTTCCGTTGATGTAAATAACGACAACAAGAGGTGGATGAATGTAGTCTCGTTACAGTATGATACTTTCCTTCTTTTTTTTTATTCATTTGTTTTTTCTGTTTATATTACTTTTCATTCAGAACTTTAGTTACTCTTATTTCGTCAATATAAACGATGAGTTGTTGGGATTATAGATGATTAGCTTTTGTTTATTGCTTTAAAACTATATTCACTTTTGCGCTAATTTGTTTATTTCTTTAGTTAAAATAACTTAGGTTCTTTATTCACATTGTTTTTTTTTTCATTCCTTTATTTGTTAGGAGTAGAATTCATTTCTGATATAAAATCAAATCATGCTCACTCGATTGTAGTTTGAAAGGAAGATGTACAGTCAGTTAGGAAAGTTTTAGCGTTTTTTTTATTGATAATCATTTGGTTTATGTCTGAATATTTTTATTTGTGGTCTTTAAATTAATAATCTTAAAAAAATTGGCAATTGTTAATCATGTTTACATTGATATAAAGGATAAGTTTATAAAAATGTTAGCCTTAGAGTTACAATAGTAAAGGAAAAGTAATTTCAAAAGGGTAATGAAAGAATTTGAACCCTTAGAAATTTCATAGCAAGCCCCCGAACCCATATCTCTTAAATTGTAACAATATTTCCTTTCCAAGTTTAAAAGGTTAAAACTTAGGTGGCGACTCTATTTAGGTTTGTGTGGGCCAGTTAGAATAATTAAGCTTTAATTTTATAATTTCGGTTTAATTATTCTAATTGTAAATCGAACCTTGAGGCCTTAAGCTAAATACTTAAGGGTTCAAAAACCAACGCCCACAGATTGGCGACTCTGCTGGGGACCACCACCTAAGTTTATAAATTTTAAACTTAGGAAAGAGGGCTTAACTTGAATTTATATCTTTAAGGCTTACTTTTTATGATATTATCCTTTCTAGCTTATACATTTTTATTATCTTGCTCATACGAGAGATGAGGGTCCAAATAAACCAATCTTTGGTCATGCTTAGACATGGCCCGTTCTGAGACACACACCGTAGGGTGATGTGTAAAAGTGGGGGAAATGAGGAGGATGGCGTGCAAACCCCATCCCTTCACTACCTGGGCCCAAAGCCCCAAGCACCTCTCCGAATGTACCCTTACCCAAAAATCAAATATTGGTCAAGCCAAGGCATGACCCGTCCTGAGACACACACCCTAGGGTGATGTGTAAAGGTGGGGGAAATGAGGAGGATGACGTGCAAGCCTCATCCCTTCACTACCTGGGCTCAAAGCCCCAAGCACTCTCCGGATGTACCCATACCCATCTGATGGAACTTGCATAGTGAGAACGTGCATATTTTCTCTTTATATCTACGTGATTCCATGCTTCTGTGATTAGCTTGACTGTGAGTGGATAACAACTGAAGTTTTATTTGTCTTTCAGCCCAAAGACCCATTTTAGTCTTCGTGAACCCTTCTCTTGGGCTTCGGCCTAAAAACCTTGGATCTAGGTGGTCTCTTTCGGCCCAAAAGTTCCTAAATCTGAATCATCTATTTCGACCCATATAGGTTTAGGCCCGTAGAAAATCCACTTGAATATGCGATAATTCACAAGACTTGAAGATTGATTTATGAATCATGTTCAGGTTCTGGCCCAAAAACCCATTAAGAATTTGAAATAAGTCTTTCACTTGAACTCTTAAAACTCTTTCGGTCCACTAGCCCGTTAATATTCCATATAATTTCTTTTGGGTCGTGTGTGTCACTTTCAGTTCAAGATGTTTACAATTCAAATCACATTCCGGCCCAAGCACTCCACTCAATGTCTGAAACATTTCGGCTCAAGCGCCAATCTACAGTTAGAAATTATTTCGGCCCAAGGGCCTCAAACTCAAAGTGTTTTGGGCCAAGTGCCTCACTCACAATTAAGATCTGTCTGGCCCAAGCGCCTATCCACAATCATGACACCGTTTTGGCCCATGTGCCTCACTTTCAGTTCAAATAGATCCAGGCCCAAGCGCCTATCCACGGTCCAAATGCATCCCGGCCCATGTTCCTCACTTTTAGTCCAATGATATCTAGGCCCATGTGCCTATCTACAATCCACTGATATTCAGGCCCATGCGCCTATCCACAGTCCAAATGCATCCCGACCTATGTGCCTCTCTTTTAGTTCACTGATATCCAGGCTCATGCGCCTATCCATAGTCCAAATGCATCACGGCCCATGTGCCTCACTCTTAGTCCATAGATATTCAGGCCCAAGTGCCTATCCGCAATCCAAGAGCATCCCGGCCCATATGTCTCACTTCAAGTTCAAGAGTTTTTAGGCCCAAGCGCCTATCCACAATCCAAAGAGCATTCCGGCCTAAGGGTCTCATTCACAGTTAAGGGACATTCCAAGTCTAGATTTTTCAGCCCAAGATCCCTCTCATAATACAGTAGATTTCATTGTTGTGTTTTCTTAGGTTTGCGTAGGAATTTTACCGTTTTAGTAGGTTTACAAATTTTTAGGACGTTTTGTCATTCGTTAGCTCTTTTCCTTTTGTTATGTTGTCTTCAAAAAAATAAAAAATAAAAATAGATCACAGACATTTCTGCGTCCTTCCGAAGGTACATCATGGTTGAAAGCTCGAGTCTTCTGTGCGCCAATATCATACAGATTGGCGGTATTCGAGTTCATAAAGGAGATCGGGGTTCACATGCATAAAATGTTGCTATAAACTGTAATTCATCTTTCAAATGCGTTTGCAAACAAATCTTTTGTGAAATCTAAGTTCGAAAGTTTTCAAGCAAGGACTATTTTGAATGAACATTTCTTGACATCAACAATAAGAAGCGTTGGTTTTGTTAAATCATCTTTTTCATATTCACAAGAAAATGACTTTTCCAAGTCCAAGACTTTTCCAAAATGAAAAGATAAATTCATGAGTGAGCTTTCTTTGCAAGGAATATCCATTTCTGCTAAACAAATGTCTCTTAAAACTAAGGTTTGTGAAATGATCATTTTCTGACAGTGGAATACAAGGACTTGTTTTGTTTCTAAGAACATGAATATGCTTATCCAAGTACAAAAACACGTCCCAAAAATCCAAAGCTACCCACATAATGGTTAGTAGAGCACATGGTCATCAAATAGTTATTGAATCCCCGACACAATACTGGGGGCAATCTGAGTTAGAATCGTTTATTCCAAACTTCTTCCATCAAATGTGTGAGCGAAACTCTCTGAGCAAAAGAGTGCGAGAGTGTCTTGAGTGGAAAAACTCATGAGAGAAAAAGCGTGTTATCTTTACACGCGGTGTGGCCACACACATGTGAGGTAAGCAGCATAACTCTGACTGAAGGAGATAACTTGTAAATTTACACTAAGACCTGTGAAAAGTAACAAGAAGAGACACATAACTATTAGGAATGATGAAGCATCTAGGTAAACCACCACATTGCCAAAAGCTTATGAAACCCTCAAATCAAACCCTAGACACCCCTACTAAGCCTTTCATATGTATCCTCTTTTATCAATAAAGCTCCACAAAAATCCAGCTCATGATGATTACGTACACTGGTGACCAAAGGAAGCAAAGAGCCCAACTCTCGGATGAAGACACCCCAAGTCTAAAATGAGAAGCGACACTACCACAAACATGATGAAAATCCGTAAACGGTCACAAAGCAACCTAGGATTCAAGAGCTTGAACGAAAGCAACTTCAAAAGTTCAGGAGAACCCCAAAGACGAGTTAAAGTATCTCCATGAGCTTCAAGATCGGGAAACACAAGAACCCCGATGGCGATTCAGAATAGCTTCAAGGGCTCCAAGATCGGGATACACGAGAACCCCGTAGATGAGTCAAAGTGGCTCCAAGAGCTCCAAGGGAAACACAAGAACCCCAAAGATTAAAGGGCAATCTGAAAGCCTCAAGCTTCCAAAAACAGCGACAAAGCAATAGCAAGGGCGACGTCAAAGTCCAAAGCCTGGAGGCAAATTAATCCACATACAGCAGCAAGACTGCTTCACACGTAAGGACGGAAAGACGAATCCAGAAGGTGCAAGTTGCAGCTTTGGTCACCCTTAAGCTCCACAAAACCGAAAATACCCTCCATGGTCCCGTTGACATTCATCATACCCAATGGCCCTGTTATAAGCCTCAAAGACTTCTGACTTGATAGTTATGTGTCTAAATCAAGTGAAAGTAACAGATCGAAGGTGTAAGTCCATCAAATATCGAATTCAAAAGTCTAGAAGTTATGACTGTAAGTGAGGATTGAGTGCAAATGCTAAACACATCGAGTGTAGGTAGAAAAAGCACCACATCAAAGCAAACCTTAACCTTGTGAGGATGAGAATTGTTCACATGTTTAATCAAAGATAATAATACTGGGGGCAATCGATCGTTTCGATCGATTGCCATAATTTCTAACTCAGATAGCTCAAAGAAATACTAGGGGCAATTGTTTCCAGCAATTTTCACAGATGACATAAAGCAATCCCAAAGTCTTAGGCTCATCATGAGCTCTCAACACCATACCCCAAAATCTCAAGCCTTAAGCACTTCATAAGCCTTAAGCACCGTGTTCTGACATTGCAATCCCAAAGCCTTAAGCATGTCATAGGCCTTAAGCACCACATCTCAAAACCTCAAGCTCCAGGATCCTGAGAAAATCATAAAACCCGAAAGCATGTTAAGTTTTGAAGGATCAAAATTTTGGTCTTAAAGTCCATTCCTGAAAATGAGAGTTCCATGAATTTTAGTTGAAAAGAAGTATTTGCTTATGCATCAGATTTTTGTCAACAGAGTCAACACCAATCTTGACACCATGTCACCCATATTTTTGAGTATTGAGTCAATCTTATTTGACATCGAGTCAACCACATTTTTTGAAAACTGAATCAATCTTGTCTTGTCACCGAGTCAACCCCATTTCTGAAAACTTAACAAATCTTGTTAATCTTTGGTAGCAGAGTCAACACTATTTTGTGATACCAAGTTGGTAAGTATGATAATGATTGAGTACAGGTGGAGGTATGCTGCCCGTTGAATTGAAGCAGGGTGTATACTGGCCAATGTGTACGAGTGGTTAAGTACAGGTGGAGGTATGCTGCCCGTTGAATTGAAGCAGGGTGTATACTGGCCAATGTGTACGAGTGGTTAAGTACAGGTGGAGGTATGCTGCCCGTTGAATTGAAGCAGGGTGTATACTGGCCAATGTGTACGAGTGGTTAAGTACAGGTGGAGGTATGCTGCCCGTTGAATTGAAGCAGGGTGTATACTGACCAATGTGTACGAGTGGTTAAGTACAGGTGGAGGTATGCTGCCCGTTGAATTGAAGCAAGGTGTATACTGGCCAATGTGTACGAGTACAGGTGGAGGTATGCTGCCCGTTGAATTGAAGCAGGGTGTATACTGGCCAATGTGTACAAGTTGGCGGGGCGATGGCAATAAGTCCTCATTTCTATGTCAACTTTTTGGATAACAACTGGCGGGTGATGGCAATAAGTCCCCTGTGAAAACCAGAAGTTCATCCCAGCAACCCAGTTGGCGGGCGATGGCAATAAGTCCCCTTGGAAAACCAACATGGAGCATTTTTTTTGAATGGGTTTCGGTCCCCAGAGGCATCCGAGTTTTTTTCTTTTTGAATGGGTTTCGGTCCCCAGAGGCATCCGAGTTTTTTTTCTTTTTGAATGGGTTTCGGTCCCCAGAGGCATCCGAGTTATTTTCTTTTTTGAATGGGTTTCGGTCCCCAGAGGCATCCGAGTTTTTTTTTTTCTTTTTGAATGGGTTTCGGTCCCCAGAGGCATCCGAGTTATTTTCTTTTTGAATGGGTTTCGGTCCCCATAGGCATCCGAGTTATTTTCTTTTTGAATGGGTTTCGGTCCCCAGAGGCATCCGAGTTATTTTCTTTTGAACGGGTTTCGGTCCCCATAAGCATCCGAATTACATCACACATCTTGCATTTCATTTCGAATGCGTTTTGGTTATCAAAAGCATCGAATCACTGACATATTTTGCATATAAGAGGATGGGTTCCGGTCCCTAGAAGCACCTGGATACACTATGCTTTGCTTGCATTTTCTCACTTGGGTAGGTCCAGGCCCCTAGAAATGCCTTGGTATAATGACATGTTTTTTATTCAGGTTTCCAGTGCCTTCGAATAGCTCGGTAAGCTCAAACATCTTTTCAAGGTAGTCAACACCTCTGAACACAGGAAAAGGGCGAGCAAGGTGAGACAAGGTTTGTAAAGATTTTGGGTATTATCAAGCGTCAACTTGATATTTCATTGACATTCCAAAATCAAGTTGACGGGGGGCAATCTGTTATACCCAAATTTTTTACCCTTTTGAGCGAAAAGGGGTGTTTCTAGGTTTTTGAGGGGATAAGGTTCATATAGGATCAATGATAGCATGAAAACTGAGATGGTGGTATGTTTGACATGAAATTATATTGGCATAATGGTAGAGAAGAGGGAGGAGATACAAGAGGTCAATGGTTCGAGTCTATTTAATGACAAACATATTTTGTAGTTTTTGTTTTCTGCTTAATCCTTCTCTTTCTTTTCTTCTTTTGTTTATAATTTTCAAAATTAGATTCTATTTGCGAAAAAGCCAAAAAAAAAGTTTCTTTCTATTTTCATTGATGGTTTATTTTCTTTCAAAAAAAATCCAAAACACAAAAAAAAACTTTTGAAACGTGCTTTAATAAAAACAAACAAAAATTGTATTTGCATTGATTATCCATTCCTTTTTTCTAGATAATTCTTATTGTTATTTTTCATCCTTATCCCTTTTTATTCTCTTAATTCAAGTACAAAAAAAATCATTTCTATTTTACTAGTAGTTTATTTTGTTAACAAAACAATGTTTTTCTAAATTCCCTCATTTTTTGTTAAGTAATTTTGAAATTTTTACTCATTTATAGTTTAGTATTTTTTGGTTTTCTTTTAAATACATTTTTATTTTTCTTTACAATCTTATCTCTCACTTCCTGCTTGTTTATTTATAAAATTCGGAAATTTGTTAAGTTGTTAAGATTCTCGAGCCTCTTTTATTGATCTACCTCTCCACTCTTTCCACTATATAATCACTCCATACACTTGTTACAAGGGGATCAGACGAGAATACACACTGATAATTCATACACCCAGGTCACATTCATACACACGGGCATTCTGCTCTACTCGTTCCTTTCATCGCTACCATTTCACTGCGTCATTCTGCTTTCATCCTGATAAGCGATCATCTTCGTTATCTCATTGTTTGAATTGCCTTTTCTAAATTTGGTCCACCATTATTTATCTTACCCCACCATTGTAGATCCTGGACAGTCACACAAGCATCTCAACGTCACCACTAGTCCAACCTTCATCTTCCTCACTATTTGTTAAACGCGACAATCGACTTGCCACTATCTGGGAGTTAAACAACGAGGAAGACAAAAAAATTAGAGCTGCTGGGCAGTCAGAATAGGACTGTACCACCAGCGCCTCAATCTTCATCAGTCAAGGGCCATCGTTAACTTGGCTGCAGCGAGAGGAAGTAGCAGATCCTTCAATACTGCTGTTGTAAGCTACGTCGAAGCTCCAATCTTTCTCGTGTTCAGAACTTGACGAAATCGGCGAGCTGCTGTCTAAGAGTCCGAGTATAATTCAGTATAGCTCGCGTTAATAAATCGGGGAATTACAAACAAACCCCGCTGACCCTTGCGTGCTACTTCAACTTTCTATCATCACCTTCACATATCACCATCCACGACATGGAAAGCTTCCGTTGATGTAAATAACGACGACAGAGTGGATGAATGTAGTCTCGTTACAGTACGATACTTTCCTTCTTTTTTTTTATTCATTTGTTTTTTCTGTTTATATTACTTTTCATTCAGAACTTTAGTTACTCTTATTTCGTCAATATATAACGATGAGTATGTTGGGATTATGAGATGATTAGCTTTTTGTTTATTGCTTTAAAACTATATTCACTTTTTGCGCTAATTTGTTTATTTCTTTAGTTAAAATAACTTAGGTTCTTTATTCACATTGTTTTTTTTTTCATTCCTTTATTTGTTAGGAGTAGAATTCATTTCTGATATAAAATCAAATCATGCTCACTCGATTGTAGTTTGAAAGGAAGATGTACAGTCAGTTAGGAAAGTTTTAGCGTTTTTTTTTATTGATAATCATTTGGTTTATGTCTGAATATTTTTATTTGTGGTCTTTAAATTAATAATATTAAAAAAATTGGCAATTGTTAATCATGTTTACATTGATATAAAGGATAAGTTTATAAAAATGTTAGCCTTAGAGTTACAATAGTAAAGGAAAAGTAATTTCAAAAGGGTAATGAAAGAATTTGAACCCTTAGAAATTTCATAGCAAGCCCCCGAACCCATATCTCTTAAATTGTAACAATATTTCCTTTCCAAGTTTAAAAGGTTAAAACTTAGGTGGCGACTCTATTTAGGTTTGTGTGGGCCAGTTAGAATAATTAAGCTTTAATTTTATAATTTCGGTTTAATTATTCTAATTGTAAATCGAACCTTGAGGCCTTAAGCTAAATACTTAAGGGTTCAAAAACCAACGCCCACAACATTTCTTGCTCCCTGAAATGATTTTGAGTTAAAAACTGAGTTGGAAAACTTTTGAAGTTGTTCGGAATTCTCGATAAAGAAACATTGATTTTGAGAAATGTTTTTAGGAGAAAACTTTCTGTATATGTGAGAAGAACTTTCTGCATGTGAGAAGAGTTTTCTGTTATGTGAGAAGAGCTTTTCCTTTTAAAAATTCCACAAAATGGTTTCTTTTTGAATAAAATGATGGTTTGAAATTCTTTTTTGGATTTTGGAGTTTGAAAGGAATTTACAAGTTGAGTGTGGAATGGATGAAATGTATTTGGGTTTGAGTTGAATTGAGCTGGATGAAATCAGGTTCGGTTTGAATTGGATTCGGGTTGGGTCAAAGGTCAATTTTCAGGTCAAAGGTCAACCTTCGGGTCAAGGTTTGATTCTTGTGGACTTAACTTGATTGATTTCGTGGACTTGGGCTTGGATAATGGGCTGGGTTCATGAATTTGGGTCAGGTTTATGAACTTGGGCCGGGTTTATGAACTTGGGCCGGATGGGCTTAGGCTCCGTTCGGCTCCCGCATAAGTCACGCATATTTCACGCCTTTGCTTCATTGGCATGTTTGTCAAAAAAGACAGTCTTCTCCCCTTGACTGTTCGGTGAGCGCTGTTTGAGCTAGGGCATTTTTATGCGCCCTTCTGCGCTGTGAAATCATTCCCGCCGTTCTCCCGTCTTCTTCCTTCGTTCTTCTTCCTCCTGTGTTCTTCTCCGTTCTGCATTCTCGATTGAGCTTCGATTGCTATGTTGCTCTTTTGAGTGGCCTCTATTTGTTGAGGTAACCCGCACCTGCTCGGGTTGTTTTCCCTTCTCTCTGTTGTTCTTCGCCCTCCCGTTTCTGTGTGAGCTTCGTTCGAAGAATCGAAGCCAGGTAAGTGAGGTAAGTTATTTCTTCCTTAATCTCCCTTCTGCTCTTCCCTGAGCTCCTTCTCCCCCGATCTCTGCTCGACCACTGGTGGATTTCTGTTGCTCCTTCTCCAACGCTTCCTCTGCTTCATCTAGCTCACCTCCGTGGTTGATGCGCCGTCCCTGTTGCCCATTCTCTCGATTCGGTCGAATATTGACCTACACTAAGGTACCTGCTCCCTCTGGATTACCGATTTTTGTTGGTGGTTGTAGCTTTGTGGCTTTCTGTCGATGTTTGAATCGCAACTGGGTTTGGGTTTTGCATGCGTCTTGGTCGGAACTTTTGCTTCACCTGATTGTGAGTTTGGATATGCACGAACTGCATATTTTTTTCGTTGTCGGATGTCTGTGTAGTTATCAACGTAACTCATCTGCTTGATCTGGAGCTGATTTGCGTAATTGATGCGATTTCCCTGATGGAACTTGGCTTTTGTTAGTCGAGGCTTGAGTTCCTTATGCTGTTACTGGAATTGATTTGGCTTCTGTTAGAAGGGACTTGAGTACCTTCTTGCTTGTGATGATCCTTGCTATTATTGCCTACCCTTACTGGAATTGATTTGGCTGAGTACCTTCGGTACAACTTTTGATGTTAGTAGAAACGCATACCCTTACTGGAACTGATTTGGCTATTGTTAGCGGAGAGTTGGATTAATTTCTGTGTATCTTGTGATGCTGTTACTACAATGGCGTACCCTTACTGAATGAAGCAGTTCCATCCGATTTGAATTTTAAGTAGCTACTGCTGCTATTACTTGTGTGGGTTCATTGTGCTTGTTCGAACATGCTCTAATTAGTCGGTGCAATATTCAGGAACTGAATATCGTGTTGAGATTTAAAATTGCCCATATAAATGTGGACAAGTGTATGGACCCATCACTTGCGTTAGTTAGGTGCAGATTAATCTATAACGGCCGCCCCATCATAGGATTTACCTAAATGATCTTGGCCCGGTTATACGAAAATGATGATAAGAACAAACAACACATAAAGGTAGACCTATTGTGGTAGTTGTGGTAGTTATAGGTTAAGCTGTATCTTGACTTCGCAAGTGGTTGTGTGTCCGCACTTGTCTGCCCAGCGATGATGAGGGCAAAACACTCTGAGCTGGATAGTCCCGAGTAACAAAAAACAAAAGCAATGATGAGGACAAATTTACTCTGAGCTTTACATTTAAAAAAAACATTGGCGCGAAGTTCACGACTGGAGACGAGACGATGGAAATGAACGACATCAACAACACTCTATGGATCTGAAGAGAAGGCGAAGCAAGGACGGATCGGTGGCGGCCTACTAGCTATTAGCATTGTACTAGCTATTAGCATTGCGCTAGTGCAATGATGTAACTTATTATTGTACAAAATCAAATTTAACACATGTAAAGTCGTTGTTAGACCGTTGTATTATTTACAAGTTAGTTTTGAAATAAATAATATGTCAACATACATTTTATGCACATATTATTATAATAATCGTTCAAGATTAATTGCCCAATCGACTTTGGTAATTGATACTTAATTAAATAATATATTAACTTAGAATTCATGCATATATAAATATTAAAATTGTCCAATAACAATTGACCACACATTGGTAGTTGATACTAAATTGAATTCCAATTTTTTCTACTTATAGATGGCCGATGAACAACGCAAAAAAACATCTAAGGGAAAGAAGGGAAAGGCAATAGATGGTGGTGAAAGTAGCCGTACCAATGTCACGTGGGACGATCAACAAACAAGTTGTCTGATTGCACTAATGGGTCGACACTATGCACACTCTCTTGGACGAAATGGAGAGGTAATAAGCAGAACCGTTAAATGGCCAGATGTTTTGAAGGAATTCAATGCCATCTGCAAGAAGGACTACACTTACGCCAATTTCAAGTCCAAAAGGGAAGGAATTAAACATCAGTGGGCGGATTGGAAAAGGCTGAAGGGTTCAGGCACTACGGGCATTGGGTGGTCTGCTAGCAAGCGTACGATTGATGCTCCTGATGAGTGGTGGGACGCTAAAATAGCGGTACACACAATTAATTGGTTAACATTCTAAATTGTTTTTTTTCATTTGAACATGACTAACTGTTTTTGTATTCCGTAGGAGGATAGCTCGTTCTTGCGCTTCAGGACTAGGGGCTTTAGTCCTGAAGAAGAGGACCACCTCCAGCTAGTATTCGGTGACTGTGACGCGAAGGGGAAGAACAAGTTCAGCATGGCCACTCCTATCCCGACGTCAGACGTCGGTGATACTGAGGGAGAGCTCGATGGTTATCGGCCTTCGTTCCAGAGCGACTACACCGACGGGAGCGAGTCCTTCATCAACAACATGGGGGCGATAAACTTGGACGATGAGTTTATCCCCATGTCAGCTTACGATGCCACAGAGACTCCGACACCTACTTCTACCCCTACCGGGCCAGCTGCGTCGTCTCTTTTAGGAAAAAGGTCTTCTGAGTCTGATGATTCTTCTGGATGTAAGAAGCAGAAGAGGGTTAGGAAGAAGGACCGACATGCGATGCAGTTGGACATGATTGCAGAGCGCGGTTCTGGAGTGCAAGATGCGCTTCATAAATCAAATCAGTTGTTGGAGGCGTTTACACAGAAAGCTATCAGTATTCAAGATGATCAGTGGACCGAAAATGAAGCCGCTCAAGTTCTGCACAGTATACCAGAGGTGAGGGATGATGAGGAGTTGCTTGCAGATGCCGCAGTGGCCCTGGAGGTTCCGAGCCGTAGGAAAATGTTCAAGGGCATGATGGAACAGGGAGGAAAAAAATCTGCCCTAGCATACATCAACTCCCTTGTGCGGAGTCAGCGCTCTTCTAGGTCTTAGTTTGTTTTAGTCTTATCTTCTGAGGGATGTACTTTGTTTATTTGTAGAACTATATCGGCTTGTATTAAGTGTACTCTCGTGTGGATGTTGGACTTTGTTTTTCCTAGAACTAGATTTGCTTGTAGAACTACTAGTATTTTTTTTCCACAAATGCGCATCATTTTGGGAGCGTTGTATTATATAACTACATGTGTGTGTAGTTTTTGCGCATAACTGTTGTATGTTGATTGTTTTACATTCCTTAATGAATTTGATTATGCATTATTATTGTTTTCATGTCATAGTAAATTATCGGAATTCTTTTAACAGATATCATGGCCGACGAAGATTTCGCTACACGTATATTGAATGATCCACAAGCATTTTTGCAATTTGTAACCGCGATGAGAGGTATTCACCAAGAGGCAGTTAACTTCATTGATGACACCACCTTAATACTTGCATCACACCGACACAACATTCCCCTACCTATTCCCATGCATGACAATGAATTCACCGGGGAAATGTGGGTTAATGCTCTACTTAGGAGCAATCCAAAAAGGATTCACAATGCCTTAAGGATGGATAAGGATTCGTTCCTCCGTTTGTGCGAGATGATGGAAGTAAAGTATGGGCTGAAGCGCACACAACACGTCAGCATTCAAGTTGACATAGCACTGTTCTTGTACATACTAGCTCACAAAACATCGAACCGACAAGCTTGTGAGAGATTCAGCCTGAGTCCAGAGACTGTTAGCCACCACTTCAAGAGGGTATTGGGTTTGATGTGGGCATTCGGACACGACTACGTAAAGCCTAATACTGACGAATGGGCTACAATTCATCCAAAGCTTGCTGGGGACCCTCGTTACGACCCGTACTTTAAGGTATCGGATTAATCACCTCATGAGACTATGTGTGTTTCATTCAAATTGGTAATTATCTGTTATATTTTGACCTAATACTTTGCAGGATGCCATTGGAGCGTTGGATGGTACCCACATTAAAGTCATCATACCAGGACCGCTACAATTGGAGTACCGTGGTAGGAGCGGCCACCCAACGATGAACGTGCTCGGGGTGTGTGACTTCAACATGTTATTTACGTTTGTGCTTACAGGATGTGAGGGATCAATGCATGATGCACGTGTCCTTCACGAGGCACGATCTGACCTCAGCATGTGCTTCCCTGAACCACCCCCAGGTATGATAATCGTGACTTACCAAACTATGAATAGAATATGTTAGTGTTACTATTGGGTAACCAAAAAATGTGCTTTGCAGGAAAATACTACTTAGGTGATAAGGGATACGCAAATCGTAATGGTGTAATGGCCCCATACTTCAATAACGCTGCTCACCCCACCCAATTTAGAGGAGCTCCACCAACGACTGTAAAGGAGCACTTTAATAGATCGCATTCATCACTAAGAAGTGTCATTGAGAGATGTTATGGAGTGCTGAAGAAAAAATGGAAGATACTGGGCAACGTTCCACCGTACGATGTCAATGACCAGAGTCGGATTATTAGTGCGTGTTTCGCATTGCATAACTATGTGATGTTGAACAAACCTGCCTCGGACACCTCAGCCAGTGTTGACGGGGGAGAGGAGAAGGAGGGGGAGAAGGATCCGGTGATGATGATGATGATGAAGACGAAGAACACTTGCCCGATGATGACCCGGATGAGCTTGCCGATCCTTTGAGCATGACTAATATGCGTAACCAGATAGCTGATGCTATTATGCTAATAGGCGTTGAATTCTCAAAAAACAATATTTTATGTCGTATGAAGTTTTATTGTATTAAATTAATCGACGTTTGGGTAAGGAGAACACTACGACGGTAACGACTGTTGTTTAAGTTTGAGTTTATGTTTTTGAATTTCACTTAATAATATTTGCTTAGACTCAATTGTTGTATTACTAGAATGAATTGATTTTTCATTGATCAGTCGGATTATTAACAAAGAATAATAATATTTAATGGCTATAATTGAATATCTGTATATATTTTAACTTATTTAACGACAGACTGTTTTTAAATGTAACAGAAAATATGTTTATCTGAATAGCATGTAGTTGTTTATTCTTTACAAATATATGTTAAAATTTAATTCATAGACTAATACGTATACGTATTATAAATTAATTGTGAATAAAAAATTAATAAAGAATAATAATAATTAATGGCTATAATTGAATATCTGTTATATTTTAACTTATTTAACAAGATTGTTTTTAAATCTAATATAAAATATGCTGAATAGCATGTAGTTGTTTATTCTTTACAAATATATGTTAAAATTTTATTCATAGATTAAATTAATACGTGTGCGTATTATAAATTAATTGTGAATAAAAAATTAATAAAGAATAATAATAATTAATGGCTAAAATTGAATATCTGTATATATTTTAACTTATTTAACAACAGATTGTTTTTAAATGTAATATGAAATATGTTTATCTGAATAGCATGTAGTTGTTCATTCTTTACAAATATATGTTAAAATTTTATTCATAGATTAATACATACACGTATTATAAATTAATTGTCAAATATAAAATTAAAAAAAAATTATAATAATTAACGGCTATAATTTAATTTCAACATATATTTTAACTTCACTTACAATTTTTTTTTAACACTACTTTTAAAATTTTATTTGTAACACTGAAAACAGTAAACGCACTGCACATAACTAACATAACTAACTTTATTCAAAACAGCCAGACGAAACCGCCATCTGCCTAACACTTTTTTCAAAACAACCATAAAACAACCAACATAAAACAACCAACAAAACTACCACAAAACAACCAACCAAAACAACCAGACCAAAACTACCACATTTCTACCATCAAAATTCCAACCGAACGCAGCCTTAATGGGCCGAATGGGCTTAATGGGCCAAGGTAGAAGTGGGCCAAGTTGAGTGATTTGGGCCTGATTTGCTATTTGGGCTTGTTGGAGAGAAATTTTGAACAAGAATGTTGGTCTATATACATATACATATTTTAGGTGTGTGTTTTAGGGTTTAGGGGTGTCACCACCATGAGATAAGCCAATGGTCTATCAGACCAGGGGAACACCCTCTATCCTAAAGGAATCATTATTTGCTTATAAATAAATGTGTGTTTTAGGGTTTAGGATGCCACCACCATGAGATAGGCCAATGGTCTATCAGGCCAGGGGGACCCTCTATCCTAATGGCTCGGACCTAAAAGGTCATAATAACTAGGGCTTAAATGGATTGGGCCTGAGATGAAAAAGGAATTTAGGCCAAGCATTAGATCAGCTCAAACGAACCAGACCAAAAGATTCGCAAAATGGTGAGGTACAAGCCGAATTGAATAGAGGCACCAAAG
Source organism: Limonium bicolor (assembly GCA_023374045.1). Taxonomy (NCBI): domain Eukaryota; kingdom Viridiplantae; phylum Streptophyta; class Magnoliopsida; order Caryophyllales; family Plumbaginaceae; genus Limonium; species Limonium bicolor. The sequence goes on along the minus strand of CM041781.1, from coordinate 249,210,580 downwards.
GCGAAACCAAATAGAATCCGAAATAACGTCAGTAAGCTTCCATCAGGTCAAAAATAAATGTCATATATCGACGACCCATGTTGGAGTGGGCCCAAAGTCAAATCAATACAAACGGTATAATTTGACGGTGAACAAGTACATCAGTAATACAATGATCAGTCAAGGCCCGTAAAAACTCAATGCCAAATATTGGGCCCAACAGCAGTCCGGACCACAGTCCAAATAAATCAATACACATTAGGCAGCAAGCATATAAGAAAAGTTTTTTAGCTGGTTCGCAACTATCTGTCAGAATTCATGCAACAATTTCAAATTTTCCACTGAAGGACACGAGTTTGAATGAAAATAGAAAGTGCATATTATGAAGTTATATTTGAGCAAAAGCCGACCAACCGAATGGCCAAGCAAAGAAGAGGTGTTAAGCTCTAGCCCAGAAGCTCGGTCAACCAGTCCATCCCGAAGTCAAGCTCCACCAGCTACATCCACACCTCTATTTTTGGTACAGTGGGTTCGTGTGTACCTCGGTGAAATAAGATAAAACAATGAGGGATAGTCAGTCCAAAATAACAACCACGATAAACTGGAATTGAACTGAAACGAAACTATGTAGGAGATCAAAAGATGATGTTAAGGATTAAGATCTGACATCAATATTAAAATGAGGGAACACAAAGAGTTTATAATAATCAAATGAACGACCATCATAAACTAAACATGTGGAGGTTACAAGTTGAGGTAACACATTAACACACGGTTTGCCCAGGTTGAGACAGGCTGCCGAAAGTGAGGGAGGAAGTCCCCTGAAGTCTGAAGCAATGGCCACAAGTTAAACAGATTAAACAAACTCTTTAGTGCCTTCACAACGCTTAACAATCATTCAGTCACACAAATTTCTCGATTAGCTTAACTTTTAATTACACGTCATAATTTGACAGTTTAATACGAATGATCATGCTAAACAAACTCCCCACGGTTTGCATTTTTTTACACAGAAGAACTAAAAAAAGTCGTATTACTACTATGTACAGACTCATGATACAAATATACATTAGGCTAGGCATGGATGCTCATAGAATTGAAAGACAGAGAGTTTGGTCAACAGTAAAGGTGTACACGGATCCTTTGCACATTAAACACATAAGAGGATTAATATGGTTAGGATGAAATACCAAGATGAAGAGGAGCTTTAGCTTTCTCTGCAAAATGAAACAGATCGTAGGACCAAGCAAACAAAAACAGCAAATGCCTAGGATAACAATGTAACTGAATGTACAGATCAGACAAGAATAATCAGCTCAGACATTAAATACATCTATAGCCGGTTGAGAGAATCAATACCAGGACGTTATTGCAGAGATTTCATTATGCAGTCGGTAGTTGCCAGTTATTGATGTTTCAGAGGGTGGGACAACTTTCAACTAGTTGATATGCTCAGATGCGAGTAGCTCACGAGGTTAGTTAACAAAGAACTATGTAAGCGAACAGAACGGGCAATGAATTCGAGAACAGAAAGGAAAACAACAGAACACCATGTCATGAGCATTTTCGGACTTGTGCCCGTCAACTGCAGAAAATAACTCTCAGGGACTTTCCCAGGGGTGGCTATTCTATACGTCAAGCATGTATGGAATTCGAACCGAAGAAACAAAGAGAGCGCATATACCGAATACTTCATCGGGATTGAGATAAGAAAGGAAGAAACCATTCCTTGACAAGATCTAGCAGTAAAAATCACATTATAAGCGTGCAAGCTTTCACAACCTCAGGATCCACAAAGTTTTATATTCGCTTGAACACACGATATTTCGAATGAAATACCAACTAAGACAAAATCTCAGTATATGTAGAATAGCAGTAACCACAGAAAAGTGAATGGTCCTAAGAACAAAAGCACTGGCGTCAAATTGATTTCGACGGAGCTGTCCCAACACCGGCGAATAGGAATAAAAAGGGGATTCGAAGTGCTTTGATGAAAACCGAAATTACAGTGACCTCGACACTCATCCATGATTGACATACACAGCGAGGGGCGAGGATTTTAAATCAGATGCAAGTAAACAAACGAAATCAGAAACAAGATGGAAAGAGGAGATACAGTGCAAAAAAGAAAAAAAAAAGAAAAGAACAAGCTCACGGTACGGGAACAGGATCCCGATTGAGCTCCATTTTCATCTGTGGACACCCCATAAAACAATGTCGGGTGTGGGAGTTTTGAAGAATTTCCGGCAAATGGAAGAGGACTAGGCTCGAGACGGGAGGCGGACGGTGGTTTTCTTTTGGACTGGTGTTTTTCGGTGATGTGGATCGTGGGTTCTTTTTCTGGTTCGAGAATGTATTCTCCGGACTTCAGCGTGATGAAGATAAAAGGGTTTTGTTGCGAAGATGAAAACCGGATAATGTCGAACGAGGTCCAGGAGATGTGGATTGAAGGATGGAGGATGGTGTTCTTCTCGGTTGATCACGGCAAGGACGGGAAAGGGAAAACAAGGCTTCTGGAGTTTTGTTTTCGAGTTTTTAACTGGGGAAGAGCAAGGAATACAGGAACTAGAGAAATAGAATGAGCATCATGGGGATCGGTGCTGGCTGCTTCTAAAAACCGACCGTCACTGTAGGTTTCTTTGGAGTTTTATAACATAAGGAAGGTAGACTGTTAAACTAGGGTTTCATTTGAGTCATGGCTCATTGACCGGTTTTTCCTTATTTGGGCTGACTAACAGAAGTGGGCCTTTCTGGAGTAAAAATCGGACCAAGCAGGAGGTGGAAGGAGAAAAAATGAGTTCTAGCTGCTCCCTAGAGTCGAACTCGTGAACTTTGGCACATTCCTGCATGCCTCTACCAGTTGAGCTATGACAAATTTCGGTAGAAAATAGCAGAGAAACGAAATATTATTCATGTTGCGTGCTGAAATAAATAAAGAAAACGTGTTCAGCCTATGCCAGGAATCGAACCCGCGACCAACGGTTTGTATGGTGAGTGCCTTGACCAGTTATGCTAAGTCAAAATTCAATTGTACAAATGAAAGAAGTAATAATAGAGCTTTAATTTCAAACCAGATTAATGCTCTAAATAACACAAAGAGAGAATTTTAAACAGGGATTTACAAAGAAATAAAATGTGCGGTAGAAATATAATAAAATGCATAAAACAGACTAAATACTATAATAATGAGTACATAAAATCATGAAATAATATTAATAAATGGTGGTTAAAATACAAGCGAAAGTAATAGAAATGGAAGTTGAAACATGTATGTACGGGTGGTGGTAATTAAGATAAAATAAATAAGTGACAAAATAGTGTGGACAAAAATTAAAATTAAGAGGTAAATAAAGAATAAATAACGAAGGGGGACAAGTTTAAAACTGATGGAAGTTGAAAATCCATTTTTGAAAAGTTGTGTTCTCCGAAATGCTTTTTTAAAGATTGAAGAATTTTGTCATAAAATGATGGTTTCGTCTTAGCACACACGCTAATATGTTTTGAAAAAGAAAGGCGACGACCCCTCTTATTATTTCGGAATTCGCTTTATGGGGTGAGAATTTTTGGTGTCTACACTAAGGTATTATAAGGTGTAAAAAGGACTTAAGCATTGTTTTAGAGGATTTAGAATGCAAATGAGTGTTTTGGGATACTTCAAGTTCATGTTGGGATTGTGTTTAGGACTTGTGCAATCTTAGCGGTTTAGGAAGAAAAGATGTTTGGGAGAGGATGTAGTAGTAGTGAGGAAAAATTTGAGACTAGTGCTAGTTATAGGTTTAAAACACCCCATGCAAACTTAGGGAAAAGTATTGCATGTGCCAACCTTTGTATAAGAATTTTTGTAAGGTTGAGGAGGTTTTTGATGAATGGTTTAAGGAGTTTAATGGAGGTCTTAAGGTGTGTTTGAGGTGCCCAAATAAGGTTAGAACATACTAGGATATATGAGGTGAAGTTTGGAGTTAAATGGGCAATTAATAACAAGGGTCTGGAGCAAACCGACCTTGGGGACCGGACCTGCAAGGTCGGTCGAGCCCAGTTTACCCTGCGAGAAATGGTCTCTGGAATGGACCGACCTTGGGGACCGGACTGGCAAGGTCGGTCGGGCATGGATTTTTAGTACGGATTGAGTCTCTGGAATAGACCGACCTTGGGACCGAACTTACAAGGTCGGTCATGCCTAAATTTTTGTACGTAAGTGAGTCTCGGGAATCGACCGATCTTGCGACCGGACTTGCCAAGATCGGTCGGGCCTGAGTTTTCAAAGGGGAAAAACTCTCGAGAATAGACCGACCTTGTGGACCGAACTTGCAAGGTCGGTCGGAGTAGAATTTTTGACGGTAATATGTTCTGGAATGGACCGACCTTGTGTAAGGTTGGTCGGTAAGGTTGGTCGGACCAAAACTTATAAAAAAAAAAACAAACAAAGAGTGGCTTAAGTAGTTAACCCTAGAGGGTATGATGGAGGTAATCAAGGATAAGTTTGGACATTAAAACATGTCATATAACCATGTAAAATGTTTAGTAAAATTCGAAGTTAAGTAAGTAAATTGACCGACGTTATTAACCATGTATAGGAGTGACCTACGGTGGAAACCAGTCGAAGCAAGGACCAAGGTATGGTTTTCTTGCAGTCTGTTGCCTACCGGTTTACACCGGCTTGTGTGTTTGTTTTTTGTGTGTGTTTATGACCTTGTAAGACTTAAGTCATGTAATGAGTTTACTGTTGTTAAATATTATTGTATTGTTAAGTGTGACTCCATTCCCTTGTGTGTGTCTAACAAGACTTACCACTTGTATGTGATTGTTTGTTGAGTTCGATGTTGAACTTCTAACAAGTGCTAACGGGGGAGTGAGGAGTCCGGTCTGTTCCGGCCACGCGTGTGAGTATGGGAGTCGATGTCATAACCGGTTCGATTCTCTCTGTATGTTATGGTTGTTTTTCCAATTTGGTTTCCAACCCTCCCTTTAGCTTAACCAAGGCTATTTTACTGACTCACGTCGGGCCACAGGGGCATACTATGTTTTGTTTCGGTGTGCTTGGATCACTATATCCAAGACACCTTGTGTTAAGTTAATTGTTCAATCTAACAGGACGGTAACGAGTTATGTAACGAGCTTAGCTTGAGTTTGGCAACATTCTCTAGGCTCTCCATGGGAACTAATTGTGTTGGTTCATTTCCTAAAAGGAATTGTTCTTATGCGTTATGTGTGATGTTGTATGCAATACTCTTGCTATGATATATATATGTTGTATGTTTAAAATGAATGTCATGTCATCATGACAATTAGTTGCGTGTATCCCGGTAGCCGATGGGATGCGCGTTAACCATACCAGCCAAGGGTTACTGACCCCCTCGGGGGCTCCATATTTTTACTACAGGATGAGGATCGAGGAAGCGGATTGGCTATAGATCCTAGGTTGCAGGAATACTTTTGGTTATTTTTGGAGGTTGAGCCCGGGATGCGCCTGTGCTCCCGTGGCGATAAATTTTGGTACCGTTGTATTACAGTGACGGTCATTGACAGTTTGTGGTGTACAGTTTACAGTTATGGATGTAGTTACAAACTCGGTATTATGTTTATGTATTAAAGGTTATTAGTTCTATGCTCGAGAGTCTGATCATCAGACCGGTACGCTTGTATTTATTCTGCCTTGTTGACCACGTGGGTGGTTAACGGCGTTGTAGCACCGAATCGTTTAGTTATTATTTAGTTGTTTAATTCCACTGCGATTTCAAGTATTGATTAAGTGCGTAGTAGGGGTGTTACAATTTCTGTAAATCCTATTAAATAACAACTTCACTAACGTTGCAGTAAACTCAGGAACTATAGATAATTCACCAACCCGGTCATGTACAATGTATTCTAATTGACTGGAAGAACTAACAGCAGACTAATGCTCTAATTCGGAAACAGATCAATCGCTTTAAAAATAGTTCCTATTGGAGACAGATTAACCTATAGGCGGGGTCACGCTTCTAGTCGTTAATCCGGTTTAACTTCTTATGTCTTGCTAACTAATCTCAGCACCGCATTTTGATTAGAAAACTACAAAAGTTACTTTGATAATTAGCTAGAGAATTAAAGCGCATGAAGAACAGGAATTAAACTATTGCATAAATAAAAAGTAGTGAAATAATTACATGATAAAATTCTACGAAATAGGTTCGCTTCCCCAACCCGGGAAACTAAAACCAACTACTCACTCATGGATTCAAAAACAGAATTAACAACGCAAGAAGACATTAAATCAATTAGAGATAACGAAAAAAGAAACTCAATTTTGGAAGAAACGCTGATCCGGGTCCCAGTTCCGTTCCCGTCTCTGCCTTTGTTATTTCTGACTGATTCCTTCTGTGGTATATGGTGGTGATGTGTTACAGGAAATGGAGTTGTTAGTTGTAATATTCCATTTTGCCACATCAGTTAGTTTGTTAAGAAGGTGTTAATAGTTGAGTGTTTGTCTCTGTAAACACCTACATATATCTGATGACAGAACAGAAAATACAGGCAAATAAAACACTCTTTCATTCTCTCAATTCTTCTTGTACAGACTGATCTTTGTGTGACTGGTGAATTCCTTGCAGTCATCAAGGTTAGCAGAGTTGTTGTTTTCTATGAACATTAACTCTACTTCTATCTTCTCTACATTCCCTTCTCTGTTCTTGCGTACTCTCCCTTATGATATTCTATGTGTTACAACAACTCTGTAACAAAGGTATCAGTATTCTAGACGATCCTCCCATTCATGGAAGAAACGCGTAACACACAACTGATTCGAGATGCAGTGAAAGAAATAGAAGCATCACTGCAACCTCAGATACGCCAACGAGGAAAGGTCCTTATTCTGGAGTTACGAGGCTTGTGAAGCTTGATTTTCCACGCTTCAATGGAGATCGCGTCAAGGACTGGCTATGTAAGATAGAACAATTCTTTTCTATCGATCATACGCCTGAGGAACTTAAGGTGGGATTGGCATCGATTCACTTCGATGCTCACGCTGCTACTTGGCATCAATCGGTAGTGCAGCCAAAATCTGGTCAACTGCTTCTGCAAGATTGGTCGTCATACAAGGAATTAGTTTGTGAAAGATTCGGTGAAGTTTTGGATGATCCAATAGCAGAATTGAAGGCATTACAAGAAACTGGCGGAATCATTGATTACCACAGCAGGTTCGAATTAATTCGAACACGGCTTACTCTCTCGGAAGAATATCTTGTTAGCGCCTATCTTGTAGGATTGCGAACAGACACTCAAATGCATGTCCGAATGTTCCAACCCAAGTCTATCCGCCATTGTTTGTTACTTGGACGCCTGTACGAACAAGCGCACCCTAAGAAATCCAATTACAACAATTGGCAACCTTCCACGTCAAAAGTTGCTCCAGTTATTCCTCCATCGAAGGGAATATTGCCGATTCTAAATGAAATTGGGGATAAACGGGATCAAGCGAGTAAGGGCAAGGAGTTAATCGCCCCACGTAAATTCCTTACTCCAACGCAAATGAACGATCGTCGTGCACAAGGATTGTGCTATTACTGTGACGAGAAGTACACACCGGGGCATTATCTTAAGCACAAGAAAACTCAGCTGTATACACTGGAATGTGAAGATGATGAGGAAAATTCCATTGAGGATATGTCGAGGCCTGTCGAGGATGAGGATGAGCCACAAATCTTCGTTAATGCTCTCTCGGGTACTGCCACTTTTCGTACCATGCGCGTTAAAGGCATTCATCTTCGTCAATCATTGTATATCCTCATAGATTCGGGTAGTACGCATAATTTTTTGGATAAAGAAGTGGCTGAACGTCTGGGTTGTACGATCAGGAGTGTTGACAACACTATGGTATCTGTAGCCGATGGAAGTTCATTACAGGTAACTGGTAAGGTTGCGATATGGTTTTGGGAGTGCAATGGCTGGTTAATCTGGGAGCTATTGAGTGGGATTTCAAGAATCTCATTATGTATTTTAAGGTGGATGGCAAGAAGTTAGTTCTGAATGGGATCAAAAACTGGTCTGCTAGGGAGGTTAAAGCCAAGAAATTTGATAAGTGGGCAGAAGAAGCGGCTCAACTATCAATGATCACTCTTAATGTTCTTTCAACTGTTCAAGATCAATCAGAAAGAATGTCTAACCCACCAGAACTCGACTCACTACTACAAGAGTTTAGTGATTTATTCGAGGAACCCACCCACTTGCCTCCATCTCGACCTGGATTCGATCATAACATTCCACTCATCTCAGGTGCTGATCCTGTGAACCTCCGCCCTTATCATTATTCTGTTCAACAGAAAAATGAAATTGACAAAATAATCAAGGATATGTTGCAGCAAGGAACTATACAGCCAAGTTCAAGCTCTTATGCATCTCCAATGGTCCTTGTAAAGAAGAAGGATAGATCTTGGAGGTTATGTGTTGATTTCAGAAAATTAAACAACATAACAGTCAAGGATCACTTCACTATTCCCTTGATTAGTGATCTGATTGATGAGCTGGGTGGTTCGACAGTCTACTCAAAGATCGATTTAAGGGCTGGTTACCACCAAGTAAGGATGGGTAGTAATGACATACACAAGACAGCTTTCAAAACTCACTCGGGCCATTTTGAATACTTGGTTATGCCTTTTGGCTTAACCAACGCTCCTGCGACATTTCAGGGATTAATGAACTCAGTTTTCAGTGCTTACCTGAGGAAGTTCATATTGATTTTCTTTGATGACATACTTGTGTACAGTTCATCAGTTCTAGAGCATATGGAACATTTACGCCAAACATTTATTACTATGCATCAGCATCAATTGTTTGTCAAGAGGAGTAAGTGCTCATTTGCTACTAACAGAGTTGAGTACTTAGGGCATTTCATTTTTGCCTCTGGTATAGCAACAGACCCACAAAAAATTCAAGCAGTGACTGCGTGGCCACTTCCCAAAAATCTGAAGCAATTAAGAGGATTTCTTGGGCTTGCGGGATATTACAGACGTTTTGTCAAAAATTTTGGTACAATTGCTAGACCCCTCACTGCTTTAACCAAAAAGAACTCTTTTGTGTGGTCACAGGAAGCAACTGATGCATTTGAACAGCTTAAAAAAGCCATCTGTGAAGCCCCTGTATTGGCTTTACCACAGTTTGATAAAACTTTCTTGGTAGAAACAAATTCTAGTAGTCATGGTATTGGGGTGGTCTTGATGCAAGAGGGCCACCCGTTAGACTACATCAGTAGACACTTACATGGCAAGCAACTACACCTATCCATTTAGGAGAAGGAACTGCTCGCGGTGGTGTTTGCAGTACAAAAGTGGCGCCATTATCTACTTCACCAACATTTTATTATCAGAACTGATCAACGTAGCTTGAAGTATCTGTTAGAGCAGAGATTAAATACACCAATTCAGCAACAGTGGTTACCTAAGTTGTTAGAATTTGATTACAAAATCCAATACAGATCTGGTAAGGAAAATCTCACGGCAGATGCACTATCCAGGGTCGAAAGTTCTGAGATTCTGAACATGTCTTTATCTGTTATAGAGACTGATTTACTCCAACAGATTAAAGATGCATATGAATCTGACCCGCAGATCAAGATTCTCATTGAAGAACTCAAAGCAAAGAAGATAGTCATAAATGTTTTACCTGGCATCATGAGCTACTGCGCAGGAAAGGTAAGCTGGTTATTCCAGCTGATGCTAGCTTACGTCAAAAAATATTGCAATGGATGCTCTCATCTGGAATTGGTGGCCACTCTGGTAGGGACGCAACCCATCAGCGAATTAAGTCTTTGTTTTTCTGGAAAGGTATGTCCAAAGATATTCAGAGTTTTATCAGAAGTTGTGACATCTGTCAACGGTGCAAGAATGAAACAGTGGCATCTCCTGGCCTGTTACAACCTCTTCCGTTTCCTGAGGCAATCTGGCAAGATATATCAATGGACTTCATTGACGCATTACCAAAATCTTTTAGTAAATCAGTGATACTTGTGGTTGTTGATTGACTGAGCAAAGCAGCTCAATTTATTGCCTTGAGTCATCCATATACTGTTGTCTTTGTTGCTGATGAGTGTCCAAATGAGCATGTTTTAGGGGTGTATTTCATATGTTTAATCAACACTTTTCATGCTCATTTCTCCACTCTAGCTTGTTTTCCTCTAGTTTTGTGTTTCATTGGTGTTTTACACATTTATTGTTTAAACAGGAGGAGTAACATAGCTAGGAGTAAAGTAGACGAAAGGAGGAACGCGTGGGCGCAAACGGATCCAAAATCGGAGTTAAAACGAAAGATACAGCGTTTTGAAGTTATACTGACTCCGACCGACCTTGCAAGTCCGGTCGCAAGGTCGGTCGGGTCGAAATTTTGCCCAGATTTGCGTTTTTGCAAGCTACTGGAATCGACCGACCTTAGGACCGACCTTGCAAGTTCGGTCGAACTTAAAAACGCGCCCGAAAATCGCTACTGACTCCGACCGACCTTGCAAGTCCGGTCGCAAGGTCGGTCGGGTCGAAAATTAGCCCAGATCTGCGTTTTAAAACGGGGAATTTTGGGGAAAACTTCCCCATTCTTCATTCAGTCGAGTTCCGCCCCAAAAACAGAGAGGAAGGGATTCTAAGGGAGAAAAGAGAGGAGAAGAGAAGAAGAAGAAGAGAAGAGAAGGGAGGAGAAGAGAAGAGAAGCTCACCTCCTTCCAAGCTCCATTAATGGCTACTTCTATCCCTTGCTCTTTTATTTTCTCTCCTATGGCTGTGTAGAATCATTTGTAGCTAGGGATTGGGGATTTTGTCCCAAATCCCCTAAAACTCTATTGTTGAATCTTGAGCTTGTGTTTGTGCTTTATTTTAGTCTTTGAGCTTAATGAAGATGATTATTGAGTGTTTATGACTTCTAAACTTGTTGCTCATGATTTGGGGATTTGTTAAGGGTTTTGCTCAATTTGTCTTCTATGTGTTAAATTGGTTGGTTTGGCCTACCGATTAGTTTAGCATTATTGTGGGATTCTATCAAAATGTTATTCAGAGATAGAAACCTAAACTGTTAGAGACTAAAACGGTGTACTCTGATTTCGATGATTTTGAGATTAGACTACATTGCAACCTTAGTGGAACTTGAGCTTAGTGCTATCTATTGACCCGGGGCTTAGCAGAATGAGAAGTCTCGATTAAATTGGTTAGGATTAGTAGGCCTAGATTAGGTTGCTAATTAATTAAGCGTTCCCATGGTTTAGCTATGAGTTCGAGGTTCGACAATCGGTAGTAAGGGGAGGACGGGTGCAAATATCCATCCCGGGCTACACCTATCCTAGATAGTTAGTTTAGTGTTTATTGCTTTTCTTTATTTCTCCAATTACAACCCAAAAACCCAAAACCCCTAATTTACATTTATGCACTTTTGTATATATCCTCTTGCACATTTACTAAGCTTATAATTAGCTAGACAGTTACGAAGTCCCTGTGGATACGACCTTGTTGTACTACAATGATTGGGTTCACTGCCCATAGTTAGCAATCTAGTTTCACCACTGTTTTGCCCAACAAGTTTTTGGCGCCGTTGCCGGGGACTTCGGTCCAACTATCTGGTTTATTATCTGTTTAGTTTTTGTGCAGATTTTCATTTCATTTATTTGCCCATTTTGTGTATAAATTTTTGTTTCTTTTTTTTAGGTACTTAATTCTGATGGATGGTCACTACGATCAAGCAGGAGGTTGGTACGGTTACTCCTATGGCGCAGAGAACTACAATCAATGGGATGTATGTCAGAGGTGCGGAGAATATCATGAGAGCCCCCAATGTCCAACAACAATGGCAGAATTGAGAGCTCTTATGGAAAACTTCGAACCATCTGTCACTCCCCCAGCAGAAGGTTGGCATGGCGACTACACCGAGCAAAACACCGATTATTGGAGTGTATGCCAAAGGTGCGGAGAGTACCATGAGAGCCCCCAATGTCCAACAACAATGCCAGAATTGAGAGCTCTTATGGAGGACCTCAACTCATATGTCTATCGGAGGCTTGTGTGCCAAGAGTATGGAGGAGAGCACGAGAGCGCTCACTGTCCTGTGATCACAGTAGAGGTTGATTCACCCAGTTTGGAGGAGCTCATGTCTGATCTTATCTCTTCTTGCAAGCCTAACTCGACTATGCAAGATACTTTTACCATGAAGCAAGATACCTTCAACATGAATGTTCAAGCTCAGATTGATCAGATTGTGCAACAACTTGAGAGCGAAACAGTTCATGATGTGGAACAGCCTGCTGAGGACTTGAGCTACTCTCCAACTCCTCCCCTGTGCGAATCTGAAAGCCCAGCACCACTCCACCCCCGGCTTGACTATGAAGACACTTCATCAGAAGAGAGTCTCCACTCTGACTTCAAGGAGCTTTCTCCCTCTGAAGTCAGCTACCAATATTTCCCCGCCTTCTCCGTGCTCCATCAAGATCACGAGGATGCTCACATCCTCAACTTTGAGAAGGAGGAGACACTGTCTCCCTCTGACTCCTCAGAGGAGAGTACCACCACCGACTTCAAGGAGCCATCCCCCTCTGAAGTTGATGTCCACCTCGGCTCTTCCTATGAGCCTCACCCCGAGGTCGAGGATGTCTACATCCTTGAATTTGAGGAGGAGGAGCCCACTAACTTTGATCTTCATTTGAAGGATCAAGGCCCCCACCCATGCACTAATGAAGTTGGGTGGAAGCTCAACGTACACCCGCTAAGTGTGGAGGCCACCTTCCCATTTGATCCGGGACCAAAGATTGAAGACAAAGTCCGCTCCGGAGTTCTCCCTGCACTGCTCACTGAAGATAAGGATGTTCACATCCTTGAATTTGAAGAGGAGGCTCCACCACAGTTTGATCCTCGTACCAAGGATCACCCACCTCAACACTTCCACCTGATGAACGATCGGTGGAGTTTACACTTTCACATCCTAAGTGTTGAGGCCACATTTCCTTTTGATCCGGGTCGTTCTTCATTGCTAGATGATGCCCGCCCAACCCACCCGTTGAAGCCGACTTCAACGTTCATATTCGATCCCGGATGACTTCACGGTGGTATGGTCTAGCCAAAGACCTTAAAGAAGGGCCGCTTACCGGGAGGCAACCCGGATTTCATTTCGTGTCCTGTCTTTTAAATTCTGTTAGTTTCGAATTTGCATTGTTTTCAATAATGGGCTATTTTGGCATTCTTTGGACTTGCCCTTTTACGCCCAATTGGTGGCGTCTGTGTTGTGAATATTTTGGAAACAGGTAAGCCCCTCTGAAAAAGGGATGGAATTAGGAACAATTACAAAGGAACCTCTGGCGAAATTTTCCAAGAGGACCTTCATCTCCAACGATTGAAGGTAGCACCTCAACGACCCCTCCCACTTGCAATTGTGCGGGCACCCTATCTTCCTTCTGCATCTTATCGGGGAGTACTCGTTTCACCCTTCCTTTAATATTTGCCCACAACGACTCCACTATTTTTATTTCCTGTTTTTGTTTTCGTTCTCCTTTGGTTTTGTTTTTGCTAACCCTTAACTCCAGTTGTAGTTTGGTTGCTTCTAGTGTTTTATGCGGGTGCAATTTCAATTCCACACCGCAACTAAGCTACGCTACTTGAGGCTGAAGCTCAAGTGTGGGGGAGTTCTACAAACTGATAGCAATAGCAATCTCAGGGGAGTACTAGTTCCTTTTAGTTTTCGTTCTCTCTTCTCTAATTTTGAATCTGCAAATCTGGGGATCGCTTCTGTGCTATACTGTTTGTTTGTGTCCCGTGTGATTTTCCTTTTGTCTGCTTCCCGCAAAGGTCTTCTGGAACCTTCCCCGTTTTTGATTGGTGAACAATGGGGACATTGTTCAATTTAAGTGTGGGGGAGTGACCTTTTCGGTGAATTGTGTGCTTAAATGCTTAATACTTCATGCTTATCTTGCGATTGTCCAAAATAAAAAACTTGGACCCTTGTGTTGTGAGTTGTTCTCATTAAGAACAAATACTGTTATGAATTGTGGGATAGATGCTTAAATTTTTCATTTTGATTGCTTTTGAGGAGCATTTTACATGCGGTGTGGCCAAGTGATCTTGTATGGTTGGATTTTTATTGCTTTGGGGTTCCTTCTGTCTTCTTTCTTAGGGATTGCTAAGGGGTGCTTCTTTGTGAAAATCCATCAAGGGACTTGTGAGACGCCATTGTTAACCAACAATGAGAGTTGAGTGTTCTTAAATGCAAAGGCATGATGCCAAAATTTTATCTTCTCATCTCTTATGCAAAAGTGAAACAAATGCATAAATCTATTTTTCCTTTTGTTTTCTTCTCAATGCCCATTCTTGAGAGAAGTTGGACATGGTAAAAGCTCTCCAAGTCACCTAATCTTTAGAACTTTGAAGCACTTCGGATCATACCCCGAAACTCTAGATTTTGTTTTGCCCTAAGCACACCCATGCCACCACTAAGAGATGGTTCACACTCCTCAAAGGTTTTAATCACTTTTTGCTTCTTCTTTTATCCTACAATTCATGTTAGTGTTTGTTAGTCTTGAGCATTCCTTACTTGCATGGGTGCTTGGTTTTGCTTGAGGACAAGCAAAAAGGTAAGTGTGGGGGTGTGATGAGTGTCCAAATGAGCATGTTTTAGGGGTGTATTTCATATGTTTAATCAACACTTTTCATGCTCATTTCTCCACTCTAGCTTGTTTTCCTCTAGTTTTGTGTTTCATTGGTGTTTTACACATTTATTGTTTAAACAGGAGTAACATAGCTAGGAGTAAAGTAGACAAAGAGAGGAACGCGTGGGCGCAAACGGATCCAAAATCGAAGTTAAAACGAAGAAGATACAACGTTTTGAAGTTATACTGACTCCGACCGACCTTGCAAGTCCGGTCGCAAGGTCGGTCGGGTCGAAATTTTGCCCAGATTTGCGTTTTTGCAAGCTACTGGAATCGACCGACCTTAGGACCGACCTTGCAAGTTCGGTCGAACTTAAAAACGCGCCCGAAAATCGCTACTGACTCCGACCGACCTTGCAAGTCCGGTCGCAAGGTCGGTCGGGTCGAAAATTAGCCCAGATCTGCGTTTTAAAACGGGGAATTTTGGGGAAAACTTCCCCATTCTTCATTCAGTCGAGTTCCGCCCCAAAAACAGAGAGGAAGGGCGATTCTAAGGGAGAAAAGAAGAGGAGAAGAGAAGAAGAAGAAGAGAAGAGAAAGGAGGAGAAGAGAAGAGAAGCTCACCTCCTTCCAAGCTCCATTAATGGCTACTTCTATCCCTTGCTCTTTTATTTTCTCTCCTATGGCTGTGTAGAATCATTTGTAGCTAGGGATTGGGGATTTTGTCCCAAATCCCCTAAAACTCTATTGTTGAATCTTGAGCTTGTGTTTGTGCTTTATTTTAGTCTTTGAGCTTAATGAAGATGATTATTGAGTGTTTATGACTTCTAAACTTGTTGCTCATGATTTGGGGATTTGTTAAGGGTTTTGCTCAATTTGTCTTCTATGTGTTAAATTGGTTGGTTTGGCCTACCGATTAGTTTAGCATTATTGTGGGATTCTATCAAAATGTTATTCAGAGATAGAAACCTAAACTGTTAGAGACTAAAACGGTGTACTCTGATTTCGATGATTTTGAGATTAGACTACATTGCAACCTTAGTGGAACTTGAGCTTAGTGCTATCTATTGACCCGGGGCTTAGCAGAATGAGAAGTCTCGATTAAATTGGTTAGGATTAGTAGGCCTAGATTAGGTTGCTAATTAATTAAGCGTTCCCATGGTTTAGCTATGAGTTCGAGGTTCGACAATCGGTAGTAAGGGGAGGACGGGTGCAAATATCCATCCCGGGCTACACCTATCCTAGATAGTTAGTTTAGTGTTTATTGCTTTTCTTTATTTCTCCAATTACAACGCAAAAACCCAAAACCCCTAATTTACATTTATGCACTTTTGTATATATCCTCTTGCACATTTACTAAGCTTATAATTAGCTAGACAGTTACGAAGTCCCTGTGGATACGACCTTGTTGTACTACAATGATTGGGTTCACTGCCCATAGTTAGCAATCTAGTTTCACCGCTGTTTTGCCCAACAGTTGCCCAAGCTTACCTTGATCATATTTACAAACTCCACAGGTTCCCTAGAACTATCACAAGTGATAGGGATGCGGTGTTCCTCAGTGAATTTCGGAAGGAACTTTTCTCTGTTCAAGGTGTTTCTCTCAACTTCTCTTCTGCCTATCACCCGCAAACTGACTGGCAGACAGAAATTGTAAATCGCAGCCTGGAGACCTACCTCAGATGCATGTGTAGTGACAGACCACACATCTGGAGCAAATATTTACCTCTGGCTGAATTCTGGTACAACACCAGTTATCATACTGCAACCAATTACACCCCTTATGAAGTTGTTTATGGACAGCCGCCACCTCAACATCTACCATATCTTCCGGGTGAATCAAAGATTACAGCAGTTGATCAAAGCTTGCAAGATCGTGAGAATATGATCCAAGTTTTGAAGTTCCACTTACTTTGTGCTCAGCACCGTATGGAACAGCAAAGCAATGCTTATCGATCTGAGAGAAGCTTTGAAATCGGGGATAAAGTATTTGTGAAGCTCCAGCCATATAGACAGCACTCATTAGTGCATAGCCCCAACCAGAAACTATCTCCAAAATATTTTGGCCCGTTTACAGTTATTGATAACTGCGGCAGTTGTGCCTACAAGCTTGAATTACCTGCAACAGCTAACATTCACAATGTATTCCACGTCTCCGAACTCAAGCTTCAGATTGGCAATTCTACATATTCTACCCTTCTGCCCTTCACTACCTCTGTTGCGTTAGTACATGAACTAGAAAGCATATTGGAACGGAAGATGGTCAATAGACAATGCAAGGCAGCTACAATGGTTTTGGTCAAATGGTCTGACCGTCCTACTGAAGAGGCAACATGGGAATTTTATTACGATTTATTTAGACGGTTTCCTGATTTCTAACCTTGAGGACAAGGTTTTCTGGGCGGGGAAGATTTGTTACAGGAAATGAAGTTGTTAGTTGTAATATTCCATTTTGCAACGTCAGTTAGTTTGTTAAGAAGGTGTTAATAGTTGAGTGTTTGTCTCTTTAAACACCTACATATATCTGATGACAGAACAGAAAATACAGTCAAAACATTCTTTCATTCTCTCAATTCTTCTTGTACAGAGTGATCTTTGTGTGATTAGCGATTTCCTTGCAGTCATCAAGGTTAGCAGAGTTGTTGTTTTCTATTAACATTAACTCTACTTCTATCTTCTCTACATTCCCTTCTCTATTCTTGCGTACTCTCCCTTCTGATATTCTCTGTGTTACAACAACTCTGTAACATGATGTTCAGTGGTGGTATGTGTGGTCGAATGATTATGGAAGGATGGATATGTGATCAACGAAGATGGACGAGTGCTGCATCGATTTCAAGAGTCGGATGCGGTGGTGATGTATGATGGCAAATAGTGAATCGGTGGTCTCGTGATGACGTATGATGGAGGATAATTGATGAAGTGAGGCGTGTGTATGTTCGCTGTTTGAAAGCGGCGTGCCCTTTTTAATCCCAGGAGCAACAGCCTTCGGTCTTATATGAATGTGAGGCGGTAATCTTTTATCAATGGAACAGTAGCCGATTTTGTTCTTCTGTGCGGCCGTCCCCTCCTGCTGTCAAACTCTAACTTTTTTATCTCCTTTATAAGCAGCCGCTAACTAACTCGCATTAATAATCTTGATATCATGATTAATATTCTGAATTTAAATTGGTCTGGAGCGTCCAACGAATGAAACCTGCAGGCTGCAGCGAAGACCAACTTTGCCGAGCTATCTCTAATTTTGTATAAAGGTGTCACCAATCATGAATTAATTATGATGAGAATCAATGATATAAAATGCTACGTGAGTATGTATAATGATGACATGGAGTGTGCAGCCAGCAACTAAAAGAGAATGAATCATTCTAAATTAATTCCATCGTGAGTGCATGGCCGTGCACATGAATATCATTAATTTATAATTAATCATGAAATAAAGTATGTAATTCCAATGCATTTTTCTATATCAAATTTATCAATTCGCATCCAAACATAAATCATAGGAAAAACATATGATAAGTGAAAAATATAGCATAAATTATTACAAATATAGAATGAATTATAGCCTTAAAAATAGATATATTTCACACTTATCAACAGAACTTGAAAGAAAATAAGTCTACTCCTAAGAAAACTGGAAATTCAGGGGGTTGTAAATTGTTTTTGTGGTTGCATCATCACCCTCATGAGATAATGTACCATTTCCTTGGCTTTTCTCTGCATTTGACACACAAAAAGGTATCAATTCTTATTGAACAAGAAACCAAAGGAAAACATAAGATAAATATGGAATATTATCAATGCAAGTATGAAAATTGAGCATTTAAAACCACTAATGTAGGTGAAGCAGGTGATGGCGGGTCCGGGGCAGTCGGGGGTATGGGCGAATCTGGTGGTGTAGTGGATGGTTGTGCCGTAGGAAGACTGAGATCGGTCCATACGGAAGGGGAGACCTCGAATGTAGAGGAGAACGATGAAGAGGACCAAAGTTGGGCGTACGGGAAGACATCTTCAACAAATCAAACATGACAAGAGATATAGACACGACGTGTGAGAGGATCGGAGCAATAGTAGGCATGCTGGGAGGTGGAGTAACCTGCAAAACATAAGCGATGGACTTGGGGTCAAGTTTGTTAGTGGCATATGGCCGAAGCCATGGAAAACACAAGCATCCAAAACTTTGCAACTTAACATAATCTACATCTTTCTTAAACACGTGGGTGTATGGAAGTCGTGGTGAAGGTTCGTGGTGGGTAAGCGATTAATAAGATAGATGGTAATGAGCATGACATGTGGTTAGAGGGTTACAAGTAAACCGGAATGGGAGAGAAGAGCAAGGCCGGTTTCGACAATATGTCGGTGTTTGCACTCAGAGATGCCATCGTGTTCGGGGGTGTGGGGCGGGGAAGTAAAGTGACTGATGTCATGAGGCTGTAAATAGGGGCGTAGAGCAAGGAATTCTCTGCCATTGTCGAAGTACAATACTTTGATTGTTTTGTCAAAGTAAGTCGTCACAAGTTTGTGAATTTGAGAAAAGATGTGAGCAACGTCACTTTTACGTTTCAGGGGATAAAGCCATGTGTAGCGTGTATAATGATCGACAAAAACGGTGTAGTATTTTTATCCATTGTAAGAGTATACGGGAGAGGTCCAGTCATCGCTGAAAATAATTTCAAGAAAGCGAGTGGAGTGTAAGGAAGATGTAGAACACGACTGTTTATGACTCTTGTTTATTTGGCAAGGAGTACAATCAGTTCGGCAAAATAATGAGTCACAAAAACAAAATTTATTGAGAAGAAATTGAAAAATAGCAGTGGACGGATGTCTTAAACGGTGGTTCCGAACAACACTTCTTGGAGGGAGTGTAGCGACGTTCATAGTGGGAGCAGAGGAAGGCCAGAGATACACAATACCAACACACGGCCTCGAGACAAGGAGATTACCACTCTTTCAATGCTTCACAAAAAATGAAGTAGGAAAGAAGGTGACATAACAGTTATGTTCAGATGCAAGTTTCGGAAATGGCGTTTTATGCGTAGTGGGAACATAAGTTAAGAGTAAATTACTCGGAACCCCCTTGATAATTTGGGATAATACAGTTAACCACCTTGTGTTTATCATAATTATTGGTAACCCCCTTGAGGTTATGGTATCTCTGACTATGAGCCCCCGAACTATAACTCCGTTATCAAGACGCTAACTACGTGTTGACCCGTCAGCTTAATCACATTAACAATGACAGACTGAACAAAAAACACTACTCAATCAGCATTGTTATTTTCCTAAAAAGGTCAACCCTACCTCGAAAATGCATCTGAAGTGGGATGAAGGAGAGTTAGACGATGTTAATTAAGCATTTTTGTTGTCAAGCCTCGCATTATTAATGAGATTAAGCTGACAGGTCAACACGTAGTTAACTTCCTGATAACAGAGTTATAGTTCTGGGGCTCGTAGTCAAAGATACCTTAACCTTAAGGTGGTCACCAATAATTATGATAAACACAAAGGGGTTAATTGTATTATCCCAAAACCTCTAGGGAGTTCCTAGTAATTTAGTCTAGAGTGAATAAATTTGCAGAAGAGTTAACAGGCAAAGTTCTAGAGTGTGTTATTTTCAAACCTTCACCGTTGTTCATGAAGAGCGCATCAGGTCTGGAGTATGGAAATGCAAGTAGAAGGGAGGCGGGGTCGTTGACAACATGGTGTGATGCTCTGCTGTCTACCAAGAAGTTGGGTTCCCAGGTTTGCCTCGTGCTGGTGTTGGATTGGGGAGTATGCGTAGAGGGCGGTGGCGGTGGGTGAGCATCGGGGTACTAACGGCAGAACTCTGCGCAGGTGGCTACGACATGATCGATGACCTGACACCATTAGCATTTATCGAGGAAGGGTCGTGGGTTAGATGAGCCACGATTGATAGTGCATGGGTGACTAGTGGTGAGGTTGTGAAGGGACGTGCGCATCCTGGAATTGCACAGGCGGGACTGGACACTAAGAGCAGTGGCGGGTGGAGTGGTTTTGGCAGTCGCAGAGGCAAGCTCGAGCTCCCGCACAGGCAGCTTGTTGTGGGATTCAGTGACCTAGATGGTGAATTTACGGGCTTTGATGGCATTGAAGATACCGGCAGAGGTCTCGTTCAACCCATGAAGAATGTGGAAGACGAGATCCTCAGTGTCCACGGGGTTTCCAAGCTCAGCGAGGAGATGCGTCATGGCCACCATCATCTAAATGTAGTCGGAGACCGACTGTGACCCTTGGACCGTGGAGCAGAGGCAATCCTTGAGTTGGTTAATCCGGCCTTTGAACGGGTTGGCATAGGTCTTGGCAAGAATGTCCCACGCCTCCTTAGCCGTAGTGACACGGGTATTAAGTGGGGTGACAGTCGGGGTTAAGGTGCCAACAAGGGCACTGAGGAGGAGTCGGTCCTGGCGTAACCAAGCGGTGTAGGCCGGGTAGGCCATACCGCCTAGACCTGGCAAATGTAACCCGAACCCGAAAAACGACCCGACCCAACCCGATCTGAACCCGATTTTTAACTGAATGACGTGACCCGAAATGTGACCCAAAAATCCGAACCGACTCGAACCGAAACCGAATCAAACTGTAGTTTGGTACAACTCGAACTCACCCGAACCGAACTTACCCGAACCGAATTCACCCGATCTGGATTAACCTAAACCGACTTAACCCGAACCGAATTCACCCGAATACATTGTTAAAGCCTAAATATATTTATTCCAACATAAATAATAACCTTGAAACCAAAAATACATAATGATACTTTAAAGTGCTACCATAATAGTACTGGTGGAACCTATCAAGGTTTGTAAGTAATATTTTTTTACAATCAAATACATGACACTTAACGATCTTTGAGCTATGTAATGTTTGTTCGTTATGAGTAATTTATTTAACATGTTCATGAAGGCACTTCATAAAATAATAAATATTATAAAACATGGGAATGACGGCGAAGGGCATGCGCGCGAGGCGGCGACAGGTGACACGCGCATCAGGCAGTGACAGGCGGTGCGCGTGCGAGGCGGCAATGGGCGGCGCGCGCGAGTCAGGTGTCAAATATTGATCATTGATTCACAAATTTTGTATGTAATTTGGTCGATACACTTTAGTCATCTATAGTTAAATATTCATAATTCAAAAATTCCCCTCTATTATTTTATGTCAAGCTAATACACAATAGTACTCTTGAATTTGATCAAGACTAACACTATATTAACAGAATTTGAAGCCGAATATGAAAATCAATACAAATTACAATGGTTTCTTACATTCGTACTTTAATTTTTTTTTGTTAACCAAACCTAACTTGAATAAGTCACCCGTATTGACCCATAACCCAAAAAAATCAAATATCCAAAAGACTAACCCGAACCCGAAATCAACCAAACTGGAGTCACCCGAATCCAATTTAAACCAGATGAACCCGACCCGATCCGAACCAAACCGAATATTAAATATCTATAATTGACTCGGCTCGAACCGAACCCGACCTAAGTGACCTGAATTGCCTGGTCTAATACCGCTGGTGAAAGTGGAAGAAGGTGCCGCCTGAGTACCATCAACAAACTGGAGGAGATCGTAGCCAGTTAGGATGGCGATGAGTTGAAGTTTCCATGTTATATAGTTTTAAGGATTGAGTTTTATGACGTTGGAGAAGTTGACAATAATGAACGGTTTTTAAGCATCGTGGGGGTTGGTTAAAGTGGTGAAGAGTTGGGTCATGATAGCAATTAAGGTTGGCGTAAGTTGTTGGGTCGGTAGTATAAGGGTGCGGATGGGGAACAGTGGGAAGGCTGCAATTAGAGGCTGAGGCGTAACTATGGGGGTGGTGACATAGGAATTCTGTGGTGGTAAGGACGGGATGTTGGTGGGCGCAAGCCGATGGTGGGAGTGGCTGGAACAGCGGTGTTAGGGTTCGGAAGTAGGAATAACTGGGAGCTTACAACGAGCGGTTGCGGGCGTAACTGGTCTGGGTAGCAGAAGAGGAGGCGCAACAGTGGGCAAGCCGGAGGCGCAAGTGTCAGGGTGGGTGGTGTTAGGTTTCAGAATCAGGAACAACTTGGAGTTGGCAACCATAGGTGGATGCGCCAGCAACTAGATGGGATGGCGAGTGAATGCGGGCGCAGCTGGTCAGGGCAGTAGAAGAGGAGGCGCAACAGGGGTTGGTGTGGCACGGGAGGGCCATCCAGTAGGCGGCGGAATGGTTTTATGGCGCTAGCTGTGGGGTTGAGGTGGTCGGTTAGGCAGCAACATGAGGGTGTGGTGGCATAAAACAATGAAATATAGGGCTGGGTAGTAAGTGGGTGGGTGCGGCCGCTAGTGGGTAGTTAGGGATGTGCAACAGAGGGCTGGTGGCGCAGGGAAGCCGGTGGTAGGAGGGTTGTTGCTGGTGCCTAAGGGTGGTAGCAGGTAGGCAGTAACGGGGGCTTGCAGCCAAGAATTTGTAAAGAAGGATCTTGTTAGGCTGATACCATGTAATTTGAGTAGAATTGCTTGTTGATTTTGATTCAATAAATCACAAATTTATACATATTGGTGTAACCTTCAAAAGGTTTTCAGATCCTAAATATTAGGGTAGTGGAGAAGAGAAAGGAAGTAGTTGAGGTTGCTAGCAAAAAATAATAAACTTAATTACATGCATTAAATAAATGACTAATAGAAATAATTTATGAGTAATTTCCTCAATATAAAGTTGGCGCTAACTGTTATACTTGGTTTTGGTCATGTAAACTTGTATTTAAGTGTCACCTACACTCCTCACATACTTATTATTGAAGGATGTTTTATTTCTTTCTTACACATTGGGTGATAGTTGATTATTCTCTTTAAGAAGCTAGAAAGAGGGAGAGAATGGGAAAGTGTGAGCATGATGAAGGTAAGACCCGATAATGAAAGTAAAAAAGGATAAGGAAGAAGAAGATGTGAGGTATAAGATAGAGAGTGGTGAAAAAAAAAGATAGAGTGGGAAATGGGGCTTAAAGTACCAAATGTAGCTGCAAAGGCATGAAAGGGATAAAGGTAAAATAGAGCAATGACTGCTCCGTAAAACAGAGAGAATGATGGTATGCCTATGAACTGGTGGGTAAAGGTGAACATATAGAGCTTAATTAAGGTTGAAGTGGTAATCACCTTGTAAGGTTAACTAGGAGCTAAAGGATTTTAATATAGTGGATAGCATGTGTAGACGGATAAATATTACGAGTTTGAGGAATCTAACTATTTAAAACTCATTAATATCCAACTCCCTTACACACACGTTCTTTCTTCAATGGAAGTCTCCCTTCCTTCTTTCCTTTTGTGTGTGGTTGCTGCTTTGTTTCGGCCCTTCTGTTTTGTTCAGGGGAAGATCTCTCCCTGTATCCACCGCCCTACTCAACCTGGTGTTGCCTCGTGTTTGCCAAATTCCCTCATTTTCAACACTCTAAATTTTGTAGTCTGCGTTGGGAATGGGCTTCCTAATGATTATGTTATGAATATGGGAGTGGAGTTAGACTCTACTGTTAGCTTGCTCTCCCCTCGCCTTCGTTCTCTTCATCTCGTGTTCCTTCCGCGTCATTATTCTTCCTTCTCCTTTCTCCCTACTCCCTTGTTTTTGCCTAAGATGATTGAGCCCTCCCTGCATGCTCCGGTGGACGAAACTGCAGTCAAATGTGAGGTGCTTACCCTCACCTCTTAAGAAGGCAAAATTACTTCGTTTGACGATCTTGCATGTGGAGATCATTTTATTTCCTTCGAATGTTCCCTCCTTTGTAAGATCTTCTCTCTAAAAGGTGTAGACATTCGTGCAATGGAAAGCACTCTCAGTGTAACACCCCTACTACACACTTACTATAAACTGGAGTTCAGCGAGGCGACAAATAACACAACTAAACCGATTGGTCTACAACCCGTCAACCATCCCACGTGGTTAACAAGGCTGAATAAATACAAGTGTATTGGTCTGATGATCAGACTCCCGAGCATTAGAACTAATAACCATATATACATAAACACAATACCGCAGATTTACTTACACATCCTTCACTGTAAACCATCACTATAACTGTTCACAACCAAAATACATAACGCCACGGGAAGCACAGGCGCATCCCGGGGCCCAACATCCAAAAATAAACAAAGTACATCTGCAGTCCTAGAATCTAGAGCCACTCTGCTTCCTCGATCCTCATCCTGCAGTAAAAACGGAGCCCCGAGGGGGTCAGCAACCCTTGGCTGGTATGGTTAACGCGCAGCCCATCGGCTACTGGGATACGCGCAACTACTTGTCCTGAGTAACATGGCATTCAGTTTAACATAACATAACATAACATAATAATGGGCATAGCATCATTATTGCATAGCACAACATCACATACACAGTGGCTACTCTTTCCACAATAACAAACCAAGAAGGTTAACAACATAAGAGCCTAGAGAATGATTCACCCCCATGTTAAGCCGTACAACCTCATTACCGTTGCTGTTATTCGAACGAGTAACTTAAGTCACAGGTGGTTCGGATATAGTGACCCGAACACACCACACAAACACATGTTCCCACTAAACCGATCATAAGTCAGAATAGGTAAGCTTTGGAGGAAGCTAGCGGGAGATCGAACGCCAAATTAAGGAGAACAATCTTAACAACATAAGAGTCGAATCTGATTCAGATATCTACTCTTAACTTACATGCATGACCGGACAACCGGATTCCTCACTTCCCAGTTAGCACTTGTTAGAAGTTCACGGTGGAACTTAACAAACAATACACAACAGGTGGTAAGTCACGTTAGACACACACAAGGGAAATGAGTCACATCATAACATCACAATAATATGAAAAACGGTAAACTCATTACATGGTTAAGTCTTATAACGTCATAAACACACAGAAAAACAAACAACACACAAGCTGGTGTAAACCGGTAGGCAACAGACTGCAAGAAAACCATACCTTGGTTCTTGCTTCGATTGATTTCCACCGTAGGTCACTCCTATACATGTTTAAGAATGTCGGTTAATTATTTACTTAACTTCAAACTTACTAAATGTTTAACATGATTGTATGACATGTTTTTAATGCCCAACTAATCCTTCGTCACCTACATTATACCCCCTAGGGTTAACTACATTAGCCACACTCTTTTTTTTATATAAATTTTGGTCTGTCCGACCCACCGTCCGACCCACAACTGGGTCGGACCCTTCCAGTGATTTTCGGGTTTGTAAAACTTAACCTGTCCGACCCATGTCCGACCCAACCATCTGGGTCGGACCATTCCAGAGATTTTATCGACCTTTGAACATACATGTCCGACCCATGTCCGACTCACTCGACTGGGTCAGACCATTACAGAACATTTACCGACTTACAAAACACCCACGTCCGACCCATGTCCGACTCACTCGACTGGGTCGGACCATTCCAGAACATTTACCGTCCTTCAAAAACACGACCGTCCGACCCATGTCCGACCCAAGTCCTCTGGGTCGGACCGTTCCAGAACCAATTACTGACGTCTAACAGAGGCTGTCCGACCCAAACTTGGGTCGGACGCCACCAAAACTTGCCCAAACTTGGTCAAATCTTCACCAAACTTCTTCTTAAGCCTCCTAATGTTTTCTAACATCATTTGGTACACTTAAACCCTCATACAACATCCATAAAATTCATTATCTATCTCCTTAACACTTACTCATTCCATACCAAAATTCCTAACCCTTATGTTATTTTCTCCTAGGTCTCTAAGTGGTGTTTCATACCTAAGATAATCACTTATGCCAAAATACTCCCTCACCACAACAACATCATCTCTCAAGCATCTATTCTCACAACTAACTCCTTATGTCATTCTTGAAATCCTTTTTCAAGTTTACACTTTCTCCTTGTTCATCAAAGTTTGCATAAATCTTAACACAAGTCTAAATGACTTTGGTGTATCCCAAAACATTCATTTGCATCATAAAATCCTCTAGAACATTGCCTAGGCCCCTTTTACATCTTTAAACACCTTAATGCATGCTTCTTCCACTAGTTGAACACTTAACCATCCTAAACATTTCCTAACTTACCAAACTCATTTTAAACCCTTAGAACTTCTTGTTTCTTACCTAAATTTTGACATGAACTCTCCTAGAACATTAGTAACCCAAAACACCTTGTTTTCACCATTAAAGAACCAAGAACACTAAAAATCCACCAAACACATTCTTATACACAAACTTCACACATTTAGCACTACATCACAATATAGTGCATAATTTAAATTGCATGGCACTTAGGCCCTTAAATAACATGGCTCTTAGGCCCTTAAGATGCATAAATCTTAAACACTGAATTTCCACAATATATTTGCCTTTGACCTGCAAATACACTCAACAATACATATGCCTCTTACTAAGCCCTTGAGAACATCCTTCTAAGTCATTTTCCATTGGCTCCTTAAATCATTTTCATAAGCAATACAAGCTCATTTCTCCTAAGACTTTAAACCACATTAGGTTAGCATATTTTCCTCTTTTCCTCACAACTTCTTTCTTGTTTCCTTATGAAACCGGTAAGGATGTTTGGTTGTTTATCAACTTCTAAACAATGTACAAGTAATGAAATGAGTACACAAGCTTTAAGCTTCATCTCATTGTAAACCCTTGTTTCACATTGTTTCAAAAGCATTAAGATAGTTGTTTTACCTTGGTATTTGAAGAGAGTTTGAATATCTATCAAGAGAGGACTCCACCTAGTCCTTGAAAGGTTGGAATGAAGCTAGAACAAAGCAATATAATGAGCACCATTAATGGTGATTCTCGGTCAAGATAAAAACATGGAGGAAACATCACTTTTCTTTGAGATTCCTTACCTAGAAGCAAAGGAGATCAATAATATGTAGAAATATAAGCTCAAGCTCCTTCAATGGTGGAACTCCATGGCACCGAAATGGTGGTCTTGAAGTTTTGAGAAGATAGGAATGAAGAGCTTGATGAAAGGAAGAGAATGGTGGTGTTTGTTTTTGATTTGGTTAAGTGAGCCAGGAATTACAAGTGGTCAAAGATGGAGTCTTGGTGTGTACTATTGCAAACCGTAAATGGAGAATGAAGAAGAGGTAGAAGAGATCTTGGAACCGTGTGAAATGAAGAAGGAAGGGAGAAATGAAGATGAGTTTTGCTTTTGAAAGATATTTGTAGTTATTAAAGCAAATAGTAAGTTAAGTAATCATCTTTATTTACTTAACAAGTTACAAGAGTGGTGAGTCACCACACTTTAAAAAACCGGCCCCTATTATTATAACAAGGGTATTTTAGTCTTTGATGACCCATTTAATTACTTATAACAACATATGTCACAACTAGCTTATTAAAGTCACTATTCATAAAAACAAGGCACGTAGAAGTGAAATTTTTGATTTCCCATTGATATAGACTTCCAAATGTGATATTATATAGTACACATATTAATTAAAGAGTAATGATGGACATTTAGCCATTCAAAACCCATTTACAAGACAATTTTTCAAAAATGTGCTTTAAGACTCCTTAAAGCACATTTTGTGTTTTAACTTGTTTCCAAGCTTGGTTTTCTTTGGTAATTGGTTTTATATGTTCATTAGTATATAAATAAGGTCTTGGTAAGCTCATTAGGTCTTAACCAAGCTTATCCCAAGCTTAGAGCACATTTTGGCCTTTATTGACCTTAAAGCACATTTTGAGTTTTCTATCGTTTAAATTGTTTACTGATGTTTCTAAGACTCTTTTTAGTCTTAATATACCATATTTAAATGTTTAAACAACATACTAAGGTTTGGGGTATTTCAATCTACCCCCCTTAAAAGAACTTTGTCCTCAAAGTTCACACTTCCACATATCCTAAATGTTAGAACACGGGAATACATATAAACAATATTTCCATACAACATTAACAACACACTTACATAACATTAGACACAAGGTCCATACAACATAACATCGGACACAAGGTCCATACAACATATACAACGTCATTCAGACACAACGGTCTGTAACATGACAACATAACATAGACGATGTATTTAAATACACGTCGTACACACATAACCGAAACGACTCTACCCCCCTTAAAAGGGGTACGCCCCGTACCCTATACACATAAACACTAAGAAGTAAACAATGACGGGTACTTCGCCTTCATCTTATCTTCCAGCTCCCAAGTGGCCTCCTCAACGTCCTGGTTAGACCAAAGAACTTTCACCAGTCTCACAGACTTATGGCGAGTGTCTCGAGTCTTAGTATCCAGAATCCGTACCGGAGTCTCCACTGATCGCATGGTTGGCTCTAAGGTTAGCCTTTCAGGCTGAAGCACATGAGACGGATGAGACATATACTTCTTCAACTGGGACACATGAAATACATCATGTACCTTGCCCAGCTCGGCGGTAGATCAAGTCTGTAAGCTACCGAGCCGATCCGCTCCGTTACAACATAAGGCCCCACATATTTTGGGCTCAACTTGCCTTTCTGGCCAAAACGAAATACTCCCTTCATGGGGATACTCTCAAAAATACCTAATCGCCCACGGCGAACTCTAGGTCACGTCTGCGCACATCTGCGTACGACTTCTGTCTATCCTGAGCTGCCTTCATGTTAGCCCGGATCTGGCGAACTTCTGCCTGAACTTGTTCAAGATACTCTGGTCCTATAATGACCGTCTCACTCGACTCATCCCAGCATAATGGCGTGCGGCATGGTCTACCGTACAAAGCCTGGAAAGGAGACATCTTTATCGAAGCATGATAAATGTTGTTGTAACTAAACTCGATCAGATGTAACTTATCAATCCAGCTGGTCTGAAAGTCAAGTGCACAAGCACGTAACATATCCTCAAGTGTCTGGATGGTGCGCTCACTCTGACCATCTGTCTGTGGGTGAAACGCCGTACTCAATTTCAGTTCGGTACCCAGTGCTTCTCGTGTAGACTTCCAATACCTCGATAAGAATCTGGTATCTCTGTCAGATACAATTGTTTTCGGTACCCCATGGTGTCTTACAATCTCTTTGTCGAAGAGTTCTGCAAGCTTAGCCACTTTCCAGGTGTCCTTCATCGGTATGAATCGAGCCACCTTGGTCAGTCGGTCAACAATAACCCCGATCATTATCAGACCTCCCCTTGTAGGCGGAACCCCTACTACGAAGTCCATAGAAATATCATGGAACTTCCACTCAGGCACTGGCATTGGCTGTACCATACCACCAGGCCGTCGGTGCTCAAACTTGACCTTCTGGCAAGTGAGACACCTCAATACATAATCAGTAACATCCTTTTTCATTCCAGTCCACCAAAAATATCTTTTCATACCCTTATACATCTTTGAAGCTCCGGGGTGAATCGAAGTAGTAGAACAATGGAATTCACTCAATATGCGCTCCTTCAACTCCGCGCTACCCCTCGGTATACACAGTCGGCCATTAAGCCTAATCAGGTCATCATCGTGGAGTCTGAAGTCGTACTTCTAACCCTCGAATGTGCCATCAATAAGCTTCTGTCTAATCTCCATCATATACTGATCCGTCATCTGAGCACTCCGCACCTCTTCAACCAAGCCAGTATGAGAGACTAGCGAATGGAGAGAGTGTGCTCGGCGACTCAATGCGTCAGCTACCACATTTTCTTTTCCCTCCTTATACTGTAAATCAATGTCGTAGTCATTTAGAAACTCAACCCCCTTCTTTGCCTCATGTTCAACTCCTTCTAAGTGAACAAGTACTTTAAACTTTTGTGGTCCGAATAAATTGTCACACTTACCCCATACAAATAATGTCGCCATATCTTCAGTGCGAAGACAATGGCACCCAATTCTAAGTCGTGGGTAGGGTAGTTCTCCTCATGCTTCTTTAGCTGTCGGGAGGCGTAAGCTACGACCTTCTCGTGTTGCATCAACACGCAACCCATACCTCTGCCTGATCGTCGCAATAGACCTCAAAACCATCTGGACCGTCTGGTATAGTCAGGACTGGTGCAGATGTCAGAGCATCCTTAAGACTCTGGAAAGAACTCTCACAGTCGACTGTCCACTTGAATGGTGCATCCTTTTTCATCAAGGAAGTCATCGGCTTCGAGACACTGGAGAAGTCCTTTACAAACCTCCTATAGTAACCTGCCAGACCGAGGAAGCTCCTGATATAGGTAACTGTCTTCGGCCTAGGCCAGGTGCGCACTGCATCAATCTTTGCCGGATCAACAGCGATCCCGGCTTCAGAAATCACATGTCCAAGAAAGGATACTTGGTTCAACCAAAACTCACACTTTGAAAATTTAGCATACAACTGATTCCTCCTCAATGTTTGTAACACATTTCTCAGGTGGTTTTCATGCTCACCCCTCGATTTTGAGTACACAAGAATATCATCGATGAAGACTACCACTGACTTGTCCAACTGATCTTGGAACAAGCGGTTCATTAAATCCATGAACTTCGCTGGTGCATTGGATAAACCAAACGGCATAACCGTAAACTCATAATGTCCATACCTAGTTCTGAATGCTGTCTTCTCAATGTCACTGTCACGGATGGCAATCTGATGGTATCCGGATCGTAGATCTATCTTGGAGAATACTGATGCTCCCCTTAACTGATCAAATAAATCGTCGATGCGTGGTAGAGGGTAACGGTTCTTCACCGTAACTGCATTCAGTTCTCGATAGTCAATACATAGGCGGAGACTACCGTCCTTCTTCTTCACGAAGAGGACCGGCGCTCCCCATGGTGAAACGCTAGGGCGGATAAATCCCTTGTCGAGTAGGTCTCTCAGCTGCTCCTTGAGCTCTGTCATCTCTGCTGGAGCCATACGATAGGGCGCCTTTGCAATTGGTCCGGTGCCCGGAACCAAATCAATTTCAAACTCTACTTCCCGTGCTGGCGGCATGCCCGGCAGTTCCTTAGGAAATACATCAGGAAACTCCGACACTACCGGCACATCAGGACTAAACTCTGGATCTCTCTCTATGTCCTGACATAGCAGAGGTATACATCACTCCCTTGTCGT
Source organism: Limonium bicolor (assembly GCA_023374045.1). Lineage (NCBI taxonomy): Eukaryota > Viridiplantae > Streptophyta > Magnoliopsida > Caryophyllales > Plumbaginaceae > Limonium > Limonium bicolor. The sequence continues at coordinate 249,179,016 of CM041781.1, read as the reverse complement.
AGTTCAGGACACATAGCCATGGCGGTGATGATCTGAGTCGAAGGCTCCCTGGGCCTCTGGCGGTAAGATATAGTAACCCCAGATGGACTCCGAAGAAGCAGACGATGCTTGGCACACAGGATTCTACCCTTGTACCGCTCCAACCAGTTCATCCCGACAATCACAATCAAAACCAAGTCCGTTGAACTCTATCAAGTCGATCGGAAACTCTTCACCTCTGATTCGTACAACAACATCTCGGTGGTAGCGGGTACACCTGATCCGCTCTTTCGACAGGAGAGTGACTAGGAAGTCTGGCATCTCATCACCGTCTAACCCCAGCCTCTTCGCAAAGGATAGCGAAATAAATGTGTGTGAGGCTCCGGAGTCGAACAAGATCGAAGCGTCCACGCCATTGACTGGAAAGGTACCGGTGAGGATTGTGCCGCTCTTGCCGGCTTCTGCCTCATTGCAGACACTCAGTATACCTCTCGTTCCGAGAGCACAGCCTAGTTCATTGGCAAACTAATAAGTATTGGGTAACAACACGGTTGATATACTTCAATAACTCCACTTTATTCATTAACACACTCTTCTTACATTATACGTTGGTTTACACTGTTGACATAACTAACACATATATAATATCCTTAACATACACTGGCTTAACACATTACATAATTATACAAGGCTTTAAAACTGTCTGAAGGTTAAATTCAAACGTCCGGGTTTCATGTGTGTGGCGTTGATCACTGCCGACGGTGCGGTATTCAGTTTGATCTTCCCGATGCCATGATATAGCATCCTCGACTGCCCACCCATGATTAACACATCTCCTGACTTTAGTACTAACTTCTTCGCGAGATCAGCACGCTTCTGCTCGCGCATATATAAACACTGCGGTATCACCAATGGACCAAGACACCACGGGTACTCCCTTACTTAGAGACTCGGGTGACTCGTCCTTATCTTGGTGTAAACCTAATCATCCACCTTTCTGGTAGAAGTTCACAATACACAAATCTGCTTTAACACTTGGAATTGAATTTGTTTCAACTTGCTGAGCAATTCCCACGGCGTGGTTAACGACCGCAAGGAACTCCTCAGGTATCATCGGTACAGTTGCTCCGTCTTCAGCTCGCACTTCTTGATATGTCTTGGTGTAAGGATTCCATTCCTTACCCATGAACATCATCTTCAATTTCATTCTTGATCCGCTCGGGTATTCAGGTGTGTAGAAACCTCCAGGTGTTGCTCCAAGTTCATTGCATCGTCTGATGATATGGACTTGTGCTACCGGTGTCAGGTATCCATTTAAGAGTATCATACCTGGCTGGATAACCTGACATTGCTCCATTGGAAAGTCGGTGATGTTGATGGTGGTTTCATCAGGGTTTGGTGTGGGTGGGATTGGATAACATATATTGAAGGTTCTTTAAGTTTAGAATTACCTAATTAGGTGACTTTCACACTATACTTTAACTCTTTACTCACATAATAACACACTTGCACTCACTAATACACACATGCATGAAATGCGGTATGCAATCACTTATTTCATTCAACAGTTTAGGCGGTACCTGGTCTAGAAGAGGGCCCTGGCGCCTCAGACTGGTCCACCACGTGCAGGGTGGCCTTGCTAGGTCCCAACCCCTTCCCCTTCTGGGAATCAGTGCCCCTCTGATCTATGGGTGGCTGGTTAGCCGTCTTCGAGCCATCAATAGTCGCTGTGGCCTTACCCTTCCACTGCCCCTTGGGCTTGTTGACTCTACTGTTGGGGTTCCGGTAACACTCGTAGTCACGGTGACCCCACTTCTCGTAGTAACGACACTGCACGTCGTTTCCTTTGCAGTCCTTGTTGGGGTGGTCTCCGTTACACCACTTACAGTAGTAGTGGCGCTCCGGTCCAGAACCCGTGCTAGCTGCTATCACAATACACAATCAATACTTATTTCACAACTTAACATCATACACTTCAACTTGTCACACATGATTAAATAATTACCCTTAGGTGGGTAAGAGCGTAGGGGTTTCGCCGCATAAGCATATGTGAGCTTCAATGGCTCCTCAGCTGTGGTGGTTTGGGCTTGGCCCTTGTCACCCTGGTGCTGACTCTTCTGGGGTGGGGATAAGGTTTCTTCTTCTTCTTTCCTCCCCCGTACCCCTGCGGACTCTGGCCCTCGCTCGTGGCCTTGCGCTTGTGCGCATTCTCCTCGTCCCTCAGACGGACGGTAATCTCAACCTTAGCAGCGGCATGATAGCACTCCTGAATTTAGGATGTCAGTCATGCCCCGCAAAACATACTCACAAACTCACATTAATACTCACTTATGGATTACACTTATTCATATCACACTTCATTTAAATTACCTGCAAGGTAGTATACTCAGCTGGCCCCATCCCATAGCGAAGACGGTGGCTGAGACCGTTGTAGAAACGGTTTACCAGCACCCGGTTCGAGTATCCCAGGTCCGGTAACAGGTGGATAAGACCGGTGAATGCAGTAGTACTCATCAACCGACATCTTGTCCCCCTGCCTCAGACTATCCAGCTCCAGGCGCTTGGCCTCTTGAACATGCACAGGGTAGTATTTGGCTCGCAGTAGTGCCGTGTACTCCCTCCAACCAAACTGAGGATCCGCCATCCGGTCCTCTCTCACAAGCTTCCACCAACTCTGTGCCGAACCCTTCAGGTAGTAAGCGGCAAGACGGACCTTGGCCCCAGCAGGCACATCCAAGGTCTCGTAGGCGGTCTCCAACTCGGAGATGTACGCCTCCAGCTTACGTGGGTCGGTCTCCCCATGAAACGACGGGGGTCTAAGATCTGCCAATGCCTTGACCCAGTTGGTCTCTCGTGGCGGTGGCGGTGGTGGTTGAACTTCGGGCTGTTGCCCCTGCTGAATTGCAGCTACAAGTTGTGGGACCATTTGGGCTACGGCGGCCGCTACAGCTTCGGCCATAACCTGAGCCGTAGTATTCTCGCCCTGGTCATCCGTATCTCCAGTACCGCTTCCGCGGCCTCTACCTCTCGGTCTACCTGACATCTGAATTCACACGAACATTATTAGCATTATGCTTACACACTTATCGGTTCCAACGGTTATAACGTTTCCCGACAATAAGGTATCTCCACACTTAGTTAGTGGTTAACCTTTCCATAACTGCTCACTTAGGTAACTGTAGTTAGGTTTCCTAACTCGGTATATTCCTAAGCTCGGTATTCTAGTCATCAGAGCGATACTTCGCTCTGATACCACTTTTTGTAACACCCCTACTACACACTTACTATAAACTGGAGTCGCAGCGGAAATAAACAACTAAAAAATAACTAAACGATTGGTGCTACAACGCCGTCAACCACCCACGTGGTTAACAAGGCTGAATAAATACAAGTGTATCGGTCTGATGATCAGACTCCCGAGCATAGAACTAATCACCATATATACATAAACACAATACCGAGTATTTACTTACATCTTTCACTGTAAACCATCACTGTAAACTGTTCACAACCAAAATACATAACGCCACGGGAGCACAGGCGCATCCCGGGCCAACATCCAAAATAACAAAGTACATCTGCAGCCTAGAATCTAGAGCCACTCTGCTTCCTCGATCCTCATCCTGCAGTAAAAATATGGAGCCCCCGAGGGGGTCAGCAACCCTTGGCTGGTATGGTTAACGCGCAGCCCATCGGCTACCGGGATACGCGCAACTAATTGTCATGATAACATGGCATTCATTTTAAACATAACATAATATGTGGCATAGCATCATTATTGCATAGCACAACATCACATACACAGTGGATACTCTTTCCACAATAACAAACCAAGAAGGTTAAACAACATAAGAGCCTAGAGAATGATTCACCCTCATGTTAAGCTCGTTACACACACTCATTACCGTTCTGTTATTCGAACGAGTAACTTAAGTCACAGATGGTTCGGATATAGTGACCCGAACACACCACACAAACACATGTTCCCACTAAACCGATCATAAGTCAGAATAGGTAAGCTTTGGAGGAAGCTAGCGGGAGATCGAACGCCAAATTAAGGAGAACAATCTTAACAACATAAGAGTCGAATCTGATTCAGATATCTACTCTTAACTTACATGCATGACCGGACAACCGGATTCCTCACTTCCCAGTTAGCACTTGTTAGAAGTTCACGGTGGAACTTAACAAACAATACACAACAGGTGGTAAGTCATGTTAGACACACACAAGGGAAATGAGTCACATCATAACATCACAATAATATGAACAACGGTAAACTCATTACATGGTTAAGTCTTATAACGTCATAAACACACAGAAAAACAAACAACACACAAGCCGGTGTAAACCGGTAGGCAACAGACTGCAAGAAAACCATACCTTGGTCCTTGCTTCGATTGATTTCCACCGTAGGTCACTCCTATACATGTTTAAGAATGTCGGTTAATTATTTACTTAACTTCAAACTTACTAAATGTTTAACATGATTGTATGACATGTTTTTAATGCCCAACTAATCCTTCATTACCTACATTATACCCCCTAGGGTTAACTACATTAGCCACACTCTTTTTTTTTTTATAAATTTTGGTCTGTCCGACCCACCGTCCGACCCACAACTGGGTCGGACCCTTCCATGATTTTCGGGTTTGGAAAACTTAACCTGTCCGACCCATGTCCGACCCAACCATCTGGGTCGGACCATTCCAGAGATTTTATCGACCTTTGAACATACATGTCCGACCCATGTCCGACTCACTCGACTGGGTCGGACCATTACAGAACATTTACCGCTTACAAAACACCCACATCCGACCCATGTCCGACTCACTCGACTGGGTCGGACCATTCCAGAACATTTACCGTCCTTCAAAACACGACCGTCCGACCCATGTCCGACCCAAGTCCTCTGGGTCGGACCGTTCCAGAACCAATTACTGACGTCTAACAGAGGCTTTCCGACCCAAACTTGGGTCGGACCCCTGGGTCGGACGCCACCAAAACTTGCCCAAACTTTGTCAAATCTTCACCAAACTTCTTCTTAAGCCTCCTAATGTTTTCTAACATCATTTGGTACACTTAAACCCTCATACAACATCCATAAAATTCATTATCTATCTCCTTAACACTTACTCATTCCATACCGAAATTCCTAACCCTTATGTTATTTTCTCCTAGGTCTCTAAGTGGTGTTTCATACCTAAGATGATCACTTATGCCAAAATACTCCCTCACCACAACAACATCATCTCTCAAGCATCTATTCTCACAACTAACTCCTTATGTCATTCTTGAAATCCTTTTTCAAGTTTACACTTTCTCCTTGTTCATCAAAGTTTGCATAAATCTTAACACAAGTCTAAATGACTTTGGTGTATCCCAAAACATTCATTTGCATCATAAAATCCTCTAGAACATTGCCTAGGCCCTTTTTACATCTTTAAACACCTTAATGCATGCTTCTTCCACTAGTTGAACACTTAACCATCCTAAACATTTCCTAACTTACCAAACTCATTTTAAACCCTTAGAACTTCTTGTTTCTTACCTAAATTTTGACATGAACTCTCCTAGAACATTAGTAACCCAAAACACCTTGTTTTCACCATTAAACAACCAAGAACACTAAAATCCACCAAACACATTCTTATACACAAACTTCACACATTTAGCACTACATCACAATATAGTGCATAATTTAAATTGCATGGCACTTAGGCCCTTAAATAACATGGCTCTTAGGCCCTTAAGATGCATAAATCTTAAACACTGAATTTCCACAATATATTTGCCTTTGACCTGCAAATACACTCAACAATACATATGCCTTTACTAAGCCCTTGAGAACATCCTTCTAAGTCATTTTCCATTGGCTCCTTAAATCATTTTCATAAGCAATACAAGCTCATTTCTCCTAAGACTTTAAACCACATTAGGTTAGCATATTTACCTCTTTTCCTCACAACTTCTTTCTTGTTTCCTTATGAAACCGGTAAGGATGTTTGGTTGTTTATCAACTTCTAAACATGTACAAGTAATGAAATGAGTACACAAGCTTTAAGCTTCATCTCATTGTAAACCCTAGTTTCACATTGTTTCAAAAGCATTAAGATAGTTGTTTTACCTTGGTATTTGAAGAGAGTTTGAATATCTATCAAGAGAGGACTCCACCTAGTCCTTGAAAGGTTGGAATGAAGCTAGAACAAAGCAATATAATGAGCACCATTAATGGTGATTCTCGGTCAAGATAAAAACATGGAGGAAACATCATTTTCTTTGAGATTCCTTACCTAGAAGCAAAGGAGATCAATAATATGTAGAAATATAAGCTCAAGCTCCTTCAATGGTGGAACTCCATGGCACCGAAATGGTGGTCTTGAAGTTTTGAGAAGATAGGAATGAAGAGCTTGATGAAAGGAAGAGAATGGTGGTGTTTGTTTTTGATTTGGTTAAGTGAGCTAGGAATACAAGTGGTCAAAGATGGAGTCTTGGTGTGTACTATTGCAAACCGTAAATGGAGAAGAAGAGGTAGAAGAGAGCTTGGAACCGTGTGAAATGAAGAAGGAAAGGAGAATGAGATGAGTTTTGCTTTTGAAAGATATTTGTAGTTATTAAAGCAAATAGTAAGTTAAGTATCTCTTATTTACTTAACAAGTTACAAGAGTGGTGAGTCACCACACTTTAAAAAACCGGCCCCTATTATTATAACAAGGGTATTTTAGTCTTTGATGACCCATTTAATTACTTATAACAACATATGTCAAACTAGCTTATTAAAGTCACTATTCATAAAAACAAGGCACATAGAAGTGAAATTTTTGATTTCCCATTGATATAGACTTCCAAATGTGATATATATAGTACACATATTAATTAAAGAGTAATGATGGACATTTAGCCATTCAAAACCATTTACAAGACAATTTTTCAAAAATGTGCTTTAAGACTCCTTAAAGCACATTTTGTGTTTTAACTTGTTTTCCAAGCTTGGTTTTCTTTGGTAATTGGTTTTATATGTTCATTAGTATATAAATAAGGTCTTGGTAAGCTCATTAGGTCTTAACCAAGCTTAGAGCACATTTTGGCCTTTATTGACCGTAAAGCACATTTTGTGTTTTCTATCGTTTAAATTGTTTACTGATGTTTCTAAGACTCTTTTTAGTCTTAATATACCATATTTAAATGTTTAAACAACATACTAAGGTTTGGGGTATTTCACTCAGTAAGGTCTGGTAGATAAAAGACAACCTCAAGGTTTAAAACGCTGGAAAATGTCTTTATCTCTTTGAATTCGCAAGAGTGGAGCTTGTGCATGTTGTTCTCAACCGTGTACCTTGGTCCTTTGATGGTTTCATGCCCGTTTTCCAGAACATTAACAAGTTCAAGGCTCTAACATGACATTTGTTGGATCTCTATTTGGGTGAGGATCCATCATGTTCCTCTGTTTTCCAAAATAAAATCTTTGCTCACCACCTAGGAAGCAGATTTGGTACTTTCCTTGAATTCAGCGAGGAGGTAGGTCGTGCAGTTGGTGATTACGTACGGCTCAAGGTCCTTTTGGATGTTCATAAATTGGTCCTCCGTTGTGTTAAGATTTCGGTTGAGGAGTGTGAATCTGTGTTGAGGTATCCTACGAAAAAGATGTCAGCCATTGCTTTAGATGTTGTTTATTCACCCATGTTATAAAGGATTTGCCCAAACCAAACTGGTCCTTTTGCGGGTGTATTTCCTTACGGTCCATGGTTGAGAGTTTCGGGTCTGCGTTTCGGTAAGAAACCAAGTGTGAGTGAGGAATGGAAGTTTATTTGTGACCTTGATCACCCTCAAACCCCATCTCATTCGATCCCCTTTGCATGAAACATTGGTTGCAGCACTCAACGATCTACTGAGCCCTCGGGTGCCACAAAAGCGCTCAACCAAACATATCTTAACAAATACATTATATTACTTACAATTTGTAAATATTAGTTAATTTGCTTAGAATTTAATTTTTTTATTACACATTGCTCCACATAAAAAGTATGATAAGTATAAAGTCTTTCTAAGATCATATTTTGCAACAATACTCTTAAAAAGAACACAAAAAACAACACATCAATCAATACTACTCGAGCATATTTATGATTATTGCAGGAACATATACACTGGGGTACAATTATAGTTTAACATGTTCAATTTTCATATGGTCTACGCCACTGTCCTTAAACCATAATTTTTTATTCAGGCCTGTCGAGCTTTTTTCTGGACCAGATTAGGCCGGATGCCAAGCCAGACTAGTTATGGACAAGACTTGCTTCACGGCAATTTTTTACTTCCAAAAATCCGCCCAGCTTGGACTAATTTATAACAAGACTGGGTTAATCGTTAGACCGTTTTTAGCCCTAACACCGTTTTGAAATTTTGTATGAATAAAACTATAATAAAATCAAGGTTCACATATAATTTTTGTAAGAGCAAGATTCCACTCTCTCTCATATTTTTGTTTTTTTTAAATAAAGGACCAGTTTTATATTATATTATATGAAGAAGATTACATGCAAGTTGACACTTGTACAAAAGATACACTATCTACTAACATGTATCCTAATAGTAAGAAAACTTAATGAAAAGCTTCATCATCAAAGTGAGCATCCACCATGGCCACATTGCTTCTTTTCCTATAATTATGAAAAAAAGATATATTTTTGTTTTCAAACAACCCAAATATTAGTGTTTAGTGCTTGGAAAAATAGTTGTTGTGAGGTCTATAATTAAGTTCTTAACGGGTCGTTGGTATAGGGCATAAAATAACAGTTCTTAGATCAGCATTTGGTAGATGGAATTCAAATTCCAAGAATTATTAAAATTCTCAAAATATGGCAGCTCACTCAGTCCTCTACCTATAAATTAGCCACGAATTCTTATTCCAAGTGAATTCCATGTAACTTTGGTTGTGCTCAAAATCAACATTATTTTTTTTACGACTTTTTGTTTACAAATTTATCAACATATAAAATTAATTTTCTCTTTCCTCCTCATTTTTATATCAGTTTCTTCATTCTCTCCATCTCTCAGTTTAATCATAGTCTTTACTTATTATCCTTATTCATATTTCAATTACAATCATTTAATAACAATTATATTCATTTATGAATATATTATATTTATATATTTTTAACAAATAGTTAAATAAACCATTTAATTATGAACAAATATATTTGATGTTATTTATTTAAAATAAAATATTTTATTATATACTATATTTGTATTTAATATGAAAAATTAAAATATATTAAAAATATAAGTTAATACTTAAAATAAGGTTATTCTAATTTAAAATTAAATAAGTTATAGATTTAAAATTAAATTTTCTTTTTACTAATAATGAAATAGTTTACTGTAAGCAAATGTATATGTACTTAAAGTTAAGTTTTTTTTATTACTTATTATTTTTATTATCATATATTGTTCAATTTTTGTAAAAATAAATACTTTATTCTATTTAATCATACACATCTGGTTAAAATATATTTGTTATTAAATTAGAACATACTTTATGAAATGTAAAATGTAAATTAAATTTAATAATGATATATGTCAAGAAATTATAAATTAATGTATATTAAAATAACTTTGATTTAAAAATTTAATTTATAAATTAATTTTACAATTAATCATTACTTAACAAGATAGGATGGGTAGAAAAGATTCCTGTACTTAACTCCTATATCCATGGCCATAACCTACGGTACTTATAATGAAACATTAACAAGCTTATGTACAAAATGATTATTTTGAAATATATTACAACTGTTTTTTAATTATAATAATTTTAATATAATTAATTATGGTGCCAAAAGAAGTTTCAAGGCAAGGAAGATTACATTATTATTTTTTCATAGAATATTTTATTAAATTTTAATAATTAGTAATATTGTAAAAGACTATTTATACGTATTTGAAAATCCATAAACTTTTGACTTATTGTTTGACTTCCTAATGAAAAGTAAACTTTATCAAATACTCTTTTTCAAATATATATTGTTACAAATTTTCAAGGTAATATATATAATTAATGTTTATTGTTAATCATGCAACTCAACTAATACTAATGATGTGTTACTTATTAAGGATAGATTTTTAGTTGTATACTTTATTCCAAATTTACCCTTGTCATTATTCTGACAATCAAACAAAAGAAATATTCCCATCATAACAACTATTTATGGTCGTATTCTATTCTTGGAATTTTATTCCATGAATATTATTGCACGAATTAATATTCCAAAAACCATACAACCCATAAGAGTTATTGTAAAAAAAATCCTCTCTAAAGTTCTTAGTCTCTCTCTTCCACGTATCCACACCATATTTTTTTATTGAGAAATTTACATTGCCCACCCATGAAGTTTTTAGATTTTACATTGCCCACCCATGAGGTTTTAATTTAACACTGCCCACCTATGTGTTAAATGTTAAAGTGTTGTAGTTTATTAGATATAATTCCAAATAACATAATTTTTTTATCATTGTTAATCATAACTCGAGCTCTTCAAAATAAGACTCGGCATGAATATGTTTTAATAAATTTTAATTTTTTTATTTTTATGTACGTATGTTTTAAGATTCATTGTGAAAGTAAATAAAATACATAATTGTATATGTTTCAACAGTCTTTTTTTCGTAGTGTTAATCATCAAAAAGTTGAATGGGGTAGGGTCATCTTTTTTTATTGAGTGGTGGTTAATAGTCGAACAACATTAACCTTCTTTGACAGTGTTAGCTTCTTCGACATTGTTAGCCGTCTTAGAATTATATGTGGGGGTAGGGTTATATTTTTTGAGTGGTTGTTGATAACTGAATCACATTAACATTCTTTAACAGTTCGACAAACTTGGTGTTGACCTGAGGAACCTAATGAAAACACGTTTAACCTTTGATTTTTGGAAAAGTAAATCTTTCGTTTAAGAAAAGTGAATATTATAATTAAAAAGAGTGAATATTATGTTTAAGAAAAGTGAACCTTTTATTAAACAATGTGAATCCTTTGTTTTTTAAAAGTGAATCTTATGCGAGAACAGTATGAACCTTTTATTTATTGGTAAGTAAATCTTAAGTTTAAGAAAAGTAAATCAAAGAGTGTTAAAAAAGTGTATCAGAGGTTTTTAAAAAGTAAATAAGAGGTCTAAGAAAAGGGAATCTCGTAAACAAAGATTTTTTAACTAAAGTGAATAAGAGGGTTTAAGAAAGGTGAATCACAAACCATAAAAATTCCTTTGACGTTTTTAACTTTATTAGGATGGTTTTTAGAGTGTGTGGTGTAGGGTAATATTTTTTGAAAATGTTATATAGTTTATAATGTCGTCACCAACTCGACTTTTTTTTAGGGTTTGTGGTGGAGGAACCCTGCACTATAAACTCTAAAAATGTCTTCGACGTTTTTAGCTTTTCTATGAAGGTTTTTAGGTTAGGTGGTGTAGGGTAATCTTTTGGAAGGCGTTATCCTTTATATTGTCTTCACTGACTCGACGACTTTTTAGGGTTTGAGGTTAAGGGTTTAGGAACGACCCTAAACCCTGCACTACAAACTCTAAAAATGTCTTCAACCTAGGGATGTCAATGGTCCGCGGGTACCCATTTCACCCGGTCACCTGACCGCTAAACCAGGTGAAAAACCCGTAAAAAACGGGTGTCGGTGAAACGGGTGGTGGGGGTGGTGACGAGTGAACATTTTCTACCCATCACCCGACCCGTTCACCCGATCTGCTCACCCGCGTAGAAAATATATATATAATATATATTAATGATTGTAAACTAATCTTCGTTCTCCTTCACACACGGTAATTGTGTAACCCTAACTAGTGAACAAAGAATAATCATGCTTTGCATGACCGCCATTCTTCACTCTCGTTAATGTTGCAACCCTAACATACATGCTCGGCCCAGTTTTAATTCTCTTCATTGAATGTAATTGCAACCCTAACTAGCGAACATGGAACATAGATGCTCTGTGCCTCTATTTTCTCTTTTCACTAAAGGTAATTTTGCAACCCTAACCGGCGAACAAAAACATACATACTATGCGCCTCTATTTTCTCTCTTCACTCTCGACAATTTTGCAGCCCTAACTGGAGAACAGGGAACTTACATGCTCTATATAGTTTTTCATTTTCTTCATTGAAGGTAATTTTGCACGCTAACTGACGAACATGGAACATACATGCGTTGCACCTCAATTTTCTCTCCACACATTAATTTGCAAACCTAACTAGCGAATAAGGAAAAGGAAAAATAAACGGGTAAACGGGTTCACCCGTTTCACCCACGGGTGACGGGTGAAACGGGTGACAGGTGATACACAACGGGTGATAGATCGGGTATGGGTGGAGCGAGTGAAGTCGGGTGACAGGTGGGGTAATGGCCACCCGACCCAAACCTTCAACCTTATAGCTTTTCTAGGATAGTTTTTAGGGTGTGTGGTGTAGATTAATCTTTTTTAAAGTCTTTTTATACTTTAATTGTCACCATTGTTCAACAATTTTCCTTAATCCTATAACCACACCCTAAAATTCCTTCGACATTTAAATAAATTTAAATTATAAATAATTATTATTTTTAAATATTATTAAAAAAGATACATTTGTTAATGAATAAGTCACTATTAAATATGTAATATACCTATTACAAAAATTTAAAATTTTATATTTACTAAAACATATCCATCTAGTTTTGAAAATTGCAAATTATGACAAACAATGATTATTTTTTTGTTTTTCATACACTTTGAAATTATTTTTGTCTTTCATACTAACCCAACCACGATGTCACTGGTGTCACCCTATAATAGTGTTGCAAGCTACACCTACGTGCTGTGGTAAGATACACCCATGCGCTGTCATCAAACTTCTAGACTTTTGCACTCAATGGCCCTGTTATAAGCCTCAAAGACTTCTGATTGATAGTTATGTGTCTAAATCAAGTGAAAGAAAGTAACAGAGATCGAAGGTGAAGTCCATCAAATATCGAATTCAAAAGTCTAGAAGTTATGACTGTAAGTGAGGATTGAGTGCAAATGCTAAACACATCGAGTGTAGGTAGAAAAAGCACCACATCAAAGCAAACCTTAACCTTGTGAGGATGAGAATTGTTCACATGTTTAATCAAAGATAATAATACTGGGGGCAATCGATCGTTTCGATCGATTGCCATAATTTCTAACTCAGATAGCTCAAAGAAATACTAGGGGCAATTGTTTCCAGCAATTTTCACAGATGACATAAAGCAATCCCAAAGTCTTAGGCTCATCATGAGCTCTCAACACCATACCCCAAAATCTCAAGCCTTAAGCACTTCATAAGCCTTAAGCACCGTGTTCTGACATTGCAATCCCAAAGCCTTAAGCATGTCATAGGCCTTAAGCACCACATCTCAAAACCTCAAGCTCCAGGATCCTGAGAAAATCATAAAACCCGAAAGCATGTTAAGTTTTGAAGGATCAAAATTTTGGTCTTAAAGTCCATTCCTGAAAATGAGAGTTCCATGAATTTTAGTTGAAAAGAAGTATTTGCTTATGCATCAGATTTTTGTCAACAGAGTCAACACCAATCTTGACACCATGTCACCCATATTTTGAGTATTGAGTCAATCTTATTTGACATCGAGTCAACCACATTTTTTGAAAACTGAATCAATCTTGTCTTGTCACCGAGTCAACCCCATTTCTGAAAACTTAACAAATCTTGTTAATCTTTGGTAGCAGAGTCAACACTATTTTGTGATACCAAGTTGGTAAGTATGATAATGATTGAGTACAGGTGGAGGTATGCTGCCCGTTGAATTGAAGCAGGGTGTATACTGGCCAATGTGTACGAGTGGTTAAGTACAGGTGGAGGTATGCTGCCCGTTGAATTGAAGCAGGGTGTATACTGGCCAATGTGTACGAGTGGTTAAGTACAGGTGGAGGTATGCTGCCCGTTGAATTGAAGCAGGGTGTATACTGGCCAATGTGTACGAGTGGTTAAGTACAGGTGGAGGTATGCTGCCCGTTGAATTGAAGCAGGGTGTATACTGACCAATGTGTACGAGTGGTTAAGTACAGGTGGAGGTATGCTGCCCGTTGAATTGAAGCAAGGTGTATACTGGCCAATGTGTACGAGTACAGGTGGAGGTATGCTGCCCGTTGAATTGAAGCAGGGTGTATACTGGCCAATGTGTACAAGTTGGCGGGGCGATGGCAATAAGTCTCATTTCTATGTCAACTTTTTGGATAACAACTGGCGGGCGATGGCAATAAGTCCCCTGTGAAAACCAGAAGTTCATCCCAGCAACCCAGTTGGCGGGCGATGGCAATAAGTCCCCTTGGAAAACCAACATGGAGCATTTTTTTTGAATGGGTTTCGGTCCCCAGAGGCATCCGAGTTTTTTTCTTTTTGAATGGGTTTCGGTCCCCAGAGGCATCCGAGTTTTTTTTCTTTTTGAATGGGTTTCGGTCCCCAGAGGCATCCGAGTTATTTTCTTTTTTGAATGGGTTTCGGTCCCCAGAGGCATCCGAGTTTTTTTTTTCTTTTTGAATGGGTTTCGGTCCCCAGAGGCATCCGAGTTATTTCTTTTTGAATGGGTTTCGGTCCCCATAGGCATCCGAGTTATTTTCTTTTTGAATGGGTTTCGGTCCCCAGAGGCATCCGAGTTATTTTCTTTTGAACGGGTTTCGGTCCCCATAAGCATCCGAATTACATCACACATCTTGCATTTCATTTCGAATGCGTTTTGGTTATCAAAAGCATCAAATCACTGACATATTTTGCATATAAGAGGATGGGTTCCGGTCCCTAGAAGCACCTGGATACACTATGCTTTGCTTGCATTTTCTCACTTGGGTAGGTCCAGGCCCCTAGAAATGCCTTGGTATAATGACATGTTTTTTATTCAGGTTTCCAGTGCCTTCGAATAGCTCGGTAAGCTCAAACATCTTTTCAAGGTAGTCAACACCTCTGAACACAGGAAAAGGGGCGAGCAAGGTGAGACAAGGTTTGTAAAGATTTTGGGTATTATCAAGCGTCAACTTGATATTTCATTGACATTCCAAAATCAAGTTGACGGGGGGCAATCTGTTATACCCAAATTTTTTACCCATTTGAGCGAAAAGGGGTGTTTCTAGGTTTTTGAGGGGATAAGGTTCATATAGGATCAATGATAGCATGAAAACTGAGATAGGTGGTATGTTTGACATGAAATTATATTGGCATAATGGTAGAGAAGAGGGAGGAGATACAAGAGGTCAATGGTTCGAGTCTATTTAATGACAAACATATTTTGTAGTTTTTGTTTTCTGCTTAATCCTTCTCTTTCTTTTCTTCTTTTGTTTATAATTTTCAAAATTAGATTCTATTTGCGAAAAAGCCAAAAAAAAAATGTTTCTTTCGATTTTCATTGATGGTTTATTTTCTTTCAAAAAAAATCCAAAACACAAAAAAAAATCTTTTGAAACGTGCTTTAAAAAAAACAAACAAAAATTGTATTTGCATTGATTATCCATTCCTTTTTTCTAGATAATTCTTATTGTTATTTTTCATCCTTATCCCTTTTTATTCTCTTAATTCAAGTACAAAAAAAATCATTTCTATTTTACTAGTAGTTTATTTTGTTAACAAAACAATGTTTTTCTAAATTCCCTCATTTTTTGTTAAGTAATTTTGAAATTTTTACTCATTTATAGTTTAGTATTTTTTGGTTTTCTTTTAAATACGTTTTTATTTTTCTTTACAATCTTATCTCTCACTTCCTGCTTGTTTATTTATAAAATTCGGAAATTTGTTAAGTTGTTAAGATTCTCGAGCCTCTTTTATTGATCTACCTCTCCACTCTTTCCACTATATAATCACTCCATACACTTGTTACAAGGGGAGTCAGACGAGAATACACACTGATAATTCATACACCCAGGTCACATTCATACACACGGGCATTCTGCTCTACTCGTTCCTTTCATCGCTACCATTTCACTGCGTCATTCTGCTTTCATCCTGATAAGCGATCATCTTCGTTATCTCATTGTTTGAATTGCCTTTTCTAAATTTGGTCCACCATTATTTATCTTACCCCACCATTGTAGATCCTGGACAGTCACACAAGCATCTCAACGTCACCACTAGTCCAACCTTCATCTTCCTCACTATTTGTTAAACGCGACAATCGACTTGCCACTATCTGGGAGTTAAACAACGAGGAAGACAAAAAAATTAGAGCTGCTGGGCAGTCAGAATAGGACTGTACCACCAGCGCCTCAATCTTCATCAGTCAAGGGCCATCGTTAACTTGGCTGCAGCGAGAGGAAGTAGCAGATCCTTCAATACTGCTGTTGTAAGCTACGTCGAAGCTCCAATCTTTCTCGTGTTCAGAACTTGACGAAATCGGCGAGCTGCTGTCTAAGAGTCCGAGTATAATTCAGTATAGCTCGCGTTAATAAATCGGGGAATTACAAACAAACCCCGCTGACCCTTGCGTGCTACTTCAACTTTCTATCATCACCTTCACATATCACCATCCACGACATGGAAAGCTTCCGTTGATGTAAATAACGACGACAAGAGGTGGATGAATGTAGTCTCGTTACAGTACGATACTTTCCTTCTTTTTTTTATTCATTTGTTTTTTCTGTTTATATTACTTTTCATTCAGAACTTTAGTTACTCTTATTTCGTCAATATTAACGATGAGTATGTTGGGATTATGAGATGATTAGCTTTTTGTTTATTGCTTTAAAACTATATTCACTTTTTGCGCTAATTTGTTTATTTCTTTAGTTAAAATAACTTAGGTTCTTTATTCACATTGTTTTTTTTTCATTCCTTTATTTGTTAGGAGTAGAATTCATTTCTGATATAAAATCAAATCATGCTCACTCGATTGTAGTTTGAAAGGAAGATGTACAGTCAGTTAGGAAAGTTTTAGCGTTTTTTTTATTGATAATCATTTGGTTTATGTCTGAATATTTTTATTTGTGGTCTTTAAATTAATAATCTTAAAAAAATTGGCAATTGTTAATCATGTTTACATTGATATAAAGGATAAGTTTATAAAAATGTTAGCCTTAGAGTTACAATAGTAAAGGAAAAGTAATTTCAAAAGGGTAATGAAAGAATTTGAACCCTTAGAAATTTCATAGCAAGCCCCCGAACCCATATCTCTTAAATTGTAAAATATTTCCTTTCCAAGTTTAAAAGGTTAAAACTTAGGTGGCGACTCTATTTAGGTTTGTGTGGGCCAGTTAGAATAATTAAGCTTTAATTTTATAATTTCGGTTTAATTATTCTAATTGTAAATCGAACCTTGAGGCCTTAAGCTAAATACTTAAGGGTTCAAAACCAACGCCCACAACATTTCTTGCTCCCTGAAATGATTTTGAGTTAAAAACTGAGTTGGAAAACTTTTGAAGTTGTTCGGAATTCTCGATAAAGAAACATTGATTTTGAGAAATGTTTTTAGGAGAAAACTTTCTGTATATGTGAGAAGAACTTTCTGCATGTGAGAAGAGTTTTCTGTTATGTGAGAAGAGCTTTTCCTTTTAAAAATTCCACAAAATGGTTTCTTTTTGAATAAAATGATGGTTTGAAATTCTTTTTTGGATTTTGGAGTTTGAAAGGAATTTACAAGTTGAGTGTGGAATGGATGATGAAATGTATTTGGGTTTGAGTTGAATTGAGCTGGATGAAATCAGGTTCGGTTTGAATTGGATTCGGGTTGGGTCAAAGGTCAATTTTCAGGTCAAAGGTCAACCTTCGGGTCAAGGTTTGATTCTTGTGGACTTAACTTGATTGATTTCGTGGACTTGGGCTTGGATAATGGGCTGGGTTCATGAATTTGGGTCAGGTTTATGAACTTGGGCCGGGTTTATGAACTTGGGCCGGATGGGCTTAGGCTCCGTTCGGCTCCCGCATAAGTCACGCATATTTCACGCCTTTGCTTCATTGGCATGTTTGTCAAAAAAGACAGTCTTCTCCCCTTGACTGTTCGGTGAGCGCTGTTTGAGCTAGGGCATTTTTATGCGCCCTTCTGCGCTGTGAAATCATTCCCGCCGTTCTCCCGTCTTCTTCCTTCGTTCTTCTTCCTCCTGTGTTCTTCTCCGTTCTGCATTCTCGATTGAGCTTCGATTGCTATGTTGCTCTTTTGAGTGGCCTCTATTTGTTGAGGTAACCCGCACCTGCTCGGGTTGTTTTCCCTTCTCTCTGTTGTTCTTCGCCCTCCGTTTCTGTGTGAGCTTCGTTCGAAGAAGAATCGAAGCCAGGTAAGTGAGGTAAGTTATTTCTTCCTTAATCTCCCTTCTGCTTCCCTGAGCTCCTTCTCCCCCGATCTCTGCTCGACCACTGGTGGATTTCTGTTGCTCCTTCTCCAACGCTTCCTCTGCTTCATCTAGCTCACCTCCGTGGTTGATGCGCCGTCCCTGTTGCCCATTCTCTCGATTCGGTCGAATATTGACCTACACTAAGGTACCTGCTCCCTCTGGATTACCGATTTTTGTTGGTGGTTGTAGCTTTGTGGCTTTCTGTCGATGTTTGAATCGCAACTGGGTTTGGGTTTTGCATGCGTCTTGGTCGGAACTTTTGCTTCACCTGATTGTGAGTTTGGATATGCACGAACTGCATATTTTTTTCGTTGTCGGATGTCTGTGTAGTTATCAACGTAACTCATCTGCTTGATCTGGAGCTGATTTGCGTAATTGATGCGATTTCCCTGATGGAACTTGCCTTTTGTTAGTCGAGGCTTGAGTTCCTTATGCTGTTACTGGAATTGATTTGGCTTCTGTTAGAAGGGACTTGAGTACCTTCTTGCTTGTGATGATCCTTGCTATTATTGCCTACCCTTACTGGAATTGATTTGGCTGAGTACCTTCGGTACAACTTTTGATGTTAGTAGAAACGCATACCCTTACTGGAACTGATTTGGCTATTGTTAGCGGAGAGTTGGATTAATTTCTGTGTATCTTGTGATGCTGTTACTACAATGGCGTACCCTTACTGAATGAAGCAGTTCCATCCGATTTGAATTTTAAGTAGCTACTGCTATTACTTGTGTGGGTTCATTGTGCTTGTTCGAACATGCTCTAATTAGTCGGTGCAATATTCAGGAACTGAATATCGTGTTGAGATTTAAAATTGCCCATATAAATGTGGACAAGTGTATGGACCCATCACTTGCGTTAGTTAGGTGCAGATTAATCTATAACGGCCGCCCCATCATAGGATTTACCTAAATGATCTTGGCCCGGTTATACGAAAATGATGATAAGAACAAACAACACATAAAGGTAGACCTATTGTGGTAGTTGTGGTAGTGTATAGGTTATAGGTTGCTGTATCTTGACTTCGCAAGTGGTTGTGTGTCCGCACTTGTCTGCCCAGCGATGATGAGGGCAAAACACTCTGAGCTGGATAGTCCCGAGTAACAAAAAACAAAAGCAATGATGAGGACAAATTTACTCTGAGCTTTACATTTAAAAAAAACATTGGCGCGAAGTTCACGACTGGAGACGAGACGATGGAAATGAACGACATCAACAACACTCTATGGATCTGAAGAGAAGGCGAAGCAAGGACGGATCGGTGGCGGCCTACTAGCTATTAGCATTGTACTAGCTATTAGCATTGCGCTAGTGCAATGATGTAACTTATTATTGTACAAAATCAAATTTAACACATGTAAAGTCGTTGTTAGACCGTTGTATTATTTACAAGTTAGTTTTGAAATAAATAATATGTCAACATACATTTTATGCACATATTATTATAATAATCGTTCAAGATTAATTGCCCAATCGACTTTGGTAATTGATACTTAATTAAATAATATATTAACTTAGAATTCATGCATATATAAATATTAAAATTGTCCAATAACAATTGACCACACATTGGTAGTTGATACTAAATTGAATTCCAATTTTTTCTACTTATAGATGGCCGATGAACAACGCAAAAAAACATCTAAGGGAAAGAAGGGAAAGGCAATAGATGGTGGTGAAAGTAGCCGTACCAATGTCACGTGGGACGATCAACAAACAAGTTGTCTGATTGCACTAATGGGTCGACACTATGCACACTCTCTTGGACGAAATGGAGAGGTAATAAGCAGAACCGTTAAATGGCCAGATGTTTTGAAGGAATTCAATGCCATCTGCAAGAAGGACTACACTTACGCCAATTTCAAGTCCAAAAGGGAAGGAATTAAACATCAGTGGGCGGATTGGAAAAGGCTGAAGGGTTCAGGCACTACGGGCATTGGGTGGTCTGCTAGCAAGCGTACGATTGATGCTCCTGATGAGTGGTGGGACGCTAAAATAGCGGTACACACAATTAATTGGTTAACATTCTAAATTGTTTTTTTTCATTTGAACATGACTAACTGTTTTTGTATTCCGTAGGAGGATAGCTCGTTCTTGCGCTTCAGGACTAGGGGCTTTAGTCCTGAAGAAGAGGACCACCTCCAGCTAGTATTCGGTGACTGTGACGCGAAGGGGAAGAACAAGTTCAGCATGGCCACTCCTATCCCGACGTCAGACGTCGGTGATACTGAGGGAGAGCTCGATGGTTATCGGCCTTCGTTCCAGAGCGACTACACCGACGGGAGCGAGTCCTTCATCAACAACATGGGGGCGATAAACTTGGACGATGAGTTTATCCCCATGTCAGCTTACGATGCCACAGAGACTCCGACACCTACTTCTACCCCTACCGGGCCAGCTGCGTCGTCTCTTTTAGGAAAAAGGTCTTCTGAGTCTGATGATTCTTCTGGATGTAAGAAGCAGAAGAGGGTTAGGAAGAAGGACCGACATGCGATGCAGTTGGACATGATTGCAGAGCGCGGTTCTGGAGTGCAAGATGCGCTTCATAAATCAAATCAGTTGTTGGAGGCGTTTACACAGAAAGCTATCAGTATTCAAGATGATCAGTGGACCGAAAATGAAGCCGCTCAAGTTCTGCACAGTATACCAGAGGTGAGGGATGATGAGGAGTTGCTTGCAGATGCCGCAGTGGCCCTGGAGGTTCCGAGCCGTAGGAAAATGTTCAAGGGCATGATGGAACAGGGAGGAAAAAAATCTGCCCTAGCATACATCAACTCCCTTGTGCGGAGTCAGCGCTCTTCTAGGTCTTAGTTTGTTTATTAGTCTTATCTTCTGAGGGATGTACTTTGTTTATTTGTAGAACTATATCGGCTTGTATTGTACTCTCGTGTGGATGTTGGACTTTGTTTTTCCTAGAACTAGATTTGCTTGTAGAACTACTAGTATTTTTTTTTCCACAAATGCGCATCAGTTGGGAGCGTTGTATTATAAGCTAATGTGGTGTAGTTTTTGCGCATAACTGTTGTATGTTGATTGTTTTACATTCCTTAATGAATTTGATTATGCATTATTATTGTTTTCATGTCATAGTAAATTATCGGAATTCTTTTAACAGATATCATGGCCGACGAAGATTTCGCTACACGTATATTGAATGATCCACAAGCATTTTTGCAATTTGTAACCGCGATGAGAGGTATTCACCAAGAGGCAGTTAACTTCATTGATGACACCACCTTAATACTTGCATCACACCGACACAACATTCCCCTACCTATTCCCATGCATGACAATGAATTCACCGGGGAAATGTGGGTTAATGCTCTACTTAGGAGCAATCCAAAAAGGATTCACAATGCCTTAAGGATGGATAAGGATTCGTTCCTCCGTTTGTGCGAGATGATGGAAGTAAAGTATGGGCTGAAGCGCACACAACACGTCAGCATTCAAGTTGACATAGCACTGTTCTTGTACATACTAGCTCACAAAACATCGAACCGACAAGCTTGTGAGAGATTCAGCCTGAGTCCAGAGACTGTTAGCCACCACTTCAAGAGGGTATTGGGTTTGATGTGGGCATTCGGACACGACTACGTAAAGCCTAATACTGACGAATGGGCTACAATTCATCCAAAGCTTGCTGGGGACCCTCGTTACGACCCGTACTTTAAGGTATCGGATTAATCACCTCATGAGACTATGTGTGTTTCATTCAAATTGGTAATTATCTGTTATATTTTGACCTAATACTTTGCAGGATGCCATTGGAGCGTTGGATGGTACCCACATTAAAGTCATCATACCAGGACCGCTACAATTGGAGTACCGTGGTAGGAGCGGCCACCCAACGATGAACGTGCTCGGGGTGTGTGACTTCAACATGTTATTTACGTTTGTGCTTACAGGATGTGAGGGATCAATGCATGATGCACGTGTCCTTCACGAGGCACGATCTGACCTCAGCATGTGCTTCCCTGAACCACCCCCAGGTATGATAATCGTGACTTACCAAACTATGAATAGAATATGTTAGTGTTACTATTGGGTAACCAAAAAATGTGCTTTGCAGGAAAATACTACTTAGGTGATAAGGGATACGCAAATCGTAATGGTGTAATGGCCCCATACTTCAATAACGCTGCTCACCCCACCCAATTTAGAGGAGCTCCACCAACGACTGTAAAGGAGCACTTTAATAGATCGCATTCATCACTAAGAAGTGTCATTGAGAGATGTTATGGAGTGCTGAAGAAAAAATGGAAGATACTGGGCAACGTTCCACCGTACGATGTCAATGACCAGAGTCGGATTATTAGTGCGTGTTTCGCATTGCATAACTATGTGATGTTGAACAAACCTGCCTCGGACACCTCAGCCAGTGTTGACGGGGGAGGAGGAGAAGGAGGGGGAGAAGGATCCGGTGATGATGATGATGATGAAGACGAAGAACACTTGCCCGATGATGACCCGGATGAGCTTGCCGATCCTTTGAGCATGACTAATATGCGTAACCAGATAGCTGATGCTATATATGCTAATAGGCGTTGAATTCTCAAAAAACAATATTTTATGTCGTATGAAGTTTTATTGTATTAAATTAATCGACGTTTGGGTAAGGAGAACACTACGACGGTAACGACTGTTGTTTAAGTTTGAGTTTATGTTTTTGAATTTCACTTAATAATATTTGCTTAGACTCAATTGTTGTATTACTAGAATGAATTGATTTTTCATTGATCAGTCGGATTATTAACAAAGAATAATAATATTTAATGGCTATAATTGAATATCTGTATATATTTTAACTTATTTAACGACAGACTGTTTTTAAATGTAACAGAAAATATGTTTATCTGAATAGCATGTAGTTGTTTATTCTTTACAAATATGTTAAAATTCATAGACTAATACGTATACGTATTATAAATTAATTGTGAATAAAAAATTAATAAAGAATAATAATAATTAATGGCTATAATTGAATATCTGTTTATATTTTAACTTATTTAACAACAGATTGTTTTTAAATCTAATATAAAATATGCTGAATAGCATGTAGTTGTTTATTCTTTACAAATATATGTTAAAATTTTATTCATAGATTAAATTAATACGTGCGTATTATAATTAATTGTGAATAAAAAATTAATAAAGAATAATAATAATTAATGGCTAAAATTGAATATCTGTATATATTTTAACTTATTTAACAACAGATTGTTTTTAAATGTAATATGAAATATGTTTATCTGAATAGCATGTAGTTGTTTATTCTTTACAAATATATGTTAAAATTTTATTCATAGATTAATACATACACGTATTATAAATTAATTGTCAAATATAAAATTAAAAAAAAATTATAATAATTAACGGCTATAATTTAATTTCAACATATATTTTAACTTCACTTACAATTTTTTTTTAACACTACTTTTAAAATTTTATTTGTAACACTGAAAACAGTAAACGCACTGCACATAACTAACATAACTAACTTTATTCAAAACAGCCAGACGAAACCGCCATCTGCCTAACACTTTTTTCAAAACAACCATAAAACAACCAACATAAAACAACCAACAAAACTACCACAAAACAACCAACCAAAACAACCAGACCAAAACTACCACATTTCTACCATCAAAATTCCAACCGAACGCAGCCAATAAGCAACTCTTCAGCCAGGACAGTTTTCGCTCTACAATTGTTGCTGAATATTGTAACCATTAAATCAATACAACTCGAACAGACAAAACGATGACATGAGATCTATCAAGCTTAATCGATCATTGTAACATCCCTCCCTATTGATTATTCTTTCAGAAACCCAGATAGATATATGACAGCACAACTTGAATTACCAACACTACTGCAATCAAAACCACTAAAACTCACTTGAGGGGCTAGAAACATCTTTGTCTGTCCCTGGGATTCGATTGTTTAGGTCAATTCCCCGCCAAAACTGTGAAACAAGCAAAAAATAGTAAACCTAAAACCTCTCTCCAAAACGGAAGAAAACGGCACCCGTCCCCGAATTATGATCAACAGCGTACTCTGCTCGAACAAGTCCTAGCTTGACACCAGCTCCATAAGACGATCCAGAACCCATTCTCCTGTAAACCTCAGTAGGATTACCCTTAACCTCCTTTGAGCTACCAAGATCATTTCCATGTTCTGCAAACACGTAAACGTGGGTGTTCTTCACTGGTATCCTCAACTCAGCAGCTACCTGCACAGGTTCACAAACAAATAAAAAAAGAGAGATTATCATTCATCATCTCCAAGCAAGGAAAACGTCGGTTCCTGTTGACGTCTGTATGTAATCCCCTTAAACTGAGCCGCCAGAAATAAAACAGAGATGTAGAATCATCGCATGACTTGTAACTGATGTGGCTTTCTCCTCTTTTGATACAAAGTTCTTTACCTCAAGAATATTTCTGGCGGCACCCAGTTCACCCATGTTGTAGCCTCTAACAGAGTAAGGGCCGCCGAGAGTAAAAGCATCATAGCTAGGAAGATCTCCAACACAGCCACCATAATGACCATGGAGCACAAGAACAGGAGGTGGAGATTTTCCAGCACCTTCCTCAACTTTCTTCAACTGGATGAAGTTAGTAAGTGTGAGTTGGTGGCGGTTGAAAAATGGATATTTGCTTCCTAATCCAAGGCCTTGATCAAGCTGCAATCAGAAAATAGCCAAAATACATCCATTATAATGACAAAAGACTGAACAAAGTAAAATATAAGAAGAGAACGTGAAATTAATATAAACATGATAGGTACATACCTGAAACACATTTCTTTGTCCAACTATTGCTCCATTGACAAACTTGGTATTGTCACGAGTGATATTTGCCTGCGCAAATACCAGTCTATCAACACCTGTACCGCTCAAAGTGGTTTCAGGCCCATCAGTGCTGATTCCTCCTGTTGGCAGAACCCTTTGTCCTTGTGCACAAATGTGGCTGCTTTCATCACGTGTTGTTATCTCTTCCATTACAAGACCATAAGTGAATTTGCTCTGGCGGGTAAAATTCTGCACAAGCCAGTATACTCCCACAATTACAGAAAAAAAATATCTTTTACATCCAGTGATGATTTAAAGCTTATACATGATAAAGTTTACCTCTGTAATATTAGCTTTGACACCAGACCTGTCAACCCAAATTGGGGGAACTTCATCTATTCCAGGGCCACCAGTGAATACAGGGCTTAATTTCCTACTATTAAAGCAACTGGTCTTCAGGGTACGATTGCGAGGATTGTTTATACCATCCCAGTAAGGATGAACATACTCAAACTTGAAGGCAAGATCATCCTGAGGATAGAATGTAACAAAAGAAGAGAAAAATTACTCAGCAGGTATATCAGAAAGAAAATCTAGTGCAAATTTTCTAACGCAGTAAAAATAAAGTTAAAAGTGAGTAAACTGACCTGAGGGTTGAAAAAGTTGCTGGTTGTCACTGAGCCAAGAATGGATCTGTTCAGACCTTGAAGATTCCGGTGCTCAAAAGAGACAGTTCCACCTGGCTGGATCGATGCCTGAAAAAGCCATTACAAGAACATAAAGCAATCATCAGTGTCCTATAGAACCACACCAACCATGATGTAAGTTTTCTCAAGGGATATCAATTAGTCATACCAAGGTAGGTTGGCCTTGGCGTCCAGGGACAATACTCCATTCAGTGCTAACTTCAGCCGACTTCTGCTCAAGTTCTTTAAGCTTAATTTCAACAATGATTCCTCCCTCATTCCTCTCATCAGGCCTTGGATTTACTTCAATGTTGGAAAATAGTCCCAAGGAGTTTATATTCCTCAGGGCTTGTTTTCCAGCTTCTATGTTGAAGACATGGCCGGGTCGAAGCTGTAGTTTATCAATTCATACAACCAAAAAGTTGAAAGTGAAACAAATAGCCAAACATTTAGTAGATGCGTATCCAGCCATTGAAACCTCCAAGTTATGCAGACAAGTACACTCAGAAAGTGAAATTTAATTTTGCACGGATAAAAATAAAAGCATGCGCAAATTCAACTCAATGCTGCACTCTTCAGTAAGACAATGGACATCTGGGTCAAGAAAGATTCTACCCCAGTGAACTCCACGTCCAACCATTTTTAAAATATTTTTTTCTTAATCCCCCTAGGAGCAACTAATTTTCTGAAGAATGGACAAAAAATATCTATACACAACATTACATTCTACAGCTGCGTGGTAGAGCCCCCAATTACAGCACGAGAACGAGATATATCTAAAAGGTATGAACAGACTGAAGCATCCATCTCAACCTCTTGAATACATCTAAATATCAAAAAGCTCCAAGGTTTAAGTTTTCAAAATCATAATTCAGAAGCTCAGGTCATATTACTACAAGTCCATATCAAAATCACACCCCCCCCCCCCCCCCCCCCCCAAACCAAAAAAAAAAAGCACTAGAGAAATTTGGTTACCTGCTTGGGTAACTCTCTTCTCACAACGCCAACCCTCGTATTGCCTTCAACCACATTCCCAAGCTTGTCCTGAAACTGGATCACCAACTGCGTGATGTCCCCTTCCACCACCTCACAACAAACTTCCTCCGTGTTAAGATTACCAAAATTGACCACCTGGGCGCAAGCGTAACCCTCATCATGGTACCATTTCTGGACCCTATCCCGTATCCTCTGCAACAGCCTGGCAGTCACGGCGCCTTCATATTCCATCATTCTTTCCACATCTTCCCGGGCCTCTTTTCCCAGCAGGCAAGGCCTCGCCCGTTGGATCCTCCGGCCATATTCCATCTCCTGTTTCACGAACAGGTCGTAGCTTTCCCTTTCGGTCAAGTCTTGGTCCATCTCCACCGGTTTTGACTGAGGCATCAAACCCACATTTATGCAGCGGAACTCCTCAGCTGCCTCCCACGAGCTCTCCTTGAAGGAGATGGTGATCTTTAGAGTACCATCAGGGTTAGTCTTGCCCTCGAGATCCACTTTCTCAAACATCCCACAGGTTGCTAGAGTTTCAAGCTCCTTTTGAAGCTGGGACTTGGTGTAAACCCCGCCGGGCCTCAGAGACACCATCTCGAAAAATGAGTCGCTGGAGCCCGCAGTGGCCCCGTCCACGATGTCGAAGTACTCAATATCGGAGACCTTGTAACGCTTAATCCCACTGAGTTTGGCCAATTGAACCTCTACGTTGGCGGGCAGACCATGGGAATCCCACGCTGGAGACTGAGAAGACTCTTCCTCTTTTGCAGACGCAACGGGTGGAGAAAACAACCTCGACCAGAACCCACCGCTCCCAAAACCACCACCCCCACCTCCGCCACCACCTCCTCCGCCTCCATTACTCCAATTTCCGCCACCAATGCCGCCGGAGAAGAGAAATAGGAGGGTGGAACCTGCAGATAGGGCGAGAGACGTGGGAATGACGGACGAGGAAAAGTGTAAAGAGGATTGTTTATGCCCTTTAGGGTTGCGGCCTGATAACTTCTGCGATGAAGAATGAGGATTGGACAGATTGGTGTGGGAGTGCGAAAAGAGGTTGCAGCTAATGGGAGGAGAACGAGGAGCGGCCGATGCGGAGGAATTGCGGCGGAGTTGGAGAGAGGGCGGTAGTGCAGAGGAGAGAAGGTGACTCGATGCGGTGAACGACGCCATCGAGTCGGAGCGGAGGAGAGAAGGGCGAGGATAACTTGAAACGATGGAAAAGTGTCGTAGTTGTAGCTTAGCAGGGGTTTAAGCAGAGTGGCGTAGACCATCTAAAAATATTGAAAAGGTTAAACTATATTTCTACCCCCGTGTATCTTTTCCTGTAATAATCATAAATATTCATTGATGTGTTGTTTGAGTTCTTATTATTGTTGCAAATCCCTCATCTTTTAAAAATAAGTCGTTTTGGAGATGAATATGAACCGGAAAATAATCTAGATTTATCTCCAAAACGTCTTACATTAAAAAATAGGTGGTAGTATGATTTTAGTAAGATTGTGTTGCTAGATTCTAAAATGTAGAAGAGGAAATATTGTCTATTCATATTAAGGGTAGATTAGTAATTGGATGCTAGTTTTCCTACTATGTCTCTCCATTCTTCCTGTTCTCGTAAATCTCCTTCTTCTCCTCGAAGGGTTGCAGTACTCGCAAACTCTGTCTGTGCTAACCGGCAAGGTCAACTCTCACAACATTTAGCCTGGTCCGTCCCCATTAAATCGCATCTAAAGCATCCTTACTCTTATTCTCTCTCCCAACTCGACCGCGATCTCGCTCTTAACCCACATGTCCTTTTTATCCCTTCTCCAATCGATTCGTCGAGCCTTCAAGAAGCAAAAGAATGCAGGATTGTCGCCTTCCTCAGAGGTGCGAAGAATAGGAGGTGGAAGAAGGAATACGAGGGAAATGGGGAGGGCTTGGCAAGGGCGGTTGGGTTAGGGGTTCGAGCTCAAGCTATGACTGTGGAGGACAAGGGAGAAAATGATTTTGATATCATGGTTATGTTCGACTTGCTAGATAGATTAGGGATTGTTCTTGGTTTTGTTCATTTAGACCGGTTCCCTGAATGTTTAAAGCCTCTGGTTCAGACCATAGCTGAAATTCCAGTTATCAGGCTTGATTTGTATGTAAATTCTAGGAATTATGTAAAACTATTGAATTTATGAGTGAAAGTAAATTACCAACGGCAAGTTGTATTACTGTATTGATATATATAGGTACATTTACAATAGGTTAGGCCTATAATTATGGGATTAGTACAAGAGTTGTGGAGGTGAGGCCTATAAATTAGAATAGTGGACAATTAATTTCGAACACCCCCCCCCCCCCCCCCCGCAGTCGAAGCCGGAGGTGGATGAAGGCAGAGACTGCCCCGAAAGTCCAAGAACAGTGCAGATGGGAGGTCTTTGGTCATGATGTCTGCAAATTGGCTGGTGGTAGGAACGTGGAGTACCTGTGCTTGTCCTAGGGTGACCCGTTCACGTACAAAGTGGATGTCAATTTTGATGTGCTTCATGCGCTGATGTTGAACGGGATTTGACGACATGTAGACAGAGCTGACGTTGTCACAAAATACGACGGTGGCCTTTGTGGTGGGAGTGTGTAGCTCCTGGAGCAATGGACGTATCCAACAGGACTCAGCAATGGCATTCATGACAGCGCGGTATTCGGCTTCGGCACTAGAGCGAGATACAGTAGGTTGGCGTTTGGAGGACCAGGAAATGAGGTTGGAGCCGAGATATGTACAATAGCCGGAACCGGAGCGCCGAGTGTTGGGACACCCTGCCCAATTAGTGTCGGTGTAAATAGTGAGCTGATCGGAGCGGTCGGGGGTGGATGTGGAGGCCAAGGGATGGAGTGCCTTTGAGGTAGCGAAGGATGCGTTTCAGGGCAGTGAGGTGAGCCTCTCGGGGGGCGTGCATATGAAGGCAGCATTGTTGAACGGTGTAACTAATATCTGGGCGAGTGAAGTGAGGTATTGTAGTGCGTCGGCCAAGGAGCGGTAGGAGGTGGGGTCAGCAACAGGCGGACCAGTATCAGCGTTGAGTTTGGCGTTAGTGTCGACCGGGGTTTTGCTGGGGTTGCAATTGGACACACCGACACGGGTGAGAATGTCCTTGGTGTAGGTAGCTTGACTTAGGTGGAGGCCGGTGGTGTTACAAGTGACAGCAATGCCGAGGAAGTAGTGGAGGGGACCCAAATCTGTCATGGCAAACTCGTGACTCAGGGCGGTGATGATGTGTAACACCCCACTCGTAAACATGCAATAATCACTCACATAGCATTAATTAATATCGTCTCACAGCGGAAGTCTCACAGTACAATATCTCACTCGGGTGTCACACGCCATTACTCGCCCATACGAGTAAAGAAGCAGAAGTAAGTTAAATACGAAACAACACTGGTAATAAATACATAACCACAGTGATAACGAGATACTAACCTATACATCAATCTAAACCAACTGTAACTTAAACGAAAAGTGAGCGTCTATGTAATCCAACTGTATACAACTCCATTAACACTTTAAACTAATGGACATCCTAATACAATGTAGATTCTCGTGCGGTAAATAAAACCCTAACTACTCAGGTCCTGCTCTTCGGCTTCAACGGTAATCATCACCTGCAGCAATGCCATAAAGGCTCAGCGATAAACGCTGAGTATGCCAGGCCTGGACCCTATTGGTCACTTAATAGTCAAGGTCACCATTATTAAGTTCGTTACATGCTTTACCAGTGTACAGGTATATGAAAGCAGTAAATACATGAATGACGGTAAACGAAACAGTTAACACAGACACTACATTTCACACAACACAATATACATTTAATCACAAAGCACTCAATCACAACAACGATAACACATAGCCGTTAGTAACGGTCTCCCATACCAACTTCACATACGCCCCCCCCGGGCCCTCACATAACTTTACACATTTTTGTTAGCACTGTCGGAAGTCAAGTTAGGACATCCCGAAATAACCTCACTGGACAGTAGTCCCATGCACGCGAGGTGCCCATTCACTTTGCCTTTTTCAAAGCATCCATATTTTGCCTTTCTAAAGGCACCCATGTTATCACCATACCTGTCGATCTATCTAGGCTCGATCAGGTTAAACCAGAGTAAGCCCGATCCGGGTTAACTCAAGAGATCTCAACGTGTGACCAGTAGCCGATGACTAACTATATTATGGTAAACCATCCACTCATACACTCTCCAACATTTGACTTAGTAAGTCAGTTACCCGGTTACAGTTTTAGGTATGGAGAATATCACTTATTTCACTAGTACAAAAAACGTCTATTTCGGCGCCCCTATTTCGGCGGTTGTACCGAGATGTATGCGGTCTGAAAAGAAGGCACCTATTTCGGCGGTTCCTAGATATGAACCGCCGAAATAGGCCCTTTGTAATAATAAAAAAAATAAAAGAGACATATTTCGGCGGTTCCTTACACGAAACCGCCGAAATAGGTTTTTCTATTTTTCTTTTTTTTTTTAATTAAAACGACCTATTTCGGTGGTTCTTTGTTCGGAACCGCCAAAATAGGTCTTTTTATTTTTTTTATTATTACAGAGGGTCTATTTCGGCGGTTCCTAACAAAGAACCGCCGAAATAGGTCGTTTTAATTAACCCCCCAGCCCGCCCCGACACAATTACGATTTCATTAACCTTAATTAACCCCTCTTCTCTCTGTGTTCCTCGACGATTTGCTACCCGACGCCACCACCACCACACTGCCGTCGCCCGCCCTCCTCCTCCTCCCGCCTTCGCCGGACATCGCGCCGTCGGTGGTTGTCGCGTCGGTGGTCGTCGCCGCCCTCCTCCCGCCCAGTACCAGTCGCGCCATCGGTGAGTTTTGTGTTGTTTCGTTTTGGTTTTGTTTAATAAGTTGTTAATGTGTTGTTAAAATTGATAGATTGTTGTCACATTGTGATTGTGGATGCTGATATTTATTGTGTGTGTGAAATCTTTGCAAGATTTGGTTGTTAAACTAATAAATTTATGTATGCACACAAGGTGTTTGACGAAATGTCCGAGTGAATTTTTTTGCTATTTTTGGCCCTTCTTGTAAGTATAGTTAGGTTAGCTTATTTGGGCTAGATTTATTATGCTTATATATGGGGTGGAACAATGTTTGAGCATTATTTGTGCTTATAATTATAAGCTAATTATAAACATTGTAAGCAATATAGTTTTGCGCCCTCAATTCATATTTATTTTGCGTCTGCATTGCCTTTGTAGAGATTGGTACTGCTACACGTGTCTCGCACGCCCGATTGAGAAGAGGGGCTGAAAACAATTCATTTAGGAACCGGTAAATTTTTTTTAACTTAACTCTTCATTCTCTTCATTCTCATCACTCACTGTAAATTTGCAACCTAACTGCATATAAGGAACAAACACAACTACTGAGTTTCTCTTGTGTCTATACGTATTTGTGTCTCTACAGATAAATACTTAAGAAGCTTCTTTACCATTTGATGGTAGATTGAAAGCGGAGCGGAGAACAATTCATTTTCGAACCGGTAATATAATCTAACTTATCATTTTTCTCTTTTGTACTTTGTATTTGATTTCCACAAATTATTGGAATTTCGTTTGATGAATAATTTGGTATATATTAGTTTGGTTTATGATTGAAATTTGTGTTGTTGAATAATTGGTGAATGCTTAATAATCATGTTGTGTCTTTTTTTACTTTGTATTTGATTTCCACAAATTATTAAAATTTGGTTTGATGGATAAAGTTGGTATTAGTTTGATTTGTGATGGAAATTTGTGTTGATGAATGGTTGGTGAATGCTTAATAATAAGCATGGGATAGGTAAAATTATGCAAAAGTCATGCCGTTTTTTTTTAAATCTCTTCGTAATTAATATTGTTTGATGTATGTGTATATGTCTAACAATATCTAATTTTTTTTATCAGGTCTCACTACATTCAAGTCCGTGAATCACCTCTCTTGTTTCCCGCCTTCTTCCATTACTGTTGCACTTTCCTCCTCTGTGCACAAGTAAGTAACTAAACCTTATTTTTTGTTTAATAAATGCAATTATGTATTTAAATATAAGTGCTAGTACATAATTTAGCTTCATTCCCTATTTGTTGATGCATTTCTTTTAATTTATTTTTTGTTGCTCCCTTGCAGAGACATATCAGAAGTGGTATTGCTGCATCTCTCGCACAGAAGCCTACCTCTCAGGCACCAGTCTCCCCTCTCCATAAATCCTTAAAAAACAAGTACGTATTTTAACTCTCGATTCTTTTTAATCTCTAAACCGGTTTGAACTTATACAGTGGAGAATTGAAAGTTGATTTGATGATCTGAATTTGCAATTGGTTTTCAGTTAGCTAGTAAAGAATTGATTTATTTTAATTGTTGGTTGCTGCCATTGTTGGAATGTTTGTGGTTGTGATGACTTTGGTGAGTGCTGAATAATAAGCACGGGATGTGTACAATTATGCAAAGGTCATGCCGAATTTTTTGTAGAAAAAGTATTCGTAATATTGTTTTAAACACCGGTTTTTGTTTTAGAAGTGCAACAATTTCTTAAATTTAAAATGCTAGTTTATTTTGTGTTTGCAACCTTAGAGTTAGGCTAGACTAATTGACAATCATCCCAGTCATGCTCCATTAAGAAATAAACATGTGCAACTTAATACAGGCCATATTCTACAAAGGCTCTAACTCACACCTGTGATCTGTTGCACATGTAGTATGGAGCGTGACTGGATGTATGGTGATAGAGGCGAACATTTTGACAAAATGCTGAAAGAGTTTTGCAAAGCTGCAGTGCAACACAAGGACAGGACAAAGGCGGAGAAAATTCCATATCCTTGTGTTGATTGTGGTGTGGTTAGACATTATTCAAGCATCAACCTCGTACAACTCCATGTGAAGACCCGTGGTTTCATGCCACATTATACAAAATGGATTTTTCATGGAGAACGTGTTGAAGATAATGCTTCATCTTCCTACAGTCACGATCGGTGTAACTCAAGAACCGAGCAGACATTCGATACTACTAACGAGTCAGAACTCCCAAGCGCTTCCGGAGTCAATGTTGACAGTGAGTCGACTTATCATGATGAACAAATTGACGAGATGCTTGATAACGTTGAGGATAACTTTGTCGACCGGCCGGATGAGTATCAAAGGTTGTTGGACGCATCCAAAACGGCGTTGTATCCTACTTGCACTAAGTACACGAAATTGACAGCTATATTGAATTTGTTCAACCTGAAGGGAAGATATGGATTGAGTGACAAAGGTTTCACGGCATTCCTCGAGCTGATTCATGATATGCTACCGGATGAGAACGGTCTCCCTACCACCACGTATGAGGCAAAGAAATGGGTGTGTCCAATGGGAGTAGAGTACAAAAAAATTCACGCGTGTCCAAACAACTGTGTGTTGTACAGGGGTGAATACGAACATCTGGACAATTGCCCGAAATGTTCGTTGTCCCGGTATAAGCATAAAGATGGTGAGTACTCCTCCGTTCAGAAAAAAAGCCCTCCAGCAAAACTTGTTTGGTATTTGCCGATTATACCCAGATTCAAACGGTTGTTTGCGAATCCGAAAGATGCAAAGAACTTACGATGGCATGCGGAGGGTAGAAAGAGTGATGAGAAACTAAGACATCCAGCAGATGGGCCTCAGTGGAGAAACATCAATAGACGGTACAAAGAACATTTCGGACATGAAGATAGGAATCTGAGGCTTGGGTTATGTACTGATGGAATGAACCCGTACGGCACATTGAGTAGTCAACACAGTACATGGCCTGTTCTGCTAGTGATCTACAATTTGCCCTCATGGTTGTGTATGAAACGAAAGTACATCATGTTATCTCTCCTGATATCTGGTCCCAAGCAGCCAGGTAATAGCATTGATGTGTACCTTGCCCCTCTGATCGACGATCTGAAGCTATTGTGGAATGAGGGGACCGTGGTATATGATGCTTATGCAAGAGAGAATTTCACGCTCAAGGCTTTGTTGTTCTGTACCGTCAATGACTTCCCTGCGTATGGGAACTTGTCCGGTTACACGGTTAAAGGAACATTTGCATGTCCCATATGCGAGGAAGACACTTGTTCGGACCGTTTAAAACATTGTGGGAAGAATGTTTTATGTGTCATCGACGTCTTCTCCCCGAAGATCACCCTTATCGAGTAACGAAGAGAAAGTTGTTCAATGGTCAAGCCGAAACTCGTGTGGCCCGTCTACCTCTGAGCTCTGAGGAAGTGTACGAAAAGGTTAAGGACATTGCAAATGTATTTGGAAACACATCAAAACCGGCGAAAAACATTTGGAAAAAGTGTTCTATCTTTTGGGAACTACCTTATTGGCGTCATCTTTCTGTGAGACACTGCTTAGACATCATGCACATTGTGAAGAACGTTGGTGAGGCAGTGAGTGGGACTTTACTCAATATACCCGGCAAAACAAAAGACGGATTGAAAATCAGAAAGGACATGCAAACCATGGGTATACGAAAGGAGTTACACCCACAAGAGAATGGGAAACGAATCTACCTACCTCCTGCATGCTACACGCTCTCAAAGGCTGAAAAGATTAGTTTCTGCAAATGTCTGCACTCGGTAAAAGTACCGTCTGGGTACTCTTCAAACTGGAAGAACATTGTATCGATGAAGGATTTAAAACTTTTAGGCATGAAATCTCACGATTATCATGTACTGATGTTACATCTTCTTCCGGTCGCAATTCGAGGGATATTGCCATCTGATGTCAGAAATGCTTTAACTCGGTTATGTTTCTTTTTCAACGCTGTTTGCTCCAAGGCAATTGACGTAACCTCTCTAGATGATCTACAACGTGAAATTGTTATCACATTATGTCAACTTGAGATGTATTTCCCACCATCTTTCTTTGATATAATGGTACATCTAATTGTGCACATCGTTCGAGAGATACAGTTCTGTGGTCCGGTATACTTACGGTACATGTACCCTTTTGAACGGTACATGGGTATTCTGAAAAGTAGAATGAAGAATAGGTATCGACCAGAGGGGAGCATTGTTGAAGCAACAGTGACTGAGGAAGTCACGTTTGTGACCGATTATTTGAGTGAGGCAGAGTCTATTGGTATCCCAAAACCACGACACTATGGCAGGTTTAAGGGTAAAGGTGTTATTGGTAGAAAGATCGTGCAAGTTTCGCGTCTACTTATTCATCAAGCACATTTGTTTGTCTTACAACATCTTGAGGTTGTTGAACCTTATTTGGAAACCCATATGGTTGAGTTAAGGCATCAAAATCCTTTGAAAACCACATTTGGCTGACAAAGAACAAAACCGAGTTTTTATCCAATGGTTCAAAGATCATGTGTTGACATTAGCATCATCAGATCCAGAAGCTGTAAGCGAAGAGATCAGATGTTTGGCAATCGGACCTGAAACTAATATTACATCTTTGAGGGGTATGATATTAGTGGGTATACATACTACACTGCACGCCAAGATGCCAAATCGATAAACCAGAATAGTGGGGTAAAAATTGAAGCTGCTGCCACTGAGTACCACAGCGGTAACCGATCTCAACCAGTTAGTAATTGGTATTATGGTGTCATCGAGGACATCTGGGAACTAGACTATGACATTGATTCCTTTCTGTTGTTCCGGTGCAAGTGGGTGGACAACCGACGCGGGTACCAAAATGATGGAGGGTTACCATGGTTGATCTTTCTTTCACGGTTACACACGGTTATAATGATGATCAATTTGTTCTGGGAAAGGATTGCGAACAAGTGTGGTATGTTGAGGATCCGAAAGACTGCAGATGGTCTGTTGTTCTTCCAGGAAGAAGGCCGGTTGTAATCGAAAATGAAAATGAGGATAACGATGAAAATGGGACTGTAGAGGAAACATCCTTGTTTCCTACTGGATTACCGGATTCGATTGATGATACCGAAAACGATTTGCTCTACGCACGATCAGACCATGATGAGGGTGTTTGGGTAGAAAATATGAAATGATTTATGTTTTTGTACGTGTCAGGTAATGTTGTTAGTAGAATGTAGACTGTAATATCATCTTAACTGTTATTGTTATGCATCATAGTATTTATGTTATGAGTTTATCTGATGAAAATGCTTTATTATTTTTTTTTGCAGTGGATGATCACCCTATGGATGACCCCATTGGACGGCTTCTCGACTGGAGAACCTGAGCCACAGCAGAATAGACCAAGTAAGCGGGTCACAAGAGGAGGAAAGAAGAAGAGGACCAGTTAGCAGTACACGAGCTACTGGCCCTTCACAGACCGAAGAGGAGTCAGTTGTCCCACCAGAGGCGAAGAAGCAAAGAAGAGAGTGCAACACGTGGGCTGAAGGCTAACAAGGGCCCTCCTACAAAACCGGTGGACTTCAATCAGTTCAACCAACCCCATGGAAATTGGAAGAATGACTTCACCGCTTACGGTAGCCATTTGGTGAAGTCATATTGCAACATAAACCACAACTGGAAGCAAGTGCCTCAATCATTGAAGGATACTATGTTTCAGCGTCTTCAGGTAAATCTCTACATTATTACTATGATCTTTTGTGAAATAATAGAACATTTATGTTTACTTTACTAACTGAATGATCATGTACGTAGTCTCGTTTCTCCGTGGATCCCGCACTTAAAAAGGATGTGCTATCAGCGATGTCGAAACAGTTCCGGGACCACAAGAATAAGTTGGCTGACAAGTTCATCTACAAGATGCCTACTCCAGAAGATCCAGATGATCCAGATCATGGTGGAGACGGTGAGAGACCACCATGGGAGGTTTACGAGGGCATAACAGAAGAGCAATGGCTACAATTTGTTGAGACACACACCGGAGTTCCAGGTGCACTTTATTGTCATACATACATAAATTAATCTTAATTTCTTATGTTTTTTTTGTTCAATTTCACTTAACATGATCCCATTAATTTATGCAGGCTCTCCGTGCGCAACAACAAGCAAATGCTAAGAAGAATCTGTACCCTCACCACTTAGGTGGAAAAAGTATTGCTCAAAGGGTACCAGAATGGGAGCAAAAGGGATATCTGCCCACGGATGGCTCATTGGATGCCAGTGGCAGAAGAATGAAAGTGTGGGAGTTAAGCCACATTCCGAAGAACTCTACTCCCGAAAATCCTCAATACGATGAAGCCACGAGAGCAGTTATTGCTCAAATGGTAAGTGATATCATTTCATTTTCAGTCAAACTGTTCATTTCCTTTGTATATGAACTTATGTTAAACTAATAACTGTATTTGTGTGTTGTATTAGGGTGAATTAAGCTCTCAGCTCACCCAGGGCACCTGGACCTCACAGAGGAATGATGATCCTCTTACACGCGCTCTTGGTAAGAAGGATCATCCAGGTCGTGCCATTGGGTTTGGTGGGCACGTTGGTATCCGCCAGGCATTTGGCGTACCCGGGTCCAGAATCAGCAGGGAAAGATTAGCTACGAGGAGCACCTGAGAGCGTTGGCTGAGATGGAGCAGAGGATTACTCAGAACGTCGACGAGAGGATCGCTCAGGCTATGTCAAGGATTCAGCCACAGCAGCATGAAAGCCAAGAGGTTTCTCGACCACCAGTTGAGTCACCCATTCAGCAGCAGAGTGCACCGGTAGTGAGAAGTAGTGTCCACTCGGCTGATCCGTTTCCCTATGCATCTCTAAGGTTAGACTAACATTTCAATTGAGTACATGACGATTAAGATTTTTCACTTGATCACTAATATCATCATAGAAGAATTCTCAATTTTTATCTAAACAAGTTCCACATAACACTCAGGCACCCACTGAGTGCCATCTGTTTTTACAAATTGGAGTAGAAGAGGTCATGGTTGCATGGGGAAAACTTTTCCCCTCTCTTCCAAGTGATATTGTGCACGGTGAACCACTCCGACATTACCATGCACGAGTGCTTCTAGACGAATTTGTTGCAGAGCATGCTGACGTCGGTTTACCGGTGCCGATCCCACAAAGACCTACCTTGCGTTCTGCACAAACTGCGACAGTGCAGTGGCCTGTACGATTGGTCAGACTCCCTGGGCAGGTATTACTCTTAACCGTTGCTATAAAACTATTGGTGTACCACCTTGCATCCATATACTTAATTAGACTAATATCATAGGATATGAGCCGACCGAAGACTGATAAGGGCAAAGGAAAAAGAATTGCACCTGTGCAATCAAAGGCATCCACAAATTTTGCTTAGACCTGCTTTGGTGGAGAAAGAATATTGGCCGGCTTGTCGACTAATATGCAGATTCTGCATTCCTCGTTGTTGCTGCTACCACCTGATTGTGATTCCCTCACTGTGGAAGATCCCGAGCGGATATTTCACTATATAGTTCAAGGAGAAGATATACATCGATTTGGGATGTATATGTCCGACTTCGAGGAGTGCTTCAGGAGGGATTGGTTGAATGTGTCGATTATCAAGTCGGCCGCCATGTGAGTGACTTCTACCTTTTATATTTTGAATTCATTATTGGTGATGAATTAGATGTTTGAATAAAAAGTTAATGACTAATGATATTGCCTCATAGGTGGGTGCATGATAAGGCGATCAATGTCTATGAAGATCAAGATTTGGATTCCTGTGTCCTGCTATGTGCAGTGAAGTCCAGATGACAAGTGATATGGAAGGCCTTATGCAATTATGACGAATGCCCTCTTTGAATGTTCTAACAAGTCATTTATTATGCTGCCATATCATTCAGGTATGATATTTGACTATTTCTCTTAGTATTATCTAAAACATATAGTTTGTGTTAGTTGCTTAATGATTTCAACACATTGTGTAATTTGTGGACAGTCGACATTGGTCATTGCTTGTGCTGGTGATGTGAAGCACCCACGAATCTTGCAATTTGACTCACTTGGTACGGGTGCCAAGAGACCGAAGATCTCCACCACGCAATACTTAATTAGTTTGTTATCGTAAACAACAATTATTATTACTTAACATTAACTGTTTCATAACTTGCTACTGATGCTTAAAACTATATAATTGCTGATGTATATAGTTCCATGAGAGCTGCATTATCTCCAGATAACAATGAAGAGTAACATCCCTTGGAACACTGTCAAGGTACTCTATTAATTGATAAATTTGTGTGATAATGTTTAAACTTGTTTATAACTGTCAATATGTGCGTTTGTATAGTGTCCGGTGCAGCCTGGGGGTTCAGAATGTGGATACTATGTCATGAGATTCATGAGTGACATAGTAGGAGCGGCGAACCTTTTACCAGAGCACTCGTTAGACAAGGTAACATTCTTTGAAAGTTTCAGTTATGCTCTTTACATGTTGTTAGACTTGTACGTTTTAGATTAATGTTCATTTTTTTTCAAGGCTTACGAAGAAGTGTTCAAAGGTGGTCAGTATGATGATGCTCAAATTGTTGAGATGCTTGAGGAATGGTCGGAGTTCGTCTGCACAAGTTTAATGAATTGATGATCATGAAGATGTTTTGTGAACTTTTTGAGTATGTAATTGTAACTCTGTACACTTGTGGATGGTGTAATGGTAGATTTGAATTGTAATGTGTTTTTTTATTTGTAATGAAAGTGTGAATAAGTGTAATTGCATTGGTTTTGTTAACTCTCAAATTGTGGTGCGTCGTTGGTATTAATTGGGAGCTTTTATAACTTTTTAAATGTGTGCTGGAGCTCCCTGTATGGATGAAGCTTATTACAGGTCTGATTGAACAAATGTGGTGAATATATATATATAAGCTGGATGGAAAAAAACAAAAAAAAATACCCCTATCTCGGCGGTTCTTAGAGAACAACCGCCGAGATAGGCCCCTGGGATTGACCGTGTATTGACCATGGGTCTATCTCGGCGGTTGTTCTCTAAGAACCGCCGAGATAGGTACACCTATTTCGGCGGTGCTCATTTCGGCGGTTCACAACCGCCGAAATAGGCCCATTGGAACCGCCGAAATAGGCCTTTTTTCTACTAGTGTTTGTTGGCCGCCCTATGGGTCTTACGCATGCCTAGAATCATTCTAGGTAGTATTCCTGTTCGAGTCAAAACTCTAAAGATCGACCATGTCGTATCTCATCCCTAAGTAATTTACTTAAGTTAGTATACATATACAATCATAATATTAAGTGTTTTACATCCATTAACAACAATCACATCACATTAAACGCATATGTGTTTAATATAAGTCGATCTATAGTCGACGTAATATTAGTCCCGTAGGACGTTCGCGCATAATTAAATAATGCGGAAAGATAAACAATTAACATCCCATAACACACATCCATGCACACATACATACATGCATCACACTCATTATACAGCACACATATCCGAGCCCGAGGAAGTCCTCAGGACATCTCGGATCAGACCCCTTTACATACTGTTCACCAATACCTAGGTTGCGCAATAGACCACTAGCTCGTCAAGCGCCTTCGTCGGTGATACGGTCTAAATATCAAACACAACATAAGTCAATCCACATGACTTATTTAAGCTCGGTAAATCCGAACAACACAAATAATCCCGACCCTTCATCCCCGGATTTCAACTGTTATTTGTTAAGTTACCGTTATACGAACTCGTCAGTCGTAATATGTATTAATTACCAACACCCGGGTTTGTTTAAATGAGTCGGTTATAAAACGTCTTAGTAGTAGCGTTTTCAAACGTTATGATTTATTCCTTATATTTACGAGTATACGAATACATATTCCCGTTAATACTTAAGTATTAATTTAATCACTCGGGTTTGGTATACGAGTATATATTTATAATATATAGTTGCATGCGTGCATGCAACGTTAATTCGGATCGTATATTATGCTCATGCATTAATGTTATGCGGCATTATTATTTGTCCATTTAATATTGTACCATATATTACACATCTCATTAAACTATACATTAATTTGTAATGGTATGACCTATAGTATATATATATATATACTTATACTAATGTCATTACACTTTGTCATTTATTAATTTCATGACATTAGAACCATATTGTATACTCTTATATATATTCTGTTTTTACACATATATTTATATATGTTGCTTTTATTTGATTTAGTCATATAATATATAGTTGCATGTATGCATGCACTATATTATATAGTTCAACTATACCATATAATCCAATATGTATATATTTTTAATATATGCTTACGGAATACATATATATACCCTTATATATATATATACATATTTCATGAATTATACACTTATGTCATATGTCATATTGTTGTCATCTTATGTAAGATGATTATTTTCATTTGTTGCATTATATTATACAATTTATATTAAGAACTTTATCTTAATATTATGTAACATTTCATGACATGTATTATAATTTCCTAAGGTTTATTTAAATACTAACCTTAGTTTATAAATTCTATTTCTCCATTAATTGTCACATTACTTCATGTGAATATTATTAATGATAATTGTTTCATTTAATCACATGAATATTATATATTATCTATAATATTATATCATTGTAAACCATGGTTTATAAATTCATTTCTAAATTTTATTATTTGCGCTACAGCCCCTTGCACTCTTATTAATTATGTTTTGACCACATAATTTATACAATGTTACTCTTATTTCATCATACCATATAATATGATG
The DNA here is from genome assembly GCA_023374045.1 of Limonium bicolor. Classification (NCBI taxonomy): domain Eukaryota; kingdom Viridiplantae; phylum Streptophyta; class Magnoliopsida; order Caryophyllales; family Plumbaginaceae; genus Limonium; species Limonium bicolor. Next base: position 249,136,614 of record CM041781.1, on the reverse strand, counting down.
TTTTATATTGCATTAAACATTATAACCTAAGGTTTTGATAAAACCTTATATTGTTGCCGTAAGGCATAGGTGTGAACATTCTGATTTTTCACCAACCTCCCAAATATTTCCATTATTACAACTTTACCACATATTTAATTTAATGTTACACATATCATATGTTATAACATTTTAACTTAATAATAAACATAACATATAGTTTTATTATAAACCATATGTATATATATATATATATATATATTTCCGATTGGGCACATGTTTTTATACTTCATTTTCTTCACATTATATATTTTTCATTTATTACAATTACACCACATATTTCATATAATGTAACATATACCTTATTATATATCATTTTAACTTAGTAATTTATATAACCTATGGTTATACTTTACCAAAAATACCGAACTACCCCATCAGTTTTGGGTTTATTTTTGTCCAGCACTTTATGTTTCCTTTATTTACACAATTACCACACATTTTATATAATGTTACATATAGGTTATATTATATGGTTTTTATGTTTATAATCTTGTATAACCTATAGTTTATGTTGTATTAATTCCGAACAGACCCCCCATTTATTTTCAACTCCTTTTCCGCCCCAATATTTTTTCCTTATTTACATTTTGAAGTCACTTTATACAATATACTTTGTAAATGTCACCAAAACTATATATTATACACTTTTATCAATATAGTCATTTATATAACACCAAAATTTCCCAAACTTTATAATTAGGATATAAATTATTATATTAACCATATTAACCCATTACTTTCGGAAATTACCATTTATACCCCATAAATTTTATAACTTTGATATCTAACTTATGATATTAATATATAACCATAGTTTAATTACTTATGTCATTAAATTTGGTCAAGGCACCTAATATGGTCCTTGTTGACCCATTGACCACCAGTTTGACCATATGTTTATCTAATTGAGGTTTTGACCCAACTTCTCTAAAAATTGTATTTTTGACCCCAAACTTTACAAAACTTTATACAATTCATTTTAATAGTTTTAAAGGTATAGTTTTCGGCTTTATTCATTATTTAGCCCCTAAATTTTGTTTAATTTCAATCTAACCCCAAACCTCATACGGTAATATTTATTTTTATTTTAAATTCATTTTAACTTAATATAACATAAAATAAAATAGCCTAAAATATATGGCTTTAGTACAAATCTTAACTTATAATATAAATCTCATAATAATGTCATAAAAGACATAATGGCTCACGGTTTTAGTGTGTATATTTGTACAATATTTTATAAATTGTATTCTAACTATTTAATTAATTCCATGACATTATATGTCACATAAACCTTAGGTTAATTTCCCAAATGTTATAAAACATTTTAATATATAGTTTGGTTATAATAATGCTTACAAGCTCACAGTTTGGTTCCTTCACACCCAATGACTTTTATAAACTATACTTTACCACTTATATTATTTTTTCTATGACATTATAAGTCTTTTATAAGCTAAACAAGCTAGCTAATTATTGTACAATATTATAGTATACACTTAAATCATTTCATATCCCTCTAATGCTCTCGGTAATATTACACTTGCCCATATATTTTATAAATTATGTTTTAACCCTTTAAATTATTACCTTGACCTTATAGGTCATTTAAACACCAAACTAACTAACCAAAAATGTCATTAAATATTTTAACACATAGTTAGGTATTATAATACCCTTATAACCCACGGCTTGATTTTTTTGTAACATAATAGCATGAAAACTTTATAATACACTAGGTTTAGTGTACTTACATTGTTTTATAGAAATTCCAAACCAAGCCAATGCTCTCCTAGCTCACGGCTAAAATAAATACATAGATTTAAGTTAGTTTTTGAACACCACACATATATACACTTAGTTGGTATATAGTTAAAGTAGTAATTTAGCTTACATGCTAGATTTACTCTTGGATGTGTTCTCCAAACTTTGTGCAGAATTTTTTTTCCAGCTTACAACAGCCATGCACCAGCATTTTTACAAGGAAAAGAAACACATGTGTTAGCCTAGTAACATTAACCCTTAATTAAGGCACATTAAGAGCTTAATCTAAGCATGACTTTACCTTAATATTGTAGGCCATTTTAGGGTTGTTATCGCCTGAATTTAGGAGTAGAAACAAGGTGTTAATCACACCATAAAGCCAGCACATAAACCGGTAAGATAAAGATGAGGAAAAGACCTTTATTTACCATGCTAATACCACCATAGATGACATGTATGTCATGGGTCTTGATAGATCTTCCATGTGTGGTTATATGTACCGAAAGATAACATAAAAAAAAGTAGAATAAGCTGTAGGAGGTCAAGAACAAAACCAGAAATGAGAGTAGAAATAACAGCATGTTACATGCAAGATTTACCATGAAAATACTCTAACTTGTCTTCCCCTTGTTCCTAAGTTCCCAGCCGAGAGTCCTCCCTTCCTTTGAGCACCAAAACAAGCTGTGAGAGAGGATGGAAATTGTATCAAGCCGCAACAAAGGAAGGAAGAAGAAGAAATGAGTAAAATGGTGACTTCCATGGCTTAAAGTCTTACCATTGTCAAGGTTTGCTGTTCCTTGAAGCTAGAAGCAGCTCCCGGTGGAAGAGGAAGAAAAAAAGGGAGCTCCAAAGGGATGGAAGAAGACGGCTGGAATGGACACGGGTGGGAAGGAAAAGAAATTTAGCTTTTAAGCTAATTAAATTCCATAAAGAGAATAGTAGTTGGTGAGTCATAGCTAGATATTTTAGGAGGTTACTTCAGCATGGGGGAAAGCTCTAAGCCACCGTAAGTAGGCTGCCAAGGTGGGAAAAGATGAATTGGTTACTTTATGTGAGAAAATGGTATAAATCTTAGTTTATTAAACAGTTAGATGTGATCATGTTTATCCACTTTGGGGCAGGTTATCTGATCAGAAGAGGATCTTAATTAAACGGCAATGAGTAGTCCAAGTGGAAGGAATGAGTTTGATCACTTAATGTCATGCGGTTATACTTATCATATTTTAACAAAAAGCTATTTTTGGAGTCTTATATATACATATAGGTATGACTGGTTAATGGATGAGGTAAAAGCCTTAAGTTGGCGGCAATACATAGTCAAAGTCAAATAATAAATGTTGACCATGAATTAAATTAAGTACTTATATGTTATAAAAGTATTATTCACGACCAAGGCACATAGTTTTGATTTTTTTGAAAAACTTTGAATTAGACATTTTAATGTGATACATTATGTCACATTAGTGTATTTAGGGGTAATCAAGGCCCTAAAATCAAACAAAACTCATTTCGGAGACAATCTCACAAAAATGTGCTTTAAGGAAGCTTAGTGCACATTTTGTGTTAAAGCTCGTTTTTGAGCTTGTTTTTTTTGTAATTGATTAATTACATCCATTACATGATTACTAAGCTTATGAATTTGATTTAGAGTCAAACGGAGGTCACATGACCTTTAAAGCTTGTTTAGAGCACATTTTGCTCTAAGTGACTTTTAAGCATGTTAATGCTTTTTATTGATGTTGGAGTGTTTTCCAATAGTTTCATCACGTTCATTAATCTGTTATAATGCCTAGGTTTTAGGTCCTAAGGAGTTCATTTGGGTATTTATTTACCCTAAATGGTCAAAGGGTGCAATATCCGCTTTATGTTGACCATTGCTGTTTTTAAATTGATTTTAAGGCATGTTTAGGCCTTAATTTAATTGATTAAATGTTTAATCAATGTTTAATGTGGTGGAGAAAGGTGTAGGTTAAGGCTGTGAGGATGATGTCATGGACGTAGACCAGAAGATGTGCCTGATCGGAGCTGTGACGGTAAACAAAGAGAGAGGGGCCGGTCTTGCAGCCACGGAAGCCTAGAGTGATAATGTGATTCGCACACCGGTGATACCATGCACGGGGGGCTTGTTTCAGGCCGTAGAGCGCTTTGCGGAGTTTACAGACGTGTTTTGGGCATTGTGGGTCAACGAAGCCGGGTGGTTGTTGGCAATAGACAGTTTCATTGAGGGTGCTAAGGAGAAACTCGTTTTTCACATTGAGTTGATGAATGGGCCAGTTTTTAGAGATGGCAAGGGAGAGGATGGTGCGGATGGTGATGGATTTGACCACGGGGTAGAAAGTTTCGTCATAGTCAAGACCATGTTGTTGAGAGAATCCCTGGGCTACCGAGCGAGACTTGTAGTGAGAGAGGCGCCCATTGGCATCATATTTGTGACGAAAGAGCCACTTGCCAAAGACGATATTGGCATGAGGTGGCCGAGGGATGAGGTCCCAGGTTTTGTTGGTGATGAGGGTATCGTATTCATCTTTCATCGAAGCATACCAGCGTGGATCCTAGAGGGCTTGTTTGTAAGAGGTGGGAACGGATGAGGTGATGGTGGTCAGGTTGAAGAATTGTTTTGGCTTTACAATGCCGGATTTGGACTGAGTCACCATGGGATGATGGGCTGTGGATTCCGGTTAGGCTGGTGACAATGGGTCAGGTAAGGATAAAGTTGGGTGAGCGAGATTGTGATCTGGGTTGGAGAACGGGAGAGGGGGACTATTCAAGATGGGCCGTAGGAGGATGTGGAATGGCTTGGTGAGGGAGGGGGTGGATGGGGCCAGGGAACAAGAGTGGGCCAGTGAGGGGTGGGTGTCGGTCTATTGAGCTGGGGGAGTGGGTGGGGCCTGTCTACTGTAGGTGGGTTGGAAGGGGGCCGAAATGGTATTGGGGCGTGAGTGGGGTAAGTGGTCGCGTGGCAATGTTGAGCGAGTGGGTTAGGATGTGTGCGGTGAAGAGAAAGGGAGGGGTGAAAGAAGGATTGGGTCATCGTCAGTGTTGGGCCGTAAAAAAGAATGTGTGGGAGGGGATGAATGAGTAGAGTATGGAAAAACCTGTTCGTCAAATATTACATGGTGAGAAATAATTACCTTATGGGTGTCAAGGGCAAGACAGCGGTAACCCTTGTGCTCCGGTGCATAGCCGAGGAAGACATAGGGGGTAGTACGGGGTTGGAGTTTGTGGGTGGTGGTGGTGGCTATGTTAGGAAAACAGAGGCAACCAAAGGGGCGGAGGTGGGTGTAGGTGGGTTTTTGATTATATAGAATTTTGTGGGGGTTCAGAAATTGGTGGAAGAGGTTGGGGTGAGGTTGATGAGGTAACTAGCAGTGGTAAGGGCTTTGGCCTAGAACTTGGGAGGGAGGTGACTGTGAAAGAGAAGTGTACGGATGAAATTAGTGAGAGTCTGTATCATGTGTTCGGCTTTACTGTTTTGCTGAGACGTGTGGGGACAGGAGAATCACAAAAGGGTGTCGTGTTTGGCCATGTATGTGCGTACGTCATGATTGTCGAACTCTCAACCATGGTCGCATTAAATATTTTTAATTGAGCAGTGGAAGTGCATGCGAACATATGTATGAAGAACTTTGAGGACATCGGTAGTTTGTGATTTAACTTTGAAAGGAAACGTCCAGACATAGTGTGAATAATCATCCAAAATAACGAGATAATATTTATTTCCGCTTATGCTTGAAATTGGAGACATCCATAGATCGCAGTGTAATAAATCAAATGTTTGTAATGTAAAAGAGGAGGAATTAAAAAATGGCAAACGTGGCTGCTTGCCTTGTTGGCAAGCGTAACAAGTGGGGGAGGGGGATTTATTCTGTAAACCAAGTAAACATAAGAGATGGGGGGCTGGATGTGCGAGACGAGTATGCCAGTTTGGTGCCGCGATGGTAGCAAGGAGAGTGGCAGGTTGTGTGGTGGTGGTGTGTGGAGTGGAAGGAAGAAACGGATAGAGGTCCCCGCGACTATTGCACCGGTGGATCACGGTCTTGTTGATAAGATCCTTGATACAAAAACCATATGAGTCAAATTCGATAGAACAGTTATTGTCGGTGCTAAGCTGACGAACAGAAATCAGATTTTATATGAGAGATGGAGACACAAGGACATTACGAAGTTGAAAAGGGGGTAAGATTGTATTACCCACAGCCGTAACAGGAATATAATGGCCGTCGCCAACAACAATATTAGCGGGAAATGGACTGGGGTCAGCAGTGGGGAAAAGGTTACCTGAATTCGATGCCATGTGGGTGGTAGCTCCAGTGTCCATGTACCAGTGGTTGTCGGGGGAGCGCGACTGGATGGTGAGAGAATTCATGGCCTGAATGATGCTGTGTTGATCCCAGGATGCCGGAGACTGCTTGTGAAGAAGGGCCTGGGGCGGTGATTGAGGTCGCGCGCCAAGTAGGCAGGGAGCATTCCAGGCGCTGTTCCAAGAGGGTTGGGAGGTGAGGAGGTTCCATAGTTGGTGTTGAAGGGATGGGCAATTGTTGTTGGAGCCGCGGCCACGACCTCGACCGCCTCGACCGTGGCAGTTCTGATTGCGGGAAGATGAAGTGTGTGTAGTGGCGTGTTAGCTGGAGACGTCATTGGAGGAGGTGTCAGAGGCGGGGGTAGTAGGAGGGGCGGCGGGCGGTGTTGTGGTGAGACATGCAGCAGCATCGGCGGCGGTGTGATTACGGAAAATCTCCTCAAGAATGAGAGAACTGCGGACTTGTTGAAAGGAAGGGAAGGGTCGCTGAAACTGGATGATACTACGGATGTTGGAAAAGGAATCGTTTAGTCCACTAATGGTCTGAAGGACGAGATTCTCGTCGGACACCGGACTATCGACATCCGCCAACGCGTCGGCGAGTGTCTTGAGACGAGCGTAGTACTCGTTGATAGTTAGGGCGCCATGCCGTAAGCCATAAAATTCGGCCTCCAATTGGATTGCTCGACCGTTTTATTATCTCAAAAGATATCTTCTATGGCATTCCAGACTTCGTATGTGGTAGCATTGTTCCGCATAATGAGACTAAATATATCTGGAGAAATCGTGGCGTATATCCAGGAGAGGACGGTGAAATCTAGAAGCGTCCAACTTTCATCATCGGAAGAAGGGGTGTCGTTGACGTGGTTAAGGAGATTAAATTTACTGAGGGTAACGAGGAAGAGGTGACGCCACATAGTGTAATTGGGGGTGGGGGAGATTGGATTAGTTCGATTTGAACGTGGTTGGAGATAGAGTTTACGTGGAGGGCTTGGTGTACCGCAATGGAGGCGGGAGTAGCGGCTGTAGGGGCGCAGGGGTTGCTGGTGGCGGGGATACGTGATAGGGAGTCGAGCACAATATGCTCGGAGGGTGTGAGAGAGTTATCGGAGGCAGTAGGGGAGTTGGGAGTGTCCATGGCTGGAGTGAAAATAGAGGAGCGTATAATCGGTGAGGAAGATAACAGGAGGTTAGGATCGTGAGAGATTAATTAAGAGAGAAAGGCTGATACCATGTGAGTGAAAGTAAATTACCAACGGCAAGTTGTATTACTATATTGATAAATATATATAGGTACATTTACAATAGGTTAGGCCTATAATTATGGGATTAGTACAAGAGTTGTGGAGGTGAGGCCTATAAGTTAGGATAGTGGACAATTAATTTCTAACAGAATTCATGTGCTCTAATCTTGGCCCAACTTCTGAAGCCCGAGCATGGTGATCAAGCCATTACGGCATCAGAGGTGCTAAAGTCACTAGCTCTTCTTGATCTCTTGATAAAATCTCCTGCTAAGGCGTCTCCTCTTGAATTTTTAAGTAATCTCCATATGTCTTATGGATGATTTTGACCGTGATTTGATTCGACGGTACCCTGATCATTTCAGAGTGGTTAGAGGACCAAATTGGTTGCTGCATTCAAAGCTCATGAATTGGAAATTGGATTATGCGGTTTGCGCCCTTGTGAGAAGTATAGAACATGAGATGCAGAGAACGTGAGAAGTGTGAGTTGGATAGATGATGCACTGATTATTGATCTATCTTTTGAGTGCTTTAAACCCTTGTTTTCCATATTTTTTTACTTAGATTTATGCATTCACCTTCTTGTTTTCATGTTATTTTGGCTTAGGACGTGATTAGGAAGAAGTTTAGAGCTTTTGGAACAAAAAGAGGAAAATTTACACATGTCCGGATATGTGTCCGGATGGGTAGACACGGACAGCTCCAGATCGAATTCGCCTTTAACCCTGTCCTAATACACGGACAGTCCCTTTTGTTCCATGTCCGTATGCGGACGTGTACACAGATCTCACCAGGACATTCACGTCCGCACGCGGACACCAACGCGGACAGGAGTAGATCTCACCAGGACATTCACGTCCGTACGCGGACAGAAATACGGACACGTATAGATCTCGTCAGGACACCCCTGTCCGTATGCGGACACAAACGCGGACGTCACACAGAAACGAAAAATAAAAATCATCGCGCTGATAATTATGCTTTCGGCGCAATTATCAGCCGAATCGGCGGTTTAGCCCATGCTTCGAGTAAATTAAGACGATGTCCATGCTCAATCAACCTCTTACCCAACTCACCACTAACCAATGTTTTACTTCTAAGCCTATTTAAACCCTCCTCCAGCTTCCATTTCAATTCGCACCAGACACTCCCGTCTACACATCTCATCATCCTCCTCCATCTTTCATTCCATCTATTCTCTGGTCATTTACACAACAGCTCTCCCGTACTCCATCTCCATACACATACACATATTCAAACACCAACACACATGCCTACAACCACGTTTTCACTCCGATTTCTCCACATAAAAATCACACACATTACTTCGTACACACGCCACACAAAATCTCACGTCCGGATTTGTGTCCGAGCCACCCCATCCGGACGTCTCACAAACATTTCCAGAAATTCCATTTTCGCTTCATTTCCATCAAGTTCACTCCATTGTCGCCAATTCCAACCTCCAAACCAGCATAGCGCAAGGACAAAGGGCGGAGCAAGCAAGAGGATCTTCGTAACGGATGATTTCTCCTAACTCTCTCTTATTTATGCTGACAATTGCTATGTCTAGCTAAGAGGATTTACTCTAGGGGAAGGGATGTTGTAATTAGTTAAACTCTGTATTATTTTACTGCTTAATTGAGACTATTTGGATTGCTCAGGTTAATGCTTTTAAGTGCTTTTAATAAACGTCATGAATTTATTATAAGCCTTCGAATCATGTTATGATCAGATAAGGTGATTAACATTGACGGTCCAATTAACCTGTTGCTTGTGGTAATTATAATCGGATAGATTATATTAGCAGTTACATGCTTTAGTCCGGTCCAAACCAGACTAGTAATTCTGTGCGATAAGACCATCTAGATATACCCGTTAATTCTAGATTAGAACTACGCGCCCTGTCTAGGTGAGCTATCTGGAATTAGGGCTTAATACAAAATAGATATTTGAGAATTACAAGCCGATCCAAGTCTCCGTTTAAGTATTAGAATATGCAGAACCTAGCTAGTGAAAACTCCCTGAACCTAGAGTACCGTTCATACTTCCTACCTATCGCTTTAATTTATATGCTATTTATTTTCTTGTCTATTATTGATTCCAAAACCAAAACAACCCCTTATTTGTTACCCATCGCCTAAGGCTAGACTTATTTTCTTCAAGTCCCGCGGATTGACACCCGGTTGCTTCTTAATTACTATACTACTGTGACCGGGATTTTTGCAACCCGACGGTCTGTTGATTTGTTATTTTCTAGGATTATTTCTTGGCTTTTAATATATCAAAATAAACCGTTTGCAAAATGACGCCGTTGCCGGGGACTTGACTTTGTCTAGTCCCCAGCCTTGGTTAATTCGTTACTCTATTACAATACCCTGTTTACTATTATTATTTGTTTCGTAATTTATTTTGTCTATTATTTATATTTAAGGTTTAATTTATTTTTGTGCCATTTTATCCAATTGTTTTTCATTACTGTCATTTAATTTTAGTTTATAATTTTTCTGTCATTTAAATTTCCAGAACTAAAAGTTCGTTTGTCTTAGCCATTTCGTCAATTTTATTTTTGTATTCCCTTGTTTACTTTAGTTCTAAATTCAACACATTTTATTCCTTTACAAGTACCTAGTGGATGCGCAGAACGCGTTCATCTGGTCCACCCGATATAGATTTTGACCCAGAAATCGAGAGAGTTTTCCTCCAAGCTCTGAGAGCAAGAAGGCAGCTCGATTTCAACATGGCAGCAAACCATGACCAGTTGGGAGGAGGTCATGTCGCCCAATACACGATGGGGAGAATAAACAGACCACCAGCCACACCCAGAAGAGGCCCAGTGGTTCTACCAGACCTAACTGCAGAACTAGTGGCCGATTGGCAAAAGGTAAAACCCTCCCATCAATCCAATGCTGTTCGAAATCACCCTACAGGAACATTTTTAGGTGCCGACCCAACTGATGCACTAGACCACGTACATCGATTCTTGGTGCACTTGGACTCGCTTGGCTTATCACAAGGCTTGGAAGAATATGCCAGACTGAGTCTGTTCCAGCACAACCTATCAGGAGAAGCTTCAAAATGGTTCCATAAGCTACCACCAGGCATCATCACCACCTAGGAGCAGATGACGGATAAATTCTATGAGAAATACATCCCCATCTCCAGGACACGACAGATGATCGCCGATCTGACGACATTCAGACAGCTGGGTAGTGAGACTATATGTGAGGCGTAAGACCGATTCAAAGAACTACTCCGCTAGTGCCCTCACCACGGCCAGAATATCACCTCGCTGGCCCAAGGATTCTTCCAAGGGATAAAAGATGAAAACAGAGGTGAGGTGAGGGCTGCCTTGGGAGGGAACCTGCTAGCGAAAAGCGGGGAAGATTTCATGGCAGCAATGGAATCCTACTGTGAGGAGCTTCGCCAATGGAGCAACAATGGGGGAAGAGTATTCTCAATAGGTCATAGTTCTACTCGAGCTCTGGACCCGATTATGGAACAGATAGCCGCCGAGCAAGCGCAGCTGAAAACCACGATGGGAAGTATGGCGAAAATGCTCGAACAGCGCCATGGGGCCAACCCCTAGGCAATCTGCCAAGAAAGTCTCTACAAGTGCCAACGAAGTCTGCTGCTCTCAGTGTGGGGACGCACATGGATATGAGGATTGCCCAATGGTAGCTGAGATGAAGCAATCAGAGGAGGCCAATGTCATCGGACAATTCAACAATAGACAACCCTGGGTACAGAACCAGCACCCAAACCTCAGGTATGGAAATCCGAACAATGCGCTGAACTCACATCAGATGCAGCCTCAGAGGACGAACCAGAGAGGACCACCCGACTTTGCTAGACCTCAGTATAATCAGTTCAGGCCACAGTAGTCTCAAGCTCAGCAGCCATCATTAAGTTCAAACAATGCCAGTCTGAAGGAGATGGTGGATAAGTTGATGGCTTCTCAGGAGCAGCAAACTGTAATCAATCAGAGTCTGGCAGCTGGTCAGCAAAAATTAGAGAATGCCATGGTGGAGATGCAGGGACGATTAGTCAGTTGACTCAGTTCCTCTTACAGCAGAGACCTCTGGATCACTACCTTCCAACCAGACCCCAATCTCAAGGAGCAGTTGAAGGCAGTGTCGGTCTCAGAAGCAGTAATGATTGAGGACTGCGAGAATTCTGGAGAAGTGGCAGCAGTTACCCTAAGGAGTGGAAGGAGCTTAATCAATGACAAAGTGGCAAGTAGCCACACTGATGAGGAGACCGAGCCCCCTTCTAATACCGTCGGTGCACCATCAGGGCATCCTACCCCTCCTGAGGTAGTTCGTGAGGAGACCCAGGGTCCTATTCCTTCTTCCTCTCATTCAACTGCTATTAAAAATATGAAAGGAAAAACATCTGCAAAAGAACTTCCTTTTCCAAACCGTCTCAAAGAGCGAGAGCTCGATGAGCAATTTGGAAAATTTTTAGATGTCTTTCGTAAGCTGACTATCAATATTCCTCTTATTGATGCGATCAAACAAATGCCAAACTATGCTAAATTTGTGAAGGATTTGATTTCAAAGAAGCGGAAGTATAAGGAGAAGGATACCATTCAGCTGACTGAGACCTGTTCAGTAGCGATTCTACAAAAGCTGCCTCTAAAGCGTGGTGATCCAGGTTAGCCCATTATTCCTTGCTCAATTGGAGATATGGATTGTGGATACGGTCTCTGTGATCTAGGGGCGAGCATCAACCTAATGCCATACACTATGTTCAAGAAGCTTCATGCGGGTGAGCTCGTTCCAATTCATTTCAAACTCCAATTAGCTGATAGATCGTCAATCACACCCAGAGGTATGGTAGAGAATGTGGTTGTTGGTGTGGGCAAGTTTTTCTTCCCAGCTGATTTTGTGACCCTCGACATGGATGAGGATGTTGAGGTACCTCTAATTCTTGGTAGACCTTTCCTTAGAACTGCAAAGACTGTTATATATGTTGATAAAGGAAAGATTACCTTGAAATTTCATGACGAAGAACTAAGTTTTGATATTAATAAGATGATGCGGAAAAATACTTCTTCTCATGCTATTTTCTCTGTTGATTTAATTGAGGATTTTTATAATCTTGAGGATGACTTCATCTATAGTAGTACTGACGTTTCTAACTCTTTGTTTGAGTGTTTTGACTTGTTAGAGCAGGTATTGAGTCTATCCATTGAGAATGACAAGGAAAGCTTTGAGATGGCCTCAGTCGTCCAGCAACTCAATCAAGGGAGGTCATATTTTCGCTCCTCCACTCCTCCAGTAGAAAAGTTGGATCGACCCATCCGAAGACCCATCCCTTCAATAGAGAAGCCTCTTACCCTTGAACTTAAATCTCTCCCTTCCCACCTTAAATATATTTTCCTGGCAGAGGGTAGCACCCTGCCTGTTATTATCTCTGCATCTTTGTCTTTTTCGCAGGAAACTAGACTTCTGGAGGTGCTCAAGAGGCATAAAGGTGCCATGGGGTGGTCAGTTGCTGATATCAAAGGGATCAATCTGGGTTTCTGCACTCACCGGATCTATATGGAGGATAATTATAAGGCAGTGAGGCAGCCCCAGAGAAGATTAAACCCCAATCTGAAGGAGGTGGTCAAAGCTGAAGTGCTGAAGCTTCTTGATGCAGGTATTATCTACCCGATATCTGACAGCCAGTGGGTGTCTCCAGTCCAAGTTGTCCCAAAGAAAGGAGGGATCGTGGCAGTTCCCAATGAGAAGGGGGAGATGGTTCCCCAGAGGCAGACGACCGGATGGAGAATGTGCATTGACTACCGTCGCCTCAACAATGCCACAAGGAAGGATTATTTTCCGCTCCCATTCATCGATCAAATGCTGGAGCGGTTGGCTGGTCAGGAGTTTTACTGCTTCCTCGATGGTTATAGTGGCTACTTCCAGATCCCTATTGCTCTAGAGGATCAAGAGAAGACGACCTTTACCTGTCCATATGGGACATTCGCATATAGGAGGATGCCTTTTGGCCTCTGTAACGCTCCTGCGACGTTCTAGAGGTGTATGATGGCCATCTTCAATGATTTCATTGAGAAGAGCATTGAAGTTTTTATGGACGACTTTTCAGTCTGTGGGCAGAGTTTCGAGGTGTGCCTGGAGTAGTTAGACAAGATATTGGGGAGATATGAGGAGACGAACCTTGTGCTAAACTGGGAGAAGTGCCATTTTATGGTACGGGAAGGTATTATACTGGGTCACAAGGTTTCTAAGGAGGGCATCCAGGTAGATAAAGCCAAGGCGGAGGTGATAGAGAAGCTTCCCCCACCGACTACAGTGAAGGATGTCAGATCGTTCCTTGGTCATGCAGGATTCTTCAGGAGATTCATTAAGAACTTCTCAAAGATTGCTAAGTGATAAGTGTGAAACATATAGGCTTTTTAGGATCTAATTACCTTATAATCTGTAACAATTCAGGCAATGTTTCCCACTTATTATGTGTTTTTCCTAAGATTGATGTTTTGATATGAACTGATACATTTTATGTGTTAAATATAGGAAAAATCCATGGAAATGAAGATTTTACGTCATAAGGATTACAACGCAACAAACGGGGAACAAATCCGGAAAAAGAGGCAAAACTTGGCCACGTCCGGCCAAACTGACCCGGACGCAATTCCGGACGTCCATTAAAGGACACGTCCGGATCCGGACGCAAGCCGGACGTGACCCGAGATTCAGATCTAAAACCTCTGTCTCATGTCCGAATCCGGACACAGATCCAGACGTCTCACAGAAACGAAAAATAAAAATGCAATCGCGCTGATAATCAGGCTTTCGGCACAATTATCAGCCAAAAGCAGAAGTTAAACCCATCCTCAATTTGTTTAGCCGATGCCCATGCTCAATCAGTATTACCCAAACTCACCACTAACAAATGTTTTCACTTCTAAGCCTATTTAAACCCTCCTTCAGGTTCCATTTCATTTCGTACCAGGCGCTCTAGTCTACACACTACACTCTCCTCCTCTCCCTCCATATTACTTCCTCATCCACGATAAACCCTTCATCCCCATTCACCAATCTTTCTCCATATTCATTCTCCCTCGGTTACAGACAGAAACCTGCTCACGGCGCTTCATTTAGCCGCGTCCGGATTGACGTCCGGATCCGGACAGACCCTGAACATCGCGTCCGGATCGACGTCCGACCCTAGATAGCCGGACGTGACACAGACAAGAGTGGACACTGCAGAATCGGCGACGGCTTCTAAAATCAGTTTTTCTGCTAAATCCCTCTATCCTTATGCTGTTTATATTGAGCATTGTTATTATGTCTATGGCTGAGTAGTCACTTTTAATTTCGGTTTACTATGTATCTCTAGATTAATTATTTCTGAACCTTTGTGATTTTCAGTAGTATAATAGAATAAAGTTTTTTTCCCTTATGAATTCTTAAACTTTTTAATCTAATCAATTATTGAGTTTATCATTTTGTTAGCTTATAAGTGAGAACTGCGACTATCAATTGACTACAGGGAAAGAACCAGTTAGTATAGAGATGGTAATTCCTCTAAACCACTAGCTGAACATTAATCTAGACTATGCTTAAAGCAATTAGTAAACAGTGGATTCATAACGAGAGTTAGGATTCGATCTTTGCTAATTAGAATTCGTGGAGCAGGAGACCAAATACGAGTTATCTTATTCTAGGGTTTTATTCAGAATTCTGTAGAAATCACCTAGGGGAAGAAATTGCAGATCTAGAGAGAAGTAGTAAACCGGAATTTCCTTTATCAAACAAAAATCAAATCAATTATTTACCTGTTATTTATTGCTTAGTGAACTCTTTTACAGCATTCACCATCACATACAAAAACCCCCAATTTCCTGTTACTTTCATATTATTCTTGTTTTGTGTGTAAGTAGAAATTAAACTAGACACTGCCTCCTTTGGTTTGATACTCAGGGAATACTCCAAGATTTAAACTTGTTATAATCGACCGGTACACTTGCCGTTAAGTTAAACCCCCAACAACAATTTACCGTTAGGTTTTTACCCAACACTAAGCCCCTGTCAGACCTGCTTCAGAAAGATGTCAAGTTCCAGTTTACTAAGGAGTGCTTGACAGCCTTTCAGACCATCAAAGATAAGCTCTGCTCAGCTCCAATTGTGGTCCCACCAGATTGGTCAGAACCGTTTGAGATCATGACGGATGCGAGCGATTATGCTGTTGGCGCTGCATTATGTCAGAAGAAGGATAAGATGCTGAGAGTAATCACCTATGCTAGCAAGACCTTGATAGACGCACAGAAAAATTATACTACTACAGAGAAGGAGTTACTAGCTGTGGTGTTCGCTCTGGATAAGTTTCGACCATATCTGCTAGGAAGCAAGGTGATTGTCCACACTGATCATACAACCCTCAAGTATCTTTTCCAGAAAAATGAATCGAAGCCTTGACTTCTGAGGTGGATTTTGCTTCTCCAAGAATTTAATTTAGAGGTTGTGGATAAAAAGGGGAAGCAGAACGGAGTTGCTGATCACCTGTCAAGGCTTGACATTCCTGATGATGGAATCCCAATCAACGAGTTTTTTCCTGATGAGACGGTGTTCATGAGTGGAAAGGTGAAAGAACCATGGTATGCGGATTTGGTGAACTTTCTTGCTTCTGGGTTGATTCCTCACGATTACAGCTATAACCAGAAGAAGAAATTCTTATCAGAAGCTCGCCACTATATCTGGGAAGATCCCTATCTGTTTAGGATTTATGCTGATGGTTTGATAAGGCGATGCCTTCCAGATGAGGAGATCCAGAGCGTAATAGAATTCTGTCATGCTAGAGAGGTGGGTGGCCATCATGGTTTTACAAGAGCAGCTGCGAAGATATTAGAGTGTGGATTCTTTTGGCCCACTCTACATAAGGATGTCCACCATTTCTGTTCCCATTGTGACCCCTGTCAGAGGATGGGAAACATCTCTAGAAGGCATGAGATGCCTCAGCAAGGTATTCTTGAGGTGGAGCTTTTTGATGTTTGGGGCATAGATTTCATGGGCCCATTCCCTTCATCCCATGGAAACCAATATATCTTGGTAGCTGTGGACTATGTCTCGAAGTGGGTTGAAGCTATTCCCTGCCACACTACTGATGCTAAGACAGTGGTAAAATTTCTGAAGAAGCACATATTGTTATAACCCATAGTTCATACCTTATGTTATGTCCGGTTTATAATTGTTGTATCTAAGTTGGATTACATTATTTATGTCAGTGGGACTTGGTCGGTGTTTCTTCAAATGTCAAGGGCAAGGAAGTCTTTGCTTAAAACAATTAAGGTAATTGTTTTAATTAGGTTAATAAGGAGAGGAACCTTAATTAAATTATTTCTATTCTGATTGTTCTCTTCACGTCAGTCAATCGTGAAGAGCGTTCTCTATCGTGGTGCTGAGCGGCAGTTTCTTCCTTCCTCTCTCTCTCTAAATTTCCCCTCTGTTGAGAATTCCGGTCCTACTGCTGCAATCAGATTGGCGATCTTCATTGCGGTGTGGTGCCCTCTTCGTTATCAGTGGTCGTCGGCTGCAATCAGATTGGGATTCTACTGCAGAGTAATTCGCCTGGTCTTCGATTTCAGTGGCTGTTGGTTTGTATCGGATTGTTGCCCTGCGTGGATTGTGCCTACGGTCTCGGTTCGGTATCGTTCTGCTAATTGAGGTAGGTGGTTACTCGATTCGGTTTGGAAGTTCAGCCATGGGGTTTGCAAGGTTTTGTCGTCTGATTTGTGTGCGGATTGCGATTGTTGTTGGCTGTTTAAATTACGTTTCTGAATGGCTAAACCCCCATGGTCTCCTTTATTTATGACTGTCTTGGTGTGTGTTCTGAATTGGCGATTTGTGGTGTCGAATCGCGTTGTTTTTCTGCTCCGTTCATCTTCTGAAATCTACAGTTTTCGCACTGTCCGAACTTCCGTCCGAGCTTTGAAGTTCGGACAGTGTGTTTTGCCTTTCTGATTTTCAAAGTTCGGGGTATGTCCGAACATCTGTCCGAGCTTCGATGTTCGGACACACCCTTAGTTTCTCCTCTGTTTTTAGTTCGACCTGTGTCCGAACTTCGACGTCCGGACACAAGGTCGGACCTTCCGCGTAGGTTTTTCCGTAAACTCGTCCGAACATCAGTCTGAACTTAGATGTTCGGACATTCTGAAATTTCCTGTCTGTTTCCAAATCGACTTGTGTCCGAACATTGATGTCCGGACACAAGTTCGGACATTTGACAATTCTGGTTTTTGAGTCTCGACTTGCGTCCGAACTTCGACGTCCGGACCCAAGGTCAGACACTGCTCTGTTTTCTGCATAACTTCTCTGTCTGAACTCCGATTTGAGTGCCGTTGGTGGCGTTGGACTCCTCTAAGTTCCTACAACTGTATTATAAGTGTTTTGGCATGGTTTCATGCAAGGTTGCTTCTGTTTTGCAAACCTTCTGTTTTAGAGCACTTTACTCTGTTTCTAAGCCGTGAATGGCTGGGTCAAGCTATTCTGTGGTATACCATGTAGACGTCGTTCTGAGTGTGGGTCATTCCCTTTCTGTTCTGTAGGGTTGACGAACCCTTTGGCTCTTTCGAGTCATTTCTGCGTTGCCGAGAGACCTGTTATGGTCTATGGGTCTTCGACCCTTCTGAGTGTGTGCATTGTACTGTGTCCCCTATCTGTTTGTGAACTCTGGTTATTTGTGAATTGGAAACTCTGGTGTTCCATTCTGTATTTGTTTCAGCAGTGCTCTGACTATTTGTGAGAACTATGGTTTTGTGCTAACCTCTGCTTCTCCTCTATCTTCAATTGTTTTGAGCAACCTTACTGATGACGGTCACTGCTTACTGGGCATAGTTGTGTGCTCACTCCCCTACTTTTAACATTTTTGCAGATTGATCAGCAAGGATCACTTATTCAGTTTCTGGAGCTTGGTTTATGTCTTAGCTCATTTGTTATTTGATATACTTACCCAGACTTGTAGCCTTCGGGCCTTACTCTGTTTAGACCACTGTTTTTGTTTGGATCATGTGTTCGGGATTTTGTATTACTTCCGCTGTATTTGAGTACTCTGGTTTACAATGTTTATGGAAACTCTGTTTTGGGCCTTTATTGCATATGAGTGTTTTAGAGCCTTGCATTATTAGGTAGTAATACGCGGCGTGTAATACCCTTAACTCTTAGGCCGGTTTTAGGGGTGTTACATTTAGTGGTATCAGAGCCAGGTTTGGCTTTCTTTAGGGTCTGTGGCTGTGTTTGCTTGTGTGAGATTCAGTTGTGGCAGTTGTTTGAAGTCTGAGTCAGTTCTGACAAGTTTTGGATTTGTGAATCTTAGAATGCCTCCTCGTAGAACACCAGTGACCCCTCAGGGAGATGCTGCGGATGCAGTGCAGCAGTTTGTGGCGCAGTTGATGCAGACGATGGCTGCAGCTGCTGGGGGAGCTGGTGGAGGAGCTGGTGGCGCAGGCCCAGCAGGGGCGAATGTTGTGGGAGGCCGAGTCAGGGCGCTTCAGGAGTTTATGAAGCTAAAGCCGCCTTCTTTCGACGGCTGTGGTGACCCTCAGGAGGCGAGCCACTGGATTACTGAGGTGGAGGACCTGCTTAGAGTGATGGGCTCAGAGGACGATCAGAAGGTGGACTTCACCACATTCCTCTTTAAGGGGGAGGCGAAGGAGTTCAACAAGCAGTTCTACCCTGACGTCTACAAGGACCAGAAAATCAATGAGTACAACCGGCTGCGCCAGGGGAGAGAGATGTCTGTGGAGGAGTATGTAAGGAAATTTGTGGCTCTTTCGAAGTATGCTCCGGAGCCTGATGAGCATAGGAAGGCCCGTAAGTTAGAGAGCGGACTGAGACCTGACATTAGGTCCGCGGTGACACCCCTTCGTCACCGGACCTTCAGAGATGTGGCGGATGTCGCTCTGCTGGTAGAGGCCGACATCAAGGGCAGACAGGCTGGCAAGGACCACAAGGGGAAGAGGCGTGCTGAAGAGCCTCAGAAGAAGGAGGCTGCTCCTCCTCAGAAGAAGCAGTCCTATGGAGATCGTCGGGGAGCTTCGTCATCTTCGTCTGCTAGGGCGAAGTGTGGGTCTTATGGTCACTCCCATCCTGGTAGGGAGTGCTACAAGAAGACTGGTGCCTGCTTTAAGTGTGGGTCGATGGAGCACCGGATTGCTCAGTGCCCTCAGGCATCCGGTAGAGGCTTAGGAGATAGAGGCACCGGCTCAGACTCAGGGGCGAGGTCCGACCAGAAGAAGCCTCAGACTCAAGCTCAAGTGTATGCTATGGCAGGAGAGCGTGATCGAGCTGGTGATCGCGTCGTCTCAGGTATTCTCCAAATCCATTCTCAGGATGTGTTTTGCCTGCTTGACTCCGGAGCTACGCACTCCTTTATCTGTTCTGATTTGTTGGGTGACCTTGGACTACTGCTATGCCTAGTGAGGTAGACCTGTGTGTGAGTAGTCCAGTAGGTGGGGTTGCCCCTTGTGTGCTGAATTTTGTGTGTAAGACTTGTCCCATAGCAGTTAGGGACAAGACTTTTTATGCTGACCTCATCCCGATGCGGATGGCCTGTTTTGATGTGATCTTGGGCATGAACTGGCTAGCAGAGCACCATGCCCATATAGACTGTGCAGCTAGGAGGGTGACATTCGACCTGCCAGACGGTACTCGCTTTGCTTTCTCTGGGAATGCAGTTCCATGTGCGCCTGTGGTTGTGTCCGCGATGCAGGCAGCCAGCTTCTTGAGGAAGGGCTGCCAGGGATTCTTGTGTTACCTGCCAGAGGTGCGTGAGGGATCTAACTTGGAGAGCATCCCGATCGTCAGAGAGTTTCCCGAGGTCTTCCAGGACGACGTGCCCGGACTTCCACCAGTGAGGGAAGTGGAGTTCACCATCAATTTAGCGCCGGAGACTCAGCCCATCTCTAGGGCCCCGTACCGTATGAGTCTGGCGGAATTGAAGGAGCTGAAGGTCCAGCTTCAGGAGTTGCTGGATAAGGGCTTCATTCGCCCTAGCGTTTCGCCTTGGGGAGCGCCAGTGCTATTTGTGAAGAAGAAGGATGGGACTTTCAGATTGTGCATCGACTATAGAGAGCTGAATAAGGTGACTATCAAGAACCGCTACCCTCTTCCGCGTATCGATGATTTGTTTGACCAGTTGGCGGGCGCCATAGTGTTCTCGAAGATCGACCTTCGTTCAGGCTACCATCAGTTGAGGATTAAGGCCGAAGATGTGCCTAAGTCCACTTTTAGGACTCGTTATGGTCATTACGAGTTCCTGGTCATGCCGTTTGGTTTGACTAATGCTCCCTCAGTCTTCATGGATATGATGAACTGGGTTTTCAAACCCTATCTGGATCAGTTTGTAGTGGTCTTCATAGACGACATCTTGGTGTACTCCAAGAGCGCAGGGGAGCATGAGGAGCATCTGAGAATTGTTTTGCAGACGTTGAAGGATCGTGAGCTGTATGCTAAGCTGAAGAAGTGTGACTTCTGGCTCGATCGTGTAGTGTTCTTGGGACATGTGGTCTCGAAGGACGGTATCTCAGTAGACCCTAGAAGATTAGAGCTGTGATGGAGTGGGCGAGGCCCACGAATGTTGCTGAGATCCGTAGTTTCCTTGGGTTAGCTGGGTATTACAGGAAGTTCGTTGAGGGATTCTCTAAGATTGTATCCCCACTGACCCGTCTGTTGAGGAAGGAGATCAAGTATGAGTGGAGCGAGGCTTGCGAGCAGAGCTTCCAGGAGATTAAGAAGAGGCTGACGACCGCACCGATTCTGACCTTGCCTTCTGGGACAGAGGGCTTCGAGGTCTTCTGTGATGCGTCCCATAAGGGACTAGGTTGTGTTTTGATGTAGCAGGGTAAGGTAGTGGCTTATGGCTCTCGGCAGCTTAAGCCTTATGAGAAGAACTACCCTACCCACGATCTGGAGTTGGCAGCTGTGGTTTTCGCGCTGAAGATTTGGAGGCATTATCTGTATGGGGCGTCGTGTAAGGTTTACACGAACCACAAGAGTCTCAAGTATCTGTTCACTCAGAAGGAGCTAAACTTGAGACAGAGGAGGTGGTTGGAGCTACTTCATGACTACGATTTGGAGATCCTCTACCACCCGGGTAGAGCGAATGTTGTGGTAGACGCTTTGAGTCGGAGAGGTGCTCCGGGTGTAGCTGGTGCTTTGACAGGAGTTCAGAGGTCCACCATAGAGCTTCAGCGTATGAGCATTTGGGTAGTCAGACCAGCCAATGCCAGTGTGATAGCAGCGCTTCAGGTTCAGTCTTCATTGGTCGATAGGATCAGAGTTGGTCAGGAGTCAGATTCAGCTTCGTGTCGGATCAGAGAGGGACCGTCTTCAGAGCAGAGATCGGACTTCAGTGTCTCCAGTGATGGTTGTCTGCGCTTCAGGGGTCGAGTGTGTGTGCCGGATGACGCAGTTCTGCGTAGGGAGATCCTTCAGGAGGCTCATGGAGCGCCATATTCAGTTCACCCAGGAGGGGTGAAGATGTATCGAGATCTCAGAGAGTCGTTCTGGTGGTCTGGGATGATGCGTGACATCTCTGAGTTTGTTTCTAAGTGCCAGACCTGTCAGCAAGTGAAGACTGAGCACCAGAGGCCAGCGGGTCTGCTTCAGCCTCTTCCCATTCCTGAGTGGAAGTGGGAGAGTGTAGGGATGGACTTTGTCATGGGTTTGCCCAAGACTCCCTCGGGCTTTGATGCTATGTGGGTGATAGTTGATCGGCTGACTAAGTCTGCCCATTCCTGCCAGTGAAGAAGACTTTCAGTTTGGAGCGGTTGGCTCGTCTGTATCTCAATGAGATAGTGAGGCTGCACGGGGTGCCTGCTTCTATAGTTTTTGACCGTGATCCACGCTTCGTTTCGAGATTTTGGCGCAGTTTGTATAAGGCCCTGGGTACGAATTTAGCTTTCAGTTCAGCTTATCATCCTCAGTCGGATGGCCAGACAGAGAGGACTAATCAGGTTCTAGAGGACATGCTTCGCGCATGTGTCCTAGATTTTGGAGGTAGCTGGGATCAGCATGTGACTCTGATCGAGTTTGCCTACAACAACAGTTTTCAGGCGAGCATTGGTATGGCTCCGTTTGAAGCGTTGTATGGTAGGAGGTGCAGGTCTTCCATCTGTTGGGATGACCTGAAGGAGAGGGTCCTGGTTAGACCTGAGTTGGTGCAGGGTGCAGTAGAGAAAATCAGGATGATTCGGGAGCGTTTGCTTGTTGCTCAGAGTAGACAGAAGTGTTATGCAGACCAGAGGCGCAGGCCGCTTGAGTTTGATGTTGGTGATCACGTCTATCTGCGAGTGTCGCCGGTCAGAGGCGTAGTCCGGTTTGGGAAGCGTGAGAAGCTTAGCCCAAGGTTTGTTGGACCATTTGAGATTCTGGAGAGGATTGGCCCCGTGGCTTACCGTTTAGCATTGCCCCCATCCTTGTCAGCTGTGCAAAGTGTTTTTCATGTTTCGATGTTGAGGAAGTACCAACATGATCCGTCTCATGTGATCGACTACAGCCAACTTCAGTTGAGGGAGGACTGCAGTTTCGAGGCGGTGCCTACCCACATTTTAGCTAGAGACGTCTGTCGGCTTCGTAGTAAGACCCTGCCTATGGTTAAGGTCCAGTGGTCTGATCAGTCAGAG
Source organism: Limonium bicolor (assembly GCA_023374045.1). NCBI lineage: Eukaryota > Viridiplantae > Streptophyta > Magnoliopsida > Caryophyllales > Plumbaginaceae > Limonium > Limonium bicolor. The sequence goes on along the minus strand of CM041781.1, from coordinate 249,113,636 downwards.
AGTGAAGCGACTTGGGAGCTCGAGGATGAGCTACATGCCAAGTTTCCCTCTCTGTTCGAGCAGTAAGGAGAGTTAATCTCGAGGATGAGATTCTTTTAAGGGGGAGGTGATGTTATAACCCATAGTTCATACCTTATGTTATGTCCGGTTTATAATTGTTGTATCTAAGTTGGATTACATTATTTATGTCAGTGGGACTTGGTCGGCGTTTCTTCAAATGTCAAGGGCAAGGAAGTCTTTGCTTAAAACAATTAAGGTAATTGTTTTAATTAGGTTAATAAGGAGAGGAACCTTAATTAATTTATTTCTATTCTGATTGTTCTCTTCACGTCAGTCAATCGTGAAGAGCGTTCTCTATTGTGGTGCTGAGTGGCAGTTTCTTCCTTCCTCTCTCTCTCTCTAAATTTCCCCTCTGTTGAGAATTCCGGTCCTACTGCTGCAATCATATTGGCGATCTTCGTTGCGGTGTGGTGCCCTCTTCGTTATCAGTGGTCGTCGGCTGCAATCAGATTGGGATTCTACTGCAGAATAATTCGCCTGGTCTTCGATTTCAGTGACTGTTGGTCTGTATCGGATTGTTGCCTTGCATGGATTGCGCCTACGGTCTCGGTTCGGTATCATTCTGCTAATTGAGGTAGGTGGTTACTCGATTCGGTTTGGAAGTTTAGCCATGGGGGTTGCAAGGTTTTGTCGTCTGATTTGTGTGCGGATTGTGATTGTTGTTGGCTGTTTAAATTGCGTTTCTGAATGGCTAAACCCCCATGGTCTCCTGTATTTATGACTGTTTTGGTGTGTGTTCTGAATTGGCGATTCGTGGTGTCGAATCGCGTTGTTTTTCTGCTCCGTTCCTCTTCTGAAATCTGCAGTTTTCACACTATCCGAACTTCCGTCCGAGCTTTGAAGTTCGGACAGTGTGTTTTGCCTTTTTGATTTTCAAAGTTCGGGGTATGTCCGAACATCTGTCCGAGCTTCGATGTTCGGACACACCCTTAGTTTCTCCTCTGTTCTTAGTTCGACCTGTGTCCGAACTTCGACGTCCGGACACAAGGTCGGACCTTCCACGTAGGTTTTTCCGTAAACTCGTCCGAACATCAGTCCGAACTTAGATGTTAGGACATTCTGAAATTTCCTGTCTGTTTCCAAATCGACTTGTGTCCAAACATTGATGTCCGGACACAAGTTCGGACATTTGACAATTCTGGTTTTTGAGTCTCGACTTGCGTCCGAACTTCGACGTCCAGACCTAAGGTCGGACACTGCTCTATTTTCTGCATAACTTCTCCGTCTGAACTCCGATTTGAGTGTCGTTGGTGGCGTTGGACTCCTCTAAGTTCCTACAACTGTATTTTAAGTGTTTTGGCATGGTTTCATGCAAGGTTGCTTCTGTTTTGCAAACCTTCTGTTTTGGGGCACTTTACTCTGTTTCTGAGCCGTGAATGGCTGGGTCGAGATATTCCGTGGTATACCATGTAGACGTCGTTCTGAGTGTGGGTCATTCCCTTTCTGTTCTGTGGGGTTGACGAACCCTTTGGCTCTTTCGAGTCATTTCTGCGTTGCCGAGAGACCTGTTATGGTCTATGGGTCTTCGACCCTTCTGAGTGTGTGCATTGTACTGTGTCCCCTATCTGTTTGTGAACTCTGGTTATTTCTGAATTGGAAACTCTGGTGTTCCATTCTGTATTTGTTTCAGCAGTGCTCTGACTATTTGTGAGAACTATGGTTTTGTGCTAACCTCTGCTTCTCCTCTGTCTTCAATTGTTTTGAGCGACCTTACTGATGACGGTCGCTGCTTACTGGACATAGTTGTGTGCTCACTCCCCTACTTTTAACATTTTTACAGATTGATCAGCAAGGATCACTTATTCAGTTTCTGGAGCTTGGTTTATGTCTTAGCTCATTTGTTATTTGATATACTTACCCAGACTTGTAGCCTTTGGGCCTTACTCTGTTTAGACCACTGTTTCTGTTTGGATCATGTGTTTGGGATTTTGTATTACTTCCGCTGTATTTGAGTACTCTGGTTTACAATGTTTATGGAAACTCTGTTTTGGGCCTTTATTGCATATGAGTGTTTTAGAGCCTTGCGTTATTAGGTAGTAATACACGGCGGGTAATACCCTTAACTCTTAGGCCGGTTTTAGGGGTGTTACACATATTCACCAGATTCGGGGTGCCCAGGGCGATCGTCAGTGATGGTGGCTCTCACCTCTGTAACCGAGCCTTCGACTCCTTGATGACTAAATATGGGGTAACCCACAAGGTGGCACTACCTTACCACCCTCAAACTAATGGTCAGGCAGAAGTGACCAATCGTGAGCTTAAATGGATCTTGCAGAAGACTATTAATGCATCAAGGAAGGATTGGTCAGTCAAGCTGGATGACGCTCTGTGGGCATATCGGACTACTTTTAAGACTCTTATAGGGAGTCTCCGTTCAAGCTTGTGTATGGGAAAGCCTGCCATCTTCCAGTGGAATTAGAGCATAAAGCTTATTGGGCACTGAAGGCCCTGAATTTTGATTTACACACTACTGGAGAGAAAAGGAAATTTCAGTTGTCTAAACTCGAAGAACTAAGGGAATAAGCTTATGACAGCTCCAGAATTTATAAGGAGCGCACAAAGAGAATCCATGATCAAATGATACAGAAGAGAGAATTTAAAGTAGGGGTTCTAGTGTTGCTCTATAGTTCCAAGCTGTGCCTTTTTCCTAGGAAGTTGAAATCCCATTGGGCAGGTCCATTTAAGGTTGTAGGGATCACTTCCTATGGCGCCTATGAGCTAGAAAACAAGTCAGGAGAGGTATTCAAAGCGAATGGTGCTCGACTGAAGAAGTACCTAGGCGCTACCTTTTCTCAGCCTCCTGCACCAGGTGTATCCTTGATTGAAAGTGCATATTCCATTACTTCTGCTTCTGCTATCTGTACTGCAGCACCTCCTCCAAAATCATCAAAGAAGCCACGCTCGCAATGGTATTTCAGACCGAAGAAAGCTATTGCTAGCTGCTGTGGCGGCCCTCCTTGATATATCTGCGAAGTCTAGCCAGAGACTCTAACTCCGGGCAGCTTGGTGGGAGGCAACCCACCGGTTTGTATCTCTTTTCGCTTTCTTGGTTTAGTTATTTATTTTACTCTTTTGTTCTTATTTTGTGATGTGTTAAAGATGTTGTGCATATTGCAAGAGCCTTGGCTCTTATTTTCTATTAATGGTTTTATCTGTTTCCACTTGAGTTCTTCTGGTCTTGTAGATTCAAAAATTCTCAATTAGCTAAATTGGTGCTTGGCTGAACTCAAGTGTGGGGGAATCATGAACCATTACTCCTTGAAAGATCAAGGAGCAATTCTTACACCCTCACTCTTGGCTTTCTGTATTTTGAGTGCTTAATTTGATCTTGTCTGATTTACTGGTAATCTATGTTTAATTAGTTAGCCTTTATCAAGTCTTCTGTGATATTTTTGGTGATTTAAAAATTAAAAATTAAAAATTAAAAATTATTTTATATACATATATAAAAAAGAGATTTCCAACGTGTCTGGATTGGCGTCCGAGCAGCACCACCCGGACACGTTATAAAGTCCACATTTCCGCAACACGGACGCCCACACGGACAGAATCTGTCTACAACGCCTCTATTCCCACCCACGTCCGTAAAATGGACTTGTACACGGACGCGACCAACAGCCATGTCCGCGCGCGGACACAAGTGAGACGCTACGTAACTCAGTCACGTCCGCAACACGGACGTGACTTAAAACACGATTTCTTCTTCTTTCTTTCTCTTTTCTCCCTTTCTTCTTCTTTTCTTCCTCACTCTATCGAACTCCTACCGACGCACACAACCGCTCTCTTCTCCACCGCAACCAACACCGGCGACCGCCACCCACCACTCCGACGACGCCACAGCGCCGCAGCTCCGCCGACGCAAACCGCAACCCACACCGTCTCCAAACGAAATTTCTAGGTTTTTCAAAATTGATTTTTTTCAGTTTCGGTTCGTACTTCATCAATTGGAATCGAGATTTGCCAAAGTCATGAGTTTAGATAGTAGATAGAGTTGTTTATGTAGTTAGACTGGAGATTGGTGTGCAAAATCCATAGAAAACTTGCGAAATCTGTGAATTTGTGTGATTTGGGTTTTTAGTTCACCGTGTTCCGAATTAGGGTTCTTGGTCCGTCCGGACTTGCATCCGCGCCAGCCCACCCAGACATAAGTCCGGACATGTTGAATTTTTGCAAAATTTTTGAAATTTATTTCTGGCTTTGCACCTTAATGTGTGTTGTTATTTAAGCTTAGTATTATGATTGTTAAAGCCCTACATTGCCTTGCTCCCAAGCGATAAAGAACTTTTGAGAATACGAATTGTTATGGGCTCGTTTCTATCAGTTTGTGTGTTCTTTAAACTTTCAACATTGCATCCTTTATTATTGCACGTTAATTTCCTATTTGACAACTATAAATAGATGCCTCGTACTAGAGGAGGTGGGGTCACACGCTCAGGGCCCTCTTCGCGAGCCCCTCGCCCAGATGATACATCAGATGCACCCCTTCCACCGCCCTCTCCACTACGTGAGGACGGGTTTATCTCCGCCGCCGCCCGTGCCTGGTTCAACCAGGGCGGGAAATTCGTCATGGAGAGGCGAATAGCGTCAGAGGTGATTAACGCCACAGAGATACAGCCTCTCTTCGAGAGATTCGGGATCGCCACAGTACTGAGGATGGGCGAGGGCCTTTTCTCTCCTGACCTAGTCCGGGAGTTCTACGCGAACGCCCAGGCACATGATACTCAGAATGTGATCACTTCTTACGTGCGCCACCACCCGGTTGAGATCACTCCCACCTCATTCAGCACCATTTTTCAGCTTCCGGATAATGAGGAAGCCCATGTAGATATGTGTGAGGAGCTACTGAGGACCACTAGGACTAGATGGGTCCAGAAGAATGGTCAGACATCTCGACATAGGGGAGAGGAGAGTAAGGGTGTCATCCCCTACAATAGCCTCCCATCACTCATGTAGAGGCTGGTAGTAGAGATCCTCAACCATCAGATCCGGCCTCGTGCTGGAAATGATGTTACTGACGAGGACTATGTGCTGATCGACTACCTCCTAGCACCGCCTCCCCCTCCACAGCGACAGATCTCCATCCCGTACATCATGTTCCGTCAGCTGCACAAGGTGATCACATACCTGAGATCGAAGAGGAAGAAGATCATGCCCATCTTTCCCTTCTTTATCCACCACCACCTCGCCTGTGTGCTACCTGACGACGTATTCACCGGAGTCGACGTGCGAGAGGGCGAGAGCCCTATCTCTTTCCATACTGTGAAGAGGTGGGGCTTCATGCGCTTAGCGGATGGGAGCTGGGTACGCGGCAGCTCTGGCCTGGGGGCTACTGTTTCGTCCTCGACTTCGGGCTCTACACCGGCAGCCACTACTACCATGCAGCCACATATTCCTCCGGTCATGAGCATTCCACCAGAGCTGCAGACCATGATGGATACCATCCTACAGCAGCAGCAGATGATGCAACAACAGGTCGGTGCCGTCCAGCAGAGACAGGAGAAGATGGCAGGGCATATTGATGAGCTGTGCCAGACACAGGATCGGATTACCCAGCGCATGGAGCGCAACGGCGAGGTTCAGAGTGCGACAACTCTACTCATCCAACGACTCATGGACCGCATGGATCACAGACCACCCCCGGGACCATCACAGTGATCATCTATTTTTGTTTTTATTTCGGTTGTTATTTATTGTAGTTTGCACTCTTTTGATGTTTTTACCTTTATTGTATTTTATTTTAAAGGGTAAACGGTGTCGTAAACCGTCCGAACTAACTTGCAGTTGTTTTAATGTAAAAACTTCTATTCTATTTTCCTCTAATGATATGTTGTGCAGCCTCTTCTATTTTTCACTCACTCAACACTTATGCACTCGAGGGGAGGTATAGCACGACAAATAAACCTCAACTGCACACGAACTTACGATTTGCTGGAACATTGGGGAGTACTCTTTTTACATTTTGTTCTCTCTACTTGCTTACCAATGTTCTACGTTATAATGCATGCTTACTTGGGGTTCGATTTCCACGCAATGAGGACATTGCTCTTTTTAAGTGTGGGGGGAATTAAGAGTAGAAAAAAATCAATCTGAATATGCAAGTTGGGTTTAATTGTCACACTTGTCTTTATTTGTCTACTTGCTTTCGAGAAAATCACTTCTTCAAACAGATTTAGAAATCAAGGCATGTTGACTACCTCAAGAATCCTTCTACTTTAGGGTGTTTGTATATCTAATTTTATTAAAAATCTATCTATTTTCACAAAATTTTGATGGATTAGTTGATTATGGAAACTGAATTAGTTTAGCTTGGGATTCTTGGAAATGATTTGAAAGTTTGGAATGAAAAGGATAAGTCAAGGTACTCCGCTGATCAAACAAAAAAATTTTCGAACAAAAGCAGGCCTCGTCTATCCGGTTATTAAGTCTTAAGGGTGCCTTAACACCTATCTACCTAAGGTCTCGGGATCTGGGATAGTTGGCCCAACACCGTTACATGGATAGAGAGAAAAGTCTGGGTTACAGAATAACTCTACAATTCGCAATAATTCGATTGTTTTATATATATCTCTTGAAAAAGAATGTTCTTGCATGCGAAAAATTGATTGCAGTTTAAATTTTGATCATGAGTACGTGGTGTTGAAAGGTATTGTGGAATAAGACATTACTTCACACCCCTTGACATCCAAAGGTTAGAGGAAAGGAATAGTGGAAGATCCCAAGTTAATCTACTTCCAGATTTTGTATTCTGACTTCTCCATGCTTTTAAAAATCCTTCTTTTTCACTGACTGCGAAAACCTACTTCCAGAAGTAGAATTATTCTTTTGATCGTCATCATTGCTTGCTTTCTGCCTGCATCTGTTTAACCCTGAGTTTCAATGCTACAACCTGGAAGATAGTTTTATTCTCTATTTTGCTTGAGGACAAGCAAAAGATAAGTGTGGGGGAATTTGATGCACTGATTATTGATCTATCTTTTGAGTGCTTTAAACCCTTGTTTTCCATATTTTTTTACTTAGATTTATGCATTCACCTTCTTGTTTTCATGTTATTTTGGCTTAGGACGTGATTAGGAAGGAGTTTAGAGCTTTTGAAACAAAAAGAGGAAAATTTACACATGTCCGGATATGTGTCCGGATGGGCAGACACGGACACAGAAGCGGACAGCTCCAGATCGAATTCGCCTTTAACACTGTCCTAATATGCGGACAGAAACGCAGACAGTCCCTTTTGTTCCATGTCCGTATGCGGACGTGTACACAGATCTCACCAGAAAATTCACGTCCGCACGCAGACACCAACGCGGACAGGAGTAGATCTCACCAGAACATTCACGTCCACACGCGGACAGAAATGTGGACACGTATAGATCTCGTCAGGACACTCCCGTCCGTATGCGGACACAAACGCGGACGTCACACAGAAACGAAAAATAAAAATCATCGCGTTGATAATTATGCTTTCGGCACAATTATCAGCCGAAGCGGCGGTTTAGCCCATGCTCCGAGTAAATTAAGACGATGTCCATGCTCAATCAACCTCTTACCCAACTCACCACTAACCAATGTTTTACTTCTAAGCCTATTTAAACCCTCCTCCAGCTTCCATTTCAATTCTCACCAGACACTCCCGTCTACACATCTCATCATCCTCCTCCATCTTTCATTCCATCTATTCTCTGGTCATTTACACAACAGCTCTCCCGTACTCCATCTCCATACACATACACATATTCAAACACCAACACACATCCCTACAACCACGTTTTCACTCCGATTTCTCCACACAAAAATCACACACATTACTTCGTACACACGCCACACAAAATCTCATGTCCGGATTTGCGTCCGGATTTGTGTCCGACCCACCCCATCCAGACGTCTCACAAACATTTCCAAAAATTCCATTTTCGCTTCATTTCCATCAAGTTCACTCCATTGTCGCCAATTCCAACCTCCAAACCAGCATAGCGCAAGGACAAAGGGCGGAGCAAGTAAGAGGATCTTCGTAACAGATGATTTATCCTAACTCTCTCTTATTTATGCTGACAATTGCTATGTCTAGCTAAGAGGATTTACTCTAGGGGAAGAGATGTTGTAATTAGTTAAACTCTACATTATTTTACTGCTTAATTGAGACTATTTGGATTGCTCAGGTTAATGCTTTTAAGTGCTTTTAATAAACGTCATGAATTTATTATAAGCCTTTGAATCATGTTATGATCAGATAAGGTGATTAACATTGACGGTCCTATTAACCTGTTGCATGTGGTAATTATAATTGGATAGATTATATTAGCAGTTACGTGCTTTAGTCCGATCCAAACCAGACTAGTAATTCTGTGTGATAAAACCATCTAGATATACCCGTTAATTCTAGATTATAACTACGCGCCCTGTCTAGGTGAGCTATCTGGATCGGAATTAGGACTTAATACAGAATAGATATTTGAGAATTACAAGCCGATCCAAGTCTCCGTTTAAGTATTAGAATATGCAGAACCTAGCTAGTGAAACAACTCCCTGAACCTAGAGTACCGTTCATACTTCCTACCTATCGCTTTAATTTATCTGCTATTTATTTTCTTGTCTATTATTGATTCCAAAACCAAAACAACCCCTTATTCGTTACCCATCGCCTAAGGCTAGACTTATTTTCTTCAAGTCCCGCGGATTGATACCTGGTTGCTTCTTAATTACTATACTACTGTGACCGGGATTTTTGCAACCCGACGGTCTGTTGATTTGTTATTTTCTAGGATTATTTCTTGGCTTTTAATATATCAAAATAAACCGTTTGCAATAGACATTTCAAGAAGGGGATCACGACTCTAAATTTCCCGATGCGCTTTCTGAGGGGATACAATGGGCAGAAGAAAGTGAAGGAGTGGATGGAAGAGTTTAGAAACTACCGTACATGTCACCATATGACGAGTTGATGGAGAAACAGGTGGTGATTCAGTATTCACTATAGAAACACCAAACATTCATGAAATACCCCGAACTTAAATATAGTGATTAAGATAATTTAATCCTTATTTAAGAGACTAATAATGCTTAAGTAATATTGGCAAGGAAAAATAAATCCAAAAGAAATAAAGAAACGCTTAAAAAGCGAAAAACGCTAAATAAGCATTAAATAACCATAAGAGGTGCGAGACCTGGTTAGAGTATTATATGGATTCTTAAGGCTTAATAATGCCTAAATAATATGAGGGAACAAATCCCGAAGGAAACAGACCTTTAAAATGGGTTAAAAGCATAAACGAACCTTAAAGCGCGTTTTTTGAGGAAACCGGGAAAACGTGACTTTAAGCAGGTCAAACAGACTCGTAACAATTTTGGTCAACTAAATAGTCACTAATAAATATTAGTGGAGCTTTAGAACCAATAAAAGTAATTAAACGAGAAAATTCCGGAAAACGGGTTCCGGTTAGTAAAAACTGTAACAACCGGGAAGTTGTGGGGTGAGAATGTAAATAAATAAAGTTAATGTGTCCACTTTGCAAATAAAGAGTAAAAATGTGTGTGTGTGTGTAGGGGGAACCGATTTCCCTCCTCCCTCTCACTCTCTTTATTGTTTCTTAATTGCTAAAAGACAAATAAGTTAAGTAAAAGCAAAATGGGACTCTCTCTCCTCACTTCCCCTCACCCACTCACGTTGGCACCTCCCTCCTTCTCTATTCTTTCTTCTTCCCTGCGACATCCATGGAGAAATGAGAAAACTCACTCCACTCTCACCTTCTCTCCTCTTGTTAACCCATTAATCCTTCTCCAAAAATTACAAAATTAGTACCATTGGAATCCCCTCGCAAAGGAGAACACTTTCCTCCTTTCAAAAATCCAAAGCTTCATTTTCGTTTTTATGGGTATTCTCCATTTGAAGATTCAAGTCCACCATCAGAAGCACCTTCACCTCCTTGTCATCTTGAGGTAAAAAGAAGTTCAAAAATCCATCATTTCTAGCCCTCATTAGCATTATAAGAATTTCCAGTTTTTAAATGCCTTGTTCTTCATGCTCCAGCCGATTTTGGCTTCTCCATTGGGCTAAGAATCTTGTTCTCTTGCTAGTCAAGAACTTCATTCATCCATTGGAAGGTAATACTCATTTCTAAACCCTAAAACATTTAGATTCTAGGGTTAGTATAAAATGTATACTAAGTAGTTGTGTGTATTGGCATGGGGTGCTGTAGCATTGCCCATTCCTTGAGCGAAAACCGAGAACAAGGAGAAAGAAAGAGGAAAAGAAGAAGAGGAAAGGAAAGAAAGAAAAACTAACAAGACAAGGTAAATACCCTTACCTTGAGTTAGTTTTGTATATTGCATTGTAACAGTTTTTGAGTATCAAAAACAAGTAATGTGTATGATAATGAGTAGTTGGAGTATAATTAGAAAGAGAATGTAACAGTTTTGAAGTTTTTAAATGAGTTTTAAAGCTTGGGAAAACATGGGGTATTGAATGTGTATGTGCAGGAATTTTATTGTTGTTGTAGTAGTGTTGGAGTGTGAGTATAAAATGTTGTATAAACAGGTTGTGGAAATGACCAATTGTGAGCTGAAATAATGTGTGGTGGATGTTAAAAATATAGGGGAGACTATGTCCAAATTTGTCTAGAAATTAAGGACTTAGTGTGTGTAAGGAGAGGTAATGATCTAGACAATAACTAGGTGTATTTGGAGAGGTTTAAGAGAGTGTTCTACCACTTTGAAAACAGATTTGAAAAGGGTTTAGGTAATGTGAAGAAATAGGATGTAAGGTAATGTATTTTGAATGCTAGGAGTAGCATTAGTCGAGGAAGTATTGGAGGATAGAAGTTAGTTTGAAAATCTGTAGCATTTGAGGAAAGAGCAAAATCTGTAGCATTGTGAAATGGAAACTATATAAGTGTTGAGAAGAAGTGAGGAAAAATGTGTAAGTGAATGTAAGGATTGAGTAGTAAGTTTGGTGGATGAACCAAGGTGATTTAGAGAGCTTAATTAGTGCTAAATCATATGGGGAAGTATTGGTAAAGATTGGGGAAACAATGGGTAAAGAAACCAACTGAAAACAGATTTTAAAACTGAAGTACTGGGCCGGACCGGACTTACGACCGGACTTGCAAGTTCGGTCGAGCCCAGGATTACAAAGACGGGAAACCTTCTGGAATGGACCGAACTTGCGACCGGACTTGCAAGTTCGGTCGGACCAGAAAATTCTCCCGTTTGAAACCCTCTGGAATGGACCGAACTTGCGACCGGACTTGCAAGTTCGGTCGGCCAGAAAAAATTCCCGTAATGCAAGCTACTGGAATGGACCGACCTTGCGACCGGACTTGCAAGGTCGGTCGGGCTAAAACTTTCACGTACGAAACTTACTGGAATGGACCGACCTTGGGACCGGACTTGCAAGGTCGGTCGAGCCTGGAATTTTGCCGGTAAGTAACTTACTGACTTAGACCGAACTTGCGACCGGACTTGCAAGTTCGGTCGAGTCAAAGCAAAAAAAAAAAAAGTATTTTTATTATATGATTATAGCAATCATATATATATGAATATATATATACATGCCTATATACACATATGCATATATATGTAGTAGTACACTATAAATGGAGTAGTAAAGGTAAGAAAGTAAAAATAAGAGGTAATGAGAAAAGAATGGGTGTAATAATCAAGTATGAATGTAAAGGAGTGGTATGTATACATTAGGAGTACTAATGAAGGAATAAGTTGGATCAATAATAGACCATTGATCATACAACTTCATGTACGTATAGGAATCAAAAAGTTGAGCTCCAAAGGAACCGGTAGTACGAATACGACGGTGAACGGTATGATTTCTTCATGCTCTGTATCCTAACCCGGTTACCCCAATTTGCGTGCTTATGTGATCACCAATAAGATAAATACACGAATCGGACTTTTATTGCACTTAATTGTGTTTGAACTATTTTGTTCTTGATTGTATCTTCTTGAACATTTAGTTTGTATAATTCATGAAATGTATGAATGAGAATGAAGGGTATGTGTATGTAATGTGTACTTGTGTATTGTATGGATGTATGGGAATGAAATACCGACTTCTACTAATTCCTAACAATCTAACTCCTAACATGAGTAATGAGTAAATGGAATGAGTAGAAGTCCGATATAGTTTCGGCCACGCGTGAGGATAAGGAAACACAAGAGGTTGGATCCGAATCCTGGCTGTAATCTTTTCATGGACCAATCCCCTTGAATGGGTAGCATCCTGGATTAGTGGGCCACCCTAAAGCCCGGTGGTGGGATGTAGTAATCCCTGCCCGGAGGTCATACCGACTTGACATGAGTAAAGTATGTAAGAAGTAAGTTTGTATGTGTATTGGTCTTGACTATTGTAAGTCATTGACCGGGAGTAAAAGAGTATTGAACACCCGACTAACCCGGGTGTGTAAAGAAGCTAACAAGCCTTCTGTGTGAATTGGAGAAGTGTATCTCCGTATTGCGTATCGAGTATGTAATGAGTATGTATTGTGTATGTGCATTCTGAAGGACAGTAAGTAAGTATTGGTTGACTTGTATTGTCTTCCAAGCATGTATTGTATTGTACGTATGTATGTATACCTTGTGTAGTATTGTAGTATCGTGAATGAAAGCATGTATGTATGTATGTATGTATTGTAAATGAATTGCATGTATTCGACCAAATGGTCGGCGTACCCTCGCTAGTACGCGGGGTATGCAGTTATCATATTCAGCGTAAGCTGACCCCCTAGGGGGAACGTTTTTAGTATGCAGGCACCCGAAGCGGATGTGGTCAAGGTGAAAGACCGGAGGCTACACTTGGATAAGTAGAAGTAGAATGTAGAAGTGTACGAAGTGGCACACCCCTTGTACTTAGAAAGTAAGTAGTTGCGAGGAATGGGTAGTGGTCAGACTCTTAATGAGTATGCATGGAGTTGAAGAGGTATCGTATTTGTATTTGGAACTTATTAAACTCGGTATGTGTAGTGCATTATCTTGTATTGAATTATGGAGTATCGTATTGAATGGAGTATTGTAGTGCTCAGTAAGTAATGGGAGTATGTATTGTATTTGTGTAGTACTCAGATATTCCGGTCCATCAGACCGATGTTGTATGTAGAAGTAGTAGCCTTGTTAGTCACGTGGGTGACTGACGGCATTGTATCACCCGATGTATGTAAGTATGTATCCGCTGCGTGACTCGGGAAGCACGAGGAGATTGGACGGTAATGATTGTATTAATGCTAGGGGTGTTACAAAAAGTGGTATCAGAGCGAAGTATCTCTCTGATGACTGGAAATACCGAGCTTAGGAAATACCGAGTTAGGAATTGGAAGCTTAGGGCTAAGGGCTGAGTGGTAGCGTTAGAAATACGCTAGTTAGGAATCACCGGGGTGTACCGGATACCTACAATACCAGTCCCGCCCACCGCATTCCCCATTGTATAACTTGGAAAAGAACGCCAGAGAGAAGGAAGGTCCTCTCATAATCGGGAAAACCCGATCTGGCAGTAGTGAGATATTCCTATAAGAGGAAAGAACCCGACATATGGTAGATTCCAAGAAATGGAAGTCCCGGAGATGGATCCCGGTTGAACAACAATACCCGCACACAATAGTGGTTGAATGAGCACTCCGACCGTAAGGAGGCTGTAACTTACAACAGCATGGGGCGATGTGCTTAGCAGTCGCGAAACCTGGATAATCAACCAGCAGCTGGAAAAGAAGCACTAAGCGTGCAAAAGAGCGGAAAAAGGAGCAGTAACAAAACCCGGGACACGAGTCTACGGGATAGTAATACCTAAATAACACCATCAACGGTACGCTAACTGACTACGGACATAGTCAGGAGTGGTTACCTCCGAAACTACAATGCCCAAAGGTTATAATACCTGGCCGACATAGCTTACACAGCTACAAGAATATCCACGGGATATGAACCGATAGGACTACAAGAGTAGTGCCTAAACAAGCTAAGGCTCAGTAACCCCAACAAACGTGTGGGGACGAACAACAAGGAAGAACGTAACCAAATAAAAAGGGGATCTCCAAGGATTGGAGAAGTACCCCGATCAATGACAGTCATGTCAAGATCACAGAGGAACTACTTAAAAGATTAAGTATCCCAAACACAGATCAACAAGATCAAGGGAAGAGTCAACAAGACTACCAAACACGGAGGGAAACCCTACCGTGACCAGTAGAGGTGTACCCAAAAACCACCAGTACCACGCACTTGCCACGGCAAGTGCAGTAAGAACAGGAATATGTAAAGAAACTCTAACATACCACTGGTACATAGAAATGTACCATGACCGCAAAGAAGCGACTACAGGATTACACATCCTAAAAAAAAACTGGAGGATGGAAATCTGGGGAAGGCCTAACGGCCCGACCATTATACAAGGATATACCAGTCAGCAGAAGCTGTACTTGGTCAAGACCTCAAACATGGCTACGCCATGAAGAACTTCTTTTGACACTGAACTACAATTTTAAAACCCAAATTTTCTTTCAAAACCACAAACCTTTTTCTAAACCTTGGATTTTTAAACAAAACCAACGAAATTACGGTGAGTATCATAGGATGATACAAGAGGAGTCGACAATAGAATACTTCACCTAGGCGTGTGACGAGCACTACGAGTGTACCCAATTATGGGATGTGGGACAACCGCACTCCGAGGGAGCTTGCGGGCCTGACATATAGTTGGGTAAGTGGTAACGTATCAATATGGTACCCCACGTATGTACACATGTAGTGTACGAAACACGGGAAGTAGTCAACTCCGTTCTACGGACCGTGAGCAAGTTCAAACCAGAACAGCTAACACTTCAGACGATCAAGAGGAAGGAACTCAGTTAAGAAATAAGTATGGAAGAACTCAGAGAATCCATCTGAGATAAGGAATAGGAACTGGGAAGTGCAAAGAGCACAGACTAGTAAGTATTGATATTGGATGTGTCTCAAAGACTTCAAACGAATACATGACAGCTGAAAAGTATACCCAGCCCAAACACAGTAAGGTAATCGCCTAACGTGAACACCACAATGCTCAACAAACGGGACAGAGCTCCCAAGAGAAACCCCAAGACTACCGCAAGGTATAATCCACCATCAAAGAGAATATTAAACCTAGTCTTAAGCACTAGGAGCAAGTATAAACAGTCTACCCAAGAACGGGAGACTCTATAACCCTAAAAGGGATAGCTCAAATACAATACCACAAAGCGGTATAGTAGGCACAGCATATCATAAACATTAGCCGGATGTAACGGCGTGATCTAACGGCACCCAGGAGCAATCCTTGAAGGGTGTCTGAGATAACAACAGTTGAACAAGTGTCTTGATAAGAGCACGGAAGCTAGAACGAACACTCGGCTAGGACACCGAAGGGATTTCACTTAACAGGAAATACCCTCAACCACAAGAAGGCACCGATTAACACCGGATTGCCTAAAGGAACTCCTATGAACGGAAGCGTGATGTCACGAAGCCTGGTAATACCTCCAACCTAGGGGGTATACCAGGAGAGGAAACTTGTATAAGTAGCTTGCAAAGAGCATAACTTGCAGCAATAAGGCTTAATGGCCACAAACCAAATACGTTGTGTAAACTAAAATGGTTGCAAAACCACACCATTTGATAATAAGACTTGCAAGAGATATTGTCCCATATGACAAGAAATCAACAACTGGACCATCAATTCAAACCCAACCTCCCGAGTGGCTTGGAGTAATGGTCAACTCAGTGTCACTGTCACTAGAACATCAGTCTAGTATACAGTTGACAAGCTTTTAATTACCTTCATACCGTCTGTAGCAATGGTAGCACAGAGGCACACGAATGGTAATAATGCCAACAATGGCCTAGTCCACGCTTGGACACTACGAGAAACTTGAGGAAAGATACCTCTCATTAACAGAAGACCACCAATGTGGTGAAGATGTGAACCCTAAGAAAAGGCTTCCATCCACTATAACAATAAAACTTGTGCATAGATATTGCCAAGGGACAACGAATAAGGAAATGAGATTTCCAAACCACTACCTACAAGAGGCTGTGGACTGTAGAAGCACATCGCTTAAGAACATTGAAGCTCGAAGGAGTAAGTATACTCCTTATGTACCCAAACATGTGGTGAACCATTGTAAAAATACTAACATGGTAAACCTCGTCATGAGACCTACGAGTGGAGACAACCCCTCAACAAGAACCTTCACTTGTTAGTGATAGAATACCCTCCAATTGGAGAACGGGACCAGAAAACCATTAAAGTTCTTGGGATGTCCCGGTAATGTACATGCAAAAGTAAAACTGCATAGCTAGAGCTATAACCAATGCTCAGCACTATGGAGATAGTAATTTGCAAAACAATCAATGTGAATACACATTGCACACCAGGAATTACCGACGCTCAAGAGAGCTTGTAACCCGATAAAACCACTTCATCCCTGGCCAACCAAGTTATTTGGCAAACTATATCATGAATGAGGAAGTAATGTGAGGTAAGCTAACCTACACATGAAACCTAAACTGAAAAAAACATCCCCACAAGGGGAAGATAATGGTATTGCGGTATGCTGACGACCGTCATATATGAACTAGGAACCTCCTAGTGTATTCACACAAGGAAATGGTGTCAATGACAATGAGTAAAGACAAACCACCACAGTAACGAAATCGGTAGAACGATGTTGTATAATGAGTGAGAATACGGTGCGCAATAAGCGACCACTAGGAGGAAGTAGTTAAGCAAGGACACGAAGTATAAGTACGAGAAGACAGACAGAAATATTCACTCCTATGCGATCACATAAGTGATTTACTGTCAAGCGTTTACGCCTCTGCATTCGGTATGACTGGGTGTTTTGGTATTGCACTAGCGCAGCTAATGATCTAATGCGATAGCTAGGAATATGGGAAATGTAAATCGTAGTAAACCCTTCTTTTCACCAACCAACATGGTATAAGCCAGTTAAGCTAGCGTAGCAACAAACCGTGCGGCCTGAGGCCAAAGAAGCACGAAGAGTGTGAAACACACTAACAATCACAAATATGAATTCCAATGGAATAAAAAGGTGAAAGGAGACTTAACAAAGACACTAGGACCGACGCGTATCAATGCAAGGTCATACAAGTAAAGAACACTTGTACTGAACCAGAAGAACTGGTGTAATCCGGAAGCTATAAACAACAGAGGAAACACTACAACTAGGTAGTGACCAAACCTCGCCGACAATAAGTCAGAGGAACTTAGCGAACAATCGTGGGAGTACGAACAGTATGTATAATAGATTGCCAGAGAGCTGGTTATAAATCTAAACTCATTGAGTTCAAGCACGGTAAAAGAATACCACATTTATTTAGTAAACCTTATCCCACAATAGAGGGATAAAAAGGTGATGTATAGCACATTAAGGATAACATGAAGGGTGAGTAACCCAAGTTATCAGGGTCCGTAGCAGAAGCTAGTGGGCCCTAGCTAGGAGATGTAATACACCTAGTAAGTATGAAAGAATGGCTATTAATGCCTTGAAGCCTAATAGGCTAGAACCGAATTAATTATGAGTTAAATAAACTCATATAGGAATCCTCGGTGCAAAGACTAAACCATTGGTATGGTTAAGACCCTTTGACCAGAGCACATTGTATAGTATATCGTAGTGAAGCTAAACGCTTCAGATTGCCCAAATCGAGTAAACCAATGTTCAATAGTAACATATGGTAGATTACATGGGCGTAATCCCTTTTAAGGGGGGTAGAGCGAAAACCGCTTAATGTAAGTTTCATGAGTAAAACACATAAACAATAATGTGCATAGCACAAATGAGAATTGATTTAATGATTGGTGCTTGTGTGAAATAAACACGTATTCATTCACATCGTAATCATGGTAATTGGGCACAAGAGATGCGAATACCATAGGATGAATATAACCATCTTGTAACTCCAATGTGAGAGTATTTGTAAAGAAGAGTAGAGAAACTCTTTGGGAAATGATAATTCCTGTTGTGTATGTCTATTTGAACTTAGACATGGCACTACGATGCAAGAGTGGTATAAAACCGATGTAGAACCTAGAGGAAATTGAGTTCCCTAGGTGATTGTCTTGAGACAATTGAGAATGAGTAGTGGACGGAGCTCCACAAGTATTGTATCCTTAAGGAAGTAGTACGGATTGACTATGAGTAGTAGAGGAATGTAGCCATGAGTGGTGTATTCGTAAGTATGTTATTGGAAGTAAATTGAGGACAGCTGAATTTCATAAGTACTGTATTCCCTAGTCAGAATAGTAGAGATAATAGAGAGTAATGGAAGAAAGTAGAGAAGATTGATGAAATGAGCACTTAGGCATCGAATTCCGAGGAAAGTATTTGGGAAGTAGATTGAGAATGATTGATGGACTGAATTCCATCCTTTGGAGTTGTATGAAATTGTAATTATGACTAGGAAGAGTAAAAAGGTAGAAAATGAAAATGATTGAATTATCTGTTGTTTGAAACTGATGTGGGAGGTCGAACTTGATCCTGATCAGATCAAGGGAAACTGAACACAAATTGGGGTGGAAAGGTAGTCAACACTGATGCTGATCACATCAGGGTCGAATGATTCTTGAAGCTCCCCTCAAGTGGTCACAAGAATCACACATAGGATAGAAGCAATGAATATAAATTGGAATTTGGAGTTGTATGTTTTAGGAAATTTCCAATTGGTAGCAGTGAAGTATTTCCCTTAGACTGGAGGATTTGTTAGAAGCTTATACCGGAGAAGATAGTAGTGTAGCATGTTGTATTATTCCAAGGGCAGCGGGACATAGAGGAGTCCCGTGTTTAGATGACCTGGGTGCCTGCGGGATGGTATGTGTATTGCATTGCTTCAGGGATAGCTTTGCACTGTATGTATGTATAAGTTTTGTAATGAGGAACTGGATGGTTGGTAACAATGCGGATTCAAGCAATGATTGTACATTGGTAAGGCATGGAAAGTAGGAATCTTGAGTAATGGATTGAGGAGTTGTAAGGAGGAAGAATGTACGACGTCTGGCATAGACAAGTATGAATGAGCAAGCATTGTAACCCTATAACCTTGAGCAACTTTGAGGACAAAGTTCTTAAGGGGGGTAGATTGAAATACCCTGAACTTAAATATAGTGATTAAGATAATTCTAATCCTTATTTAAGAGACTAATAATGCTTAAGTAATATTGGCAAGGAAAAATAAATCTAGAAGAAATAAAGAAACGCTTAAAAAGCGAAAAACGCTAAATAAGCGTTAAATAACCATAAGAGGTGCGAGACCTCGGTTAGAGTATCATATGGATTCTTAAGGCTTAATAATGCCTAAATAATATGAGGGAACAAATCCCGAAGGAAACAGACCTTTAAAATGGGTTAAAAGCATAAACGAACCTTAAAGCGTGTTTTTCGAGGAAACCGGGAAAACGTGACTTTAAGCGGGTCAAACAGACTCGTAACAATTTTGGTCAACTAAATAGTCACTAATAATATTAGTGGAGCTTTAGAACCAATAAAAATTAAACGAGAAAATTCCGAAAACGGGTTCCGGTTAGTAAAAACTGTAACAACCGGGAAGTTGTGGGTGAGAATGTAAATAAATAAAGTTAATGTGTCCACTTTGCAAATAAAGAGTAAAAATGTGTGTGTGTGTGTGTGTGTGTGTGTGTGTGTGTGTGTGTGTGTGAACCAATTTCCCTCCTCCCTCTCACTCTCTTTATTGTTTCTTAATTGCTAAAAGACAAATAAGTTAAGTAAAAGCAAAATGGGACTCTCTCTCCTCACTTCCCCTCACCCTCTCACGTTGGCACCTCCCTCCTTCTCTATTCTTTCTTCTTCCCTGCGACATCCATGGAGAAATGAGAAAACTCACTCAACTCTCACCTTCTCTCCTCTTGTTAACCCATTAATCCTTCTCCAAAAATTACAAAATTAGTACCATTGGAATCCCCTCGCAAAGGAGAACACTTTCCTCCTTTCAAAATCCAAAAGCTTCATTTTCGTTTTTATGGGTATTCTCCATTTGAAGATTCAAGTCCACCATTAGAAGCACCTTCACCTCCTTGTCATCTTGAGGTAAAAAGAAGTTCGAAAATCCATCATTTCTAGCCCTCATTAGCATTATAAGAATTTCAAGTTTTTTAATGCCTTGTTCTTCATGCTCCAGCCGATTTTGGCTTCTCCATTGGGCTAGGAATCTTGTTCTCTTGCTAGTCAAGAACTTCATTATCCATTGGAAGGTAATACTCATTTCTAAACCCTAAAACATTTAGATTCTAGGGTTAGTATAAAATGTATACTAAGTAGTTGTGTGTATTGGCATGGGGTGCTGTAGCATTGCCCATTCCTTGAGCAAAAACCGAGAACAAGGAGAAAGAAAGAGGAAAAGAAGAAGAGGAAAGGAAAGAAAGACAAACTAACAAGACAAGTAAATACCCTTACCTTGAGTTAGTTTTGTATATTGCATTGTAACAGTTTTTTAGTCAAAAACAAGTAATGTGTATGATAATGAGTATGTTGGAGTATAATTAGAAAGAGAATGTAACAGTTTTGAAGTTTTTAAATGAGTTTTAAAAGCTTGGGAAAACATGGGGTATTGAATGTGTATGTCAGGAATTTTATTGTTGTTGTAGTAGTGTTGGAGTGTGAGTTAAAATGTTGTATAAAAGGTTGTGGAAATGACCAATTGTGAGCTGAAATAATGTGTGGTGGATGTAAAAATATAGGGGAGACTATGTCCAAATTTGTCTAGAAATTAAGGACTTAGTGTGTGTAAGGAGAGGTAATGATCTAGACAATAACTAGGTGTATTTGGAGAGGTTAAGAGAGTGTTCAACCACTTTGGAAAACAGATTTGAAAAGGGTTTAGGTAATGTGAAGAAATAGGATGTAAGGTAATGTATTTTGAATGCTAGGAGTAGCATTAGTCGAGGAAGTATTGGAGGATAGAAGTTAGTTTGAAAATCTGTAGCATTTGAGGAAAAGCAAAATCTGTAGCATTGATGAAATGGAAACTAGTATAAGTGTTTGAGAAGAAGTGAGGAAAAATGTGTAAGTGAATGTAAGGATTGAGTAGTAAGTTTGGTGGATGAACCAAGGTGATTTAGAGAGCTTAATTAGTGCTAAATCATGTGGGGAAGTATTGGTAAAGATTGGGGAAACAATGGGTAAAGAAACCAACTGAAAACAGATTTTAAAACTGAAGTACTGGGCCGGACCGGACTTGCGACCGGACTTGCAAGTTTGGTCGAGCCCAGGATTACAAAGACGGGAAACCTTCTGGAATTGACCGAACTTGCGACCGGACTTGCAAGTTCGGTCGGACCAGAAAATTCTCCCGTATGAAACCCTCTGGAATGGACCGAACTTGCGACCGGACTTGCAAGTTCGGTCGGCCAGAAAAAATTCCCGTAATGCAAGCTACTGGAATGGACCGACCTTGCGACCGGACTTGCAAGGTCGGTCGGGCTAAAACTTTCACGTACGAAACTTACTGGAATGGACCGACCTTGGGACCGGACTTGCAAGGTCGGTCGAGCCTGGAATTTTGCCGGTAAGTAACTTACTGACTTGGATCGAACTTGCGACCGGACTTGCAAGTTCGGTCAGTCAAAGCAAAAAAAAAAGAGTATTTTTATTATATGATTATAGCAATCATATATATATGAATATATATACATGCCTATATACACATATGCATATATTGTAGTAGTACACTATAAATGGAGTAGTAAAGGTAAGAAAGTAAAAAATAAGAGGTAATGAGAAAGATGATGGGTGTAATAATCAAGTATGAATGTAAAGGAGTGGTATGTATACATTAGGAGTACTAATGAAGGAATAAGTTGGATCAATAATAGACCATTGATCATACAACTTCATGTACGTATAGGAATCAAAAAGTTGAGCTCTAAAGGAACCGGTAGTACGAATACGAGGTGAACGGTATGATTTCTCATGCTCTGTATCCTAACCTGGTTACCCCGATTTGTGCTTATGTGATCACCAATAAGATAAATACACGAATCGGACTTTATTGCACTTAATTGTGTTTGAACTATTTTGTTCTTGATTGTATCTTCTTGAACATTTAGTTTGTATATTCATGAAATGTATGAATGGAATGAGGGTATGTGTATGTAATGTGTACTTGTGTATTGTATGGATGTATGGAATGAAGTACTAACTTCTACTAATTCCTAACAATCTAACTCCTAACATGAGTAATGAGTAAATGGAATGAGTAGAAGTCCGATATAGTTTCGGCCACGCGTGAGGATAAGGAAACACAAGAGGTTGGATCCGAATCCTGGCTGTAATCTTTTCCATGGACCAATCCCCTTGAATGGGTAGCATCCTGGATTAGTGGGCCACCCTAAAGCCCGGTGGTGGGATGTAGTAATCCCTGCCGGAGGTCATACCGACTGGACATGAGTAAAGTATGTAAGAAGTAAGTTTTGTATGTGTTTGGTCTTGACTATGTAAGTCATTGACCAGGGGAGTAAGAGTATTGAACACCCGACTAACCCGGGTGTGTAAAGAAGCTAACAAGCCTTCTGTGTGAATTGGAGAAGTGTATCTCCGTATTGCGTATCAAGTATGTAATGAGTATGTATTGTGTATGTGCATTCTGAAGGACGGTAAGTAAGTATTGGTTGACTTGTATTGTCTTCCAAGCATGTATTGTACTGTACGTATGTATGTATACCTTGTGTAGTATTGTAGTATCGTGAATGAAAGCATGTATGTACGTATGTATGTTGATGTCTGGATGTATTGCATGTATTCGACCAAATGGTCGGCGTACCCTCGCTAGTACGCGGGGTATGCAGTTATCATATTCAGCGTAAGCTGACCCCCTAGGGGGAACGTTTTTAGTATACAGGCACCCGAAGCGGATGTGGTCAAGGTGAAAGACCGGAGGCTACACTTGGATAAGTAGAAGTAGAATGTAGAAGTGTACGAAGTGGCTCACCCCTTGTACTTAGAAAGTAAGTAGTTGCGAGGAATGGGTAGTGGTCAGACTCTTAATGAATATGCATGGAGTTGAAGAGGTATCGTATTTGTATTTGGAACTTAGTAAACTCGGTATGTGTAGTGCATTATCTTGTATTGAATTATGGAGTATCGTATTGAATGGAGTATTGTAGTGCTCAGTAAGTAATGGGAGTATGTATTGTATTTGTGTAGTACTCGGATAATCCGGTCCATCAGACCGATGCTGTATGTAGAAGTAGTAGCCTTGTTAGTCACATGGGTGACTGACGGCATTGTATCACCCGATGTATGTAAGTATGTATCCGCTGCGTGACTCGGGAAGCACGAGGAGATTGGACGGTAATGATTGTATTAATGCTAGGGGTGTTACAATTCACAAATGTATTCACTTTTAAAATACTAAATTATCATAATGGTTAATATAATGATTCTCTTTGATTTAACTAATTGTTAGAACTATCATACATTATTATAGCAAAATTTGATTCAATTTTACAACAAATATGATTCACAATTGATAATTACTATATGAGTTATCTAACAATTCTTATAGCAGTAAATAGTTCAGTTTGATAACTACTCTATTTCATATATTGGAAGTGAATCTTATGTTTAAGAAAAGTGAACCTTACCATAAACTTATGCAAGAACAATATGAACCTTTCATTTATTGAAAACTGGGTCAAATGTTTAAGAAAAGTGATTCTTACCAAAAACTTATGCTAGAACAATATGAACCTTTCACTCATTGAAAATTGAATCAAATGTTCAAGGAAAGTGGATCAAATGATTAAGAACAGTGAATCTTATGCTTAAGAAAATTGAATCTTACCACAAACTTATGCGAGAACAATATGAACCTTTCATTATAGAAGAGTGAATATTTTTTTAAGAAAAATGAACCTTTCACATTAAACAACATGAATTCTTTGTGTTTGAAAAAGTGAATCATTTGTTAAAGAAAAGTGAAGCTTATGCGAGAAAAATATGAACCTTTTGTTATGAAGAGTGAATCTTTTATAAGTTGAAACTGAATTTTATAGCAGAAAATAGGTCACTTTTATAACATGATTGATATTCATTTTACCTAAACATAAGATTCACTATGATACATTACAGTTACTAATTGCCATACTAGTGAACTGCTATCAAACAATACTTATAGTAGTAACTATAATTTTATCCCATAAAATAGCATTTTTATAACATTGTTGATTCATTTTAGATTAACAAAAGATTCACTTTGCACTAACATATGAAAATGTATAGGAAACGTATTATATACTCATTCAAAAACCATAAAATTTTAAGTTTACCAAAGTATATTCATGATATATCTTGTTTTGAGAGCATGAATTATGATGAATAATGGTATTATTTTTAACTTATATCATGTAAGTTATAACACTTTGAATTTTTTTCCTACTCACCCAACCATGGTGTGACACATGGTACAAAAGGTGGGTGGATGATGTAAATTTTCTCCTCCTCACGTGTGTACGGGAATTCTACTACATTGTTTTTTTGTCTAAAATTTCCTTATAATGCTATTGCGCCAGTAACATTGTTATATGTAGCAATGATGTCAGCTTCTAACATGGAGCAAGTTCCAACTTTGTCGTTCTGAAAATTAAGTTGTACCGAAGCCTTTGGACAAGTCTAGTTCGACATGGATAAAGCCCTAAAAATCAAGCCGAGTCGATATGGCACGATAAATAAAAAAAATAAACGATGACCCTAAACACTATGAGTGAAATCACCCAGTTCAATGATCAACTATATTTCAATATGACCTAACATTGTCAAAAGTTGTATCTATCAAACGGGTTTTATGTCAACTCTGCATGCCATTTAGAGCATGAATGTGGTGTGTTTCATCAAGCTTGAATTTTCCTATATGAAGTCAACTTCACCCTAAAAATCTAGTTCTTTGTTAAGATGACCGGTACATTTTGAAAAGAAGTAATAGAACCGGGTCGTGTGTCTGTAAAAGATGTAAAAGATAATGTAAAATTGATTATGTATCAAACCATAAAGATTTAGATGTTGGCCTTGACAAGCAGATTTATTTACATATTGGTAATGCATATTTATTTGTGTTGTTTTCTACTAAACTAGTTACTAAGCTTTAAAGCTTGTGCTTATCAATTGTTATTTTAAGATCTGTATATTATTACGGACAAAAAAATCTAAAGTAACCTCTCTCTCAAAAAATATTCCCGTTATTAACCTCCAACCGAAACTAATTCCTTAAATAACATTCCCAGAAGAAATCGTCTCTTCAACAAACGATTTCAATAATTCCAAAAGTTGAAATTGTCTCTTGAAGAGATGATTTGTTCTAAGTGTCGTGTCAGTTCATCGTCCCGGAGAAAGGTTGAAATCGTCTTCTTTAAAGATGATTTCACAAAACGTCTTTCTAAAAGACGATTTCAGCTCGATTAGTATTCCATGTCTACTACTAGCTAAATGGTATTTTAAAAAGATGAATTCATTAAAGAAAAAAAGAAAAAAATCAATTCTAATAACCCACGACCTTCTTTCGTTCCTCCCATCCTCATTTCCATCATTCCAACATACAGAGAGCAGAAGGAGAACTCTTCAGCGATTTCCAACCGCACCACCACCTTGCTGCCCTGGGTTCTTCCACCACCAGAGCTCGTTGTCGCCGCCATGAGACTGCTGCTACCCAGCATCTGAATCTCTACATATCTCCATTGTTATTTGAGGTGATCTTTAACCCTTAAAATGTAGGGATTGTGTTTGGAAATTATAAATTACTAGTGCATTGTGTATATTGAACATTTATGAAATGCTGAAATGTGTAGAGATGGGTAGCCATAATATTTAGATATTGATTTTTGGATTTATGAATATTATAAATAATTCAATATTCTAAGTGTTTAGTAAAGGTATAGTATAAATTGGATGATTATTGATCTCTGATAAGTGTGAAATCCATCTATTATTACACTACTACATATAAGGTCTATGGGAGCAACATTTCTTGCCTCTATAAATCATAAAATTGCCTCTGTAGATATTTAGAGGTGACAAAATGGTTGCCTCCAGGTTGCCTCTGTAGGATCGCCTCAGTTGATTATGGAGGCAACTAAAATGCTTGCCTTTGTTGGTATTACCTAAGGAGGCAACTTTACTCGCCTCCGTTGCTCTGTAGCTATTGAGGCAACTAGTTTAACTCGCCTCCATTGGTCTGTGTAGAGAGCTTCTACTACCATACGCAACAGAGGCAACAATCGTTACTCGCCTCTGTTGATCTATATAAAGAATAAACAACAGAGGCAACCTACTCTACTCGCCTCCATTGATGTCTAACAACCGAGGCAAGTCTTGAAACTCGCCTCCATTGCTTGTGTAGGGAATAAATAACAGAGACGCCTATTTCTATTCGTCTCCGTTGTTATCCAACAAACGAGGCAACCTGGCTGTCTCGCCTCCTTTGATGTTACACAAACGGGGCAATTGAAAAGTTGCCCCCATTGATGTTTAATTTAAAAAAAATTACTAAATTTATACGGAGCATTTATGCTCCCATAGCTGTAATTTCAAAAACAATGGTGCACAAATATACCGGGACAAAAACAATAAACCAACAACAAAATGAATGGAAATAAAAAACTTTATTTGTTGTTGCACATTGTTATAGAAAATACTAATAAGGTATTGTATAACAAACAAGGTTGTTCATAACATAAGAGCTATATGAAGTGCTATATAAATCTAACTCACAGACACCAGATTCTAGCAGTGTTCACATCAAAAGCTTCAAACAGTATTATATGATCCAACTATAAAAATATCTAATAATCTTACACACCCGTGAGATGATTGCGAAGCCAGAGTATTGACATTTGAAAACACTGCATGTCCAGAAGCTATTATGGTATCCCTCCAGCATATGTTTAACAGACTCAACATCCTTCTTCTGCCAAAAATGAGAAACTCTTAGTCTACATATATGTATAAAAGAATGATTCGTAATTAAAAGGATATTCATGAAGGTAAAATTCATTTTACAACAGATATGTTCGTCACTGAGAGTGAACCTCTATATTTAGTGAAATACCCCGAACTTAAATATAGGGATTAAAATTAACCTAATATGTATTTAAGGGCCTAATGGTACCTAATTAATACTAGTAAGGAAAAATAAATCCAAAAGAAATAAATAAACGCTTAAAAAGCGGAAAGCGCTAAATAAGCGTTAAACAACCATAGGAGGTATGAGACCTTGCTTAGCGTAATATAAGGATTCTAAAGGCTTAATTAAGTCTAAATAAATATATGGGAACAACTCCCGAAGAAAACGGATCCAAATAATGAATTAAAACGCTAATAGAGCTTTAGAGCACGTTTTTCGAGAAAACCCGAAAACATGACTTTGAGTGGTCAAACGGACCCGTAAAAATTATAAATCATTAAATAAATATTATTAAGCATTTATGGAAGCTTAATAACCAATAAAAATAAAGAAACGAGAAAATTCCAGAAAACGGGCCCGGTTAGTGAATAGTACCCAAACCGGGTAAAATAACGAGCGTTTTCTGTAAAAGACGAAAAAACGCTCCAACTAGTGCAACTGTAGGGGGCCGGTTTTTAATGAGTTAAATAACCCCTCACACACACATGTAACTAGTTAACAAATAAGTAAATCATAAAGCAAAAAGTAAAAGTACAAAAAGGTAAATAAACTCTCTCACTCTCATTCTCTCATTTCCCTCATCTCTCTCCTACCCTCTTCTCCCCCCATCGATTTCTCTCTCCCTCTCCCTTCTGGCTGCTGCGATTTTGGAGCTCCACAAGAAGCTCTAATGGCTTCCCTCCTTCAACCTCATGCTTCACCCTCATGTAAGCTCCAAACTCAAAAATAATCACATATTTGTAATCCCCTCATCCTCCTCTATCATTCCCTCTTTTCAAAATTCGAAAAGGATGAGTTTCATCTCCATGGGTTTTCCCCATTCAAAGAGAAAATAGCACCAATGGGTAGCTTGGAGTCTCCTCTCTCCATTGAGGTAAAAATTTACATGAAAAACTCATGTTTTCTTCACCTTCCTTCATAACCAATTTTTGCCCCAATTGTAATGCTCTATTTTTCTCTTTCTTTGGAGCATAATATCAACCTTGCAATGGTGGTGGATTCACCTTCTTGAACCAAGGGCTAAAACCCCTTCTAAAACTCTCCAAAGGTAAACCCTAGAAATTTCATTTCAAACACTTCAATGAATTGGCATTAATTTAAGGGTTAGTATATTAATTGTAGTGTTTTGTGTTCATTGGGTGATGGGAATGGAGTGGGGAAACTCCATTCCCCACATGGCCGATTTGGGCAAGAAAGGAAGAAGGAGGAGAAATGAGAAAGAAAGAAGGAATTTAAAAGCTCAAGGTAAGAGCTCCTTCCTAATGTTAAGTTCTAATTGCATTAGAGTAATGGGAATGGGTGAACTAATTAAGGATCCCAAAATAAGGTATTAGTAATGTCATTTTGGAAGTTTGAGTATTTGTGAATTAGTATGTGGTTTGTAGGCCTTGGAGCCAAGTATGTTGTGTATGAGTATTAGTATTGATGTTTGATGGTGTATTGGTGTATTGGTATGGATTTATATTGTGTTGATTGCTGGTAGGACCCTTGTAAGGGTGTGGCTAGATTAGGAATGAATTTGGTGAGAATTGATATGTGTGGCCAAGTAAGAAAAGTAGATGAATTATGGCAAAATTTTGGTAGGAATATGTATATGTATGGATGACTTGGTAAATGGGAAAACCAAGGTGTGTATTGGAGTTAGTAGAGATATTTAGTAGCTATAGAATGGTAGTGGTAGTATGAGAAGTAAGAAGACAAAATCTGTAGCAAGGTGTATAATATGCATTGGAGAAGTTAGGAAAGGTTAGTGTGCAGAATTGGTAAAAAGAGTTTGTCTTGGGTTAGGTATTGCAATGGCTTGGAAATGTATTGGAATGCTAATGGTGGCATTGGTTGAGAAGTAATGGATGGTAGAATGGAGTTCGAAAATCTGTAGCATAAGAGAATGAAAAACTGTTGAAAGTGTTAAAAGGAAGTGAGGAAATTGTATTTATTGGTTGATGAATTTAGTAATGGGGTTGGTGAATGAATTGAGGTATTTAAGGAAGCCTAAATGGCACTAAAACATGTGGGATTACATGTAGGAGGATTGGGGAAACAATGGGTGAAAATGAGAAAGAAAAATAAGGTCTGTAGCAGTGTCCTGCTACCGTCTGACCCACAGCCTGGATCGGACGCTGGGTCGGACATGACTTAAACAACGAAAATAAATCTTTCTGGAACGGTCCGACCCAGGGCCGTGAGTCGGACATGGGTCGGACATGCAAAAAAAATTATGTTGTCGAAGTTTCTGACTCCGTCCGACCCAGAGGGTGAGTCGGACGTGGGTCGGACAGGGCTTGGGCAACAGACCCGAAACAATCTGGAATGGTCCGACCCAGAGGTGTATGGGTCAGACGGAATAGTGCTGGGTCGGACAGGGAGAATTTCAGAGGACGAGAATCTACTGGAATGGTCCGACCCAGGGCTTGGGTCGGACGCTGGGTCGGATGACCCATAACTTACAAAAAAAACTATAGGATTATAACTAGTATATATATATATGTATACCCACCTATACATATGTATATATATATATATATATATATGTAAGTAAACCATGGATAAGTAAAGAAAAGAAAGTAAATGGAATATAAGTGTAAAGAATGTAAAGACTTAGTAAGTATGAATTAGGAAACGTAAGAGTAATCGAATTAAGTTAATGATAGTTAGATTAATCATTCAATTGTATGTACATCCTAGGATTTGATTTGTGAACACCGGAGGAACGTTGGGATACAAGTACAGCGGTGAAATGTATGATTTCTTCATGCCCTGTATCCTAATCTGGTTACCCCGATTTGTGTGCTTATTTGATCACCTAAATAAGATAAATGCATGAATCGGACTATATTGCACTTACATGTGCGTGACTTATGTTGTTCTTGATGTTTATTGTCTTGAACACTAGTTTGTATAATTCATGAAACATATGAATGATGAGGAATGGTATTCGAATCTTGTATTGCACTTAAGTATTGTATTGTATTCTGTATAAATGAGTATTGAGCATTGTAATTGTGTATGTGGCTTGTATGAATGACTTCTGCTAATTCCTAACTACCTAACTCCTAACTTAAGTGAGTAAACTGGAATGAGTAGAAGTCCGATATAGCTTCGGCCACGCGTGAGGATGAGGAGACACAAGAGGTTGGATCCGATTCCTGACTCTTAAACTGGTCCACGGCCCAAATCCCTTAAATGGGTAGCATCCCGGATTGGTGAGTCAAGTAAATCCCGGAGGTGGGACGGAGTAGTCCCCAGGGCCGGAGGTCCCGACGACTTAACATGAGTAAGAGTAAGAGTAAGTAAGTATGTATGAGTATGAGTACGAGTATGTATGCGTATGTATGAAGTAATGAGTAAAAGAGTAATCTCCACCCGATTAACCCGGGTGGACCAATGAAGCTAACAAGTACTGTATACTGTGTACGTAATGAGCATGTGCATTCAGAAGAAGGTAAGTATGTATTGGATGGTTATATTGTATTCCTTGTATGTAATGAAGTGTATGTATGTATGCCTTGCGTAAGTATTATTGTATTGTGTGTAAGAGCATGTATGCATGTATGTTTGTATGAAAATGAACTGCATGTATTCGACCAAGTGGTCGGCGTACCCTCACTAGTACGCAGGGTATGCGGTTATCATGCGCAGCGAAAGCTGACCCCCTAGGGGGAACGTTTTTAGTGTGCAGGTACCCGAAGCGGATGTGGTCAAGGTAAGAGACCGGCGGCACACCCTTGTACTTAGGAAGTAAGTAGTTGTGAGGAATGGGTAGATGTAGACTCTTAGTGAGTATGTATGAACTTGGAAGAGATATTATAATTGTACAAGGATCCTAGTATACTCGGTTAAGTACATTGTATTGTATGGATTATGGAGGAGTAAGTATTGATTGGAGCATTGTTGTATTTGATTGATAAATGAAGTATGTAATATAGATGTGTAGTACTCGGGATTCCGGTCCATCAGACCGATGCTGTATGTAGTAGCAGTAGCCTTGTTAGTCACGTGGGTGACTAACGGCATTGTATCACCCTCATTATGTAAGTATGTATCCGCTGCGTGTATCTGATGTGTAAGGAGATTGGACGGTAAGCACAGCATTAATGGTAGGGGTGTTACAAAAAGTGGTATCAGAGTGAAGTATCGCTCTGATGACTGGAAATACCGAGTTTAGGAAACACCGAGTTAGGAATTAGAAGCTTAGGGCTAAGGGCTGAGTGTTAGCATTAGAGATATGCTAGTTAGGAACTACCGGTGAGTACCGGATACCTACAATACCAGACCCGCCCTCCACATGCCCTATTATATAACCTGGGAAAGGACGCCAGAGAGAGGAAAAGCCCTCTCACACTCGGGAAAACCCGATCTGGCAGTAATGAGATATTCCTACAAGGGGAAAGAACCTGACACGTAGTAAATTCCAAGAACTCAGAGTCCCGGAGATGGATCCCGGTTGAACCACAACACCCGCACTTAATAGCGGTAGGAAGGGCACTCCAACCACGAGGAGGCCGCAACTTACCACAGCATGGGGCGACATGCTTAGCAGTCGCGAAACCTAGCTAGTCAACCAACAGCAGGACAGAAGCACTAACCGTGCAACGGAATGAAAAAGGGAGCAGTAACGGGACCCGAGACACATGTCTACGGGATAGTAATACTTGAATAATACCACCAACGGTATGCTAGCCGACTAAGGACATCGTCGCAAGCGGTTAACTCCAGAATTACGACGCCATTAAGGTTGCAATACCTGGCCAATATAGCTCAGACAACTGCAAGAACAAGCATGAGATATAATCCAATAGGACTACAAGAGTAGTGCCTAAACAAGGAAGGCTTAGTAACCACCACAGATGTGTGGGAACGAGCCACAAGGAACGACACTAAACCAAATAGAGTGGGAATCTCCAAGGATTGGAGAAGTACCCAGATCTACGACAGCCATGTCTAGACCACCAAGAAGCTACCTAAGGGATCGAGTAAACCAATTATAGATCGATAAGATCGAGGGAAGAGTCCGCAAGACTATCA
Source organism: Limonium bicolor (assembly GCA_023374045.1). Lineage (NCBI taxonomy): Eukaryota > Viridiplantae > Streptophyta > Magnoliopsida > Caryophyllales > Plumbaginaceae > Limonium > Limonium bicolor. Next base: position 249,081,395 of record CM041781.1, on the reverse strand, counting down.
AGTACCAGTGAAAACCATACCGTGACCGGTGTAGGTTTACCCAAAAACCACCAATACCACGCACTTGCCACGGCAAGTGCAGCAAGGACAGGAACATACAGAGGAACCCTAAAACGTCACAAGTACATAGTAATGTGTTGTGACCATAATGAAACAATTACTGGATCACAAATCCTGACACTGAAAGAATGGAACCTTGGAAAGGCCTAACGGCCCGACCACTGTATTTAGAACATACCAGTCAGGGAGAAGCTGGACTTGGTCAAGATTTCGAACATGGCTATGCCATGAAGAACTTCTTTTAACACCGAACCATAGTTTTCAAACCAAGTTTTCTTTCAAAACCACAAACCTTCTTCTGAACCCTTGGATTTTAAAAAACCGAACCAACATGATTACAGTGAGTATCATAGAATGATACAAGAGGAGTTGGCAACAGAATACTTCACCTAGGCGTGTGACGAACACTACGAGTGTACCCGTTACGGGATGTGGGACAACCGCACTCCGAAGGAGCTTGCGGGCCTGACATATAGTTGGGTAAGTGGTAACGTATCAACATGGTACCCCACGTATGTATACATGTAGTGTATGAAACACGGGAAGTAGTCAACTCCATTCTACGGACCATGAGTAAATTTTAACCAGAACGACTGGACACCGCAGACAATCAAGGAGAAGGAAACTCAGTTAAGGAACAAGTGTAAGGAGCTCAGAGAATCCATCTGAAGATAAGGAATGAAGACTGAGAAGTGCAAAAAGCACAGAATAGTAAGTATAGACATTGGATATGTCTCAAGGACACCAAACAAATACGTGATAGCTGGAAGGTATACCCAGCCTAAACACAGTAAGGCAGTTGCCTAACGTGAACACCACAATGCTCAACAAACGGGACAGAACTCCCAAGAGCAATCACAAGATTACTACGAAGCACAATCCATAATCGGAGAGGATATTTAAACCTAGTCTCAAGCACTGGGAGCAAGTACAGACGGTCTACCCAACGACAGGAGACGTTATAACCCAAAAGGGGAATAACTTAACTACAATACCGCAAGGCGGTATAATGATAACATATCGTAAACATTAGCCGGAGGTAACGGCATAATCTAACAACACCCAGGAGCAATCCCTGAGGGTGACTGGATTAACAACAGTCAAACAAAGCGTCGAGACAAGAATACAGGAGCTGGAACGAGCACTCGGTTAAGACACCGAATGGATTTCACTTGACAGGAAATACCCTAGTCTACAAAAGGCACTGATCAGCACCAGATTGCCTAAGAATCCCCTATGAACGGAAGCGTGATGTCACGACTTACCACGGAGCCCAGCAATACCTCCAACCTATGGGGTATACATGGAGTGGAAACATGTACAAGCAGCTTGCAAGGAGCATAGCTCGCAGCAATAAGGCTCAGAAGCCGTGAACCAAATACGTTATACAACTTAAACGGTTGCAAAACCAGCACCATTGGTTAGCAAGACTTACAAGAGATATTGTCTCATACGACAAGAAATCAACAACTGGACCATCAATTCAAACCCAACATCCCGAGTGGCTTGGAGTAATGGCCAACTCAGTGTCACTGTCACTAGAGCATCAGCCTAGTAAACAGTTAACGGAGTTCTTAATTACCGTCATGCCTTCTGTAGCAATGGTAGCACAGAGGCATAAGAATCATGATAATGCCAACATTGGCCTAGTCCACACTTGGACACTACGAGAAACCCAAGGGAAGGTACCCCTCGTTAACTGAAGACCCAAATTTTTTGTTTCCTGTGAACCTTAGAAAAGGCTTCCATCTACTATAACAATTAAGCCCACGCAATAGATATTGCCAAGGGGCGATAGAATAAGGAAATGAGATTTCCAAACCATTACGACTTAAAGGAGTAAGCATACTCCATAAGCACCCAAATATGTGGTGGACCATTGTGTAAACACCAACATAGCAAACCTTGTCATTAGACCTATGAGTGGAGACAAACCCCTCAACGAGAACTTTCATTTATCAGCGATAGAATACTCTCAATTGGAGAACGGGACCAGAAAACCCTTGAAGTTTCTAGGGATGTCCCGGTGATGTACATACAAAAGTAAAACTACACAGCGGGAACCTATAACCGATGCTCGGCACTGGGAAGATAATAGTTGTCAAAAGCAATCAATGCGTGTGCACATTGCACACCATGAATGACCAACGCTCAAGAGAGCTTGTAACCCGATAAACTACTTCATCCTCGGGCAACCAAGATACTTGGTGAGTTGTATCATAAATGATGAGGGAATGTGAGGTAAGCTAACCTACACACGAAACCTAAAATGGAAGAACATCTCCACATTGGGAGGATATTAATATTGCGGTATACTACGACAACCGTCATACACACGAACATTGGAAACCCCAGGGTATTCATACCATAAGGGAATGGTGCCAATGACAATGGCAATGAGTAAAGAGAAACTATCACAGTAACAGAAACAGTAAAAACGATGTTGTATAATGAGTAAGAATACGGTGCGCAACAAGCGACCGATATGAGGAAGTAGCAGATAATGACACGGAGTATAAGTATGAGATGACAGGCAGAAATATTCCTTCCTATCACATAAGTGACTTACTGTCAAGCGTTTACGCCTCTGCACTCTGTATGACTGAGTGTTTTGGCATTGCACTTGTTCAGCTAAGGATCTAATGAGATGGCTAGGGATATGGAGGATGTAAACCGTAGTAAATCTTTCCTTTCACCACGAACATGGCACTAGCCAATTGAGCAAGCTTAGCAACAAACCGTGCGGCCTAAGGCCAAAGAAGCACGAAGAGTGTACAACACACTAACAATCACAAGATGTGAATTCCATTGGAGTAAAAGGTGAAAGGAGACATATCAAAGTCACTAGGACCGATGCATAGAAATGCAAGGTCATACAAGTAAAGAACACTTGTACTGAACCAGAAGAACTGGTATGATTTAGAAGCTAGTGACAACAAAGGAAGCACTACAGTTAAGTGGTGACTTAACCTCGCCTGACAATAAGTCAGAGGAACTTAACGAATAATCGTAGAAGCACGAATAGCATGTGTAGAAGATTACTAGAGAGCTGGTTATAAATCTTAAACTCATTAAGTCCAAACACGGTGAAAGAATACCACATTTGTTTAGTAAACCTTATTCCCATAATAGACGGATAAGAAGGTGATGTATAGCACATTGAGGATAACAAGAAGGGTGAATAACCCGAGTATCAGGGTCGCGCAGCAGAAGCTAGTGGGCCCTAGCTAGGAGATAATATACCTAGTAAGTATAGCAAAATGGCTATTAATGCCTTGAAGCCTAATAGGCTAGAACCGAATTAATGATGAGTTAAATAAACTCATATAGAAGTCCTTGGTGCAAAGACTAAACCATTGGTATGGTTAAGATCCCCTTGACCAGAGCATATTGTATAGTATACGATAGTGAAGCTAAACGCTTCATATTGCCCAATTGAGTAAACCAATGTTTAGTAATAATAACATATGGTAGATTACGTGGGTGTAATCCCTTTTAAGGGGGGTAGAGCAAAAACCGCATAATGTGAATTTTATGAATAAAACACATAAACTATAATGTGCTTAGCACAAATGAGAATTGATTGGATGATTGGTACTATGTTAAATAAACATAAGTATCCATTCATATTGAAATTATGGCAATTAGGCACGAGAGATGCAAATACCATAGGATGAAAATACCCATCGTGTAACCCTAGTGTAAGAGTATTAGTAAAAGAAAAGTAATGAGTAGTGGACGGAGCTCCACAAGTATTGTAGCCTTTGAAGAAGTAGTACGAATGAATGAGAGTAGTAGATGAATGAAGTCTAGGGGTAGTGTATACATAGGTAAATTATTGGAAGTAAATTAAGGACAACTAAATCTTACAAGTATGGCAATCCCTAGTTTGAATAATTGAAACGATGGAGGGTATAATGGATGAAAGTAGCGAAGGTTGATGAAATGAACACTTAGGTATTGAATCACGGAGTAAAACATTTGGGAAGTAGAGTGAGGACGATTGATGGACTGATTCCATCCTTTGGAGATGTTTGAATCCGTAATCACGACTAGAAAGAGTAAAAAGATAGAAAATGAAAATGGTTAAATTATTTGTTTGTTTGAAACTGATGTGGGAAGTCGAACTTGATCCTGATCAGATCAAGGTAAACTGAACACAAATTGGGGTGGAAGGATAGTTCAACACTGGTGCTGATCACACCAGGGTCGAATGATTCTTGAAGCTCCCCTCAAGTGGTCACAAGAATCACACATAGGATAGAAGTAATGGATATAAATTGGAATTCGGAGTTGTGTGCTTTAGAAATTTCTAATTAGTAGTATTGAAAGGATTGTCTTAGACATGAGAATAAGGGTTGTTAGAAACTCATACCGGAGGAGATAGTAGTGTAACATGTTGTATTATTCCAAGGGCAGTGGATTGGAGTAATGATTGTGCATTAGTATGGTATGGTATGGTATAGTATGTAGGAACCTCGAGTAACGGATTTGGGAATTGTAAGGAGGAGGAGTGTATAACCTTTGACATAAACTGGTATGAATGAGCAAGTATAGTAATCCCATAACCTCGAACAACTTTGAGGACAAAGTTCTTAAGGGGGGTAGATTGAAATACCCCGAACTTAAATATAGGGATTAAAATTAACCTAATATGTATTTAAGGGCCTAATGGTACCTAATTAATACTAGTAAGGAAAAATAAATCCAAAAGAAATAAATAAATGCTTAAAAAGCGGAAAGCGCTAAAGCGTTAAACAACCATAGGAGGTATGAGACCTCGGTTAGCGTAATATAAGGATTCTAAAGGCTTAATTAAGTCTAAATAAATATATGGGAACAACTCCCGAAGAAAACGGATCCAAATAATGAATTAAAACGCTAATAGAGCTTTAGAGCATGTTTTTCGAGAAAACCCGAAAACGTGACTTTGAGTGGTCAAACGGACCCGTAAAAATTATAAATCATTAAATAAATATTATTAAGCATTTATGGAAGCTTAATAACCAATAAAAATAAAGAAACGAGAAAATTCCGGAAAACGGGCCCGGTTAGTGAATAGTACCCAAACCGGGTAAAATAACGAGCGTTTTCTGTAAAAGACGAAAAACGCTCCAACTAGTGCAACTGTAGGGGGCCAGTTTTTAATGAGTTAAATAACCCCTCACACACACATGTAACTAGTTAACAAATAAGTAAATCATAAAGCAAAAAGTAAAAGTACAAAAAGGTAAATAACACTCTCTCACCTCTCATTCTCTCATTTCCCTCATCTCTCTCCTACCCTCTTCTCCCCCCATCGATTTCTCTCTCCCTCTCCCTTCTGGCTGCTGTGATTTTGGAGCTCCACAAGAAGCTCTAATGGCTTCCCTCCTTCAACCTCATGCTCCACCCTCATGTAAGCTCCAAACTCAAAAATAATCACATATTTGTAATCCCTTCATCCTCCTCTATCATTCCCTCTTTTCAAAATTCAAAAAGGATGAGTTTCATTTCCATGGGTTTTCCCCATTCAAAGAGAAAATAGCACCAATGGGTAGCTTGGAGTCTCCTCTCTCCATTGAGGTAAAAATCTACATGAAAAACTCATGTTTTCTTCACCTTCCTTCATAACCGATTTTTGCCCCAATTGTAATGCTCTATTTTTCTCTCTCTTTGGAGCATAATATCAACCTTGCAATGGTGGCGGATTCACCTTCTTGAACCAAGGGCTAAAACCCCTTCTAAAACTCTCCAAAGGTAAACCCTAGAAATTTCATTTCAAACACTTCAATGAATTGGCATTAATTTAAGGGTTAGTATATTAATTGTAGTGTTTTGTGTTCATTGGGTGATGGGAATGGAGTGGGGCAACTCCATTCCCCACATGGCCGATTTGGGCAAGAAAGGAAGAAGGAGGAGAAATGAGAAAGAAAGAAGGAATTTAAAAGCTCAAGGTAAGAGCTCCTTCCTAATGTTAAGTTCTAATTGCATTAGAGTAATGGGAATGGGTGAACTAATTAAGAACCCAAAATAAGGTATTAGTAATGTCATTTTGGAAGTTTGAGTATTTGTGAATTAGTATGTGGTTTGTAGGCCTTGGAGCCAAGTATGTTGTGTATGAGTATTAGTATTGATGTTTGATGGAGTATTGGTGTATTGGGATGGATTTATATTGTGTTGATTGCTGGTAGGACCCTTGTAAGGGTGTGGCTAGATTAGGAATGAATTTGGTGAGAATTGATATGTGTGGCCAAGTAAGAAAAGTAGATGAATTATGGCAAAATTTTGGTAGGAATATGTATATGTATGGATGACTTGGTAAATGGGAAAACCAAGGTGTGTATTGGAGTTAGTAGAGATTTTAGTAGCTATAGAAGGTAGTGGTAGTGAGTAGTATGAGAAGTAAGAAGTACAAAATCTGTAGCAAGGTGTATTAATATGCATTGGAGAAGTTAGGAATGGTTAGTGTGCAAGAATTGGTAAAAAGAGTGTTGGTCTTGGGTATAGGTATTGCAATGGCTTGGAAATGTATTTGGAATGCTAATGGTGGCATTGGTTGAGAAGTAATGGATGGTAGAATGGAGTTCGAAAATCTGTAGCATAAGAGAATGAAAAACTGTTGAAAGTGTTAAAAGGAAGTGAGGAAATTGTATATATTGGTTGATGAATTTAGTAATGGGGTTGGTGAATGAATTGAGGTATTTAAGGAAGCCTAAATGGCACTAAAACATGTGGGATTACATGTAGGAGGATTGGGGAAACAATGGGTGAAAATGGGAAAGAAAAATAAGGTCTGTAGCAGTGTCCTGCTACCGTCTGACCCACAGCCTGGATCGGACGCTGGGTCGGACATGACTTAAACAACGAAAATAAATCTTTCTGGAACGGTCCAACCCAGGGCCGTGAGTCGGACATGCAAAAAAATTATGTTGTCGAAGTTTCTGACTCCGTCCGACCCAGAGGGTGAGTCGGACGTGGGTCGGACAGGGCTTGGGCAACAGACCCGAAACAATCTGGAATGGTCCGACCCAGAGGTGTATGGGTCGGACGGAATAGTGCTGGGTCGGACAGGGAGAATTTCAGAGGACGAGAATCTACTGGAATGGTCCGACCCAGGGCTTGGGTCGGACGCTGGGTCGGACGACCCATAACTTACAAAAAAAAAAACTATAGGATTATAACTAGTATATATATATATACCCACCTATACATATGTATATATATATATGTAAGTAAACCATGGATAAGTAAAGAAAAGAAAGTAAATTGAATATGAGTGTAAAGAATGTAAAGACTTAGTAAGTATGAATTAGGAAACATAAGAGTAATCGAATTAAGTTAATGATAGTTAGATTAATCATTCAATTGTATGTACATCCTAGGATTTGATTTGTGAACACCGGAGGAACGTTGGGATACAAGTATAGCGGTGAAAGGTATGATTTCTTCATGCCCTGTATCCTAATTTGGTTACCCCGATTTGTGTGCTTATTTGATCACCTAAATAAGATAAATGCATGAATCGGACTATATTGCACTTACCTGTGCGTGACTTATGTTGTTCTTGATGTTTATTGTCTTGAACACTAGTTTGTATAATTCATGAAACATATGAATGATAAGGAATGGTATTCGAATCTTGTATTGCACTTAAGTATTGTATTGTATTCTGTATAAATGAGTATTGAGCATTGTAATTGTGTATGTGGCTTGTATGAATGACTTCTGCTAATTCCTAACTACCTAACTCCTAACTTAAGTGAGTAAACTGGAATGAGTAGAAGTCCGATATAGCTTCGGCCACGCGTGAGGATGAGGAGACACAAGAGGTTGGATCCGATTCCTGACTCTTAAACTGGTCCGCGGCCCAAATCCCTTAAATGGGTAGCATCCCGGATTGGTGAGTCAAGTAAATCCCGGAGGTGGGACGGAGTAGTCCCAGGGCCGGAGGTCCCGACGACTTAACATGAGTAAGAGTAAGAGTAAGTAAGTATGTATGAGTATGAGTATGAGTATGAGTATGAGTATGTATGCGTATGTATGAAGTAATGAGTAAAAGAGTAATCTCCACCCAATTAACCCGGGTGGACCAATGAAGCTAACAAGTACTGTATACTGTGTACGTAATGAGCATGTGCATTCAGAAGAAGGTAAGTATGTATTGGATGGTTATATTGTATTCCTTGTATGTAATGAAGTGTATGTATGTATGCCTTGCGTAAGTATTATTGTATTGTGTGTAAGAGCATGTATGCATGTATGTTTGTATGAAAATGAACTGCATGTATTCGACCAAGTGGTCGGCGTACCCTCACTAGTACGCGGGGTATGCGGTTATCATGCGCAGCGAAAGCTGACCCCCTAGGGGGAACGTTTTTAGTGTGCAGGTACCCGAAGCGGATGTGGTCAAGGTAAGAGACCGGCGGCACACCCTTGTACTTAGGAAGTAAGTAGTTGTGAGGAATGGGTAGATGTAGACTCTTAGTGAGTATGTATGAACTTGGAAGAGATATTATAATTGTACAAGGATCCTAGTAGACTCGGTTAATACATTGTATTGTATGGATTATGGAGGAGTAAGTATTGATTGGAGCATTGTTGTATTTGATTGATAAATGGAGTATGTAATATAGATGTGTAGTACTCGGGATTCCGGTCCATCAGACCGATGCTGTATGTAGTAGCAGTAGCCTTGTTAGTCACGTGGGTGACTAACGGCATTGTATCACCCTCGTTATGTAAGTATGTATCCGCTGCGTGTATCTGATGTGTAAGGAGATTGGACGGTAAGCACAGCATTAATGGTAGGGTGTTACATTTAGCAGTAACTCTGAAATACCCCAAACCTTGCTATATTGTTTAAATACTAAACTATGATATTTAAAGGCTAAAAAGTGCCTTAGAAACATCAGTGTACAATTTAAACCATGGTGAAAACAATAAGTACCATAAATACAGTTTGAGCAAAAACATGCTCTAAGCTTGGAGTGAACTTGGTTGGGACCCAAAGAACCTACCAAGACTTGGTGATATTCAATTATGATTTAATAAGGGCTAAATAAGTCCTTAGGTAACCTTGGTAGACGATTAAACCAAACAAAACACAAATAAATACCTTAAAGTCAATATGGGCAAAAATGTGCTCTAAGCGTGGGATAAGTTTGTATAAGACCTAAAGGTCATACCTATACCTTAATTATATGTTAATGAACATATTAAACCAATTACCAAAGAAAACCAAGCTTGAAAACAAGTTAAAACACAAAATGTGCTTTAAGGAGTCTTAAAGCACATTTTTGAAAAATTGTCTTGTAAATGAGTTTTGAGTGGCTAAATGTCCATCATTACTCTTTAATTAACATGAGTACTACTTAGCATCACATTAGGAAGTCTAAATCAATGGGAAATCAAAAATTTCACAAATATGTGCCTTAGTTTGTGAATAGTAACCAAAATATGCTAGTTTATGACATAAGTCAATATAAGTAAGTTAATTGGTCAACAAAGACCAAACTACCCCTAAGTAGATGATGGGGGCCGGTTTTTATTGTGGTGAGTCACCACTCTTGCTAGTTTGATAAGTAAATAAAGATGACAACTAAAGTTTACTATTTACTTTATAAGTAAATATCTTGTAAAAGCAAGCTCTCATTTCATTCCTTCCTTTCCCACTCATACCCACCGTCTCCTACCTTCATTCTCCCAACTCCATCGGTTTTGCTACAGCAAAACCTCACCATCTCCAACTCCTTTTGCTTGTAACTCATGACTCCATGGTCCAAATTCAATTTCAAGACCACCATTCTTCTAGTTGGAGCAAGCTCTACACTTCTACCTTTTCAAATCTTCAAAAGCCTCATTTTGGTGCCATGGGGATTCACCATTGAAGGAGCTTGAGCTCATATTTTCATGCCTTGTCATTCTCCTTTGCTTCAAGGTAAGGAAAATCATAGAAAAACTTCATTCCCTCTTGTTTTTGTATGTGACCGAAAATCACCATTTGATGGTGTCTTCTCTTGTTCTTTCATAGCTCCATTTCAATCTTTAAAGGACAAGGAGGAGTCCTCTCTTGATGCTTATTCAAGCTCTCTTTTTATTCCATGGTAAAACAACTATCCTAAAGTGTATAGGCAATGTATATAACCTAGGGTTTGTAAATGAGTTTAAGCATGAAGCTTGAATGCTCATTGGTTTTACTTGTATATTGATTAGAACATTGACAAGTAACCAAGTCCTCTTGCCGATTTCCAAACAAGGAAGAACAAGAGTGTTCAAGTAAAAATCTTGAAGAAAAGAGGTAAATGTGCTAACCTAATGTAATTTAATTCCTAAGGGAAAATGAGCTTGTATTGCTTAATAAAATACCTAAGGAGCCAATGGCAACTGAGCTAGTAAAGTACTCATAAGGAGGTTGTTAAGGGCATATGAGGTGTTGTGTGTATTTGCTGGTCACAGGCAATATATATGTGGGAAATTCAGTGTTTAAGTTTAATGCAATTTAAGGGCCTAAGAGCCATGCAATTTAAGGGCATAAGAGCCAAGCAATTTAAGATTATGCACTATATTGTTATGTAGTGTAGTTTAAGGGTTTTGTTGTGTGTAAAGAACATTCTTTGTGAAGGTGAATGTCTTGGATGGGTAAAGGAGGAAAAATAATATGTTTGTGTGTAAGGAATGTGTATTAAGTGATTAAGTGTTTTTGGTTGTGAAAAGGTGAAAACCTAAGTGTTTTGGTGTAAGGTGATACAAGGGAAACTATGTCAAAATTTGGTTAATGAACAAGGAGTTTTAGGTGTTCAAAATGATGTTTGGTGACCTAGGTTGAACTAGGAATGATTAAGGTTTAAATTGGTGAAAAAGGTGAAATAAGGTCTTCTTAGGTGTTAAAATGCCTTGGGTGTTATCTTGGAGGATTTAGAATGCAAATGAGAGTTAAGGATGTTTCAAGCCATGGTGAGATTGTGTTAAGGATTTATACAAGTTTTGGTACCAATGAGGAAGTAAGGTGTTGTAAGGAAGATGTGTGAATTTGTGGAGAAAATTCTTGGAAGAACATAAAGTGTTTTTGGTGGGCTAAATAATGTGCGGGAACATGTTATAAACCTAAGGGGGAAACATTATAAGTGTTGGGCATTTTGGCAAGAAATGAGTAAGTGTTTAAGGGAGTAGAAAATAAGGTTCTTGGCACGTCTGAACTTCCGTCCGAACATGGACGTTCGGACATGCCCTGTTGCGCGTAAGTTTTCTGAGCTTCGACCAGTGTCCGAACTACCGTCCGAATTTGGAAGTTCGGACACACCTATCTCTATTTTCTGGTTTGGCCTCGAACAGTGTCCGAACTTGGGAAGCTCGGACGCATGTTCGGACATTCGTCAGTTTACACCCTTTTGAGTCTCGAACAGTGTCCGAACTTGGGAAGTCCGGACACAAGTTCGGACAAGGTGTTGTTTTGACCAAAAACTTTGTTTAAGGTTAGAAAATGATATCTAATGACGGGGATTGATAAGTAATGATGTTATAAGATTGTTAAGGACGTGTTAAGTGAGTTATAATGACAATTGAGTGGGTGAAAAGTTGTATTAAAATATAAAAGTAAAACAAGTTAAAATGTAAAGTTATATAACTGGTTAACGGGAGTAAGTCATGAACTTTAAACTTTTAACAATCAAGTTACCCCGATGTTAACGAAAGTAAATGTAATGTTACCAGTTGTTCAAAGATGTTACGAGGAACATGTGATGGCACGTTAGAGTGAAACCCCGGTGACAGGTATGGTTTTCTTGCAACCTGTGTCCTACCGGATTACACCGGCTTGTATGCCAATGTGTTTTCCTGTATGTTTGCCATGTTATAAGATAATTCATGAAATGAGTTTACGGTCGTTATTGTTGTTGTGTGTTGCGTACCGATACCGGTAACCTCGAATGCGCGTGAAAGGCTAGTTAACCATTATTAGGTAAACATAAGAGAACGGTATCCGGTAATAACGTTTCCAACCGAAGGAACGTTCTAACCACGGCTATGCGTGAGTTAGTTATGTGTTTGTTTGTGCGTGTTAATATGTTCACTTCCCTTGTGTGTGGATAACTAGACTTAACCACCTGATTGTGAATTAATGTACTAAGTCCAATAATGAGACTTCTAACAAGTGCTAACCGGGGAGTGAGGAGTCCGGTAGTTCCGGCCACGCGTGTGAGTATGGGGGTCGTTGTCATATCAGGTTCGATCCTCTCTGTATGTTATGGTTGTTTTCCTTTTTGGGTTTACAACCTTCCCTTTAGCTTAACCAAGGCTATTTTACTGACTCACGTCGGGCCACAGGGGCATAGTATGTTTGTTCGGTGTGCTTGGATTACTATATCCGACGCACCTTGGTGTTAAGTTATCCGTTCATTTAACGAGACGGTAACGAGTTATGTAACGAGCTTATCATGAGTTTGGCAACATTCTCTAGGCTCTACAAGTGAACTGACTATGTTTGGGCCGGTTCGTAAAGGGAACCGTTCTCGTTATGTTATGTATTATTGTTGTGCTGCAATTCTTATTGCGATGTGATGTTATATGTTGTTAAGATGTGGAGTATGTGGATCATGGATATGAATTCCAGTTTATTGTAAGAGGCGTTTAAGGATAACCCGATTGGTGGGTAAGTGTCGTCTATTAAGGAAATAGCTCCATTAAAGGAGAAACACTCTAGGGGTTAAAGATCACAATGAGTGATTTATTAAGTGTAGATGTGTTGGCTGTTTTATTGAGCCATTGTTGTGCAGTGTAATGTGTTGTGTATTTGTAGTTTACGTGCATGATTTAAATATAATCAACAGCATGCTTAGACGACAAATAGTTGTGCGTGGCCCGGTAGCATGCGGGCTGCGGGATTACCATACCAGCAAAGGTGCTGAGCCCCTGGGGGGCCACCCTTTCTCTTCTTCTTCCTATTTAAGGTACAAGGAGCTGGAAGCCGTTCGAGAGTAGGACGGGGTAGTCGTTTGTACATGGGTAGCCATTTAAACTGTTTACGTATCGTAGGTGTAGTAAGCCCGAAATTGTTATCGGCATCAGTTTGTAAATACTCGGTACAGTTGGAAGGCTTATGTATGTTGGTTGTTGTTAATGAAAAGATATAGTAATGTACAGTTGCTCGGGAATCTAGTCCATCAGACCGTTACAATGTATATGTAATAGCCTTGTTAGCCACGTGGGTGGTTAACGGCGTGTAACACCAATGAGTTAAGTAATGTGATGAAGTAGGTTTTCCGCTGCAGTTAGTTGATAAGTGTGTTGTTGTTGGATGGGGTGTTACAAACTCAAAAGAACTAAGCTTATCATCTTTCTCCCTCTGTACCTTCTGTTAAGGTGATTATATCTTATCAGTGTTCAGATAGACATGCACAGGTAGAAATGCACAGGTAGACATGCAAGCAAAGTATTATAAGGGTACTACCAGATAAGACTAGGAGTCCGAAACTTTTAGGTCCATCATCCAAATTAAAACCAGGCAACTGTAATATACTTGCATGGATGATCAAACTCCACCTCTTTAAAAAATCAACTTTCAAGCATCTCAATAAAGCACATGAAGCATAATAGTTCAACTACCAACCCAAGGCATAAATATGAAAACAGAACATCAACTAGTCCATTTATGGCATAAATATGAAGCCAATATAGATGATAAATCAGTAAGCAGAAAGGAAACCTAATGAATAGGAGGCTACATATGTTTATCAATATAGGTCTGAGATGGATTACAAGCAAAACTTAATTTGCAATAAAATACACAAAAACAGAGAGCCAGTCATCATCACACTCTACATGTCACAATGCATATAAGATCTAAGAGAAGTGGCATTGGTAATAATACAATTCAGTTACAATGAATGTCGATCAGAAAAATATTCAAAAACACAAATTAGACATAAGACTAACATTATCAATTTATATACTCGAAAACAACATATGTCTAAAGAAACTGTATTAACATATATACATTAATGGTTGATAAATTGTTAAAGATATAGATATTGAATTATTTATAAATATGTAAATAGTCAACTGATATGCTTAATGACAATATTCGTAATTTGGTCTTATTTCTAATAATATTAATTATAAACTGTAAGCTTATGTACTGTACCTGTAGTGATCTCCTTTCCGACATCTTCCTTATCTCACAGAGAAAGTCAATTCCACTGGTATCAATTGTTGAGATTGGTGTAATTTTATCCAAATCAGTGAGTCAGTTTCTTAGGAAAGAAGAATCAAGCTAAGCTAGTGAAAGAGATATTAAGTATTAATTCTATATTCAAATTTGCGCATCTATTTAGTGAAGTGCAAAAATAGATGATTAAGAAGTGCAAAAATAGATACTAAATTACACCTAGGACAGAGAGATCAGAGATGGATGAACTAACATTTCACTGGAGCTGGGACCTCATTATCCTTCTTTGTCAGTGGAATTGATTTCTCATTCAAATTCTTGTTTTCAGGCACAACAGATGTTTCAGGTTTTGAATCAGGCTTCACACCAGATTCCGCTCCTTGGATTCCTTAAAACAAATTTAATGGATACTTAAATGAATACGATATAAATCTATGTAAACAGGACGTGTATTCAAGACAATAAAATAAATGGAAAGAACCAACCTTGCTTACTTCACCGTTAGTTGTAGTCTTGCTCTGTTCCCGATCCTTCCATCATGAAATATGCTCAAGCCATGGGACAAACTGTTCAACATGGGAAACATTTATAATCAGAGATCAAAGTTAACTACATTTTGAGATTTCAAACATTAGATGATTACATGGTTGCCTAGCTCATCATATTCATACTTGTTGGCAGAGATGAACAAAGGCATGAAAAGTATGAATAATCTGCACAATTTGTTACGCATGGAGTTTAGTGGCAGCCCATATACAAGAATCTAATCAATATACAAAGTGTCATTTAGAAAACCTTGGATACCCGACTTGATGAATTTCCTGCCTGATGGATATATGCAATTAGAAACAAATACTCATATATATTATGTCACTAGGAATTCGCTTAGTTGAGTGAAAAATAAATGATGCTCAATAATTCTTTTACTAATGTACATATAAAAATCAGAAGGTTTTAGTGAACAACAATCAGAGACTGATATTATCTGAAGTAAATATACATATTAAAACTTATAAGTTCGTGCTGCAACCACTTGCAGTAATATTCATCTGACGGTACTGATGGTGGTAGTGGTGATTGTAATAATGATCACTACTACTTCTTGAAGATGAAGACAAAGATGAAGAGATTGAATATTGATCATGGTGGAAATAACTATTACTCATCATAAGAAGGTGTTTAGCAAGTCTTCTCAGTTCCAGTAAAACGCATTTTGTTCCTTCAATCTTTCCATATCGAGAGAGATGAGTAGTAATCTGTTGTATCTGTGTTGCTGTTAGTGTTTTAACTCCGCCTGTATACATCTCTTCTAGTATCATCAACTGTTCTGGTGTTGGACACCATCTTGTTGATCGTCCTGCTGCTACTGATGGAGATATTCTAGTATCAACAACAATTAGTATATATATAAAATGCATGAGAATCATCACCAGCAAGCCAGCTAGAAATTAAGAGTAGTACATACATATAATTAATATGTATCATACATACCACCATATCTTCTAAACGTACGAGATGCCAGGCTTGAACCGTGTACTCCACTTTCTTGCAAAATGTCTTGAATTCATTCTTACTTGATTCATCTTCTACTAACCTGGGAAGCGAGGATTTGAACACCCGTAAACTTAACATCCCAGCTGAATTCAGTAATGGACCAACTAGCCCCACCAAGACTGACTCCGTTCCCCACCACATAACTCAGAGTATTTCTTCACTACTCGGATACTTTCATCGTATTTCCCTCTATACTTGTCTGCAAACTTGAACAACTGTTTTAATTAACCAACCAAACACACACACAAGCGCGCGAATTATTAAATTAATTCAAGTACTATATACCTAGTCATCAATCAATTAGTGTACTGTACTGTACAAGATATTAGAAATTAGCAAGACATTGATGTCAAGGAATTCCTCCATCAGCAGTATTTGTTCGGGTCACCAGTTGCGTTTTAGAAACAAAGGAGGCAAGGAAAGAAAAAGTAACTCTCCATGCTATATTTCAGAGAAGCAATGGAGCGGGTGAACCTGCAAAATCCCTGTGTTCTGCCATCGATTTGCTTCTCTAAGCTCTTTATCTTCTTCGTTGCATCTTTTTCTCCTCTAAAATCCCTTGTCAACCTATGTTGGGTGTACTGGCGTTCATCCACCGCATCTGAGAGAGAAGCATCCACGGCCTCTGACCACTTAATTAACCTTTTAGCGTCCAACCCCTTACCCCTCATCAAGCCATTAAGCTCGTTCATTACCTCATACCGAAGCTCTCATGCTGTCGACTTCACTTCATTCATAGACGCTTCTACGTCGTTTAGGGTTCCCTTTGAAGAACGAACATCTTCAATTGCCTTCAATTCGACCGAAATTTTTTGTAGCAGCCTCCTGGTGTATCCTGAATACTCGTGCTTGTTTCCTTCAACGTTTTTCTCTACCGCTTTCGTAGATGATAAGTTGTTGGGGTTGGATATAGGGCTCGATCAAAGAGGAGAAAGGGTATGATAAGTGAGATTAGAAGAGCAGAAGAAATAAGTAGTTAAAAAAATAAAACATTGACAAAGGAGGCAAGAAGGAGAACGCGCCTCTCTTGTAATTGGTCAAGAGAGGCAACTCAAAGGAGGCACCTCAGTTATTACGGATCAACGGAGGCAACTAATATAAGTTGCCTCTGTTAATCATATCTAAACATGCGCAATGGAGGCACAAAGAAAATCTTGCCTCTGTTGGTCTTATCTATAGAGGCAACCATATAGTCGTCTCCAATGATCTTGCACGATGACAGATCACAAGTTACCAAAGGAGGCATTTAGTTAACATCGCCTCCATTGATTGTACATACGGAGGCAACAATCTAGCTCGCCTCCATTGACTAGATCATCAGAGACGACAATATATCTCACCTCCTTTGATTAGATGAAGTGAGGCAAGTTGTAGGTTGCCTCCGTTGATCTTAGACAAGTTGCCTCCATTGATAAACAATGTTGTAGTGTTAGGGCTTTAATTCTTCTTATTTTCATAACAATTCATGTCATATTTCTCACTTTTTTTTCTTATATTTATGTTTTGATGTGAACTGATACATTTTATGTGTCTAATGTAGAAAAAGTCTAAGAAATGCATTCATCATCTCATAAGGATTACAACGCAACACAGTGATATACATATACTTATATATAACATTGACATGATTTAATCGTGAACGCTTTTCAGCACATGACGTTAATCATCATTCCCTTGGTTACATTAATAATTATAATTGTCACCATCTTATAGTCATGACTCACGTATATGGGATTTAGGGATGCAAATTCCGCTCTCAAAAGCACTCTTGAAGAGAAGATGCAAATTTTAGTAAGAAATGGAGAATCAATAATGTTTTGGTATGATAGCTGGTCACGTACAGGTTGTCTGCGAAGTAAGTTCCCACGTCTCTTTTACCTAAGCCTGCAACATGAGTGTACAGTAGCTCAGATGGGATATTAGGAAAATGGAAGCTGGCGGTGGGACTTCCAGTGGAGGTGTAAGCTTTTCACTTATGAAGAGGAGCTCCTTGTTCTATTGATAGGCTTGTTAGATGTCGGACCGTGCTCTCAGCAGTCGGATTTATGCGCATGGAGGTCTGGTGGTAAAGGCTCTATTGTCAAAGATATTTCACTCTCGTTGAATAATGCAACTGCAAAACTCCTGGTTCTTTAGCTGATATTGATCTGAGAGCTATATGGAAAGGTTTGTGTGGGCCTAGGGTGGTGATGACCTTGTGGTTTACACTTTTGAGAAGGTTAATGACTATAGAAATACTCTTTGAGAGGAATGTTGTCCCAATTGGTGGGAGTATGTGCCCTTGGTGTAATAGAGTTATGGAGAGTGTGGAGCATGTCTTGTTTCATTGCTCGAAGATAAAAAGGACGTGGGAGCTCCTTCTGAATTGGTGGAATGTTTCGTTTGTCTTCAAAGAAAGGGTTAATGATATATATAATGACTGGTTTTTGGTCCCCTTTACGAGCAGCGCAAAGCGAATTTGGAGATCTACTTTTTGTGATGGAGTGTATTATGAGTGGATGCATCGTAATGAAGTGATTTTTCGTGGAGAGGCTTGCAATGTCGAGCGTACCGTGTTGTAGACCAAGCTTGGGGTATGGCGCTGCACAAAGATTTGGTGGAAACATTTTCCCCTATCATGTAGTGCATTTGAAGGAATTGTATCTCTACATGAGTATTTGTAGTAGGTTATGGGTGTCATGTCTAGTATGACAATGGGTGAGTCGTGAGACTGTTTTATGTTTGCACAGATTGTTGCGAGCAAGCTATTGTTCTTGTTTTCTTACCTAGTCGGATCATAGGTTGTAATCGGATGTGGGGGGTACTCTCCCCCCCCCCCCCCCCGAGAATTTTTCCCACTGGGTTTTTTCTATGGAGGTTTTAATGAGGCCCGAGCATAACCCATTCGCCTGGTTCTCCAGGATCACTTAATAAATGGTTGATGCCCAATTATAAAAAAATGTATATGGGATTCAACCACTTATATCACATGCACTCACATACTGGATTCACGTGTTACTCTTGGTAATTCATCACCGGCATTGAAACAAAAGGGTTCACAAGATGTACGCTGCGTTTTCGAAGAACTAAAAAAGATTAGATAATTTTGATGAGTGCTGCTGTATATATAAAATGAGATTTAGGGTTCAAAGAAAAGATACCCACACCACGCCATAGACTGCGCTGCCAACAGAGAGGCAGTAGCCTCTCGGCTCTGCATC
This sequence comes from Limonium bicolor, assembly GCA_023374045.1. Classification (NCBI taxonomy): domain Eukaryota; kingdom Viridiplantae; phylum Streptophyta; class Magnoliopsida; order Caryophyllales; family Plumbaginaceae; genus Limonium; species Limonium bicolor. The sequence goes on along the minus strand of CM041781.1, from coordinate 249,062,438 downwards.
TCTCTCTCACACCCACACAAGTCCACCATTGTTACACCCCACACTTCTGGCAGAGGATTAATGTAGAGACACGTGATGATGGAAGGTGGAACGGAGTTCTTCTAACAGAGTTTCTTCTTCCCTTTTCTTTGATCTGCTCAATATGTTATTCCTTTGTTGTTTTTGTTATTTTTAGCATCATGTTAGCATAGTTAGTTTAGCTCCCCGGACTGGGGTAGCAAACTAGATCTTTATATTTATTTTGTAATCCTTTTACTAATTCAATAATGCAGTAGTTTAATTCCAATTCTTCATGTGCTTTAATTCTCTAGCTAATTATTAAAGCTATATTTGTAGTTTTCTAATCAATATGCGAGAGCTGAGATAGATAACAAGACATATGAATTAAACCTGATTAACGAGTAGAAGCGTGATCCCGCCTATAGGTTAATCGGTCTCAAATAAAAACTGTTCTTTATGCGACTAGTTGTGTCTGGATTAGAGCATTAGTCTGCTGCTAGTTCTAGCAACTGGTTATGATTCGTTAAACTTAGCCGTTGATGAATTAATTATAGATTCTAAGTTTATTGCAGAATTAGAGAAGAGTTTATTAATAAATTATAAGTGAAGGTTTGCAGAACAATCCGGGGTGCTTGCTTTTATTTAGAGTTTTACTCTTTATTTATTTACTCAGTTTATTTTAATAGTTTTATTATTTTATGTTAGTTTGTTGAGTCATTATTTTTATTAAATTAAGCAAACCTGAAAAAGTGATGTTTCCTGTTTTCTTAGTTTAGTTTCTCAGTTAGTAAATAAATTGTCAATAAATTGAACGAGGTCCCTGAGATCAACAACCCTCACTTAATTCACTATTCCTTAAAACGATAGGTACACTGCCTAGGTAGAAGTATAATAACACATATTTCTGCTACAATCTCAAATGAATTAATAGATTATTTATAAAGTATTGTACTCATGTTGTTGGAATATTATGGATTTGGATTATATGATTTCCTAAATGAGGCTTAGTGTTTTCAAATGGAAAACCTAGAGTAATTAAATGTTAATCAACTTATGGTGTATTGGTGATTTCAAATAGGAAAATATGTCTGATTGCATCCAGTTTTTATGTCATGTTAATGGAAAAATTATACACGGGTTAAACGGAGCAAATTATGAGGGTGGGAAAAAGAAGGTCGTGTTATATGACATCAATTACGAGCAGCTTATTTCTGAGATGAGTAGTGTCACTACCCCTGATTTGTTTGATAGTATACCAAAAGAGCAGTGGAAATTCACATATGATGATGAGCATCTATTTGGAATGATGACTACAAACTTGAGTGGGAGTTATAACACAGTCTTAATTGGTGCTAGAAACCTGCCTATTGTTGCAATGGTAGAGAAGACCTTTTATAATTGTGTCAAATACTTCGACACTAGAAGGGGTCAAGCATTGGCAGCTGTGGCTAGAGGAGAAGTGTATGCTGGTTGGGCAACAGAGAAACTACAACGATGAAGACAATCGGCTTATGCTCACAGCGTTACGAGATTCGATGGGCCTAGCAAGTTGTTTGAGGTCAGCACTGCATCAAGAGCATCAGTGTATGGGTCAAGGGTGGCAACCGACACACCGTGAAGCTGAGGGATGGTCATTGTACTTGCCAGAAATGACAAACTTTTAGGAGTTCATGCTCACACGCATATGAAGCTGCTGCTTTCATACATATGGACATCACCACTCTTATGGGTGTGTGGTACACTTGGCAGAAGCAGCTCAGTATGTACAACCGACTCTTTGTCCCATTCGGTGACCAGCATTCTTGGCCTCCGTCAAATTGTCCTATCATTCTTCCTGATCCATCTCGTGTGCGAGGAAATGGAAGACCTGTGTCCACTGGTATCCATAATGAGATGGATTTCAAGGAGCTGAAGAAGAAGAAGACTAGGTTTACCAAGTGTGAGCAAGAGGGGCATAATGAGAGAAGCTGTCCTAATAAGAATGTTGCTTTGTGTTGATTTTGTAGTCTTATTTAATTAGTGTTGTAGTTGGATTTATTTGTGAAACATGGGTTTTGATAAGTTTCATTTGCATATTAGGACGATGATTGTTCTCTTTCAAAAGTCGCATACATTTTTTTGTTTAAATTCAATTATTAATATATTTGAATACTTGTTAATAAATATTCAGCCACCCATGGATCCCGGCCCAACGTCAGGCTCTATTATTAGACATTAGTGTAGTCATGAATCCACGTCCATGTGGGATGAGAATGAGTACCTGGTACTATATTGTTATTGGTTTGAGGGTAGTTTACGCCGTGGCTCGCAGGTGCCTTATGACGATAAGATGCAACCGTATTTGGAGGCGTTAGAATTCTACGGTGTTGCCAAACTAGCGTTCATCTTGTTGGATTGGCATTTGATCATCACGCCAGTAGAGAAATGGTGCATAGAGACACATACCTTTCGTATCCAATGGGAGATACTACCGTGACTTTAGATGACATAGCCTTGTTATCTACTCTGCCTACAAACGGTTAAACGGTGACTAGTACACATAGAGATTGAGAAGCATTGTGTGACGACCTTCTTGGAGTTCGACCCACATATCTCGGCCATCACAGCAGGATCAAGCTCACTTGGTTGGGTACGTTTAGTGCTGCCCTATGATACGGATGAGGTGATAGACGAGGCACACTAGACCGTACATACTCATGCTGCTCGGGGGAACCATATTTGTTGATCAGTCAGGCAACCAGGTCCTCCTGAAGTTCTTGCAGCTCCTGTAAGACTTCAATGTGGCTGGTCAATACATCTGAGGGTCAGCCTATCTTGCATGGTTATACCGGCAGTTGTGCCTGGCGTATGATGTTGAAGACAGTGGTATTGCTGGCACACTAGTGATTCTATAGATCTGGGAGTGGGAAAGTTTTCTTTACATTGCTTTTATCCATCGTCCCACCCGTCTTGTACAGCCATATGCATTTCTTCCGCTTGCTGCTCGTTGAAATGTTGAGTTTGATGTGACTAGCCACTCTACGCATGTCCTTACACACTATAGAGAGGTACTTGACAGGCGGACTCTGAATTAGGTTAATGTCTTCCTTTTTAAAGTGTTATTTGTTGTACTTGTATGCTTTTGATAACATAGTGTCTCTAATATATTTTTTTCCTTCTTTTAGATTGTCTGGCAGACGTATGCGGAGAAGATGATCTAATCCTTGCCTGCATATTGCTTGGCTGGTCGTCACATTGCACAATCTCGTGTGCCACTTACATGCTTTTATATAGTGGAGTGGCATCTCCCATATCGTGTGATGCGCTAGTTTGGTGGGATCCAGTTGCCACTGGCCGATCCCAACACAGACGGGGGGAGGGGGGAGGGGTGGGGACCGGGATAGACCTCCGTAGCATAAACTTGAAAGGCTAGATGGATTTCAACTAGGTCACTCACCATTCAAACTACATCGTCATGTGGAACTAGTGTGTAAAGAGGGTGGTTGAGCTTCGCTGAATGATCCTGGTGATGCATATGATGAGTGGTTCAGTCGCAACGCAATGAGGTACATTAGGCGCACCAGAGCTTTGTTGGGTACATGGTGATTAAACTTTATTGTCGGTTAATCAAGATATATTTTTGCCCATCATCATGTGATAAATTGTTGTGCCTGGGGAGATCACAAGTGAGCTCATTAGCATGCTTGAGGCGATGCAAGTCAACGAAACTCTTACTAGACTACGGGTGATGAGGGACAAGTACTATAACACGCATCATGTCCTCCCACGGCCAAAACAGGTCCCTGGAAACGTCCCTGCTGATCAAGCTGTTGACCATGAGCCAGAAGAACAAGATCAGGGTGGAAGACAAGGGTGTGGTCGTCGTGTGCGTGGTCGAGGAAGACGTTCATGTGGTCGAGTTGTTGAGCTAGACCTTTGACAAAAGGGTAATGCATTCAACATCACCGCTAACATGCCCATATCTCAAGTTGACAATGATCCGACGCTGCAGGTTGACACCATTGGGTTTGCTTACTATGGAAGCAGCTCAAGCGTTCACTTGACAACATCTTCCGGTGTTGGCACGAGCATGGATGTTGACTATTTAACGCCTGTGACATACCTTGGTTTGTGTTCCACTTCTACCCATTGGAGCCCCTCTTTAGGGATAGAGATCCCTAACATCACCATTATGTAGGAGATCTTAGTGGTCATGCACTTGATCCTAGTCTCGCATCAGTGGTTGAGAATTTTGAACCCAGTGGGACTAGGACTTATGTTCGTCGTAGACGTAGATGACATAGCTTTGTATTTTGTTACATTTCATAAACAACTGGAGTTAAGGATTGTATAATTATCATTTATGTATTTCATTTTGTAAACAATTAATATTTGTGTAAGTTTCAATTTATTTCATTTATGTTATGTTATGTTTGTGTTGAAGTTGTGGATTATTGACAGGTGCTGAGCAAAATGATTATGTGGAAGTTGGCAATATGTACAGGTTGTGTTTTGCTCGATAGTGGTGCTCCAACATTTAGAAATTTTGTAAAGTGTTTTAAACATGTAAAGAGACGATTTCATAATGATTTCTATAGAAATTGTCTCTTCAAGAGACGACTTTTAAAGTTGAAAGCGTTTCTTGGGAAGACGATTTCATAAATCATTTTATCAAGAGACGGTTTCATCCTTTCTCTAGAACACTGACCTCAGATGATGACCTAAGGAGAAATCGTCTCTTCACGAGACAATACTTCTAGAAGAAATGAAATCGTCTCTTCTTAGGAGTATTATTTTAGAAATTAGTTTTGATTAGAGGTTAATAAGGGGAATAAGAGAGAGGTTGTTTGGGATTTGTTTTCATTACTAGAGTTTTTGTACCGTGATAAACCACTAGCTACGAAAAGCCTTCATTTGGCGTGAGTTCAAATCCCCTTCCCCTTATTTTTGCTGCCCTTAGATGAATTACTTTTCATCTTATTTCTTTCTTGTTTTTCGTTCCTAAATTGTAAAAGTCGAAAGATGTGTTCAATCGATATTAAGGAGTTCGTTCCACAGGAGATTATGTTCCTGATTCTAGCTAGGTTACCGGTAAAACCCCTCTTCTGATTTAAGGTCGTTTATAAAAATTGGTATACGATAGTATCAGATCGGTACTCCAACTAACTCTACAACATTATCTAGCTTAAGAATCTGATGATGTTTGTCGAGGTTGCTGCGGTACCCACATCAAGATCAGGGTTGCTATGCGTGGAGCATTTGAAGGGGCTTTTAACATTTCATTGGATTTCTTGAAGGAGAGGGTTAAAATTAGGGCTTCTTGCAACGGTTTGTTGGGTTGCTCCAGCATACCCAGTAAAGGTGTTATTACGTCTATAATCCGATGACGAGGGAGTTTAGGGTGCTTCCTTGATGCAGAGAAAGACCTAGGACCAGATTTCACCTACATGGAGAAACAACTTTGGTTGGCATAGCTTGTCATGTATGGAGCGACCGATTCAATGTAGCCTTGGCTGGTTACCAGCGCATGTTTAGGCAGGTTGGGGATGGAACATTTTTATCTATGATATATGATTCATGGGCTAACAAGTGGAGGAAACTTGTGCTTAGGCGGGATGAGCAATTTACCCCTATGAACAAGAACCATGTTGTTTACTCAAATGGGAGGGGGTGCATTGGTTAACCGATAGTTTTTCATGCATGTTGGTGCTGGATTTGACAAAAGAAGGTGGTTGGAGGAAATTGTATTTTCCAAGTCATATGTGTTGTGAGTCTGGTAAAAAGATCTACTTGTTGGAGCTCAATGGGTGTGTGTCGGAAGTTCAGATATCAGATTCCTGGATGAGCACTTGGGTGTTGTAGGACTATGAGGCGGAATAATGGAGGATGGTGGATAGGGTGAGCCTCAAATGTATAAGAGAACTTGCTCTTACTATGTATCCAACAAACCAAAATGGTGAGTATATATTTTTGGCCACTCACTAGCAGATACTGGTTTATGTTAGGAGTAGTAGGGTCTGGAAAGAAATGTATTCGGTAAAGAACAACATGGCATTGCCTTTGTGCTTTTCATCCCATGCTTTTCGAAGCACATTATGTTTGTGAAGATAGGAGATTGTGAGCTACATTTCATTTGGTGACTATATATTTGTACTGATTTGTATTAGAAATTAGGGGGCGATTGTTTCAAGCGGGGGAAACGGAATGGAATCAGGAAAGGGAATGAAGAGGAATAAAAAATAATTCCCTTTGATTTTTCTGGTTGTTTGTTTGAGTTGGGGAAAATGAAATAAATAATTGGTCAATGGCCACTGGTCAGTGGTCAACAACTGCTGACTGCCGGTCAACGACCATTAATTATCGGTCACCATTCACCAGTCAATGGTTATATGTTGCTGGCCAAAGTGTTCTGGGGAAAGGGAATCACATTCCCTAGTAGAGGGTGGGGAATCAAGATAGAGGGTTTTGGGGTAATCTCATACTCTTTTCCTTTCCTAAAAATAGGAAAAACTAGCTTAACAAACAGTAAGAAAGGGAATCATTCCAAATCCCTTTCTTGATTACCCCATAACAAACACCCCTCTTGGAATAGCTCCTGTGCAGTAAGCTAACACTGCAAGTGTAGTAAAGAACTCAGTGATAATGCAAAGTAACCATGATGTCACTTTTCCTTTTTCAAAGAAAAAAATGAATTGTATATTATTACAGTCTTTGAAAGTATGTTGTTGTTTATATTTTGCATCATACTATAGGATGAAAAGAAATATAAGGAAACAAATTACAATCTCGAGATGATGATGTAGAAGCCTACTTTGGTTAATTACATTAGGGATACAAGTTTTTTGGACTTGCAAAACGTTGGATTAAAGCAGACAATACAACGTTAGTGCGTTGGTCAAAGATGAAGACCTAAAACTCATGCTTTTTGTTATTGTTTGGTGGGTTTACAATTGCTCTAGAGAATCTGGTTTGAAAATAAAGGGTGATGGTGTTGTTGTTGCTATGAATTTGGTCGTTTATATATGTTTTGAGTTGTTGGATAAGAGAGGAGAGCACATGAAAGAAAGATTAGGCGATCCAAATTATCCTTCTCTTGAGTTGTTAAAGATGAGTTCGGGCTATGTGGCCGCTTTCAAAGATTGAGTTGCCACTTTTGAAGATTGAGTTAGCAATCTACTATTTGTTGAAAGGTATTACATTCCGGCCTATATATATCGGTAACATTTCAAGCAAATCAACTACTTACAACATCAATCTTATTCATAACACTTACTTCCGATCATGAAATTCCCTTGTACCTTGTTCCTTCACTATATCCTTATTATAATGGTTTTTGTTTCAAACCTACCACATTTTATACTTAAATAAGTCTTCAAAACCCTAATAACCCGACTTCTGTGGAACTGTAAACCAGTGTCAACAACGCGCTGGAAGATGTCATACAAACTTATTTTGCTCATACAATAATTTGCAGAGAGTTGTTCAAATTTTTAGAGCCATTTTGGAGCCATATATCCATAACAACCAATAATGATGTTCGAATGATGATGACTAACTTCGAGGTTAGCCTTGATGTCATATGTATGATGAAATTAGTGATAAAGTACAAACCTTCTTTGACTCCGACATCAAACGAAGATACCATTGACAACAAGTGTGATGATTCTGAATTTGAGTCAAGTGAATTTATCGTACCTTTCAAAAACTATGAAGAGATTGAAGGATATGAAAATGATGAATCAACCGATGACAATGACAACTAAAGTACACGTTCAAGGTCTTTTTGACAAACTGTGCAAATTGTTGTTTCTTCCATAGTTTGGTTAAGTTTTCTGTTACTTCACTTGTCTCCAAATGCAATGAAAATTGGTAAGGTATTAGTCTAACATTCATGCAAGTTTCTATTAAATGTTAGAATGTTTGGAGTACGTACACATGTTCAGTCGAGTACAACAAGATCCTCCAAAAGTAAATTATTAAAAGAGAGCAAATGATCATTTTATTCCATTGTTTGGTTGTTTCGTTTAGTTTTCTGCCAACTCCTCAATCTTCAAATGCAACGAATATTGATAAGAGATCAATGTAACATCAAGGCCTGTTGCAAACTAACTTTCGTAAGATTTGGAATACGTTTACATGTTCATTTGAGCATAACAAGATAACCTAAAAAACAATTTTAAAAAATTGCAGATTGTTTTTTTCATTTTCCCTGTCACCTTGAAAATTGAAAAAAGAATAATAATCACATGTCAAATAATACATAAGAACCTGAATTTATCGAACAAAACATCCCAATTTATGGGGTTTTCAAATAAACACTGAAGCAGACTCAAGTAAAGGCGTGTCTCTAGGGTGCATTGTAGCAGCTCAGCTAAGGGTGGTTTCTAAAAAATTGGACAGAAGCCACTGGAGCGCTTTCTGAAATTATAGTCAGAAACGCCCATATATAAGAATTTGATAAAATTGGGTCTAACACTAAAAAGAAAATCAACATACAAAGGTTTACATTTGTTTATGTTGCTCAATTGGCCCTTCGAGCTATTGTTAAATGTTGTTTTTATCATCACAACGTCACCCCGCAAAAGTGACCTGAATCTAATAAACTAAACTAAGCTAACTTGAATTCAAAATTTGACACCATAATAATTCAAATATCCAAAAAAAGTCCGAATTAAACCAAATTAAACGGAAAAAAGATCAAACTAAAATCACCCAAACTGAAGCTATCTGACCAAAAGTCACCTGAACAATACCAATGCCACTAAAATCTCAATTAAGACTTAATACATGCATCGTGAAAGAAATAACATAAAGTGTTCTTTCACCTGAAAGTCACCTAACACGAGTTACCCGAACCACTTTGAATTAACACAAAATATCACAAAATTTTAACATAAGAATAACCAAATGTACCTCATCTAACCAAACTTAAACTAAATATTAAACAACATATACTGACCTAAACTAAAATGATCCAACTTAAAATCCAAACAGGGTTAATCAAGCCCTTTTCCATACGGTTTTATACAGTAGGATATTTTAACTATTAATTTTATATATATTTTATATTAGTTTTCAGGAATATAGGAAGTAGAAAGATAAGAAAGAAAAAATAATAAGTTAGCTAAAAAATGTAACCTTACAATAAATTAAGCAACTGATGCTTTTTGTTCTTACAAACCTAATTCCTTTTTCAACTGTGCGAGCATGGCTTCAATTTCATCAATACTCTCTTCTATATTGTCGTCGTTGTTACTAGCATTACCTTTACCAGGTTGCCTCAGTGTTTGAGAAAAATCCGTTTTAGCACTTGTGTCTTCTTGGTCACTGATATTCAGTTCCTTCTCCAAAAACTCAACAAAGTCTTCGCCAATTTCCTGGTGGGAAGTCACCAAGAGAACGAAAAGTAATTCACCTTTAGATTTTTCTTGACTTAAACAGTATGATTGATCAAATATCCAGTGTCTCTCACCCAACATGTTTTTAACAGTCAAATGGGTGATTATATTATACTTGGTATCTGCTTTTCAGTTCCTGGGATGATCAGAGTATAGAAAGAGTTTAATCGCTCACCGCTAATTCCTCCCACAAGCTCTTGGGTTTCCCTTGCGAAGCAGCACTTGATTCCCAATTTTGAAATTCTTCATGAAGATCTTTCAGAAAATCTCCTGCAAGACCATTACAATGTTCAAGTACCAATGAAATTTGCAATACGAATACCAAAAGCCAGGAAGAAACCACAACAAAAGTTCAAGCTAGATTATGCTCAAAGAAACAAATATTTGCAAGTCCTCATTGGTTAATGAGAAATCTACCTATTGTCATGTGAACATCCCTCAAAAATTCACCTGCAGGACCAAGTTGTTTGATTAACTCCTTTTTCATAGGGGTAGGCAAGAGGAGCATCTCTAGAATCCCACCAGCATTTAGGGTTTGGTTTATGGAAATGTCTTTTTCTATTGAAGTTTGAGAATTGATTTCATATACTTTCAAGGGTAACCATAATAAATGAGCAACCGAAGTGTATGCCTGTTACTACCCAAAAATCATCTCCCTGATCAAGAAGTTGGAAGTTTGTAATTTTAATATCTTATAAGCACTGAATACATACCAAATCCATAGAACTCTTCCTCCTCTTGCTGGGTCTGGTTTCTTCCAGCAGTGGAATATGAAGAATCATATCTTTCCTCGCTAGAGTCATATCTCCTTCGAGCCTCAGAGTTGAGCAATGTATTATACGCATGTTTTACCCTCATAAATTTCTCCTGGGCATTTGCCTGCATATTGCCACTGATACAAATTAACGAGGTACTACCGGATTTAGCTGAAGTCGAACAAATTAATGTTGAAACATAATTTGAACGGCAGATGATATTTGCTTTGAATATGAAGTTAACCAATGAACTTCATCAAGCGATTAGATGTCATTATCTTTTGACTAGATCCTAGCCAGACTTCACCGCGTTACCAGTCACAACTACTGCTTCATCCCCACGAAAAATGAACTTGATACTAGTACAGTGGCAAATCTTTTCGGATATAGCTCTATTAGTCTCTCTGAGACATGCCGGGATAGCCCCATGAACGTTGTGTAACGCAGGCAAAGCTTAATAGATTAAAATTCCTTTCCCTTTGTCATGCTACTGATGAAAAACTGAAGCATGGTACTCTATAAGTGATTCAAGATAGTAAAGTTCTTAACAGAACAGATAAAAATTTCATGGCCGTTCACCACCAAGTAAACAAGATTGATAATTTTTAGAGTACATTATTAGGAGAAGTTTCAAAGTGCCTCATCTATTCAAAAAATCAATTCCTCCTTATCGAAATCCATGATCTGCAAATCCAGGAAACCATATCACATTCACTTATAGAAGAGCCCTCTGGCCTCATAGAATCATGAGCTAGCCAAAAATAGGAGTATTTCAGTTATGATGAGTATGCACAATGGAGAAATGGCCCACGTTAACCTTGAAACCATGTTGACTCTTTCAAGGAAAGAAATTATTGAAATTCATGGGGCAGTTCGGAAAATAGGCTGAATAGTTAGGTCTTCCTCATACAAGGAGGAAATGAAGAAATATCAAAGAGCATCCTTTCCATACTCTTGAAAAAGAAGCTGACAATTTACTAAAACCACAAGACTTCACACAGGCTTGAGCAAACTCTTCTGAGCTACACCTGCAACCTGAATGAACAATGCAGGGCACAACCAGACATGCACAAGGTTCTAGCACAACTCTCACTAACAGAAAGCAGATCTTCCAATTATGATTAAGATGATCCCTGGCAAAGAGAAGCTTCAAAGATTTCTGCATGTAACGTATTTGATACAATGTCCATTTCGTGCATGTCAACGAAGAGAAATAAAAGCCATATTGGGCAGATAATGTTATAACCCATAGTTTATACCTTATGTTATGTCCGGTTTATAATTGTTGTATCTAAGTTGGATTACATTACTTATGTCAGTGGGACTTGGTCGGCGTTCCTTCAAATGTCAAGGGCAAGGAGGTCTTTGCTTAAAACAATTAAGGTAATTGTTTTAATTAGGTTAATAAGGAGAGAAACCTTAATTAATTTATTTCTATTCTGATTGTTCTCTTCACGTCAGTCAATCGTGAGGAGCGTTCTCTATCGTGGTGCTGAGCGGCAGTTTCTTCCTTCCTCTCTCTCTCTAAATTTCCCCTCTGTTGAGAATTCCGGTCCTACTGCTGCAATCAGATTGGCGATCTTCGTTGCGGTGTGGTACCCTCTTCGTTATCAGGTTGGTATTGCAGAACCGGGTCTTCGTTGTTTCATCCGTTTCTTTTTCAGTCTCTGATTGAGGGTTCTGATTGTGTTTGAATCAGTGGTCGTCGGCTGCAATCAGATTGGGATTCTACTGCAGAGTAATTCGCCTGGTCTTCGATTTCAGGTTTGTGTTGCAGATTTTGGGTCTTGAATGGTTCTAGGTCCTTCGAGTGTTTTCTGATTTCTGGGCTTTTGATTGTGGAATTCAGTGGCTGTTGGTCTGTATCGGATTGTTGCCCTGCGTGGATCGCGCCTACGGTCTCGGTTCGGTATCGTTCTGCTAATTGAGGTAGGTGGTTACTCGATTCGGTTTGGAAGTTTAGCCATGGGGTTTGCAAGGTCTTATTGTCTGATTTGGATGTGTTTCTATTTGTGTTGTGTTTGATTGCGTTTTGGAATGGCTAAACCCCTATGGTCTCCTGTATTTATGACTTTTTGGTGTGTGTTCTGAATTGGCGATTCGTGGTGTCGAATCGCGTTGGTTTTCTGCTCTCTTCGTCTTCTGAAATCTGCAGTTTTCGCACTGTCCGAACTTCCGTCCAAGCTTTGAAGTTCGGACAGTGTGTTTTGCCTTTCTGATTTTCAAAGTTCGGGGCATGTCCGAACATCTGTCCGAACTTAGATGTTCGGACACACCCTTAGATTCTCCTCTGATTTTAGTTCGACCTGCGTCCGAACTTTAACGTCCGGACACAAGATCGGACCTTCCGCGTAAGTTTTTTCCGTAAACTCGTCCAAACATCAGTCCGAACATTGATGTTCGGACATTCTAAATTTCTTGTCTGTTTCCAAATCGACTTGTGTCCGAACATTGATGTCTGGACACAAGTTCGGACATTTGATTGGTCTGGTTTCTGAGGCTCGACTTGCGTCCGAACTTCGACGTCCGGACACAAGTTCGGACACTACTCTGTTTTCTGCATAACTCCTCCGTCTGAACTCCGATTTGAGTGCCGTTTGTGGCGCTGGACTCCTCTAAGTTCCTACAACTGTATTATAAGTGTTTCGGCATGGTTCCATGCAAGGTTGCTTCTGTTTTTGCAAACCTTCTGTTTTGGGGCACTTTACTCTGTTTCTGAGCCGTGAATGGCTGGGTCGAGCTATTCCGTAGTATACCATGTAGACGTCGTTCTGAGTGTGGGTCATTCCCTTTCTGTTCTGTGGGGTTGACGAAACCTTTGGCTCTTTCGAGTCATTTCTGCGTTGCCGAGAGACCTGTTATGGTCTATGGGTTTTCGACCCTTCTGCGTGTGTGCATTGTACTGTGTCCCCTATCTGTTTGTGAACTCCGGTTGTTTCTGAATTGGGAACTCTGGTGTTCCATTCTGTATTTGTTTCAGCAGTGCTCTGACTATTTGTGAGAACTATGGTTTTGTGCTAACCTCTGCTTCTCCTCTGTTTTCAATTGTTTTGAGCGACCTTACTGATGACAGTCGCTGCTTACTGGGCATAGTTGTGTGCTCACTTCCCTACTTTTAACATTTTTGCAGATTGATCAGCAAGGATCACTTATTCAGTTTCTAGAGCTTGGCTTATGTCTTAGCTCATTTGTTATTTGATATACTTACTCAGACTTGTAGCCTTCGGGCCTTACTATGTTTAGACCACTGTTTCTTATTGAACATGTATTCGGGATTTTGTATTACTTCCGCTGTATTTGAGTACTCTGGTTTACAATGTTTTTGGAAACTCTGTTTTGGGCCTTTATTGCATATGAGTGTTTTAGAGCCTTGCGTTATTAGGTAGTAATGCGCGGCGTGTAATACCCTTAACTCTTAGCCCGGTTTTAGAGGTGTTACAGATAATCTGTGCCTACCTGTCACAGTGGCCAAGCCCTTACAATATTCAGGCCTCCGATTGAAAACTCTCCAGGAATTCGCTGTCCTTTTTATTTTTCCACAATTCAAATCAGTCAAACAGGTGCCCATGATAACATTTAAAACCAACCCACATATTACATTGTGGTCATGAACCGAAACCCAAGTAAACTCTCCCTGACTTGCACATCCCACTCGGCAAAAGGACTATTGTAATTGACTTAAAATCTATTGTGGGCTGGGCTTACAATTACAGGGGGCCTATCATTCGGGGGGCGTAGCCCCCCCATCTTGTGGAACGCTGGGGGGTGCGGGGGGCAAAGTCCCCCGCTTGGACCGTTAGGGGGTGCGGGGGCGAAGCCCCCCGCGGTATAGTACGGTTTGGGCTTTGGGCCCATATCGGGTTTTCTTTTTTTTAAATGAGTCTGTCTATATTAGATGGGTGTTTTAGGGTTGTAGAGAGCTGCTCTTGCACTGACGAATTCAAAACCCTAAAACAAGTTTCCTCAACATCGTTCTTCTTCTTCGTTTTTCGGTCTTTCTGCTCGATTCTACAACAACTGGTATCAGAGCTCTTTGGTTGCGATGGCGAATTCTATGAAGTTCGAAATCTCACGTTTTGATGGAACTGGGAATTTCGCCCTATGGCAGCGGCGAGTGAAGGATCTGCTTACGCAGCAGGGAATGCAGAAGGCGCTTCGGGATGCTAGACCAGAAGCCACGAAACAGGGAGAATGGGACGAGATGCAGGAGAAGGCGGCATCGATAATTCGTTTGTGTCTTGCAGACGAAGTGGTTTACCAGGTAATTGATGTTAAAACTTCTAAGGAGATCTAGGATAAACTGGAGAAAACATATATGTCAAAGTCGTTGTCCAGCAAGTTATATCTGAAACAAAGGTTATACGGGTTGAAGATGTCTGAAGGTTCAGATGTGGTACAGCACGTTAATACTTTTAATCAGATTATTGGGGATTTAGGGTGTGTCGATGTAAAAGTGGATGACGAAGACCAAGCCATGATCTTGTTGTGTTCGCTACCCCCTGCATACGAGACTTTGATTACAGCCCTCACCGCAGGGAAGGATTTGATAAAACTGGAGACGGTAACTACAGCGCTCGTTGCCCAGAACGATCGCAGGCAACATACCAGTGGAGATAAGTCTTAAGGTGATGGGTTGTACGTTATTAACAACCAGGAAAGGGGTAGACAGAAGGACAGAAAATATGATGGCAAGGCAAGGGGCAAATCTAAGTCCAGAAGCAGGAAACATGTTACCTGCTACGGATGTGGTCAGAAAGGTCACTATAAGAGAGATTGTCCCTGCAAATGTTGTCCAGGAGGCTGCTTCAAATAGTGGAGATTCAGACATGCTTTCAGTAACCACAAGCAGCACTCCAGATTCCTGGATTCTGGACACAGGGTGTACGTTTCATATGACTCCTAACAAGGAGTGGTTTAATACCTATGAGGCGAGAAATCAAGGATCTGTTCGGTTAGGAGACGACAACCCGTGTGGTGTTGTTGGTATTGGGCAGATCAAGATTCGTATGCATGATGGCATCATCAGGACGCTGACTGATGTAAGACATGTTTCGGATCTGAAGAAGAATTTGATTTCTATTGGTACTCTGCATATAAATGGGTTCAATTACAAGTCGGATGATGAATACTTGAGGATAACCAGAGGTTCTATGACAGTGATGAAGGGAAAACTTACCAGAGGTAACATCTATCAACTGGTGGGAAGCACTATAGCAGGTGAAGTTGCTGCTGTCATATCTGAAAGTGACAACACTGCTCTGTGGCATATGCGTATGGGGCATATTGGTGAGTAAGGTTTGACTGAGTTGCACAAGCGTGGCCTTCTGGATGATTTGAAGAACTGTAAGATGGGATTCTGTAAGTTCTGTGTGATGGGAAAGCAGTCAAAAGTATCCTTCAAAACTGGCCAACACACGACAAAGGGTCTTCTCGACTATGTGCATTCTGATGTATGGGGGCCAACTCGGGAGCTGTCTCTAGGAGGTTCCAGTACTTTGTTATATTCATTGATGACTATTCCAAGAAAGTCTGGGTCTATTTCATGAAGCACAAATCTGAGGTCTTTGTCAAGTTTAAGATTTGGTAAACTGAAGTAGAAAATCAGACAGGAAGGAAGGTAAAGTATCTGAGATCTGATAATGGAACAGAGTACACTGATTCGAGGTTCTAGAAATTTAGTGAGGAGCATGGTATTTAGAGGCATTTCACGGTGAGAAAAACACCTCAGCAGAATGGCGTCAGTGAGAGAATGAATCGCACAATTGCTGAGAAGGCCAGGTGTCTAAGGCTGAATGCAGGGCTCCCAAAGCAGTTCTGGGCAGAAGCAGTAAACATGGCAGTCTATCTCATTAATAGATCACCAAGGAGCTCCCTTGAGAAGAAGGTCGCTGAAGAGGTATGGAATGGAGTAGATATTTATTTATCTAATTTGAAGATATTTGGTTGTCCTGCTTATGTTCTGATTCCTAGTGATGAACGATCCAAGCTGGACTCCAAGTCCAAGAGGTGCATCTTTTGGGGGTTTGAGAAAGGTGTGAAAGGTTTCAAGTTATGGGATCCTGTGGCTAAGAAGAAGGTCCTCAGTCGAGATGTTGTTTTTTTATGAGCAGTATATGCTGCAACAGGCAAAGTTAGATCAGGAACCGACTACTACAGTTGAGACTAATGTTGGTCCCATAACAGATCTGGGGAACAGTTTTAGTGAGACTACCACTAGTTCAGAAGCTACAGCAGATAAGCAGACAGATCAGTATCATCAGCAGGTGGAGTCCCTAGTTTCTGGCAGACAGAAACGTGTCATTAAGCCACCTCAGAGATTCGGCTATGAAGAAGTGGTCAACTATGCTCTTGTAGTTGGTTCAGATGATCCATCCAATTTTCGAGAGGCTATATCTAGCCAAGAGAAAGAAGAATGGTTGGGTGCCATGGTGGAGGAGGCTGAGAGTCTAAGAAAGAATCAGACATGGGATCTTGTTCCTCTCCTAAAAGGCAAGAAGCCAGTTGGATGCAAGTGGGTTTTTAAGAAGAAACCCGGGGCATCAGAAAAAGAAGGGGCGAGATATAAGGCCAGACTAGTAGCAAAGGGCTACTCTCAGCAGAAAGGAGTTGATTATGATGAGATCTTCTCTCCTGTTGTTAGGCACACCTCTATCAGAGTTGTGTTAGCTTTGGTGGCTAGCTGGGATATGCATCTCGAGCAGATGGATGTGAAAACAGCGTTTCTCCATGGATATTTGGAGGAAGAAATCTATATGCAGCAGCCTGAAGGGTTCATTCAGCCTGGAGAGGAGCATCTTGTGTGTAGGCTGAAGAAATCCTTATATGGCTTGAAGCAAGCTCCAAGACAATGGTATAAACGTTTTGATTCTTACATGCTGTAGATTGGCTACAAGCGATGTGAGTATGACTACTGTGTTTATGTTAAGCATACTGAAGATGACACTCCCATGTTTCTACTATTGTATGTTGATGATATGCTTATTGCTGGGAGGAATATGAAAGATGTTGACAAGTTGAAGATCCTTCTGGGAAGAGAGTTTGATATGAAGGATCTAGGTGCTGCTAAAAAGATCCTTGGGATGGAGATTCACAGGGACAGGAACTCCAAGAGATTGTGGTTGTCTCAGAGGAGTTACATAGAGAAGGTGATTGACAGGTTTGACATGACAAACGTCAAATTTGTAAGTACACCTCTGGCGAATCACTTTACACTTTCATTATCTCAGTGCCCAAACACTGAGGAGGAGGTTGCAGATATGGCTCGAGTTCCCTATGCGAGTGCAGTTGGATGCTTGATGTATGCTATGGTTTACACGCGACCTGACTTGGCCCAAGCTGTTAGTCAAGTGAGCAAGTACATGTCTAATCCCGGGAGAGATCACTGGGCTGCAATAAAATGGATTCTCAGGTATTTGAAGGGTACAGCTGACTATGGACTTATGTTTGGAGTCCAGGAGGTAGGTTCAGCAGTTGTGGGGTATGTGGATTCAGACTATGCTGGTGATCTGGATAACAGGAGGTCTACTACAGGGTTTGTATTTACCCTTTCAGGAGGCCCCATATGTTGGACATCTGTGCTACAGTCTGTTGTTGCGTTGTCTACCACTGAAGCTGAATACATGGCATTAGGAGAAGCAGCTAAGGAAGCACTATGGGTTCGAGGACTTGTGACTGAGTTGGGTGTTGAGCAAGGTGGAGTTCAGTTGCTTTGTGACAGTCAAAGTGCTATACACCTGGCTAAGAACCAAGTTTACCATACCAGGACGAAGCACATTGATGTCAGGTTTCACAAGATTAAGGAGCTGGTTGCTTCAGGTGAAATCTTGTTGGATAAGGTTCATACGTCAGAGAATGCAGCTGATATGTTGACAAAGCCAGTCACCATAGAGAAGTTCAGACATTGTTTGAACTTAGCTCAAGTTCTCAAGTGCTAAGAAATCAAAATCCCCCTCCTCAGCTAGTAGTTTATTCTTGTTTTTGTAAAGCTAGCGGAGATTTTTTGTCAAGGTGGAGATTATTGTAATTGACTTAAAATCTATTGTGAACTGGGCTTACAATTATAGAGGGCCTATCATTTGGGGGGCGTAGCCCCCCATCTTGCGGAACGCTGGGGGGTGCGGGGGGTAAAGTCCCCCGCTTGGACCGTTAGGGGGTGCGGGGGCGAAGCCCCCCGCGGTATAGTACGGTTTGGGCTTTGGGCCCATATCGGGTTTTCTTTTTTTGAGATGAGTCTGTCTATATTAGATGGGTGTTTTAGGGTTGTAGAGAGCTGCTCTTGCACTGACGAATTCAAAACCCTAAAACAAGTTTCCTCAACATCGTTCTTCTCCTTTCGTTCTTCTTCGTTTTTCGGTCTTTCTGCTCGATTCTACAACAAGAACAAACCTACAAAAATTGCGGCATACCGTCTTCTCCAATCATATTCCAGAACAATCAAGTGAAGTTTAGATTATAGCTTCCATATAACTACAGATGCTTACAACAGCATTCTGAAGAAATTCATCCTACAGTTACAAAATCCTTGGCCCCACAAATCCGCCAGAGAACTCCAGATATATACATCTGGAATGAAAACCCTGCTCGGTTGTAGTAAAAGGTAGCTGGAATCGCATGAAGTTGGGCTGATTTGTCAATCCAATGAGGTTAGGTTGATGAGAAAACAGGGGTGCTGACACCTACGGAGACTCTAGGAGCTATAAGAGCCATATTGCCACTTATATGGGTAAAGAAATAAGCAGTTAATCTAAATTTGATAAATGTCTGAAGGAAAAAAAATGACTCGTGAGGCAGAAGTGATTGCCATGAAAGACTGTCAAAGGTAAGTCCTGTCTTGTCATTTATGCTTGAACCCCGCATGATTCACCGCTGATAATTGTCCCTTCCCCCTCTAGGTTCTAGCTTTGTTTAGCATTATCAGACCCCAGATACTATTTTCATCAAACCTTCTTTCAGTTTATACAAATCTAGATTAGAGATACGGCGTTTCTTTCAACTAATTCAGGACTACAAAGCTCGGGTCGTAAAAATAAAGATCTTCCCAAACCAACCATATTGATGTTACACTGGAAGGAAGATAAGCGAAAGGTGTAATCCAGAGAAAGGCAACGAAGATCACCAGAAAAAAAAAAAGGATAGTGAAAACAGCACCTCTTTATTCACATCAGGATGGTACTTGAGAGCGAGTCTTCTATAAGCCCTTTTAATTTGGTCAGCTGAAGCGGACGGAGAAATCCCCAACACTTCGTAGGGCGACTCTCTACGGGTGGTCCTCAAACGGGTATCATGTCTTCGCTGTCTCTTTTTCCAACTGATTACATTCGAACTGGGGCTTAAAATCCCGTCGGGGAACGGCGAAAAATCAGCACAGCAGAACCCACACCGTAAAGTTAATCGTGAAGCGAGAGATTGGACGGGAAAATTACAATCCGCTTTACAAAGCACAGGAACAAGAGGAGTGCAACGAGGGGAGTGTGTTGCTGTTGCGGAGGGAGAGAGTATATTCATAGATTGACGCCTCGTGGTCAGCCGATTGCTGCCTATAATCTCATCTCTCTGGAGCTGACAGCCGGAGAACTAGGTCACTCTGCTATCCTGTCTGTCCCGCAAAACAATTGATCGTATCTGGACTTCATATTTAGGCCTCATATTCAGATAGGCTCCTGAAATTAGAAAAAAATAGGAAAATTGAATTTTGATATTACGTGGTGTTAAAGAGTACTCCCTCCGTCCTGAATTGACCGTCCTGTTTGCTTTATGGCACGTTTTTCCACTTCAATATTAAGCATATAAGATAAAATAATTTTATAAAACTAAATTTTGTAACATATAGTTTATCATGTAAGGAATCATATGCAAAACTTAAATTTTCAAAATTAATTTATCTTATATGTTAAAAATTGAAGTCAAACGACATGTCCAAATAGTAAACAGGACGGTCAATTCAGGACGGAGGGAGTATTTTCTTTGGATAAATTGAATTCCTTGACGAGTTTTTTTGTACCATTTGGCTACTTTTTTTTAAAATTATCATCTTTATCTATAATTTGTGATATATTATGAGATGCACCCAAATTTCATTATATAAGATGGGTGCATATGTTATGAAATTATATTCAAATTTAGAAATCTTATAATTAGAAGAAAAGAACAAATGGATTTGAAATGTTTAATGAAATTTATCGTGAAGAAAAGTAAAAAAGATTGATGAAATAACGAAGGTGGCGATCCGAGGATCAACGACGAGTATGCAGATGATGTTAACACTGAGGAGAACTCGCGATGAGCCCATTCTGAGGTATTTAACCTGGCTTTTTTTTTGCAATTTAGGTGCTAATGTAGGCAAAATTCATTAAAAAATTGTCTGAAAAAAGCAAAAAAATGATTCCCGAGTAGCAGACGAACCCTGTTTCTCTCCGGCGTCAGCGCCCATCCTTCCTTGCCGGAGTCGGTGCCGCCGCTCCTTACCGGCGTCGACGTTGACCCTGTTTGTCGATCCGTTTGCGCCGACGCATCCGTTTTTCGTCTACTTTGTTATGATCTACTTTACTGATAATTTTTTTGATATATATGTTATTTCTTTTTAAGTACGTAGTTTTCCATTTACGAGTAGTATCACGTGACCGAACGAAAGTATTAATTGTTTTTGCTTAGGGTGAGAATGATGGTGAATTCGATAACGAATAAGTTAACGTAGACTCAAGTCATCTGTTTAATACGAGCCAAATATTTACGGATAGAGAGGAGGCTGCTACCCATGTGATTCGCATTGCCCGGAATAGCAACATTTTTTAATCAGATAGACTGTTAGGGACGACGGTGAATTAGTATTGACGTGTGAGAGGTACGGCAAGAGTAGACCGCGGAATAGTCAAGGCGAATCGTCCTCATTCTAGTCAAAGTCGTGGCGCACCACGAAGAAATGCAACTGCCCGTTCCGCCTAAGCATCCGCGGTGAGGAGCCTGCAGGGTGGTCTGTCCTGGGAATGCAGTCGATGCACAACCATGAGTTGGCTAGTAATCCGCAATCGCACTTCGTGCGTCCTCGCTTTAGTGTGGATGAAAGAGCAAGTATGAGAAGTCTGCATAGGAGCGGAGTTGCGCCAAGGCAGATGTGGGCCCATCTACATGACAAGAACCCTGACAGCACAGCCGACAAAACATCAATTCATAATCTGGTTTCAAAAATTCAGAAGGGAAGACCGTGGCAGGCGTACTGATGTAGCATCCTTCATGTACTCGTTAGATGAACGTAATTACAGTTGGTGGTCCGCGAAAGACGCGAGTAAGAGTTAGCACATTTTTATATGGCGCTTGTTTATTTGGTTGTTCATGTCATGGATGGTTTGTATTCATTAACGTAATTTTTGCAGGGGATAAATCTAGGTTGGGCCTTATCTTGTTCACACACCTTTTTTCGCTCTCGCTTACTCAGGTGTTCCCATATGTGGTGCTCATTGATAGCACTTACAAGACGAACCTGTACAAGATGCCGCTAGTGGAGCTTGTCGGAGTGACATCGTGCAGCAAGAACTTCAGTATAGCATTTTGTTTTGCAGTCAGAGAGGACGAGTCTGCATACACTTGGATGCTTTACCAGCTGATGAAGTTGTTGACCTGCCTCCCCTATGTTTTTGTCACTGACAATGAAAAGGCGTTAGTGAAATCCCTTTCAGTGGTATATCCTTCTATCCCTCATCTTCTATGTCGGTGGCACATCTCCAGGAACGTGGTTGCGCAAGCTATTAAGATCTTAAAGGTTGACACAACTGCAGCTAAAGCAGTAGTTTATCGCTGGCACTGGCTTGTTTATGCCTCTACCATCGCCCAGTTCGAAGAACTATACGGACGATTGGTAAAGTCGTACGGAGAAAAACTTTCTTTCGTGGTGTATTTCGATACCACAAGGCTAAGTCAACGCCAGAAATTTTATGAGCCATGGGTCAAGAATGTCATGCATTTCGGCAACACATCTACCGACAGGTTTCTTTAAGTTAAATTATCAATATCTTTTTCGTTTAATTTTGTAGTTATCCCATTTCTTTGTAACTAATGACTTACTCATGTGTAGAGTGGAGAACGCGCTTTTTGCTCTAAAGTGCTGGCTTCACATATCCATTGGATCACTTGACATGACCTCCGACAGCATACACAGATTCATTGAAGGCCAACACTTTCACATAAAACAAAACTTCGAGTTTTTCCTTTGACAAAAGAATTTTGGAAGATAAGCAAGTACCCTTTACGTTTCCGATTGGTCAAGTAAGCCTCAAATGCATGGAATTACTTCAACAGAGCTGAGAAGCGGTCGCTGCGATAATTACCACACACCTGGATCTGAAGTTGTTTGTACAATTACTTCGACGATGAGACACTAGTGGAACAGAGGCATTTAATTACGGTCCAAAACCGTGTATAATTATGGTTCTGGACCGTAGTCTACGCGGGCGTGATTAAAGACGGTGCGTCTTTAATTACTGTTTAAAACTGTAATTAAAGGCCTTTTCCGTCCCGCGTGTCATGGACTTTAGATTACGGTTTTACCAATAACCGTAATGTAAAGTGTATTTTTTTTTACAAAGCTACACAATTGCAATAGAGCCAGAATTATAACAGATATGCAACAGATGTGCAGAAACTGCACAATTCAAACACCTGAATCAAATAGCAACAACACAAATTCATTCTCTGCGCACAATTGCAACAAGAATAACATCTAATATACACCAGATCGAAAATCTGTTACAGTTGAATCTGTTATAGCAACAAAAAATATTCAATACAGCAGAATCTGTTACAGCAGCTAGCAATTCAGTAACTGTGATCATTTCAGTTTCATGCCACTACAATATGTACAAAAAGCTAGCTAGCTAGTCTACCACTCCATTCTCATAAATAAGGCTGCCATGCTCTCTCTGACATGATACAAGTCTTTTGCACTGTAAGTCGAGGATTTGGCAAAATGCTCTTTAATCTGGAACAAGGAAAGGAATGGAACCCATAATGAGATTAAGATAAAGACACAAAAAATCCGCCAAAAAGAATTAAATACAACATAGCGTTCGTACTACCTTGTCTCCAGAGTTCTGAAATGCTAGGAAGTACCCGCAGAACTCGTACATATACCGCATCACGTAGTACCCGCAACTCCTAGAATCCTTTTGGGTAGGGCACTAAATCACCAAAATTCAAAAATGTAAAATAATTGTATAAAGATAAGCAGCACGAATGAAATACATGAATTACCAAACCTTGGTGTAATCGACGGTCATTTCAGCAAACTCTCCCTGAGTGGTTTTACTATAACAACTGTGACATATATTAACAAAAGCGTTAAGCAAAATGAACGAGTACATTAATTTTGGTTCAAAAAACTTACAAACAATTAAATAGTAATAAAATCTTACGTTTTGATTAAGTCTTCAGTGTTAAATTCTGTCCACTATCCTAGTGGATCTAGAACGAGCAGAGTAGCGGTAGCAGTGCAGAAGATAAACAAAGCCCAGTGGTGGC
The DNA here is from genome assembly GCA_023374045.1 of Limonium bicolor. Classification (NCBI taxonomy): domain Eukaryota; kingdom Viridiplantae; phylum Streptophyta; class Magnoliopsida; order Caryophyllales; family Plumbaginaceae; genus Limonium; species Limonium bicolor. The sequence goes on along the minus strand of CM041781.1, from coordinate 249,038,797 downwards.
TACAATTTCAAATACAAAATGAAATAAGAAATGAAGGTAAAAAAGTTAGCTAATTAGTATGTAATTTTACATCTGAACTCACGTTTGGTGATACGGCATTAAAATAAATAATTTATTCTGTTCATCAGCAACATTGAAGCAATGCTACATGTATTCCATAAACCTCCCCGGGTCCCTATTGACCGAGTCGAACGATAAACGCTCCGGGCACACCACAGTAATGGAGGTGATGTTCTTCTCATGACATCTCTCAAGTAGACCTCTATTATATCACATGTACTATCAAAAGTTAGCCAATGCAACTTCATAGATAATTATTCTATATGTTTTTACAGTATGAGGAAAGAACACTTACGTTAGATAAGCTTGAATAATGTTAATGTTCAGGTAATCTCCACACATCATCTCTCTGATGTCCCCAAAGTAGATCGCCGTGGTCATATCTTCTTCGTAGTGAAACAACGACTTTGGAAGCGTCATTATGAAGTTGATAGTTTGAGGTGACTTCGACATGATCTTGTCGTAGAGATTCATCTGACGAGGCCCCAGGACATTAATAAGTTTTTGTGGCAGTGCGAACTTACTTCTAGGCACCTCAGAAGTCCTGGTGCGAGCCCAGACGGGCGCTGAATTCTTACCTTTCACACCCCGATTCACTGGATTCTTACCCTTCACACATAAACAATAAAGCATAAATGTAAAGATAATTACTAATTGATTATTATAGTAACATTAAACATTTATCTAGAACATACCCTTGTACTTCTGACAGGATCCGCCGGCGCGCTGACCTCTTCTTCTCTGGGCCGGGATACGCGGCGAGGAAGCTCAGGGATCTATAATGGATTATATTAGACACTTAATGCTAAATAATGGATTTTATTAGATACTAAATGGTTGTCAAACAGTCTTACCTGATCGGTGACAACAATATAACATGCTGGCCAGGGCAATATGTCTCCCTTCGCTTCAATCAGCGTGCATTTGTTGTCAAACGCCATTGGAAGGTATGCATGCTCAAATCCATCAATTATCAGGTCCAAGGTCACACGCGCGTAGAATGGGGGTAGACGTACGAAATTGATGAATGTGAGTGGACCTGATGGCAACACCGTCCCGTAGGCCACATCTACAGGGCGTCCTTCTAATGGTATTTGGAGACGGCATTTTTTTTGCTCCTTTAATAAACATAGATAATATGTGAAATAAATAAGTGAGTCCGGTTAAATACTATTTAAATGACTTTATTTAAGGAGAAAAATAGTTAAACAAAGCTAACCTGGATGTTGGCAAACGGGTACGGGTCAGCGGCCGGAGCAGAACTGGACGAGGAAGACGGTCGAGGAGGATCATGCTGCTGCTGAGTAGTCGCATGTGCGATCAAATTCAACGCTTCCTGCAGCCTCTCCTCGAAAGCCCGGCGCTCAGCAGCTTGTTTCTCCTCATTAGCTTGGCGCTCAGCAGCGAACTTACGATCTACCATCGCCTCGACTTCAGCAGCACTCATCTGACCCTTCCTAGCAGATGGCGGGAATACGTGCTTTTGACGTACTTCTCCCCCAAATCCTCTAACACGCCCCGGGTGATCCTTCTTCCTAAGCGCTTGATTGAGAGCGTTGTCATGAGAAGGAGGAGCATGTATGTATACTTCTCCTCTCTGTGCCGCTTCATACTGTCCAATTGTCAAAGAAGTTAGCACTAAATTTAAGATCAACAAACACTTGACTATATAAGTAAATTATTTAACAACTACTTAATTTCAAACACTTACAATTTGGTTAGCCAGCTGTTCCGTCTCAGCATGACGAAATATTCTCTGACCTTCGCTGGTCATTGTCTGGCGTCCCAGTATGAACATCTGCACCCTCCTCGCCTTAGAGACATCCTCGATCGGGCATTCACTGCCATCCTCGTTCCTCTGCGTCAGCAAACCAGCTTCTTTCCATCCCTCGAGGCTGCCCATATATCCCCTTCGTCCCATGGTGTGGGGGTGGAGATTAGCTTCACGGTTTTGCCGTGCTTGTTGTTGTCGTTGCTGTTAAGACAGTACAACAAAAAATTAATTAGAAAATCAGGGATAAATCATTATGAACATTAATTCAAAAAAGAATACACGCAACATACCCTGAACTCGGGGGTGGAGTGCTGCTCAACGAACTCCTTCCACTCCTCTTCAGTGATCATGCCGTTGTACACGACATACGGCGGAGGCTCGCGTGGGGGCACCCTGGTGATCAAGTTATCCACCAAGTAGTGGCGGAATGATTTAGCTTTACCGCCCACCGCAGAAAGAACGGTCTTCTTCATTTCGTCTGGGATCTTGTATTGTTCTTGCACCTTCTTCCAGATGGTCTCCTTAACTTCTTTCGGGACTTGTGGCCATGTGTGGTTGATGCAGCAATGTGATCTGGACAGGCACCCCAGTTGACTAGAGAACTCTGATCTGCTGCCCCCACAATACCTCTCATACTTGTCCCAGAGAAGACTGATCTCATCCGGTTTCTACAGCTTCAGCCTGCGGGTCGGACCTTTACCTCTGGGTCTCTAAGTAGCACTCGTAGAAGGTGCACTCATGGAAGGGCCAGCAACAGTAGTGAGAGCTGTAGAAGGGCCAGCAGCAGCTGCGGCAGATGTAGAAGGGCCAGCAGCAGTAGCAGCACTGGTAGAAGGAACCGGTACCCCTTGCTGCTCATCTTCGAACTCGTGGCAAAATAACTTGAACTCTTCATCAGCCATGCTTGTAAGGATTGAAAGAAAATTTAAATTAAATTAAGCATTTCATAATGGTCATATACAAGCAAGAAGTAAAAGATTGTTAATTTCATATAAATTTTAATAGTAATAACTTACATACACCATTATCTCTCAATCCACATTCCCTCATTATGGTCTGATCGTATATAATCACGATGACTTGTGACCTCAGTCTCTTCCAATGAAATAGGAACAGTTGGAGGTTCATCTTCTGCGTCATACTCATGCGCATCAACCGCTTCAACCACACCATCCACACCAACTATTCCTCTTCTCCCTTTAAGCACCACAGACCATCTAGGATTACATGGATCAGTTACATAAAATATCTGCTTAACCTTCGTCCCAACAATGAATGGCTCAGCCGTGGGAGTAGCTCTAGACAGATCAACCAGTTTCATACCATGCTCCTCTTCACGGTAGCCATGATTGTTGTTAACCTAGTTACAGTAGAAAACACACATTTCGTAGCTGTTGTAGTCCAATACCCATATGTCTTGTATAACACCAAAATATGATTGTTTTACTGAGACTAGACTGTGACCTACAACACCGATGTCATATAAGTTTTGATAAGCTTCAAGCTCCACGCCACTGTTTTGATTCGTTGACTTTTGATCCTGACGTTGTGTGAAAAAGGTGAATCCGTTGACATCGTACCCCTCATAAGAAATTACATCCAGATTTGGTCCAAATGCAATTACTTTAATCAGTTCAGGCACATTCGTGGACTGATCGGATAACACTTTGTCTTTGAACCATCTGACAAATGTCCTATTCTGCTCATTTTGTAGTCTAGCATCACTCATGTCTGGATATTGTGATCTTAAAACACACAAGTGTTCATCAAAGTATGGTTCAACATCTTCAAGATGACTTAGCACAACTAAATGAGCTTTATTAAGAGTGTCTATGTCAATTCTTTTCAGTTTCCGTCCAACCGTGCCAACACCTTCAATCTGCCCTTGTGTCTAGAACGTGGAAGTCCAATGGTATCGACACCTTCTAGGTAATTGGTGCAGAAGTCTACAACTTCCTCTGTGATAGTGCCCTCTATAATACTACCCTTTGGGTGACGACGATTCTTCATTTTCTTCTTCAGGACACCCATGTACCTTTCGAACGGATACATGTAGCAAAGGTACAAAGGACCACACATCATAATCTCTCTTACAAGATGCACGAGGAGATGTATCATTATGTCGAAGAACGATGGAGGAAAATACATCTCCAGCTGGAACATTGTCACAATGAGATCCTTTTGTAGTTTAATCAGAGTGTCCACATCAAGAACCTTAGTCGAAATGGATTTGAGGAAGACACTGATGTTTGTGATTGTGTGTCTGACAGCATCTGGCAAGATCCCACGTAATGCAATTGGCAAAAATTCTTGAAGTAGGACATGATAATCGTGAGATTTCATTCCTACTAATTTGAAATCTGTCATGGACACTAGGCTTCTTATGTTTGAGGAGTATCCTGAAGGCACCTTGATGTTGTAAAGGGTACTGCATAGACTATGTTTCTCTTCTTTAGACAGAGTGTGACAGGCAAGAGGCAAGAATGTGCGTTTTCCACGTTCTTGCGGGCCAAGCTTTGTGCGTATGCCCAACTCAATTAAATCTTTTCTTCCTTTCAAATGATCCTTTGTCTTTCCTTTTATGTTCAAAAAGGTGCTAGTGATACTTTCACCCACGTTTTTCTCGACATGCATCCCATCAATACAATGTCTAACCTCCAGATATTGCCAGTACTCGAGTTCCCAAAAAATTGATTTCTTTTTCCAAACACTTTTTTCACCACTTTTGGTTGGCGGCCCAAAGTTGTTGACAATATTATCCAACTTTTTGTAAATCTCTGTACCTGTCAAAGGCTGGCGCACCACGCTGTGATCAGTTTTCCCATCGAACTCTTTCGCCATCTTTTGATACTTATGTCCTTTTGGAAGCATTTTTCGGTGGCCCGTGTACATGTTTTTGCCACTATGTTTCAAGCGAATGCTACAAGTGTTTTCACCACAAATCGGACACGCCAACACCCCCTTGATTGAATAGCCTGAAAGATTACCATAGGCGGGGAAATCATTGACTGTACAGTACAATCATAGTATGTTTTTCTTCAAATTTTGGTGGGTATCAGTAAGATAAATACATAAAAAACTGCATAATGAAATACTATTTGAAAAATAAATTCATGTTAGGGATAAAGCTTTGTTCAATTGGCCTGTATTTTTCCTTTCCATTAATATCATGATTGAGATATCTTGTTGATGTTCGTAGCTTTTATATGAGACATTGATGTTATCTTTGGATGCTATAATTTCCTCACATTGCCTATCGTTTGTTTGCTGATTCATGACAGAATCATCTTTGCCTCCTGTGGAGGGTGATTTTTCGGTATGAGGGGGGTCTATGTAAATATGGTCTGACTGAGAAGCCTAGATCCTAAAAAATGTCATTCTGTGGAGGGTGAAAACCCGTTATTCTTGGCATCCCTCTAATACCTACTTAATCGTCCGTCTTTCCCAGAAAGCATAAAAGGGAGTGCAAGCGTGCACTACACCCGCTCTCGATGGGCTCCACGCGGACTTATGCCTCTATAAGGCGGAATTGACTAGAGTCGCCACCTAGTTTGACCAAAAGAACTAGGAAGGGAGGAGAAGGATTCTAAGAACCATTAGTTGACTCTGAGGTTGTTGTCTATGGATAGGACTTAACTGGTCATTTGCAGAGATTCTATGTTGGGTTCGCACTGGGTTACACCCCTCATAAGTGGCAACGACCACGACTTTGGATCAGTGCCCGAGGAAACCTCGGTCTCCAATTGTCAAGATTGTCTTCTTTCAAAACCTTTTTAGAGAGATTCAATTTAAAGCCAAAGGATAGGATTAGGACAGGAAGAGAGAAAGAGAGTGGATAAGGCGAGCTTTTCTGCCAAGCTAGCACCAATGAGAGGAGTTGGGGAATTCAGATGAGTATAGAATGAAGATTTGGAAAAAGTCTGAGGTTGAGTGAATAGACAAGACTTAGAGTCTGATGGTTTGAAGTTTGTGGGAACCGAAGAAGGTTTGAATGTTTTAAGAGATATGAGAGCCACCTCAGAGGGGGGAAAGGGTTTTTTGTTTGGAATGGGGTCGCACCCTAGATGGGCTGCCTACGTACTCAACTCCCTGTTGAGATCAGACCTTACGTAGTTCAGGACTTTGGAGGTTTTGGAAGTTTTGATGTTTGTGGAGTTTTGAAGATATTTGAGGTGTTTTGAGATTTAGAAGGGTTTGGAGTCTCGAGAAGCTTAGGGTTTGGGATTCTAGTCTGTGAGACGCTCGAGTCTGTAAGACGTTTGAAACCTTGGGATGTCGAAGTCTGTGAGACGCTTGGATCTGTGAGACGCTCGGGTCTGTGAGACGCACAGTCTGTGAGACATTCGAATCATTGGAATGACAAAGTCTGTGAGACGCTCAGGTCTATGAGACATTTAGAGTGTAGGAGAAATTGGAATGGAATTGGAATTGAATTGAAATCGAGGTTGAATCGGGGTTAAATGAATATTGATTTGAATTGGAATTGAAATGAGTTTGGATTTGAATGAGTTTGAAATTGAATTGAATTGAATTTGGATTGAGATGAATTTGTGTTTGAGTTGAATTGAAATTGAAATTGAAATTGAATGTAGAATTGAGTTGAATTTGAATGAGTTTGGAGTTGAATTGAGATTGAACTGGAGTTGAATTTGACTTGGAATTGAGTTGATTTGGATTTGAATTTTTGGGCTGAATTGAATTGATTTGAATTGCGTCGAATTAAAATGAATTGAATCTGAATTGGGCTTGCATTGAATTGAATTAGAACGAAATGAATTGGGTTTGGGTTGAATTTGGATTGAGATAACCTTGAATTGAATTCGAATTGAGATGGATTTTGAATTGAATTTGGATTTGAATTGAATTGAATTGAATCGGATTTGATTTGGAAATGATTTGATTTGGATTCGAATTTGATTTGGAAATGGGTCTCGAATTAGGCTTTATTATGGGCCTCGAATTGGGCTTTGTAATAGGCCTCGAATTGGGCTTTATTATGGGCCTCGAATTGGGCTTTGTAATAGGCCTCGAATTGGGCTTTATTATGGGCCTCGAATTGGGATTTGTAATAGGCCTCGAATTGGGCTTTGTAATGGGCCTCAAATTGGGCTTTATTATAAGCCTCGAATTGGGCTTTATTTAGCATTTGAAGTGAATTGATGATTAGATTTTGAAATTGAGCGATTTTTGAAATGAAATTTGATGATTTTTTTATTAGAATTGGAATGTTGATTGTGCATTTTATTCTGACATTAAGGGATGATTTGAAAAGTTTTGAGGAAAACGGGTATTCCTCACATGGACCGTGTCTAGGACCCGTATGCATTGAGGATACCCAAACCTAAGGCTTTTCTACAAAGGGGTGTCCTATGAGCTATCTAGGGCTTCCTATTGTTTTAGGCCTCTATATTGGGCTGGGCCCAACAATTACCAAGCTAATCTATACAATATGTAACATATAATACTAAATAGTCATGAATTTGAAATTGAAGATAAACTAACAAGCAAACATAACATGAGCTAGTATGTACATTTGTTTATCTAAATCTTTATTTCGTTTTGCCGTTATCGATTTTGTCAGACTAGTAAGTGTGAGTCCTAGCTTGGCTACTAATGAACTTCACATCACAAAACAACAAGAATATCATATTAATTAAACCATCAAGTCATCTTTTCTTTTCTTTTTTTTTGGTCGTCTTTCTTAGCCACTTCCAATTTATTCTCTGAGGACCAAATAATAACACCATGATATATTGGGCTGAAGAAATATGTTATTCCCTTCTGATTAAACTTCCCTTAAGCACCAGATGCACAAACAATAATATTAAAACTCCTAAATCTGGGACCGTTTTTTATTCTCCTCTTTCGCTAGCCAAAACGCATACAGTAAACAAAACCACAACTCCTCCAACTAGTGAGTTTTCCAGAATTAATTCTATGTCATTCAACATTCACCAGAGACAACGAGCATATTGAAACAATTTTTACTAGAAACGATTATACCGCGCCAAGGGTCAGGAAGCATGAAAACTCATTTTAGTTTACGTATGTGTTCATCGATGAGAAATCTGTAAATTGACAGTGAATTATACCAAAAGATATCACGCATATTTAAGAAAAAACACTGAATGATGGCATCACCTAAGAGAGAACGAAAACAATCTTGAATCAGAGATACATACCAGGAATGGAGAAAATGACAAAGTACGAGCATGGTTCGACAGCTTTGGAATGAACAGAAAGACAAAGCAGGGCATGGTGCTCCTCGTTCCGCATCTGGAATGAAGAGAATGGCAAAATGCAGGACGTGTGCTTCTTGTTCCGCATCTGGAATGAGGAGAATGACAAGAGAGTCCAGAGCTATATGATTTTTGTTCGCCAACTGAGTTGTACGTCCGCCGTGATTGAAGGGAAAAAAGAAGTCATAGATCATGACTGTCCTTCGCCAGCAGGTTGCAAATCCGTCACGAATGAAGAGGAAGATAGTCGTGAAGCGTGTACTTCCTGACTCGCCAGTTGGTGGCAAATTACCGTCACAAAGAAAACAAGAGAGATGGAGCATGTCTGTTTCTCAATCGCCAGTGGGTTGCAAGCTTACGGGGGTGAAGAGAATGGGCCAAAGCAGAACATGTATTTTTCCTTGCGCCAGTTGGGTTTGCAAAAAATATGAGTGACGGGAAGGATTAAAGGCGCAGAGCGTGCATCTTTGTTCGACCAGTTCCTTGTTCTCGAGCTTGGTTAGACAAATACCGGAGTAAAGAGAAGAAGAGAAGGCACAGCTGATATCCCCTTTTTTAGGTGGCGCCCAGATGAAACAATAAAGAACCAAGCTCATTTGCGCAAATAGAGAAACTCAGAGGAGGATCCCGTTTGTATTCTTGCTTTGATGAAACATGAACCACACGTATAATACAGACAACCAAAGTCAAACAGGTGAGTAGTAGTGTAAGGTAGATCTAAAGAAAATGGTGAACAAATATTTGTAACATGACCCACACTCAAACTCACTCTGAACATCAACACGAAAATAAAATTCCATCGGTGGATCTTGAATGACAGTGAAAGCGATGAGTAAAGAGAAAAGCAATTTTGACATATTTAACTCCCGAGTCTGCATTTGGGTTTCTGGTAACTCTTCTAATCCATACACCTATTCAATCTAAATGACTCTTGCTGACTGGGCAAAATAAAACACATTGTTGATACTCACGTGTACAACATCAAAAGTGAGAACAATGTTCATTTGTAGTAAGCTCAAGCACAAAACACAGATACCACAGTAAATGACCAACTCGAAACAGAAATCGGACACTATGTCCATGCACGAATCAACAAACTGGGAGGAAATGAGGGTTTGGAATACATTACAGGTAGAAGGACAAGGTTTACAACTGCAAATAATTTAAGAAATGGAATACAGAAGAACAAACATCAACCGCAAATTGATCTTATGAATGAAACAAAGTGTAAGCTATCTGTATACTTCAAAGAAAATAGGGGGTGATGTCAATGCCTTGCAAGAAAAGGAACGGAAAAAACTGATGCACGATATAAAACATAGTCATGGGTAAGTTCTAAACTTGTGAGAAAACTGGACTCCTACTGGGAGATCCACACCAGTGAACATAAAGGCAACGGAATGTGAGTATTTCTTCCATGAAAAGGAAGTGGTAACCTTAGAGATCAAAGTAAACCGAAATCAGAGTCGGCTTGGTAATATTCAGCAGAAACTCAAAAACCCGACTAAACCCAGTTGGACAAAGTAACTGGAATTTAGTCATTTTAATCAGTGCAATGCCACAATAAGATATTGGCCGACAATATTCAGTAAAATGACAATAAGATTCAAGGTCGGTTAGCAAGTTTTTCTGTCATGAGTAGAGAGACCCAGTCTCGCAGACGCGCGAGGAAAATCAGGAGAAAAGACAGAACATCCAACTTGATTTATTCAGAACAGGGTGATGTTTATACATGAAGCAACAGAAATTTTCATACAGAATCGACAGGCTCATAGCATAATTTGACCCTTTCTGCAAAAGAGAAGAAAAACAAAATGAAACCAAGTTTGAAAGGGAACAGGAAGACAACTCCAATGGGGAGTAAAGTCCCTCCCCGCTCTTCAGTTTGCGTGAACCATTTGAACCCCAGAACCCATCACAGGTTTAAAGGAAAGAGAGCATATATGCAGTACGAATAAAAGGAGATTGACGGTAGCATAATGGGAGGAAAACGGAGACAAGAGAATCGGCCGTAGAACCTCAGAGTCTCAGTGACTGATAATGGCTTCCTCTTGTCTCTAGGCCGTCGCCTTTCATGGCTCATTCGGCAAAACAGATCGTTCAAGAAAAATTATGAAAAACATAGAGACGAACTCCAAAGTAACACCGACTTCGAAAACGAATGAGCAGATAGAACGGGGAGAAAATGGCGTATGAGAAAGGAGGAAGATGGAGCCAAGATTTCCCGCATCGAAGCTCCAGATGCAACTTACTCTAGTCGTAAACAACGTGCCAGGGATGGGCAAGGCGTCGATGGGAGTTCTTCATGGTGGTAGAAGAAAGGGTGTGTGTTTTGTACGTGAATGTATTTTTTTTTTGGGAGTTCTTCAGGTTTGAATTCAGAATACCATGAGGAGAACGCCCAAAAAATGACAGAAGAATGAGAATAGGGATTAGTGTATGTCGGCTGGCTACTGCTTCCATTACAGTAGGGTTTTTTTTAGTGTTGTTTTATAATGACAAAGGATGGGCAAGGGGGCGGTGGATTAGGGCCGGAGTCCTCGTTGTTGTTTTTTTTTAGTGGGTCATGATTGGGCATAGTCCAATAACGACATGGACTTTATTGGACCGAGTTACAACAAAATCATAACAAAACACAGGGGGTGGGGGGACGGGATTCGAACCCAATACCTCTATATTACTAAAGCAAGCAAGTACCAGCTAAGGTGGTGTCATTTATTGATATATCCATGCAGCAATCATTCAAACTCCAAAATCATACCCACAGGCGAAATAGAAAAGAGAGCTAATGTAGGGATTCAGTTATGCCCGAGTTCAAACCTAGGACCTTTTGCTTCCTCTGCACATACACTAACTAATTATGCCAATAACGAAACTTGTTGTAAGAAATAATACTAATGTTCTACTTCAAATTGAATAATCCTTTAAAACGCTAGTGGCTATAATCTAAATGTATAGTAAGACGAAAGAATTAAATCTAGTAAATGACTTGTTTTCTTCGTATGAGTCATGAAGTAATAAAATGAAATAAAAGAATAATAAGTACATGAAACAATGAAATAGTACTAGTATGATGGCAGTAAAAATACAAGTGAATGCCATAAAACGGGAATCAAATTGATATGTACGAATAGCAGTAAATAAGATAGATAAAGGAAGTAACAAACTAGGATGATATGAGGGAGAGCTTAATCGAATTTAGCGACAAAACAAAATATACTAGTATGGAATGTAATAGTGAAAATGTACATAAATGATGAAAGTGATTCTAAATAATAATGATAAAGACAAAATAAAGACATGTGCCGATAAAGAAAATACAAGTAAAGGTATCAATGAAATGGAATGAGATAAAATAAACAAGTAACAAAATAAAAACGAATAGGCGAATAAACGGAACCAATTATTACGAAATTAATCGAAAATGAAACGGTAAAATAAGTAAATAGCAAAAAGGGACTTGTTTGAAAATGAATGCTTTAACAATTGATTTTTAAAATTTGTCGTAAAATGACAGTTTCGTTTTGGTATGTACATGAATAAGTTTCGAAAAGAAAGGCGATGACCTTCTTATTTTATGCATTTTCTTGAATTTTTTTTTATGGGGTGAGAATTTTTGGTGTCTACACCTCCCATCTCCACTTCCCAAATGATAACTAATTTCTTGAAACTGGAAATTAAAAACGGAGAAAGAGGTATCTTGGGATACATCTATCAACTGTTCTAGCATTACATGGCCTGTCATAGTACGGATGTAACTTCTTTGTTGGAAATTTTAAAACTTGAATATAAATGTGAGCTAGGGTATTCCAGTGCTGCTGAGAGAACTTAAATTCAATGTACTTATCCCACAGTGTGACATAGGTAATCTTTCCCAACAAAGGAGAGACCTCTTGTGAATAATCTTCGGACATCAACTGGATCCTCAAGTGTTGACACAGAAAAGCTGCAGTAATCAACCCATATGTCAACCAAGTATGGAACTGCTTCAACTGCTTGTTCATATACTTCAACAACTTGCACAGCAGTACATAAGCGTGCTTTGTGGTCTGCATACTTCCTCCAGTATTCACAACAGAGAGGGAACTTGGACAGGAAAGAGTTGTATACCAATGAAATCTTATCAACATCATCCTACGGTCAAATTCAAGGCAAACTCACTATTACAAGCTCAAGAGAGGAGTTCAGCTACTAGGTAAGATTAATGAAAATGACTTGCCATTTATTTTGGGTGACTTTTTATACCTTGTTGTGCAGCATGTTGAGCCTCTGCTTGGGATATTGACTCTTTTTTTTATGATCTTTCTTATCCTTCCGTGCTCTCTTCATTTCAGTAACCTCCAATTTATGCTCCTTTTACCCCTTTTTCTTTCCTTGACACCAACCTTCAATGCCTCAACTTGACAATCCATTAATTTTTTCATCCTCAACCTCCAAACACCCAGACAGACCTCCCACGAGCACTATTCCAGTCTGACTATAACTGGCAGCAGACTCTCTATTTCTGGCCAAAGAACATCCTCCCGGCGCCCGCGGCGAAGCTATTTCCTTCCGCTCCATCATCATCACGTCTAACTAACTTCTTCCTAATTTCAGTTCCATCTTCATAACATCTGACTGAATTTTTACACCATCTTGGTTGCTGGGTACTTCTACAACATAGTGGAAAATGAGTGGTTCTTGCTCCTTCCTTTTGTTTTCATTCGTTCAAGAGTGCTTTGGTTATATTTTCAAGAGTGATTTGCCTTTGTTTGTTAAACTGCGAATATTTGATGCTGCAAGGTGAATCCCTATTATCCAGTTAGCACTTTTGATATGAAGCAACTGGGAACTTATTAGTCATAGAGCCTGGGTACTAGGGCAGAGCCTGTATAGGCATATGCATGCGTACTTAGAAACGCAAACATCATTGAGAACTGGAGTTAAAAATGGTAGAGATATTGCTGATGTTTCTGATTTCATCTTTCTTGAGAATGCGTAAGCCTGACTAACTCAATGTCGAAAATGAGTGTCCCAGTGGAACCTTGTCCATTGGCAAGCCGCATGGGGTTGAAAATGGTAGTAAAGTCTCTGCCTATCAAAAAAAACATGACAGTCCATTGAGCCATCTTTCATTTCTTGTCCAATCCTAGCCTAATTTCTCACATTTATCCCTCAAAATAACAGCAATTCCCGCATATGAGTTGTTGTTCCTCTTCAGACTATTTAAATCACGAGGCGATCAGCTCCAGTTGCAGGATTCTTGACTAGGATCAGATATGCTCTGCGTTTAAGAACCTCAGAACTTGTAGATTGTATAGTAGAATTTGCCTGGTTTCATTCATTGTGCTTGTATAGTCTACTGATGCTACAGAGGAGGCATCTGTTTCTCCATCAGAATCACAACCATCTTCAGCAGCTTTATCTGAGGCAGATGAGCAAAGGTTGACTTCTTTTAGGCATTTTCTTGATCTATAAGAAACTATTCCTAGAGCAATTAAGTCCAATATTGATCCGCAAGAAGCCAATACATTAATCAAATTAGACATTAGACTAATACGAGTATGATCTTTAAAAAAATTTGAAACCGTTGTTATTCTAGTTGATGAGTAATGTATTCATGTTGTTGCATTATCTTAGATCTAAAGCTAGTGTATTCAAAAGAGGATACCACTAAGGAAGAATTTCTTAAAAGATTGAGAGTGAAGGTGCTCTCTGCTTGCTTGCATTTTTTTTTCATGTTCTCTACGTCCGTTTATCCACTTTGGATGTTGATGAGGAATTGTTCTTCTCAAATCCTTGTATATTGACAATCCTTGTGTTATTTATTATTTTTATTTTTTGTGATTGCAGGTGCAACAGAATGGTGAGACTATGGATCTAAAGAATTAGATGAATAGATTAGTAAGTTAGTTATTAGGGAATTTTTTAATGCAATGACATTTAATTGTAAATTATGAAGTTTCATCACATTAGATGACATTTTTTGACATGCCATTTCATTTACTTTTCTTTGTTGCTTTTCAAAATGTTATTGTAAAGTTTTTGATATTGTGTATCGAACTATTTTTATAATATTACAGTCGTCTGGTTATCAATGAAGTTGTGTAAGCATTTTTTATATGCAGAATCTCATAATTCTATACTTATAGTGTTTTTAGCATTTTGACCAAGTAGAATGATATGTAAGGTTAACAAAACACTAGTATGTTAATGGTTACAAAAATAAAACATATTACATGCAAAATTTGGTCGCTAAAATTCCATATAAAATTTGGTCTTTAATAATATAAGTGACCAAAATTGTTGGTCACCAATGAATTCAAGTACAAATTTTCTGTATTACCCAATATTGGTCGCAAATGACGTTAACGACCAATTATATTATCTGTCACTGAAACACTAGCGATCATAAATATGTAGTCATTAAAAGTATTAGCGATCAACTTCACATTAGTCGTTAATGCATTAGTGACCAACGTATTTGGTTGGTCGCAAATACTATTAGCGATGGACCTTTAGCGACCACTGGTGACAAACTCTTTTTTGGTCATTATTATCATTAACGACGAAAATCATCATCATTAACGACCAATATTGTTGATCGCTAAAACCCTTTTTTCCTGTAGAGTTCGTCAGGCTTAATAACATCGAACGCACTCTGACCATGCCTTGGATTATGTCTTGGAAATCTTTTGTAAAACCGCGGCGGATCAGATGTTCCTTAATTGTTTCAACACCGCGATATCTCAGATTGTTTTGGCAGTCGACACATGGACAAAATATGTATCCCTTGTCTGTAGGTTTCAGATTGTTCGCCAACACCGTGCATAACTTATCAACTCCTTCTAAAAACTTGTCGTCCAAATTTCCGCTGTAAATCCACGAACGTTCCATCTCCTTCTAGCTATTTATATGAAGGCAGCCATTTCATACCGTTACCCGTGGCATAGTCTTTACACTTTTGTATCTTATCAACCTAAATCCATCCATGAGTATTAAATCCCACCGGTGAACGTGTTTTTAATATGTAATTTATTGAAAATTTCGGCAGCATCTCCCTACAGTTCTTCAATCACGATATTATGATATTAATCAATAATATGCATTCGAAGAACAATAAAGAGATACTGCTGAAATAATCAATAAAGTACATATTAAAAACACATTCACACCCTAGGTGTGAGATTTAACAATCATGGACAGTCCCGACAGGGACTGTCGAAGATATACCTCTATTAGGTATATCTTGGGCGGATAACTACGTTTGGTAGTTTGTCAAATATTATATGTATATATGTAAATCTTACCTCTGGTAGACAATTAGCCGATGCTAAGACGGTTGAGGTCGGAAGCCAAAATAAAGTTGCAGTCCTGATGCATAAATGAAAAACGACAACATTAGAATTCATCAAAAAATCAAGGTTAAATGCTAGCTAAACCGCGGAAAAAATTCGACAGCATCTCCCCTATATTTCTAACGTCTCCAAATCAGTTTTATCAAAGTCAAATTCGCACGCACCATCAAAATTACTTATACACTAATTTTATATTTATTTAGAAGAAATGTAAGCTGTATTAACCGTAAAGAAATATTTACAAGTACAAGAAATCAACTGCAACAAGTTGCAGCAAACAAGAATCACAACTTCGAATCTGCTAAGACATATATCTAGCAAACGGCCAAAGACTCTCAACTAATTTTGTATTTTAAAACTACACTACTATGTATTAATTGTAATACTAAATGCTAAGAATAAATAAATACATCAGTTTACAGTTTGGTTTGCAAAATTACCGTTACTAAGCACTGAAGTGGGCAAGTAGTGCAGAAATCAGCCCACGAACTAGGTTGCAATTACCCGTGAATCTGGGCACAAATATATGAACAAGGTTAGAACATTTGCCATAACACTCTCAGGATTCGATAGAAACGAGGTTAGAACTTGCAATCGAAATGCATGTATATGAACAAAGTTAGAAAAAAATGACAGTCGATCGATCGCATACCCAGTACGCGATACAGACGTCGACGGTGAGACCAGTGGTAGATGGGTGGTGACCGGCGGCGATGGGAGTGACAAAGGTGGTGGGAGCGACGACGGCGATGGCCGTTAGTAATGTGACGGGAAAGAGGAGGCGATTTCAGTAAGGAAGATTGCGCGAAAGAGAAAGAGTTACTGTAAATGTGCAGAGTAAACGGGCAAATGTTCTAGTTAAAAGGGATTTAGATTACGGTTTTCTTGTAAACCGTAATCTAAAGTTACACTTTAAATGACGGTTCCTAAAGAACCGTAATCTAAAGTCTAACAAAATAAAAAAAAGCACAAAATTTTTTTGGCCTGTGCTGGGTTTCGAACTCAAGATCGATGGTGTTGACTCATGTACCCACGACCATTATGCCATGAGTCTTATTCGATCAAACATATGTAACACATTAGTATAAAGTTCTATTTAATCTAAAATAATCTGGTAAGACGACGTCGTTCACTGTAATTTAGATTATGCGCGGCGTCAAAAAAATCAAATAATGCGGAAAATATTTGGCGTCAGGTCAAGACGACGTCGTTGACCATCAGTGGGCGGGGACTTTAGATGACGGCTATTAGTAAAACCGTAATCTAAAGTCCGTTGACCGTAAAGCGCGCATCAACACGGGACTTTAGATTACGGTTTTACTAATAACCGTCATCTAAAGTCCGTTCTAAAAAAGGCGCACCTACCTCCGATCGATCATTGCTTACGGTTAATTCAATAAACGTCGTTAATTAATTCCGGCCTTCCTATTAATCACGGTTTATGTTAAAGCCGTGATTAATTCACCGTCATTAAATGCTTCCGTTCCACCAGTGAGATTACCGTGCGTGTATCATATGTATCAATACGTTATGGCCTGTTAGAATCTACCAGTTGAAGAAGTCCATATTTTCTAGCGGACACCCAGATATGACCATCAACACTAGTTCGCCACACCTCGCCAGACGTGTGAAGAGTTGTATACCACTGAGGAACAACTTTCGTGCATCAGTATCAGGTATGAGGACCTGTCTGATCGGTTTGATTCCACATCAATCGAAAGAGCGTTCAACGCGTGGAAGCCACTTTGGGAGCCCACGGATGATCACACCGGTTTAGAGCCACCAGAGGTAATGAGTGCATAAAGGAAGGTCTAAAAAGAAAAGGCCTAACACTAGGGACAAGTCTGAGCACGAATATCTTGAGCTCTCGCCAGCGCTCACGAGCCCCTACCCCTACCCCTAGACAAACCTAGGAACTTACCCTTGCCCTTACCCGCCATCTGCTATTTACCGTAAAGTTTTTAGTCAAGATCGGTCTAGGTTTGTCAATACTGGTCAAACGAATATCACTGTAGTTCAATATAAATAACATTTAAACATTCATAAACTAAACATAACTTATTAAAACATGCAGAATGGGTTAAAAAAACATGCCAATAGACCTCCATAACGTCTAAAACAGGTAAAATAGTCGAAAAAACAGTCAAAAATATGAATCCCGCCAGCCGAGCACCCGTGTCCACGCCGCCTAGGAGCTCTTTGCGCCCGTGCCGTCTGCATGGGGACCACGCCCGCGCCGCATGACTAGGACCGCGCCCACGCCATTGAAGATGCGACCGCGCCCGCGCCAGGTCGCCTAGTCCTATATCCACGCCAGTTTGCTAGTGTGGGCATCGACGTCCACTACCCGGCCGGATCCGATACCGATTATTTTAAATTTTTCTACTTTTGGCCCAATTATGAGTCTAATTCTGTTACAAAACTGTAAATTATGACAAAAAAGAACCTAATTCAGCAAATCTAGACAGAAACCTTGCACCGGCTACCGCTCCCGCTCCCGCCCGCTTCTAGAGAGATGTCAGAGAGAATTCTAGAGAGATAGAGAGTTTTGTGAATTTGAAATGAGGTGGAGACATAGGAAAGGGTAAAGGTGTATATATAGAAGAATTTGAGGGAAGGGTAAAATCATAAAGTTTTTTAAACTCCGACTGCGTGAAATGAAAACACGACTGAGCATACGAGTTCAGTTAATTTAGATAGAGTTACCCTTTTTTTCGATTGATCGTGACCAAATAACAAGTTAGTAACTATAATTATTTCTAAGAAAAAAAATCTAAATCCTTAAGAGTTAATCCCATGTGATAACAAGCAATGTTGCGAGTAAATATAATTTACTTGTAGTTATAAAGTGCCCGGTTGTAATAAAGTCAAGATGATTGTATCAAATTCCTTCATTTCGTCTCATGATAGAAGCTAGAGTATTGTTTAGGTGAATAATCATCAGTATTGTCTATTAAGGTCATAATCCTTAAGCCAATTGTTTGATCTTTATACCCATAAACCAATTCAATAGGTGGAGCTTCTCCTAAAAAATATCTTCTCATGTTTCAATGACCTAAACAATGTTTGACATATCAAAGGTTCTCCTTTTAACAGGAAATTCTAGGATCACAATCATATCTTTTCATAACATTGTCACCTCTTCAAGTGGGAACATGAACTTTTGTGTTCACTGGCCATTAGTTTTCAACAAGTGCATAAAAACGACCCAAGTTCATAGTGATATACACCCACACAACAACAAAAGAAACTATTGTAATTGACTTAAAATCTATAATGGGTTGGGCTGGCAATTACAAGCTCCATCATTCGGGGGAGTTCGGTACGGGCTTTGGGCTCGTATCAGGGTTTTTTTGGGATGAGCCTATGTTTAAAATTGATGGTTTCCTTAGGGTTGTAAATATATTCTTTTGCACAGAGTAATACGAAACCCTAGAACACAGTTTCCTCAAAATCTTCTTCTCTCTCTCTCTCTCTCTTCGTTTTCTTCTTTAATTCCTCTCGATTTTCACTTATTTTTCAATAACTACTATCAGAGCAAGGTTGTGATGGTGAATCCTATGAAGTTCAAAATTTCACGTTTCGATGGAACTGGGAATTTTACCCTTTGGCAGCGGCGAGTGAAGGACCTACTAACGCAACAGGGGATGCAAAAGGCGCTACTGGATACCAAACCAGAAGCCACAAAGCAAGAAGATTGAGACGAGATGCAGGAGAAGGCGACATCGATAATTTGTTTGTGCCTTGTAGACGAAGTGGTTTATCAGGTGATTGATCTTAAGACTTCTAAAGAGATATGGATTAAAGTGAAGAAAACGTATATATCAAAATTGTTGTCCAACAAGCTATATCTGAAACAAAGGTTATACGAGCTGAAGATGGCTGAGGGTTCAGATATGATACAACACGTTAATACCTTTAATTAGATTGGGTTTTGGGTTTAGGGTGTGTTGATGTAAAAGTGGATGATGAAGACCAAGCCATGATCCTACTGTGTTCTTACCCCCTGCGTATGAGACTTTGATTATGACCCTCACCGTAGGGAAAGATTCGATAACACTGGAGACAGTACCTACAACACTCGTTGCCCAGAACGATCACAGTAAGCACACCAGTGGAGATAAGTCTCAAGGCGATGGGTTGTACGTTAACAATAACCAGGAAAGGGGTAGACACAAGGACAAAAAAGCGGAAGGTAAGGCAAGGGGGAAATCTAAGTACAGAAGCTGGAAACATGCTACCTGTTATGGATGTGGTCAGAAAGATCACTACAAAAGAGATTGTCCAAATAAGAAGCAAAATAGTGGGAGTTCAAAAAGCTCTTTGAATCAGCAAACATTGTTCAAAAGGATGACTCAGATGGTGGAGATTCATACATGCTTTTAGTAACCTCAAGCAGCACTCCAGATTCTAGGATTCTAGATACAGGGTGTACGTTTCATATAACTCATAACAAGGAGTGGTTTAATACCTATAAGGCAAGAAATCAAGTTTCTGTTCGATTAGGAGACGACAACCTGTGTGGTGTTGTAGGTATTGGAAAGATCAAGAGTCATATGCATGATGGCATCATCAGGACGCTGGCTGATGTAAGCCATGTTTCAGATCTGAAGAAGAATTTGATTTCTATTGGTACTCTGCATAAGAACGGGTTCAATTACAAGTCAGATGATGAACACTTGAAAATAACCAGAAGTTTTATGACGGTGATGAAGGGAAAGCTTACCATGGGTTATATCTACCAACTGGTGAGGAGCACTATTTCAGGTGAAGTTGCTGGTGTTATATCTGAAAGTGACAACACTGATCTATGGCATATGCATATGGGACATATTGTTGAGCAAGGTTTGGCTGAGTTGCACAAGCGTGGCCTTCTGGATGGATTGAAGAACTGTAAGATAGGATTTTGTAAATTATGTGTGATGGGAAAGCATTTCAAAGTATCTTTCAAAACTGGCCAACACACGACAAAAGGTCTCCTTGATTATGTGCATTCTAATGTGTGGGGGCTAACTTGGGAGCAGTCTCTAGGAGGATCCAGGTACTTTTTTATACTTATTGATTATTATTCCAAGAATGTCTGGGTCTATTTCATGAAGCACAAATCAGAGGCCTTTGACAAGTTTAAGATTTGGAAGATGAAGTAGAAAATCAGAGAGGGCGGAAGGTAAAGTATCCGAGATCTGATAATGGGACGGAGTATACTGATTCAAAGTTCCAAATATTTTGTGAGGAGCATGGCATTCAGAGTTATTTCATAGTGAGAAAAACACCACAACAGAATGGCGTTAGTGAGAGAATGAATCACACCATTGCTGAGAAGGCCAGATGTCTAAGGCTGGATGCAGGGCTTCCAAAGCAGTTCTGGACATAAGCAGTAAACATGGCAGTCTATCTCATTAATAGATCACCAAAGATCTCTCTTGAGGGGAAGGTTGCTGAAGAGGTACGAACTGGAGTAGATATTGACTTATCTAATTTGAAGATATTTGTGTGTCCTGCATATGTTCTAACTCCCAATGATGAGCGATCAAAGATGGACTCCAAGTCCAAGAGATGCATCTTTCTGGGGTTTGAGAAAGGTGTGAAAGGTTTCAAGTTATGGGACCCTGTGGCTAAGAAGATGATACTTAGCCGAGATATTGTATTTGATGAGTAGTATATGCTGCAACAAGCAAGGTTAGATCAGGGGCATACTACTACATTTGAGACTGATGTTGGTCCTAACAAATTTGGGGGACAGTTCTAGTGATACTACCACTTTATCAGCAACAACAACAGATGAGCATAAAGATAAGAATCAACAACAGGTGGAGTATCTAGTTTCGGGAGACAGAAACGTATCATTAAGCAACCTTAGAGATTTGGTTATGTATAGGTGGTCAACTATGCTCTTGCAGTTGGTACAGATGATCCATCCAATTTTCGAGAGGCAATATCTAACCAAGAGAAAAAAGAATGGTTGGGTGCCATGAAGGAGGAGACTGAGAGTCTAAGAAAGAATCATACATGAGATCTTATTCCTCTTCCAAAGGGCAAGAAGGCAGTTGGATGCAATTGCGTTTTTAAGAAGAAACCCGGGGATTAGAAAAAGAAGGCGTGAGACATAAGGCCAGACTAGTAGCAAAGGGGTACTCGCAGCAGAAAGGGATTGATTATGATGAGATCTTCTCTCCTGTTGTTAGGCACACCTCCATCAGAGTTGTGCTGGATTTGGTGGCTAGCTGAGTTATGCATCTCAAGCAGATGGATGTGAAGACAACCTTTCTCCATAGATATTTGGAGGATGAAATCTATACGCAGCAGCCTGAAGGGTTTATCCAGCATGGAGAGGAGCATCTTGTGTGCAGGTTGAAGAAATCCCTATATGGCTTGAAGCAAGCTCCTAGGGAATGGTATAAACATTTTGATTCTTATATGCTGCAGATTGGCTACAAGCAATGTGAGTATGACTGTTACATTTATGTTAAGCATGCTAAAGATGGCACCCCTATATTCTTGCTCCTATATGTTGACGATATGCTTATTGCAGGGAGAAATATGAAAGATGTTGATGACTTGAAGGATCTTCTGGGAAGAGAGTTTGATATCAAGGATCTAGGTGCTGCTAAAAGGATCCTTGGGATGGAGTTTCACAGGGACAAGAGCTCCAAGAGATTGCAGTTGTCTCAAAGGAGTTACATAGAGAAGGTGATTGATAGGTTTGACATGACAAAGGTTAAATATGTAAATACACCTCTGGCAAATCACTTTAGACTTTCATTATTTCAGTGTCCAAACACTAAGGAGGAGATTGCAGATATGACACGAGTTCCTTATGCGAGTGCAGTTGGATACTTAATGTATGCTATGGTGTGCATGAGACGTGATTTGGCCCAAGCTATTAGTCAAGTCAGCAGGTACATATCTAATCCTGGGAGAGATCGCTGGGTTACGGTGAAGTGGATTCTCAGGTATTTGAAGGGTACAACCGAGACTATGGACTTATGTTTGGAGTTCAGTAGGTAGATTCCGTAGTTGTGGGATATGTGGATTCAAACTACGCTGGTGATCTGGATAACAAGAGGTCTACTACAGGGTATATATTTACTCTTTCAGAAGGCCCCATATGTTGGAGATCCGTGTTGTAATCTGTTGTTGAGTTATCTACCACTGAGGCTGAGTACATGGCGTTGGGAGAAGCAGCTAAGGAGGCACTATGGATTCGAGGACTTGTGGCTGAGTTGGGTGTTGAGCAAGGTGAAGTTCAGTTTCATTGTGACAGTCAAAGTGCTATACATCTGGCTAAGCACTAGTAGAAAAAATGTTTTTAACCACGGTTATTTTGCCTATATACCACGGTTAGGAACCGTGGTTTATGCTGCGTCGTATATTTACAAATAGCGATAAACGGCGGTTCATAACCGTCGTTTAAAGTAAGCGAAAAAACCACGGTTGCTCGAAACTGTCATTTAAGACCCCTTCTCCCGTGAATATTCATTGACTTTATACCACGGTTGGGAGTCTGAACCGTGGTATAAAGTGCGTTATAAATGACGGTTTTACTTAAAATCGTGGTATAAAATGTATACAAATCAAGAATAAACCACGGTTATAAATAAAACCGTGGTTTATAGTCTGTGAATTTTTTTCCAGTTCGCCGGCGATTTAGCAGCACCGCCTTCAGTGGTCAACAGAGAGCGCAGACAAAGAGAATGAAGAGCCCAAAACATGTATGTTCCTTGTTTGTGTATTAGGGTTGCTAAATAAGTCGCATTATGTTCCTTGTTCGACGGTAGGTTGCAATTACCGTGAAAGAGAATGAGAGAGGGAGGAGCTGTTCGCTGGTTAGGGTTGCAAAAAATTACAGAAGAAGAAGCGTAGAGCATATGTTCCTTGTTTGCTAGTGTGGGTTGCAAAAATTACCGTGAAAAACAAGAGGCGCAGAGCATGTCATTGTTCGCCGGTTAGGTTTGCAAAAATTATAGTGAAGAGGCGCAGCATGTTCCTTGTTTTCCAGTATGGCGAAGAGCATGTTCGCCGGGGGTTGCAAAAATTACCGCGAGTTGAAGAAGAAGAAGAGAAGAGTTGCAGAGCATATTCCTTGTTCGACAGTGTTGGTTGTAAAACAGTGAGGAGAAATATACATAATAGGAGAAAGAGAAAGAGCCGCGTTAATTTTCGCCGAAAATTTGAATTCCCGCTTAGACTATATACCATGGTTCTACGAAGAAACCGTCATTTAAAGTTGTTTGACCATGACCAAAAACGACGGTTGTGACAAAACCGTGGTTTAAAATACAACGCGTCAAACTATATATGACGGTTCCACCCAGAACCGTGGTATATAATACACTGCGTCAAACTATATATGACGGTTCCGTCAGAACCGTGGTATAAAATGCAACGCGTCAAGCTATATACGATGGTTCTGCGTGGAACCGTGGCATAAAATCTCTCGCCGACACTTTTTGTGACGGTTATGCTAATAACCGTGGTATAAAAGTTTTAAATGACGGTTATGAGATTAACCGTGGTTTAAAGTGCGTCATTTAAAATCTTTTTTCTACTAGTGAAGAATCAAGTATATCATGCCAGGACGAAGCACGTCGATGTCAGATTTCACAAGATTAGGGAGCTAGTTGCTTCAGGTGAGATCTTATTAGAGAAGGTACATTCGTCAGAGAATGCAGCTGATATGTTGACAAAGCCGGTAACCACAGAGAAGTTTAGACATTGTTTGAACTTAGCTCAAGTTCTCAAGTGTTAGGAAATGTATACCCCTCTCCTTAGTTAGTAGATTTGTTTTTGTAAAGCTACTGGAGATTCGTTTTTGTAGTGCTAGGATATGTATACCTCTCTCCCTGCAGCTTAATACGGTACGGGCTTTAGGCCCGTATCGGGTTTTTTTATGGGTCTATATTTATAAATAGATGGTTTCCTTAGGGTTGTAAATGTATTCTTTTGCACAGAGTAATATGAAACCCTAGACACAGTTTCCACAAAATCGTTATTCTCTCTCTTTGTCTTCCTTCTTCGATTTCTCTCTATTTTTCACACGATTTTTCAACAGAAACCAACTTACTCCAACACAAGGTTAATGTTGGATTGGTTTCCTTTTAGTTATTCACTTTTACCACCTTTAATAATCTTGCATGTGCATACCTCTATCACTACATAAAAATATAGGTAAACAATAATCTTGCTAAACCTAATGTTGCTAGCTCATGAAGAAAACATAAAGCAACTTATCAATTTTATCTTAACATTATAGTAAATTATTAGCATAAAATACAACTATATAAAAGCAACCATAATCTTTGTTCTGATACCTTCAAGTTCACAAAATTACACAAAAAATACACAAAATGACTATAACTATTCGATGTACCAATAATAGAAAGAGATTCAAAGCAATAAATAGCTTGCGTACAAGATATATGATATGTGCTTCTCATCAAGAAATAAGACTTCACTATCATCTGGATTTGAATTTTCATTTAATTAAAATCATCTTACCATGTCAGCAACTTATGATAGAAAAAGAAATATTGAGGAAAAAAAATAAGTAGATTGAATGAGAAGAGATGAATGAAAAGAAGAGAAAAATGGACATGATAAGGATAGTAAGGAAGTAGTTCGCTGGTTCTGGGTAGTGGCGGAATGAAGAATGAAAAAATGAAGATAAAATGAGAAAGAATCACTTTCCAAACCGGTTATGACTTGTATAGTTATGGTTTACTGAAAACCAAAACTTCATGATTTTTGTCAAGTTCGAGTTACATGGTAAACGATGGACAAATAGTATGGAGAATTTCGTAATGGCTAGGACTAGATGGATCTACTAGAAATCAACCTCGTCAGTGCCTTATACACTTGGCGAAATCAGAGATCAATGAGCAAAATAGACAGGGCTTTTGCACGAGCAGATTGGTTCTCAATATTCCCCCATTTCACTCTTCGAGGAAACACCCATGGAAACTTTCAAATCACCGTTTCATGACAGTCTCTCTGTGCAACACTCACTAGGGCTTTAGACCTTTCAAAGTCTTGAACGGATGGTTAGACCACCAAAATTTCAAACATTTCTTTCGATTGGAATGGTGCAAGCTAGAAGATCTGCCGCTATTCCCAAAGCTAAAGCCATCAAGGCTCCGCTAAAACATTATGATTGGAAAATGCTATCCGTGAGCTAGAAAAAAAAGGATACAGAGAAAGAAGCAGCATCAGTTAACTGTTCTCATAATTCCATGAGGCATAATCTCCTAAACCAAGCTTGGAAAACACTGAGGGACAAAGAAAGGTATTGAAAATAGGTATGTAGAGACAAACACATCAGTGAGGGAGACAGAATTACCACATACTTCCATAGAAGGGCCACGCTGAATCGTAAAACCAACCTAATCTCCTGCCTGATCACTCGGGGGGGGGGGGGGGAACTGACCAGCCAAATTGAATATCACGTGAAATCACTGCCTATTATAGCAATCTATTCAATGCTAAACCGATTTTAGGAATTTCACCACCGACCTCTGGAAGAATCCGCGTCACCACTACTGAAGCAAACAGTTTGACAGTTAAACCCACAATGCTAGAAATAAAGCAAAATGTTTGGAGTATTGATGGCAACCAGGCCCCTGATTTTGATAGGCTAAATTTCAAGCTCAGTCATGGGTTTCTTTGAATCTGGCCAAGTAATATGACATGGGTAACACTAATCTCAAAAATCCTCAATGCCATTCGAGTGGAAGACTACAGCCCAATTAGCATAATTGGATTGATCTACAAGGGAATATAAAAAATGTTGGCACCAAGATTGTCAGGTATACTTGGGAAACTAATCTTTGATACTCAATCAACCTTTATTTAAGGGAGACACATCCTCCAGGGTCCGCTGATAGCCAACAAAGCAATTGCATGGCTAAAATCTAGACACAAGCCTGGGCTATTACTGAAAATCGAATTCGCAAAGGCTTTTGATTGTATATCTTAGGATTTCATGGACTTCATGTTGAGTACCTGCGGGTTTAATTTGACTTGAAGACTCTGGATCAGAGAGTGTGTTTCAACAACGGAAGTTTCGATCTTGATCAATGGCGTCCCAACCCAGCCCTTAAAACCATCTCATGGCCTTCGACAAGGAGACCCATTATCTCCGCTACTCTTTGTCCTGTGAGCAAAAGATCTTAGCTGGTTATTAGAGGAAGCAATTACCAGAGAAGAAGGAAAGGTATCACAGTTGGCGGTAACCACACCCTACCGTCACATTTGCAATTTGCAGACGACACTTTGATTTTCAACGGTCTAACCTCAATAAAGCTCAAATCCATCAAATGATGTATTCCCTTGTTCTCGCAAATGTTGGGTTTGGAGGTTAATTAGGAAAAATTTACAGCATTGCCAATCAACCTCATTCATTCACAGATCATGGACAACAAGAATATACTTGGCTGCAGTGTTTCGTCACTGCCTACGACATACCTAGGATGTTGTCTAGGGGAAAATTTCCCGTACCCGATCAATTCCCCCCTTAATTCCCAATCCCGGTTGCTTTGTCTCATAATTCCCGAAAACGGGTTTTTTTTAACCGTTGTACTGCAGTCGATAATTCATTTATTGACATTAATGAAGCCGATAAATGAATTATCGGCTTCAGTACAATGGCAAATTCGACCGTTGGGCCTCTGTACTAAAGCCGATAATTCATTTATCGGCTTCAGTAATGCCGATAAATGAATTATCGGCTTCAGTACATGTTGGTAAAATTACAAACATAGTAATTAAACCTAGCTAAAATGGGCAAGTGCACCCAATTCGTTGCAATAAAACAAGTGTCGTATCCACAAGGAAATTGGATTCTAAATCTCAAGCTTCGGTATAATAGTTAAGTGCGAATAAACAGTAAAAATGGGGGTTTAGCCAGAGGCAAGCTTGGTTGTTTGTTAATTGAAATGCAATAAAAACAAAAAAATGTTTGTGTATGGAATGGATGGGAAGAGTACCCTAGGATAGTGGGAATCACCTAATTCACTCAAAGAACTTCAAAACCATAACTCATCATCTCAGTGCCTATTAGAGTTTAGCTCATGAATACCTAAATCATGGGAGATCCAATTCTTACCTAAATAATCAAACCCCTTAATTAAAGGAGGTTCAAGTCAGCAGATAGCATTAAGCAAGCACTCTTAATCAACAACCCTAAGCATTTACTTCCAAAATCAAGAAAGCAAAAGTTAGGGTTTACTCCCTTCTTGGTCTAGTTCCAAACTCAAGCTCAAATATTGAATGGAACCTCCATAAATGCAATAAGAGATCAATTTAGTGCATTAATTGATATTGAAGGAAATAAAACGAGAGTAATTAATGAGTTAGGTTTCTAGAATTCAATGAGCAAAATGGGTTCAAACCCTCATCCTAGGATACAAATAGAACTACTCAGCCATAGCTAAAGGAAAGAGCAAGGAAAAGGGAGAATCAGCCATTAGAGGAGCTTCCAAGCTTCAATGGAGGTAGAAATCTTCACTTTCTTCTTCCTCCTTTCTTCTCTTCTTTTCTCCTCTTCTTTTCTCCTCTATTTTCTCCTCTTTCTCGTCTGTTTAGGGTTGAAGTCATGTGTGTTTGATAATGAGATAAGAGTCCCCAAAATCAGCTTTTAAAAACGCAGATCTGGGCAGATTTTCCGTCCGACCGACCTAGACTGGGTCGGTCCCGTGGGTCGGTCGGTTTCCGAAGAAGAAAGCACGTGAGTCATTTTAAGTATGACCGACCCAGGTCCGACCCAGGCTTATGGGTCGGTCGATTCCAGTAGCTTGGGTACCCGGAAAAACCAATCCGACTGACCCAGAGTGGGTCGGTCCTGCTCCAGAGATTTGCTCTAACTTCCTCTGGGCCTAGAATCTTCATTGTGGCTAGGAATTGCTCCCCGTTTGTGGCGTTGGAAAGCTTGAGAGATGAGGAATCCATTGATGCATGCCACTAACTCAAAGGGAACTCAAAATTATGCTCAAAATGAGCTTTTACCTATCAAGAGATCAAACTCTATAAGTTCACTATTAATCACTAAAACATTTATTAAGTGGTGAAACAAGTTATGCATCCAACATAATAAAGGTGAATGAAGCTCTTAAAATAGCATTATTTCACCACTTATCAACTCCCCACACTTATCTATTTGCTTGTCCTCAAGCAAAACTTGCTAGGAACCCATAGCAAGGAACATTTACAGTAAGCAAGTATTTAGATGAATTCTTGAACTTTGGTGAGCAAAATTGTGAAAAATCTCAAGAGGAGTGCAACCAACCTTCTCATGGTGACATGGGTGTGCGTAGGGTAAATAAAAATATAGAGCTTCGGGGTATGATCTAGAGTGTTTCCAAGTGCTTAAAGATCTTTGGACTTGGAGAACTTTTACCATGGCCAACTTCTCTCAAGAATGGGCATTGAGGAAAAACAAAAGGAAAAATAGAGATTTGCATTTGATTTTATTTTGCAACAAGAGATGAGAAGAAATAATTTTGGCATTTTGCCTTGCTTTACAGAATACTCAACTCTCATTTGTTGGTTACTGATGGTGCCTCTCAAGTCCTTTTAAAAATTTCCACGAGGAAACACCCCTTAGCACTCCCTAGATGAGAAGATTAGAAAGGACCCCTAAGCAATAAAAATTCACCAATAAAGGGATTTATGGAAGCACCGCAATTAATTGCTCCTCAAGAGAGAAATTGTTGAAAAATTTGGTGGAAAGTTCTAAGCATTCATGGAAAGACTTGCTTAATACAAATGGAACTTCTTCATGGCAGCAATAGACATGTATAAGGAGATATAGAAGTGCATCAAAAAGAAAAGGTTGTTTCCCCCACACATGAGTAGGACAATGTCTTCATTGTTCAAAGCAAAACCCAAAGGGAAACAAACCGGAGACCTTTTTCGAAGCACGAAACATAGAGGACCAAAATTTTTTTGTTTTTGGTGCGTTTAAGTAGTAAGCGAACTTGTAATCCCCTGATAAGACGTGTAGTGGGCAAAGGGTTCCCCCACACTTGAGAGTGTCCAGGGTCGTTGAAGCGCTACCTCCAACGGGAACAAGTCGGAGACCTAGGAAAATTTGGCAAGAGTTCCTCTTGCATGTGTCGTATGCTGCCGTGAAGGTGATTGCATGCAGTGTGTATGTGTCTACAATACATAGACAAAAATAAACGATGCACAACAAGATTCTGAGGAATACGCTAATAGCCCATGGTTAGATATAAAAATGAGACTCATCGATGAGTCTAATAGCATAATATCTAGAAGGGTTGCATACAACATAACAGTTAAATGAACAAGAAAGTACGAGATAAGTAATTTGGAAAAGAAGTCTCAAGAACATAAATAGAACAATTCTCCAAAAGCAACAGAACAGTGTTTTTAACGACAAGACGCTGGTAGCGGACATCAAGAACTGGCTACTGAGGTGGGGGAGCATCAGGTCGGAACTCGGCTCGCATGCGCTGCATCCTGGCCTCCATCTCTGCCTGCATCTGGCGCTGGTAAACGGCCATGCGCTCCTCGAACTCCTGCCTAGAGATAGTGTCTGGCGGTGGCGGGGGCAGAGCAAGGAGGGGGCGCTAGAGGCTGCTGCTCCGGAGGAGGAGGAACCGGCACTCGGCTGCTCATCGTCTACAAGGCCCTTCACCCAAGTCGTCCCGTCCCAAGAGAAACCCATCCTCTACATGACGTAGCCATGAATGTAGTCCATGGGGTCTGACACCAGCTCACCAGCAGCCGAGACGCCCTAGTGGACAATCTGGCTGTGCAGGAAATGGGGGAAACCCAGATGGTGAGAACTCTTCTGCTTCACTATGTGCTGCAGGTGGCAGAACATCAGCCCGGAGAGAGAGAGAGGATGGTCGGGGTCCGGGGCTACCATGTAATCCATCATATAGCAATCCATGGAATTGAGGTCTTTTTTGTCCCGTGGGAGTATGTTGTGGCGAAGGAGCGCGAGCATGACCCTCCTCACTGGTCAGTGACCATGTTCAGGGTCATGGTGACCCGAACCTCTGTCCCAGCTTGATTCTTCTTTCGGCGCTGGACAAGGAGGATGCTTAAGTAGTGCCTCCGGTGTGCGGTAAGATCGCCGACGGAGATGCAGGTGGTGTACTGGAGATCCTCGATCGGCAGTCGGAAGTATCGTAGAAACGTCTCCGTGGTGACTCGGATGCGCCGGCCCTGGACATGGGAGATGACGGTAGTGGTCCCGTACTCCATCTCGATGGTCGCATTTGCGTAGAATTCTTTGACCAACCGTGGGCAGTATTGGCCGCCCATGTTCAGGACACACCCCCAGCCGGTGCGCTCCATCACCTCCTGAAGGCTGAGGTCAGAAATGAGTTCGGGGTCGACCGTGCGCTCTCGCACAAATTCCCGAACGCGAGGGTGGTTGTACCAGCTCCGCGCCTCCTCACTCATAAAGCGGCCGTCAAGAAGGCCCGAGGTGGGATTGGCAGGCACAGGGGCGAGCTCGATTGCCTGAGACGAACTGGCGCCACTCTTGCGCTTCTGGTTTCTTCGGGGGCGTCCACTCATGGTTCTGAAACATCAAAATCAAACAAAGGAACACACAACAAAAGGAAATCAAACAACAGAGATAGAGTTAGATGAAAGGTTAAAAATCAAAGAAATAAAAGATACAAGTGCAACGGAAATGTAAAAATTTGGACAGAGTCTCCCCTGTTTTTCTACCCTTTTCCCGGTTCTAGGAACCTCCACAAATTCATGCAAAAGGTTTGCCATGCAACACACTAAGCATACCACTAGCAACTGCAATCAAACTGAGAACAAGTCCACCAAGCACATTATCAATTCATCCATGTTTTATACTTAAGGCAACTATAACCGGTAACCACCAAATGTAATAAAGGAAGGTGCAATTAGGAGTGAGGCATCCAACAACATCCACAGATCAATTAGCATAATTGTAAACAGAATTGCATAAGTGCTAAACAAAGATTATTCAAATTAAGTCAGAGAGCACTAAATTAAGCCAAGAACCACCAAAGTCCCAATATTTCACAAAAAAATTTCCCACACATACCCTAGAATCAATGTCTAGGAATACTCCAAATTGCCAATTCCCAAAAATTCTAAACTGTCAGTATAAGCTCTGTTTGGTTCGCAAGTAATAAGCCCCAAAGTGTAACTATGGTAGAAACTCTCAAAATGAACACGTGAAGGCTAGAAATGCATACCTTGATGAGTTGTAGATGGAATAGAGCAAAAATGGCAAGGTTGTGACACAATTTCGATGTAATTAGGAAAGGGGGCGATTTGGGGGAAATTTGAAGTTTTTAGGGATTGGGGGATGGAGGGCTGTGGCGTCGGGTGCAGTGGGGGTGGGCGGTTGTTGTGCGCGACGTCGGCGGGGTGAGGCACGGTGGTGGCGGTCGTCGGGGGTGGTAGGCGAGCAGGGCGGCGGTGGTTGTTGGGTGGTGGAGATGCAGGACGCGCGAGAGAGAGAACGCAGGGGGGGTTGGGTTTCTGGGTATCGAGGGGGAAAGGAGGGAAACAGGGGCGATTCGGAGAAAGGAGACGGGTGTTAAAAAAATGATCCATTATGTGTTTTTTTTCAAAATTGTTCACCCATCCGACCCAGATCCAACCCAGAGCTGTGGGTCGGTCCATTCCAGGAAGTTGAGTTTTGGGTATTTTAGCCTGACCGACCTAGGTCAGACCCAGGGCTGTGGGTCGGCCCATTCCAGAATGTTACCTATGTGCAGAATACGCCAGACCGACCCACAATGGGTCGGTCGGACCAAAAAAATGCCCCAATCCCTTTGTTTTGCTCCTCAAAACATTAATAGTCACCACTAGACCATAGAAACCACAAAAACATGCCAAAACAGCTAAAATAAACAACCACACATGCAGAAAGGATCTACAAATATTACTAAATTGAAATTGCTTAAAGAGATGGAAAGGAGTCTGGGTTGCCTCCCGGAAAGCTGCCCATCTTTTTAAGGTCTTTGGCTAGACCATAGTGAGATTTAGAAGGAACCTGGAGGGTCCCTTAAGTTAAGGGCCCGAGCTTCAACCTTTTGAATGTCTCCTCCATGATAATGCTTTAGTCGGGAACCGTTGACCATGAAAGTCTCCCCCTTGACATTCTTCAGCTCATAAGCTCCATAAGGGGTGACCTTTGTGACAGTAAAAGGGCCCGCCCAATGAGACTTTAACTTCCCAGGGAATAACTTCAACCTTGAGTTGTAAAGGAGAACCTGGTCACCTTCGTGAAACTCCCGCTTCATAATCATCTTATCATGCCATTTCTTGGCCTTTTCTTTGTAGATGCGGTTATTTTCGTAGGCTTCCTCCCGAATCTTTTCTAACTCGGTCAATTGGAACCATCTCTTGTCACCGGTGCTCTTGAGATCATAGTTGAGGGCCTTCACCGCCCAATACGACTTATGCGCTAATTCAACCGGCAAGTGACAAGCCTTCCCATAGACAAGCCGGAACGGGGACATACCGATTGGGGTTTTGTAGGCGGTCCTATATGCCCATAATGCATCATCGAGCTTCATGGACCAATCCTTCCTTGAGGAGCTGACTGTCTTTTGAAGGATCCATTTAAGCTCTCTGTTGGTGACCTCAGCTTGGCCATTGCATTGAGGGTGATAAGGAAGGGCAACCTTGTGTCTCACTCCATATTTAGTCATCAGCGCTTCAAACTGTTTGTTACAAAAATGAAACCCGCCATCACTCAATATGGCTCTCGGTACCCCAAACCGGGTGAAAATATTTTTCTTCAGAAACTTGATCACAACTTTGGCGTCATTAGTCAGGGTTGCAATTACTTCAACCCACTTGGTCACATAGTCGACCACCACAAGAATAAACAAGTTGGAGCAAGAAGATGGGAAGGGGCCCATGAAATCGATACCCCACAAATCAAACGGCTCAACCTCGATCATTATGTTGAGCGGCATCTCATGCTTGCGTGAGGTGTTCCCGAGCCTCTGACATTGGTCGCAGGAGGCAACGAACGAGTGGCAGTCCTTATGAAGGGTTTTCCAGAAAAACCCGGCTTGAAGAACCTTAGCTACTGTTCGTGCCGGACTGTGGTGTCCTCCGGCTTCACCCGAGTGACAGTGAATTAAAATATCCTGCGCTTCACTCATGGGCACACATCTCCAGATCACCCCGTCAGCACAAACTTTGAAAAGAAAAGGGTCCTCCCAGAAATACCTCTTGACATCGGAGAAGAATTTCTTTCGTTGCTGATAGGTCATCTCTGGAGGGACCACTCCCCTTGCCAAATAATTTGCAAGGTCCGCATACCATGGGTCTCCGGTCTCTGCAATCATGTAGATGCTCTCGTCTGGAAGAATTCATTGATTGTCACACCATCATCAGGGACCTCCATTCGCGACAGATGATCAGCTACTACATTTTGCACACCCGGTTTATCCCGGATCTCTATCTCAAATTCTTGCAGGAGCAAAATCCATCGGAGAAGTCTAGGTTTCGCATCACCTTTGTTGAACAAGCACTTCAGTGCTGAGTGGTCTGTGTGCACTACAACCTTGCTGCCCAAGAGATAGGATCGGAATTTGTCAAGGGCGAAAACCACAGCTAACAGCTCCTTCTCGGTGGTAGCGTAATTCTTTTGAGCATCATTGAGA
Source organism: Limonium bicolor (assembly GCA_023374045.1). Lineage (NCBI taxonomy): Eukaryota > Viridiplantae > Streptophyta > Magnoliopsida > Caryophyllales > Plumbaginaceae > Limonium > Limonium bicolor. The sequence goes on along the minus strand of CM041781.1, from coordinate 249,004,746 downwards.
GTTCTACTAGCGTAGTAGATACTCCTCAATATCTTTTCCTTCTTCTGACAAAGGACCACCCCCACCGCATAGTCGCTGGCGTCGAACATGATCTCAAACCGTAAACTCCAATCGGGGGAAACCACGATAGGTGCAGATATAAGGCACTGTTTTAGGGTGTTGAAGGCACTAAAGCACTCTTCGGTGAATTCAAATTTAACATCCTTGGCCAGAAGGTCACAGAGGGGTTTGGAGATTTTGGAGAAGTCTTTTATGAACCTTCTGTAGAAACCGGCATGACCCAAGAAGCTTAGAATGTCTTTCACTGATGTTAGAGGAGGTAGCTTTTCAATTACTTCAAGTTTAGCCTTGTCTACCTCAATACCTTCTGAAGAGATCTTGTGCCCCAAGACAATTCCTTCTTTTTACCATAAAATGGCATTTTTCCCAATTGAGCACAAGATTTGTCTCCTCACACCGGATCAAGATAGCGTCAAGGTTGCCCAAGCAGGTATCGAAGGAGGTGTTGAAGACGGAGAAGTCGTCCATAAAGACCTCAATGCTTTTTTCTAGGAAGTCGGAGAAGATTGCCATCATGCATCTCTGAAATGTGGCCGGGGCATTGCAAAGCCCGAAAGGCATCTGGGTGTAGGCAAACGTCCCATATGGGCATGTAAATGTCATCTTCTCCTGGTCCTTAGGAGCTATGGGGATTTGGAGATAACCCGAATATCCATCCAAAAACCAGTAATAGTCTTGTCCCGCCAACCTCTCGAGCATTTGATCAATGAACGGGAGAGGGAAGTGGTCTTTTCTGGTGGCGGTGTTCAGCTTCCGGTAGTCGATGCAGACTCTCCAACCATTGGTAACGCCTCCTTTCTTTGGGTTCACTTGCACGGGGCTGACCCATTTGCTGTCGGAGATGGCATAGATAATCCCCGCATCTAAGAGTTTAAGAACTTCCTTTTTGACAACCTCCTTCATATTGGGATTTATTCTCCTCTGAGGTTGGACCAACGGCTTGTAGTCATCTTCCATGAATATCCGATGGGTGCAGAAATGAGGGCTGATACCTTTGATGTCCGCTATAGTCCACCCGATAGCCCGTTTATGGTTTTGAAGCACCCTCATCAGACTCTCCTCTTGTGCACCTATCAAGGAAGAAGAAATAATAAAAGGTAGAACACACAGATCAGTCGAATAAGCATATTTAAAAAGAGAGGGTAGAGGTTTCATCTCCACAGTGGGAGGCTTCTCAACCGAAGGCAACGGCTTCTGAGCAGCTCGTTCCAATGGTTCGGGTGGCAGATAGCGTGGTCTATAGCCAGAAAATCTGCTGTTCAACTCAGCCACCATTTCAATCATATCTGGGTGGAATTCCTATTCAAAATAAGCCTCAAACAAAGCTAATTCAAGGGCATCGGATTTAACAAGAGAGAGAGAGAGTGATCCTGCACAATTGAATCTATGACATCTATAGCAAAAACAGCCTCAGCCTGTGATGGTCTCTTCACTACTTTAGACATGTCAAATTCTAATTTTTCATCATGAAGTCGTAGAATTATTTTGCCTTTTTCCACGTCTATAAGGGCCCTAGCAGTTCTCATGAAAGGTCTGCCCAAAATTAGTGGCACTCTCTAGTCTTCTTCCATATCTATCACAATGAAATCAGCTGGGAAAACAAATGTACCCACAGTTACTACCAAGTCCTCTACCTTCCCTTTAGGGATAACCAAAGATCTATCTGCTAATTGCAATTGCATGGGAGTGGGAGTGCATTTACCAATTCCAAGCTTATTAAAAGTGGAGAGAGGCATAAGATTTATACTAGCACCTAAATCACATAACCCACTACCGCAGTCAATTTCACCAATAAAGCAAGGAACGATAGGTAAACCGGGATCTCCAAGCTTTGGAGGTAGGCTTCTTTGTAGAACCGCTGAAACTTCTTCGGTGAGGTGAACAGTTTCCGCTTCCTCCAGCGATCTCTTGTTTGCTATGATGTCCTTCATGAACTTAGCATAAATCAGCATCTGTTTCAAAGCATCAGAAAAAGGAATGTTAATCGTTAATTTCTTGAAAATGCTTAGAAACTTCCTAAATTGTTCATCCAAATTTTTCTTTTTGAGTCTATTGGGAAAAGGAAGAGGGGGAAGATGCTTTGCAAGGGTAGTAGAAGTAGAAGGTTCAGGAGACCCCTTCTCCTTGGAAACTTCCTTGGGTGGAGGTGGTGGTTCCTCAACAATCTCTTGCTCTCCTGCTTGAGCTTCATCTTCTTGGGACTCCATGTCCTCATGTGAGCATGACGGATCAAGGAGTCTCCCACTCCTTAGTGTTACCGCTTTTGCTTGCTCTCTTGGATTGGGCATCGCTTGACTTGGAAGAACACCCGGTTGTCTTTGAGCAAGTTGTTGAGAGATGTTTTCAAGTTGGGCTTCAACCCTTTTGTTGGTGGTGTCTTGGCTTGCTTTAAAAGCATCCAAATCAGCCGTCTTAGTGTGCATAGACGAGACAAAATTTTTCATCATGTCTCTTAACTCGGCATTGGCATCCGTGGATGGGGAAGGTTGTTGATGTGGTTGGTGTTGTTGTTGTTGAAAGCCCGGAGGTGCTCCTTATGGTCGGTAACCCATTTGTGGGTTGGACATTTGAGACGACCCTTGTGACCGGTAGCCCGTGGGATTGTTGGAAGCATTGCTAGCTCCTCTTTGGGTTTGGTCGTTATTTCTCCATGAGAAGTTTGGATGGTTCCTCCATGGGGCGTTTTGTTGGTAGTAGTTGTATCCGGGGCGGTTGCCTACAAAGTTTACATCCTCATGTGGATTGGCATAAACCTTGCCTTCGCAAAAGTGGGTCTCGTGAGGGCCCGCGCAAATTGCACACCCCTCTTGGATTGAAGTAGAAGCAGATGGAGAGGGTGATGATGAAGAAGCTATAGACTTTGTTGTTTCTTTTTGAGCTATATCTAGCTTCTCCACCATCTTGGTGAGTGACGATAGTTGAGCGGAAAGGTGGTCGGTAGGCTCAACATGTAAGAGACCAGCTGCTCTTGGTGCTCTCCCCTTTTGCCTAGACCATTGCCTTATGTTACTAGTCATCACCTCTAGGAGTTCCATCCCTTCTTGAGGTGACTTAGTCATAAAGCTTCCTCCAGCTGAGGAGTTCACAAGTAGTCTATTCGAGTCGTTGAGACCGTTGAAAAATGATAGGCATAGTGATTGGTCGTCCAAACCGTGGTGGGAACAATTCATCAACATGTCCTTGAATCTATCCCATGCATCGTATAACGTCTCCCCCGGCTCTTGGCAAAAGGTATTGATCTCTCCAATTAATTGCCTTGTTCTACTAGTGGGATAATACTTGACAAGAAATTTTTGAGCCATTTGTGCCCAAGTGTGGATTGATTTTGACGGTAAGCTCCCATACCATCTTGATGCAGCGTCGGACAGTGAGTGAGGGAAAAGCTGCAGGCGTATCCTCTGGTCAACATTTCCAGTTCTACCAAAAGAGTTGCAAAAGTCGAGGAAATGACTTAGGTGGTTGGGAGCCTCATCGGGATTTACTCCACTGAATTTTCCTAAATCCCGGACAGCAGTGATGTAATGGGTCTTGAATACCCATTGTCCGGTCTCTTGAGGCGTCAACTCCGGTAGGACTATGGCTGAAGGTCTTCCTTCAGTGTCCGACTGGTTGAAGTCTTTGAGAGCCATTTGTTGTTGGTTTCCGTTATCTTCTAAACCCCCATGTTAGTCTAGATCAGCCATGATTGAATTTTTCACAGTTCGGATGGCTCTCAACAATGAGCGCTCGAGCTTGGGTCTCGGACTAACCAGTGGAGATCCTTTGGCTCGAGTGTTTGGCATACACCAGAAAAACAGAAGGTACCTAGACCGCACCAACACCAATTGCTCTTAAGTAGAAGGAAATGTAAAATGTAGACAACAACTAAAAACACAAATACCACAAATGAAATAAAATAGATAAAAGTACTAAATTCACAAAAACTAAAGTACCGAACCAAGGTTCAATTTCCCCGGCAACGGCGCCAAAAACTTGTTGGTAAAATTACAAACATAGTAATTAAACCTAGCTAAAATGGGCAAGTGCACCCAATTCGTTGCAATAAAACAAGTGTCGTATCCACAAGGAAATTGGATTCTAAATCCCAAGCTTCGGTATAATAGTTAAGTGCGAATAAACAGTAAAAATGGGGGTTTAGCCAGAGGCAAGCTTGGTTGTTTGTTAATTGAAATGCAATAAAAACAGAAAAATGTTTGTGTATGGAATGGATGGGAAGAGTACCCTAGGATAGTGGGAATCACCTAATTCACTCAAAGAACTTCAAAACCATAACTCATCATCTCAGTGCCTATTAGAGTTTAGCTCATGAATCCCTAAATCATGGGAGATCCAATTCTTACCTAAATAATCAAACCCCTTAATTAAAGGAGGTTCAAGTCAGCAGATTGCATTAAGCAAGCACTCTTAATCAACAGCCCTAAGCATTTACTTCCAAAATCAAGAAAGCAAAAGTTAGGGTTTACTCCCTTCTTGGTCTAGTTCTAAACTCAAGCTCAAATATTGAATGGAACCTCCATAAATGCAATAGGAGATAAATTTAGTGCATTAATTGATATTGAAGGAAATAAAATGAGAGTAATTAATGAGTTAGGCTTCTAGCATTCAATGAGCAAAATGGGTTCAAACCCTCATCCTAGGATACAAATAGAACTACTCAGCCATAGCTAAAGGAAAGAGCAAGGAAAAGGGAGAATCAACCATTAGAGGAGCTTCCAAGCTTCAATGGAGGTAGAAATCTTCACTTTCTTCTTCCTCCTTTCTTCTCTTCTTTTCTCCTCTTCTTTTCTCCTCTATTTTCGCCTCTCTCTCGTTTGTTTAGGGTTGAAGTTGTGTGTGTTTGATAATGAGATAAGAGTCCTCAAAATCAGCTTTTAAAAACACAGATCTGGGCAGATTTTCCATCCGACCGACCCAGACTGGGTCGGTCCCGTGGGTCGGTCGGTCTCCGAAGAAGAAAGCACGTGAGTTATTTTAAGTATGACCGACCCAGGTCCGACCCAGGCTTATGGGTCGGTCGATTCCAGTAGCTTGGGTACCCGGAAAAACCAATCCGACCGACCCAGAGTGGGTCGGTCCTGTGGGTCGGTCCTGCTCCAGAGATTTGCTCTAACTTCCTCTGGGCCTAAAATCTTCATTGTGGCTCGGAATTGCTCCCCGTTTGCGGCGTTGGAAAGCTTGAGAGATGAGGAGTCCGTTAATGCATGCCACTAACTCAAAGGGGACTCAATATATGCTCAAAATGAGCTTTTACCTATCAAGAGATCAAACTCTATAAGTTCACTATTAATCACTAAAACACTCTATTAAGTGGTGAAACAAGTTATGAGTCCAATAGAATAAAGGTGAATGAAGCTCTTAAAATATCATTATTTCACCACTTATCAGTACAGAGCCCCAACGGTCATAAAACGGTTAGTTTCTGGTTGGAGCTTTTATAAATGATTTCTTGGCTCTTCCAACTTCTGCTACTTCCTTGCTACTTCCATGCTACTTCGTTGCTATTATTCCTTCTCTGCAAAATCAAAATTTGTTGTTCAGTCCTCACCCTCACACATTCCTCACTCTTTCAACCATTTGCTATTGATATTTGAGATGGATATCCCATGTACTATTTTTCTAAATGTAGAGCTCAAATACAATCCAGATGGTGTATATTTCCATATTAATCCCCATTGGTCGAGATTTACCCATTGTGAAATTCCCCAGTCTTCCACATTTTAATCCTTCAAAGATACTGTCAAAAATCTTGTAGACTTGGAGTTAGGGGGAGATTATGTCATCACCGATATGGTTTGTAGAAAGTTGGAGAACAAATATTCAACTTGCTCTTATCTTCCACTCAAAATTACCAGCGATTCCCGGGTGAAGCTGATGATATCGAACTTCATCAAGAATTCAGATTTGCTGAACAATGTGGCTGTGCAAGTTGAGTTCGAGCATGTGACTACCCCTTCTCCGGAGGAAGACAAAGAAACCGATGATGATTTTTCCCAGCATCAACAAGCCGAAGATGAAAATCTACAGACTTCAGATGATGATTCTGAGATGGAGCCAAAAGATTTACCTGACGACGACGACATGGTTGATGAAGCTGGGCCCTCCACACCGTACACTCCTGCAACGCCGTTCTCATCGCAAGTGGATTTAGAGGCCATAAGCTAGATACCATCAGACATTGATCGACGTGGTTTGCCATACTGGAGGCCAGGTCATGAGTTCGTCATGGGGCAAGAATTTGCTGATAAAAATGTTCTTGTGACTGCAGTAAAACAGTATCACTTGGAGGGAAACGTAGATTTCGCTGCCCCCGAGAATAACAGGAAAATTTTCTCCCTAAGGTGCCGACAAGGGTGCAGTTTCAGATTTTGAGCCGCGCTGCTAAAGAATTCATTTGAATGGCGGATACGAAAATTCAATCCGCACACATGTGATCCAGTCCTAGACGAGAGTAATGATCGTTTTCTGACTTACAATTTCATAGCTGAAGTCATGATACCAAGGATCAAAGAGAACCCTGCACTACAAGTGAAGACTGTGATTTAACTTATCCGCTCAGAATATAAAAGGAAGATTAGCTACAAGAAAGCTTGGTTAGGCCGTGCGGAAGCGATAAGAAGGGTCTATGGTGATTTGGAGCAGTCATTTACTGAATTACCCAGGTATATCTTAACTATCAAACACTTTATACCTAATTCGTATGTCGACCTAGAGTCAATTGTTGTGTTTCAAGATGAAACGCAGACCACTTCTGTTAGGCGGTTTAAGCGTTGTTTTTGGGCATTTGGGCCATGCCTCACTGCTTTCAAGTATATGAAACCTCTACTACAAATTGATGCCACTCACCTGTACGGTAAGTACAAAGGGAAATTATTGGTTGCTGTGGCTTAAGATGGTAACAACAAGATAATATCAATGACCTTTGGTATCGTTGCTAGTGAGTCTAGGGATGACTGGAAATATTTTCTTGACCATGTTCGTAACATAGTCATTGGAGCTAGGAACGATGTGGCAGTTATTACGGATCGGGCCACAGCTATAATGTCAATAATGAGGGAATAACCATTTTGGCTTCCTCCTTATGCCCAACATTTCTTGTGTATCTGTCATATTGCTTCAAACTTCCAGACAAGATTTGGAAACAAGGTGTAACGCCCCTATTAACCATAAATACAGCGGAAATAAAACTCTAAGGCGATTACAGACCATCGGGTTCCAAAAGTCCCGGCACCAAACCTCACCAATTACAACTTACAATCTACAAAAGCTACGGTCTGAACTCGAGAAAAACTTAACACAACATAATAGAAATTAAACATATTCTCTCTCCACAAAACCTAGTCCCATCCCAAACGCTCATTCTCTTCGTGGCCACCTGTAAATCAATTCGTACCTGCAAGATGAAACCAAGCAGCCCACCCCGAAAGGGGCGGGTCAGTTCCCTGGAATGGAACTGGTACAATTCTCCAAAAACAAACTTATAAAACATAACTCTTCAAAATAAACAGTAACATGAAAACAACTCTTAAAAGTAAAACAGAGATAGAGCACTTCAAAACAATCAAGTAAAAGAGAAAAGAAAACAAGACAAAGATAGAGATAGAGAACTTCCAAAACAAGTCATCCACTTAAGTAGTCACACCCCATAGTTAGTAAGCATCCATTGTTGATGTTAGAACCAATTCCCATTAGGAGTAGAAAAACCCAGATAGCCACAAAGGACTAGGAATGATAAAGTAGATCCAAGAACCAAGAACTCGAGAGTGGAATAATTCAACTGGGAGAGATGGCCCCCACCGCCAATCACGTCCTTTTAGGACAGGGGATATACAGCCCCTCACTGTCAAATATCAATGCCCCTATGGGCGAGGGATATACAGCCCCCTACTGTCAAATATCAATGCCCCTATGGGCGAGGGATATACAGCCCCCTACTGTCAAATATCAATGCCCCTATGGGCGAGGGATATACAGCCCCCTACTGTCAAATATCAATGCCCCTATGGGCGAGGGATATACAGCCCCCTACTGTTCACATTAAAGACGCGCGCACGTCGAAAGAAAGATTTCCAAGATTGACCTTTTCCAAATTCCCACTAGATCACCAACTACCCAGAGCAATACCAAAACACTCAGTCCTACAGAGTGCAGAAGCGTAAACCCTAAGCAGTCAATGTCTAACGGGACACCAAATAGAAGAAACCAATACCCAAATGAGTTCCACATCCAAGGCTCAGTTAGTCACACAAGCTGAGTTAGTCACACAACCAATTCCTTTTTAAAAATTCCTCTTTAAGTCAGTTAGTGTTTTCCAAAACATTCCACAAGTCAATCAGCAAAAAGATCGGAGTACGAGAAATCGTACAACACATTCCATAAAGTCCAAAACACATCAAGCTGAGTACGAGAAATCGTACAACACATTCCATAAAGTCCAAAACACATCAAGCTGAGTACGAGAAATCGTACAACACATTCCATAAAGTCCAAAACACATCAAGCTGAGTACGAGAAATCGTACCTGGGTAACGCTGTAGCAGTTCTAATCAACTTGCGCAAACAATCAACAGTACTCTGAAGAATATTAAAGATAATCTACCATCAATCACTTGTAGCCTATGTTACGCTTAAATAAACTCCTTACTCTTATTTCAAAGTCTCAATTATCTTTTAAGCCCTCACTTAAATGTTATGTATAATCTTTGTGTTATCTAAGAACGTTGTATAGCCCAAGGTGGTAAGATCAAGGAATGTATTCGATCAACATTGGCTAATTGTCCACTCCTATCCACTTTATTCATACTTAACCACAATCCTCACATTCAAGACTTTTGAGACCTCTATATCATAAATGTGTTTATGTTATATAATTAAATCTAAGAATTTCGACAATAATCTTAAGCTCAATACCTCTATTCTTAATTTAAAATAATCATTGTATTATGACCTATGATGGACTCATCTCAGAATACTATATTATTATCTCACAATGTAAAGATTATGTATTTAAACAATTTCTACTAGACAACCCATTATGATTAAGTCTTTCCCTTAACTTAATTAAGACCTACATCTTGTATATTGGAATCATAGTTGTAGACGCATTTTATTATAACTTAATCGAGTTACTAAACTCATTTATCTTATCTTTAGTTCAGAATAACTTTAATTACAACCATCTAAAAATCTTGCCATAAGATGTTAAATTACTTTTCATCTTGAAATAACCATATTATAGTTAACTTAGACTCATAGAACTCTTACATTTAGTATCCACAGGGTATATTATTTACTTTATCATAACTATATAATAAGGTGTTTTAAGATAACCTTTTATGTATCCTTACTTACATTTAATTTCCTAAATGTTCTATTTTACACACATTCCCTCCATATGCTATGTATAAACCTTTTATACTAAACTTCACTAAACTTAAGTCTTAAATACGTTTTAAATTGTTTACAAAACCTAAAGGTTTCAAAGGTATAACTTAATAAATTAATTTCCTTTATTGTATTTAGGATGAACAATATATCTACATAAGGTAGAATTTATCAAAGAATTAAATTCTGGTTCGTAAGTGAAATTGTTAATTATTTAATAAGATAATCTATTCTGAAAAATCCCCATACCTTATACTCAAATGACACATTAATTTTTCCAGTGTCAAAAGGTAAATCAATATAATCTCTTATGTAACCTAGTTTCATCTAATTAAAGGTTCAATGATTTTAAGTATCAAATTTCTATCTGCAAACCTTTTTGTAAATCTTTAACTATTATGTACATCACTTATTTATAAACTCACATCCTGAATATCGATAATGAATGTATTTTATATGGCTTAACTAATTCCAAGAAACTTAAGGATTATTATTTAGATTAATCTCCTAATCATAGTTTAATATAGTTTTATATCATAATCCTTTTAATGATTTTATCTTAAATATTAAGTTATTACTCAATACTATAAATATTAAGAAATAATTAAATCTAGACTTATTTATCCTCTTCACATGTAGACGTAAAAGTAACTCATTTATTTTACTATTGTTTATATAATAAGAACATTTAAATGTAAAAGTATTTCATTTATTTTATTATTAATTATAATAAGATCTATTTGTGTAACCCTTTATGTAGACTAATTACAAATATTCCTAAATTTCAACTTATTAATTTCTTAACCAAATTATAGATTTACATTGTGGTCATTGACTAAATAAATACGTGTGTTTAAATACGGTTTATATAAATCTTAGAAACTCAAAGATAACTAAAAACTCAACCTATAACCATAAATTAATACCACCTCATATAATATTCTTTTATTAGTATCATGTAGAGGTTTAGTTTAACTCATTAATTCCTTCATATTATATTTTCTATAAGGTATTTTATTCCTTTTATTTATTTATTTATCGTATATATATATATCCTCCCTATTATATTTCCCACAAGGAATGTTATTTCCTTTATCTATTTTATTGTATTTATATATATATATATATATATCCACATATATCAAGATTTATCCAGAACATTCTTTAAGAAATTTTATTGTATTTAATTATATTTAATATCTTTTAGACATATCCACAACTGATTTATGGTTTATAAAATAAAGTATTTCCCTTAGTTTTAGTTAAACATATTAGCTTCCATATTATATAATAAATAAAATGTAGTTTAGTTAAATTCCTTGATTTAATATAAGTTTCTATTTTATTTCTCTCATATAAATATATATATATAACAATTTTTACTTCACTTAAAGTTAATACCCAAAATATTTATAAACATACTGTATTAAATGTTAATTAGTCTTATTATATTTTCCCCAACCTATAAAGTTCATTAATCAACTATACTTTAATTTTTGATTACATTAAAAACTATATATTATAAGTTATTCTTATGAAAAACTCACAAACACAATTTTTAAAACCCTTTACCATTTCCTAAAAATTCCCAAATTTAATATACAGTAACTATAACATTTTAGACATATTATAAAATTTTTATTTCATAAAAATATCTTTTTAATTAAGCCAAACAATTCCAGAAATCCCGTAACTTTTAAAAATCATAACTTATGTTTAAAAACTCCAAAACCATAATAATTTACATCAAAATAAACTAGAAAATAAGGAATCTATGGTTAAAATTTCAAGTCAAATACATCCGGGAAGATATTTAAATTAATTCAACAAGTTAGGGTTTAATTCTGGAAATATTAAAACTCATAACCAACGTAAACTCCCCAGATCTAATCTCGGCCGTCCGTTTCTTATAACTACGATCGGACGGCTGCTGAAACTCGAGTTCTTCATCCACCCCCAAATCGACTCGAGTACTAAATCGACATTATCTCACAATCTACAGAACCAAATTGAGTGATTCTTGTTTCTATGGTTTCGTAATTCAATTACGGTTCTAATGATACCAATTTCCCCAATTATAATGCAGTATTCAATGGTTTTCGAATTCGATTTCGAGGTTAGGTTTCTTAAGAGTTTTCGAATTCGATTCTCCCAAATTCACTCAATCTAAAGCGTAATTGATGCAATTGAAACATGTTTTGACCGAAAATGTAATGTAGATTAGCAAGGTTGAAGGAATTTGAAGAAAACTTACCGGAATTGCAATAACGAAGCAATTTAAATTCGAAATTCTGGAAAGCTTCGAATTTTTGAGCAGTTCACGGGGCCGACTTTGAGGATCTATAACTTGAAGTACAGATCGTGTTAGGCTATTTGTAAGGGCTTAATCGAAAGAGTAAACTTACCTCTACATATTGATAACAAGAACTCACCCTAACTCGCACTACAAAGAAAGAAATCGAAGCTGGAAGTTGCGAGTTTACCTTGCGTTTTCTGGAAAAATTCTGGGCAAAACGCGACCAGATCGGGGTCGGAACTTTAGACACCTATATCTTCCATATGATTGAGAATTAGCTTTTGTCATCAACATGAAAGTTGTAGAGGGATTAGAGCTCTTCAAAACGAGCTAAAGAACATGAAATTTGGATGAGAAACGAAGAAGTTATGGCAATACGAAGTTTACCAGATTTCAAAGAAAACCAGAATTCTGGGTTACGAATTCTCAAGGTGGCAACTTTGGATCAATATTCCCGTCGATGTAGGATGAGTTAGGAGATGTATGAGTTATGGTTTCAAAGAGGAGATTAAGGAGAAGAGAATGAAAAAGACGGCACTCAAAAATTCCAAAAGATGAGAAAGTTATGGAGGTCGTAAGATAGGGCAAAATCGGTTCCGAAATCGTGGAGATAAAATCTATCCAAGTGTGGGCGCGTGTGAGCTTGACACGTGGCAGATTTTAAAATTTTGACTCAAAACTTCAATCTAGCATAACTTTGGCTAGGATGATCCGTTTTTGACGTTCTTTTTATCGTTCTTCATGGTTTTCCATAACCTATTTATTGGTATAGTTTTCATGGCCTGGTTTGACCATTCTCAAAAAGTCAACTCTAGCAAGGCTTAATAAGCTTTAAGGTTTCTAGAATTTTATATTGACTTTTATGTTTCAAAACAATGTTCCAACACTTCCTAAAATCTTTATAATATAGTTGGAGTGTTTAGAAATTTTCCCAAGATTTATGGACTTATAAATCTTATTAAATTAATAATACTATATAATAATGTATAATAATTAGGAGAAAACCCCTAAATAAATTTCACAACCCCATATAATAATTTAATATTACTCATTCCATATAATAATTTAATACTTAATAATATTATTAAAGGTTTAATAAAAGAAATCCCCTAAATTAATTTAAATTAATTTAGGGGTATTTCAGCATATCCCCCTTAAAAGAAACTTCGCCTCGAAGTTTAAAAATCAACTAATAAGCACTCACACCGCTTCGGGTGTGCTGAGACAATAAAAGTTCCAATGAAGTTCCATACCAAACCAATCCTTTATTTCCATCCATTTCCATAACAACATTCCACTCAAGATTACTCAAAATCAAACTGAATCAGGATATACCAAGATATAGCATGATGATATAGCATGATGAAAATCAAAAGTCACATACTGAGTCATAATGCAAAAACCAAGCACATACAAACACCTCTCATTCTGCTAATACTGTTCTCCCTTTGCTAACAATGCAACGAGGCATAATCCGGATGAGATAACGAAGGAGGAGTATGCCACAAGGAGTGGAAGAAGTACCTCATCAACACAGGTAATTGTGAGAGATTTGTATGTCTTCGTCTTTTTGTATATTGTTTACGTATCTAATCTGATAATATTTCTTGTGCAGGCTACTATTTCAGAAGGGATATAGTGCAGGACAGATCAAATCACTTACTTGCTCTGCACCCCTCGATTCCTCCTTTTTTCAACGAGCTGCCCCCTGAGAAGTGGTCACGTGCGTATGATGATGGAAAAAGGTGGGGTCATATGACAACTAACCTGGTAGAGTGCATGAACGGGGTGTTGAAGAGGGTTCGTCTCTTACCGGTAACAGCAATTGTTGAAAGCACTTTGTACAAGTTAATTGATTACTTTCGAGATAACTTAGAAACCTATACTGTACAAAGGAATAGTGGGTTGTTTTTCACCAAACACCTGCTGGAGAAAGTAGCTGAGAACCAAACACTTGCCAACTACCACCGTGTGGTTGTTATCGACGCTATGGATTTGGTGTTTGAGGTGGTTGACAATGGGGATCCAAACTTACGACGTGACAAAGGTAAATTTACAGTACGAATAAACTCAAGGGAATGTGAATGCGGTGAATGACAAGCGTTTAAGTATCCATGCTCACATGTCATGGATGTGTGCTCTACTACCACCTTGGATTGGAGGAATTACGTTCATCAAGTTTACAGACTTGAAACGATGATACAGGCTTACAGCGAGAACAAGTTTGTGCCACTGGGAAATCAAGGGAAGTGGCCCATATACGCTGGACTTGCTATTGTTGCAAATCCAGCAATGATGTGCAATGTTAGAGGCCGGCCCACATTTTCCCGTATTCATAATGAAATGGATGAGAATTATGAGCGTGAAACAAGACATTGTGGGCTATGTCACCAACGGGGTCATGTAAGGACAAGATGCCCGAATGCAAGTTATAGTGAATTCCCAAGTATAATTGTATGTTATTGCATTAGCCAATTATGCTCCTGCTCAGACAGGTCGTGCCTTTAGCAAGCACACCAAAAAAAATGTAATGTATCCATTGTCTGTTGTAATGAATTATCTTTAATTTGTATTTGTTAAATATGCAAGGACTAAAGATTGCTTTGAAACACCACATTTTGTTTTCCCCACGGTAGTCAACATGCAAGGAATAATTAAAGCTTCATATTTTTGGCAAAGGCAATATTCCAAATATAAACAAAGTTTGAATATGATAATAATGTAGATCGATTCAGTGACATCCATCATTGTTTTATTATAGAACGACAGACTAATATTTATTTATCCTCTCATACGTGCTTGTTGTAAACAAACGTCTGTCGTAGGAGTAGCCACATATCACTTTTGTTGATACCTTCAAATGGACGAGGTATGCATCATCCACCTTCATATTAACCTTCAAGTTCGCTGTCATCTGAAATGTAATCTTCATTATACTCTTCTGCCATGGATATGCTTGCTGCTGGTGGTGGTGGGTTATCTTCCCTAAATGCATATACCACATAGAATTCTAATCGAGTATACAATTGTTGATTAAACATGAAAGGTTCAATCATTCTTTGAACATCAACATCTCGTTTTATTTGCAACGGCCCCCATACGGGGCGTGGCTGGGAGCATAGCAGTATTCGATGAAGTATCGATTAAACCACACAATAGTAACCATAACGCTCTTTCAACCTAGTCTCTACAACATTATCAAACTCGGCGAACATAATATCCATTTGGATATCCAAATCGAAATGGTCAGTGGAATATGTTCTGGCAAAATACAAACCTGAATCGTTGGTGATTGGCTCAACGTCAAGCAAGATAGTGCAAGGGATCTCCATTGATGAAATGTGTCGATTAAGTTCAGCACGAGCTATGGATAACTTATGCAAGGAGAGACGTGACACTAGTTATGGGTAGTTATTTGTGTAATTGAAAGGAAAACACATGCTGTATTTATATGCATAGGATAAGGGAGTATATATGGAGTGAGAATAAAATTGAAATCCATTGGGGTACGGGGGAAATCTTATCCACTTAATCCTGTCTGCCATCATCTGCATCTAATGCTTCAACAAGTGGTAAAAGGATTGGATGATGGGAATATTAAACTAGTGTACGCGGAGATACGCATGACCACATAATCGCTTATAAAAAAAATACATCCACCCGAGTGAAAATGTTGTTACTCAATTACCAAACACCTAATTGTTCCATGACCTTTGTCTGTCAAGTTGTTTTGATATTATGTTACGTCGCATCTCGTACATTGACTCTTGCATCTAGAAAACATCATCATTGGCTTCAATAGGATCGTAGATAACTAGTAGTGGAATATGTTCCATGAAATCATTGTACTCCATATAGTTTCCCATCATTCGGTGGACAGATGCATCAGTTCTTACGTGTATAAAATTCCACTCGTAGTCGCCTTCCAACCCCAAATACACCATTGTTGCTATGTTTATTCTGCCAAGGAGAGACTGTAGAGCACGGACTACTCGTCGATGTAGATCACGGAGATTATTAGGATACAACATATTTATTTCTATGCGTCTATGCCCCATCCTTCGCTCAAACTGCGCACCATGACCACCGAAAGTAGCAGCATAGTTAACGTGCAAACTGAAAGGAAACTCCATTTGATTTTTATAGGAGAGTTTGTTGTAAGATATGAATAATTCACTACCGAACTACAAACCTTGGGTATAACGATGTGTGGAATGAATGGGTTCCAAACCAATACCCTCTTTTATAATACAAGAGCAACAGTTAGTAAAATGGTTAGTTCAACGGCTAGTTAAACAACTAGTTAAACGGCTAACTCAACGGCTAGTTCAACGGCTAGTCAAACAACACTAGTCAAACAACCGGGCTGTCCATTCCCTCTAGTGGTAGCTCTCTACAAACCATGCGCATTCAACCCAAACAAAATAAATGCCCTGCCCATCTGCTTGTACATTTCCATGCTCCCAATTCTTCGCTTGATCTCCTCTACCCAGCATTAAGAGGAGCATAATAATTCTGACTATCATCAAGTTCGGCTGCAGCTGCCCTCAACAACTCAGCCCTTCTTTCAAGCAATGATCGTGAAGCAACAAGATCTCCAGGAGTGGGTCGTCATCATTAAAGAGTGGGCCATTTTGCTAACATGAAAATTGTAGGGAAAACTATATACAAAAAGAATAAAATAATAAACTAATCCTACAACTCTACTACGGGTAGCAAATAAAACCCGGTCGGAGTATAGTGTAAATATATTATGACCGAGAGTATCGAACCCAAGGGACTTATAGAAAACTAGTCCTAATCCGGGCAAAAGCCTATTCTAAACACGGGGGAATGTAAATAACAATTAATCTAAAAACTACTAACTAAATAAAATAATCTTCCTTGACTAGGGCTAATTATAAATGTATGAACTTCATATGGTCAAGGATCAAGGGTGGCAAGTCTCAAAAAGGATTTGTTTCCAACAAAATGAATATACCGGGTTTCCTGTCGGACCTTCAATACCCGGCATTCTCAAGGCCCTTTGAATGTGCCAGACATCTACCATCCGGCACTACATCCGACATCTTCATTTCGTAAATACCACTTCTAGATTCGGGTCTGATAAAAGAAACTAAATATCCATACTTGCATCGTGCATAGCTAAGCCGCGAATACAAACAGAATAATGGGGAAATAAGAGATCAATCCTAAACCTTAGCATTTGTTGCCCACTTTTCAGAACAACATATTAAAGATCACATAAACCCTCCTAACCTATTCTACTCTTGCTTTTGAAAGCCTTAAGTAGAACTTAGAGATAAGAGAATAAGTAGCTAATTCATTCTACTTGTAAGAAGATTAGAACTCGGGTTCAGAAACTTGAAAATTCCATATATGACCATAAGAGTTTTACAAGGAAATTCATCCCTAACCAACGAACTATCAAGGAATTCTACATCACCATCCACACAATTACAAGAAGAGAATACAAAGGGGGAGAAGGAGATGTCATAGCCTTAACCCGTCAAGGTCTTCTTCTTCTCTTCGTGTGGATGGATCTACAGAATTTCCTTGGACACCAACAATGGAGTACGGCGGAAATAGAGTGTGAATGGAGTGTATTTGGCATGTTGAAGTGTATTCTTAAATGACCACATGGGTAGGGTATTTATAGGTGTTGGAAGTGATTCTATGGAAAGATATATCTTAAATGATGTCTTTCCATAAAGACACACCTCCAAGACATGTCTTTAGCAAAAGGATACCTTTTACCCTAGTTGTATTGGTATGGAAAGACACATCAACAAATGATGTCTTTCCATAATGTCTTCCCATCCAAAAGACATATTTCCAACTAAAAGACACCACTTCACCATGAGACACCTTTTCACCATAAGACACCTTTTCACCATAAGACACCTTTTTACCAAAAGACACATTTTCACCAAAAGACACCTTTTCACCAAAAGACACCTTTTTGCCAAGAGACACCTTTTTACCAAAAGACACCTTTTTACCAAAAGGCACCTTTTTGCCAAGAGACACCTTTTTGCCAAAAGACACCTTTTCACCAAAAGACACCTCTTCATCAAAAGACACCTCTTCATGTACTGCTAACTTCTGGTGAACTGAGGCGACTTTTTACTTGTGCCGGCTAGGATGTACCTGGCATTGCATCCGGCACGTCTTCTGGCTGCTCCACTACTGTCGTGAATCGTACTTCCAACATCATTTGATTAGAATTTATTCCTTGCATGAAAACATAGAAAACATAAGTCTGAACATAAATAATAAACTTTATATATAATATAACATCAATACTAGCTATTTTAACCTTAGTTTCATAAATAATCTTATAATTCTAACTACTATAATATGATAAGTATGAGGCTTATCAAGGTTCTTGATTTTAGGAAGAGGAAGTGGGTATGAAATTGTTGTGAGAAGAGTAACTTTGCGACATAAAGTTGGGGGTATGGTAAATTGGCAGCGGTGGTAGTGGATTACTACTGATCATCTGCTGCAGCTGTTGTAGGATTGTGAGGAGATTGCTCCAATGACGATTGCAGGGTGGTGGACAGAATTTGATTCCTTGTCTAATTTTATTATCGAGACAGTGGAAGTGGAATGAGTGACCGCATTCTGTAATAAACTTCCTTTGTCCTGTCAATGTACCAGAACAGACCAAACACCTTACCTGCAAATTCAGAAAAAAAAACTACTTTTTAACGAGCTAGGGTTTAACACTATAGTTAATCCATGAAAAATAAACACATTATTCATCTAGAGCTCTACAATGAAAAAAAAACTACGATCTGGTCACTTGTATTAATTAATCTCCCTTTAATAATTACCATATTTATTCTAGTTTTTATTTTGAGTATGACAATTTACATAAATTTCTTGTATTGTATTTTTCAAGAGAGTATACAAAACTTGTTATGTATATAATATGAATTTTAATTTGACCTTCAAATATACAGGTAATATTTCTAGATAACGAAAGTGACAGCTTGTTTAAGAAATGCCCAAAGTACCAAGGTTAGCGTAAAATTGATTTATTGGAAACTGCATTACGGTGCCATGTTTAGCATCGAATACCAATAGGTAAATGACATCCGTTGACCTTGTAAATATGCGTACATGTAGTACTACATGCGTACAACGTTTTTGCAAAAATTTAGGCCGATCCGAGTTCAGCAAGTGATCCACACAAATGCCCAAAGTACCAAGGTTAGCGTAAAATTGAATTATTAGAAACTGCATTACGGGGCCATGTTTAACATCGAATACCAATAGGTAAATGACATCCGTTGATCTTGTAAATATACGTACATGTAGTACTACATGCGTACAACGTTGTTGCAAAAATTTAGGCCGATCCGAGTTCAGCAAGTGGTCCAAAAAAATGCCCAAAGTATCAAGGTTAGCATAAAATTGATTTTTTGGAAACTGCATTACGGTGCCATGTTTAGCTGATAAGTATGAAATATATATACTTTTAACGGGTTTATTTTATTTAATATTCATAATAATTGGCTTATATTTCACACTTATCTTATAGTTTTTCTACTATTTATATTTTGATGGGAACTAATATATTTTATATGTAAAATGCAGGAAAACTATTGGATTTACATTAAGGATTACATCACATCTGGTGACATATATATATATATACACGGCTGCACATGACATTGGAGATTGTTATTTATCAACCACTCATGTTATACACATGCTGCATCTATATTTAACGAGGAAGAAAAATTGGTGAACCATCATTGGACCGAGCCCAAAGAAGAGCGTGCAAGTCAACACAGCAGCAAAATGTGAATTTTCGTGGTCTGGGTTGCACGAGCTTACACATGTGGGCCGATAAAGATAACGAGAGGTTTAGTCTCAATTCTTGGGGCGCAGACGTTTATTTCACAGATGAGCAGATAACATGGAATGACATGGACAGAGAAAAAAAGAGCATATTATAACATCTGAGAATAAAATATTGTAAAACCCATGCATATACAGAGGGGAACGAGGAGATCGATCGCACTATTGAAGATATTCTCCATCTTCATATTCTCGATTGGCATCACTGTACCGGGACACCATCCATCGACCATCTTCATTCCATTCACCACCTTCACCACACACCTCCATTCATACGCCCTCACCAAAGCCTCTCCATTCACCATTGTCACGCTTCGTCATATTCATTCACGCCCGCATCAGACCATTCCACGCATCTCACGCTTCACCATTCGCATCGACCACCATCATCTTCACCATTCATCCTCATCGTCACCGCAATTCACACCTCACACCAACACACCAGCACCACACCTCGTCTTCTTCGTTGTTTCCAGGTCATCTCCATCCATCCCAGCACCTCACGTCATCAACATCACCTCGCCTCACTTCATCTCCCTCACAACACCGGCCAACTCCATCGCTACGCCACAACACCGCCGTCATCTTCACTTCCGTAAGCTCATCGTCATCTTCGAACAGAGGAAAACTGTATCAAACACTCGCCATTCAGCTGGGCACCGTCCTAGATCCATCATCAAACCCGCATCACCAGTCCACCACCATCATCGCTCACACCCTCTCTATCGTACACATATCCACATCGCCATTCACCTGCATATCCACACTCACATCACGTCCCTCGTTAATCATCGCCCTTCACCGACGACACTCACGCAACATCACTACCATCACCTCACCCAGTTTTTCTCCTCGCACACTACGAACCGACTCCATCCTCCATCATCGCCGACATCTCATCATCGCCATTCACCCACGGACTACCCCTCATCTCCATCGGTTTCGTTTCTCCAACACCTGCTTCGTTCACACACCATCGGCCATCACCATCGCGAACTCAGTCACCATTCCTGTTGTTTTTCTTCATCGTCGATTTCAAGACAAGAAAAACGAGAACGAAGACGAGAGGAGGAGAACCGAGGAAGGAAGCGAGGGAGCAAGATTAACAGGCGGAGAACAGCGCCAGTAAGTCGGTGAGAGTAAACAGAGGTGAAGAAATAACAAGCAGGGGAAAACGACAAAACTGAATCAAAAAGAAGGGAACCGATTTGGGCTGGACCGAAACACAAGAGGAAGAACCGGTCTGGCTCATTTATAAGGGGGGTTTTCACTTAACTCACTTTATTTTATGTTGTTACATGTTATTTTCTTGTTACATTTTTAATTGTTACACAACATTTGATATTTGTTTTGATGTGTGTTTTAATTCTTGAAATAATGAGTGAGTAGTTTATATTTACTCTGGGTGATGGGTTAATTAAGTTTGTTTTAATTATATTTACTGGTTTTAATTAATTGCGGGTTGTTACGATTAATGTTATTGTTGCGCTTTTAATAAATGTCGCGAGTTTATTAAACTGCTTTACTAAATCTATTTTGATCCGACAAAGTGATAAATAGATAGGTTAAATTAATCTGTATATCTGTGGAATTATTAATTGGATTAATTAATTATTCCTACAGACGCAAATTATATTCCTCGTATTTAATCCATTTACATGTGTTTCTGCTTGAACCTAGACTAGGTCCTGCATTTCTGGTAAATGAGTTCTTCTGAGACTATGATTTAGCTCTTAAGAAAATTATAGGAATATTGCCAATCTATCTTTAATTAACCAGTAGATATAATTAAACAAACGGTTTTAACCTGAACCCAGAGTCCCTTTTTATCCATATCATCTGTCATTTTATTTTATCTGTTATTTATTTTCTTGACTGTTATTTTAATTATTTCATTATCGTTATTTATTTAAATCCCAAAACCAAAACAAACCCCCTTTGAATTACCCATTGTCTTAGGCTAGACTTACTTTATCAAGTCCCGTGGATTGACACCTGGTCGCTTCTTTATTTGCTATACTATTTCGACCGGGATTTTTGCAACCCGACGGTCTATTGATTTGTTGATTTCTGGGATTAATTCTTAGCATTTAATACATCAAATAAATCGTTTGCAAAATGGCGCCGTTGCCGGGGACTTGACTTTGTCTAGTCCCTGAGCCTTGGTTAATTCATTTTTTTGTATTATAATAATTTTGTTTCTTTTATTTTTGTTTCTCTGTTTCTATTTCTAATATTCTGTTTGCTATTTTTGTTTTTGTTTCATAATTCAATCTTATTTATCATTTTCTTTTGTTGTTTATTGTACTACTATTGTTTCTGTCATTTAATTATTCCTGCAATTTCCTTTTCATTTTATTTGCAGTCATTTTATATTCCATTTATTTATTTTATTTTCATTTTTTTATTATTGTCATTTAATATTTCAGTTATTTTATTTTAATTTCAATTATTTATTTACAGTCATCTATTTTATTGTCATTTAATTTCTGTCATTTAAATTGTGTCATTTAAATTCCAGTCATTTAAATTTCAGTCATCTACATTCCAGTAATCTGGTCCTTTTTAGCTATGTACATTCCAGTAATCTGGTCCTCTTATTGTCATTTAATTTCTGTCATTTAAATTCTGTCATTTAAATTCGAGTCATCCACATTCCAGTAATCTGGTCCTTTTATTTTCTGTTAATTACATTCCAGTAATCTGGTCCTTTTATTTTCTGTTAATTACATTCCAGTAATCTGGTCCTTTTATTTTCTGTTAATTACATTCCAGTAATCTGGTCCTTCTATTTTCTGTTAATTACATTCCAGTAACCTGGTCCTTTTCAATTTTTATTTTATAGTAGCCTTTTTATTATTGGTTGTTTCGTAATTTATTTTGTTTTCTGTTATTTCTATCTGTGTGCCATTTTTTTTTTTTTTTTCATTACAATCATTTCATTAAGTTTGTTTTATTTCTTTGTTCAAATTAGTTCTCAAAATCCGAAACATTTTGGTTCTTTCTGTTACAAGCCCCTAGTGGATGCGCAGGACACGTTCTTCGGGTCCACCAGAAACAGACTTTGATCTAGAAGTTGAAAGAGTTTTCCTCCAAGCACTAAGGGCGCGAAGGCATCTTGATTTCAACATGGCTGGCAATATTCTCCCTCAGATCGAGAATGCTCAGATGAACACTACAATGGGCACATTCAGCAGACCACCTCCTACTCCAAGAGGAAGCCCAGTCGTTCTACCGCAATTGACCGCTGAGTTACTGGATTCATGGCAAAAGCTCAAACCCTCGATCCAAGTATCTGCAGTGCGCAACCATCCAGCGGGATGTTTCTCGGGAGCCGACCCAGCAGATGCTCTAGACCACGTGCACCGATTCTTAGTACATCTGGACACATTAGGCCTTGTTCCTGGTCTAGAAGAATATGCGAGACTGTGCTTATTCTCGAACAGTCTTTCTGGAGAGGCGTCAAAATGGTATCACCGCCTGCCTTCTGGCATCATCACATCATGGGATCAGATGACCAAGAAATTCTACGAGAAATACCTGCCCATATCCAGAACCCGTCAGTTGATTGCCGGGCTAATGACATTCAAACAATCTGGATCAGAAACAGTCTGTGAAGCGTGGGACCGTTTCAAAGAGCTTTCGACAGTGCCCGCACCACGGTCAAGATACCACCTCCTTAGCACTCGGATTCTTCCATGGGCTCCGAGATGAAAACAAGGGAGAAGTACGCTCAGCCTTGGGCGGTAATCTACTTGCTAAAAATGGTGAGGAATTTATGGATGCCATGGAGTCATACTGTGAGGAGCTGAGACAATGGAGCTCCAGTGGTGGCAGAGTATATTCGGTGGGTGCTAGTTCTTCCAGAGCTGTGGACCCTATCCTGGAGCAGATGGCAGCCAAGCAAGCTCAGTCAGAAACAACAATGAGCCACATGATGAAAATGTTGGAGCAGCTCACTATGGGTAAAGCCCCCACTCATGCTGCTAAGCAGGTATCCTCTAATCCAAATGACTTATGTTGTTGTCAATGTGGTGGGCCGCATGAATTTGAATCATGCCCAGAGATAGCGGAGATGCAACGCAATGAAGAGGCAAATGTCTTGGGCCAAAATTTTAACCGGAAACCTTGGATTCAAATCAACATCCGAACCTGAGGTATGGTAACCCCAACAACGCCTTAAACCCATATCAGATGCGACCTCCACAGCCTACTCAGGGAACACCACCAGGATTTTCTCGGCCTCCCTATGGCCAAAATCAGCAATCCCAGTTCCAACAGTCAGATCCTTCTTCATCGACGACTCCGAGTCTAGCAGACCTGTTAGCCAAGTTGGAAGCCAAGCAACAAAGTCATGAACAACAAATGATCATCAATCAAACTCTGACTTCCGGCCAACAAAAGCTTGAGCAACATATGGCACAGCTAACCCAGCTGCTTTTAAATCAAAGGACTCCTGGTTCATTGCCTTCCCAATCAGACCCCAATCCGAAGGAACAAATGAAGGTAGTGACTGTCCAGAATGCTGACGAAATGGAGGTTTGTCAAGGAGTCAGTCTTCGAAGTGGGAGGCAGTTGGTGGACAAAGATCAAGTGGAAGAGGAGCAAACTGGCGAGGAGACTAGACCCCTTTCTTCTAGTGCACCGTCAGGGCATCCAGCCCCACCTGAGGTAGTTGTTAAGGAGACACAGGCTCCTATTTCTTCCCATACTTTGACTGCTCGAAATTCCAAAGGAAAGTGGTTCCTAAGGAACTTCCTTTCCCTAACAGGTTAAAAGAAAAGAACTTGATGACCAATTCGGTAAATTTTTGAGTGTGTTTGCAAAGCTTACTATTAACATTCCTTTGATTGATGCTATTAAGCAGATGCCGAATTATGCTCGTTTTGTGAAAGATCTGATCTCCAACAAACGGAAGTTCAAGGAAAGTGAGATCGTACAGCTGACAGAAACATGCTCGGCAGCTATCCAGCAGAAGCTTCCTCCCAAGTGTGGGGATCCAGGGCAGCCCATCATACCTTGCACCATCGGAGACATGGACTGTGGTTATGGACTCTGTGATCTTGGGGCAAGCATCAATTTAATGCCCTACTCAATGTTTAGAAAGCTTCATGCTGGTGAGCTCGTTCCTGTCCACTTTAATTTACAACTAGCTGATCGTTCTTCAATCAGACCTAGAGGTATGGTTGAAAATGTCGTGGTAGGAGTTGGTAAATTCTTCTTTCCCGCTGACTTTGTCATTTTAGATATGGATGAAGATGTGGAAGTGCCACTGATTTTGGGTAGACCTTTCCTCCGTACTGCTAAAACTGTCATTGATGTTGACAAAGGAAAGATCACCCTTAAGTTTAATAATGAAGAACTTAGTTTTGATATTACGAAGATGATGAGAACGAATGCTTCCTCTCATGCTGTGTTTTCGGTTGATATTGATTGTTCTGATAATGATGATGCTTGTATTCCCAATGACTCTTCTTTCTTGTATGAGAATTCTGATTTATTAGAACAGGTGATATCCCACTCAATCGAGAATGATACAGAGAGCACAAAGGGAGCTATCGTTGTCCAGCAACTCAACCAGGGTCGATCCTACTTTCGCCCTTATGCTCCTCCCGTGGAGCCGCTGGACAGACCTGTTCAGAAGCTCGTTCCCTCCATTGAGAAGCCCCCTGTTCTTGAACTTAAAAACCTCCCTTCAAATCTTAAATATGCTTTCTTGGCAGAGGGTAGCACCCTGCCAGTTATTATCTCTTCATCTCTATCTGTTTCGCAGGAAAGCAAACTTCTGGAGGTGTTAAGACGACACAAGGGAGCTTTGGGGTGGTCGGTGGCAGATATCAAAGGAATCAATCCAGGGTTCTGCACTCATAGAATCTACATGGAGGACAACATCAAACCAGTGAGGCAGCCCCAGCGTAGACTGAATCCAAATCTTAAAGAAGTCGTGAAAGCCGAAGTCCTAAAGCTTCTAGATGCAGGTATCATTTACCCCATCTCTGATAGCCGTTGGGTCTCTCCTGTGCAGGTCGTTCCCAAGAAAGGAGGGATAGTTGCAGTGCCCAATGAGAAGGGTGAACTGGTGCCCCAGAGACAAACTACAGGTTGGAGAATCTGCATTGACTACCGTCGGTTGAATGAAGCCACGAGGAAAGATCACTTCCCGCTGCCATTTATTGATCAGATGTTGGAGCGGTTGGCTGGGCAAGAATTCTACTGTTTCCTTGATGGGTACAGCGGTTATTTTCAGATACCCATAGCGCCAGAGGATCAGGAGAAAACCACCTTCACTTGTCCCTACGGAACCTTTGCATACAGAAGAATGCCCTTCGGTCTCTGCAATGCTCCAGGAACATTTCAACGATGCATGATGGCGATATTCAACGATTTTATCGAGAAAAGCATAGAAGTCTTCATGGATGACTTCTCCGTATATGGACAGAATTTTGAGGTATGTCTTGAGCAACTGGATAAGATACTAAGCAGGTGTGAGGAAACCCAACTGGTTTTAAACTGGGAAAAGTGCCATTTCATGGTACAAGAAGGAATTGTGCTTGGTCACAGGGTTTCCAAGGAAGGTATTCAAGTTGATAAAGCTAAAGTGGAGGTCATTGAAAAGTTACCTCCTCCCACTTCAGTAAAAGATGTCAGGTCCTTTCTGGGTCATGCAGGGTTTTACAGGAGGTTCATCCAGGACTTCTCGAAAATCGCTAAGCCCTTGTCTGATCTTCTGCAGAAGGATGTGAAGTTTCAATTCACAGAAGAGTGTCTGAAGGCCTTTCAGACTATCAAGAGTAAACTCATCTCTGCTCCTATCGTGGTTCCGCCTGATTGGTCTCTTCCCTTTGAAATTATGACAGATGCCAGTGACTATGCTGTTGGTGCTGCACTCTGTCAGAAAAGAGACAAAATTCTGAGAGTCATCACCTATGCGAGTAAAACCCTAATTGAGGCTCAGAAAAATTACACCACTACTGAGAAGGAGCTACTTGCAATGGTGTTCGCCCTTGATAAGTTCAGACCATATCTGCTGGGGAGTAAGGTAATTGCTCACACCGATCATTCTGCTTTAAAATACCTTTTCCAAAAGAATGACTCAAAGCCCAGACTCCTGAGGTGGATCTTGCTCCTCCAAGAGTTTGACTTGGAAGTAGTCGATAAAAAGGGTAAGCAGAATGGGGTAGCAGATCACCTATCTAGGCTTGACATTCCAGATGACGGAGCAGCAATAAATGAATTCTTCCCAGACGAGACAGTCTTCGTGATAGGTAAAGTGAAAGAGCCATGGTATGCTGACATGGCTAACTATCTTGCCTCTGGTTTAATCCCTCATGATTTTAGCTACAATCAGAGAAAGAAATTTCTGTCAGAAGCTCGACATTATTTGTGGGAAGATCCTTACTTGTTTAGGGTATGCGCTGATGGACTACTTAGGAGGTGCCTTCCAGACGAAGAGATAAGAAGCGTAATCGAATTCTGTCATTCTCGGGAAGCAGGTGGGCATCATGGTCCCACCAGGACAGCTGCAAAGATTTTGGAATGTGGTTTCTACTGGCCCACTCTGCACAAAGATGTCCACAAGTTCTGTACCCATTGTGATAATTGCCAGAGGATGGGCAATATTTCAAGAAGGCACGAGATGCCACAAAAAGGAATACTTGAGGTGGAACTATTCGATGTCTGGGGGATTGACTTCACTGGACCATTTCCTACTTCACATGGAAACCAATATATCCTAGTTGCTGTGGATTATGTTTCCAAATGGGTCGAAGCAATCCCTTGCTCTAAAGCCGATGGTAAAACAGTGATCAAATTCCTAAAGAAGAACATCTTTACCCGGTTCGGAGTACCTAGAGCAATCATCAGCGATGGTGGTTCTCACTTTTGTAACAAGGCCTTCGATTCGCTAATGTCAAAATATGGGGTGACTCATAAGGTTGCTTTACCTTATCACCCCCAAACAAATGGCCAAGCTGAAGTGAGCAACCGCGAGCTAAAATGGATTCTACAAAAGACAGTCAACTCTTCTAGGAAGGATTGGTCTGTCAAGCTCGATGATGCTCTGTGGGCATATAGAACGGCGTTCAAAACTCCAATCGGAATGTCACCATTCAAGCTGGTATATGGGAAGTCTTGTCATCTCCCGGTCGAATTGGAACATAAAGCCTATTGGGCTCTGAAAGCCCTAAATTTTGACTTGCATGCTGCGGGAGAAAGAAGGAAATTTCAACTATCCGAACTTGAGGAACTAAGGGACCAAGCGTATGATAGCGCAAGAATTTATAAGGAGCGAACCAAAAGAATCCATGATCAGATGATACAAAAACGAGAATTTCAAGTGGGTGATTTGGTGCTCCTCTACAATTCCAGACTGCGTCTCTTCCCAGGAAAGTTGAAATCCCATTGGGCTGGTCCATTCAAAGTAGTGGGGATTACTACTTATGGTGCCTATGAGCTAGAGAACAAGACAGGTGAAGTGTTCAAAGTGAATGGTGCTCGACTGAAGAAGTACCTAGGCGATACCTTTTCTCAGCCTCCGCACCAAGTATATCCTTTGTTGAAAGTTCTTCTCCTTCCATTAATTCTCTTTCTGCTATCTGTACTACAGCTCCCCCTCCCAAAGCATCCAAAAAGCCGCGCTCGCAATGGTATTTCAAACTGAAGAAAGCTATTGCTAGCTGCTGTGGCGGCTCTCCTTGATACTACCTGTGGAGTCTAGCTAAAGACTGTAAAGAAGGGCGGCTGACTGG
Organism: Limonium bicolor; assembly: GCA_023374045.1. Lineage (NCBI taxonomy): Eukaryota > Viridiplantae > Streptophyta > Magnoliopsida > Caryophyllales > Plumbaginaceae > Limonium > Limonium bicolor. The sequence goes on along the minus strand of CM041781.1, from coordinate 248,976,390 downwards.
GAGGCAACCCAGTGGTAGTTTACTGTTTAATCTGTGTTTTGCTTTTATTTTCCAGTCTTGTTTTTAGCATTTTGAATTTTTATTCAATCTCTTCAGAGCCCATGCGTTTAACGTGACACTTTTAAGTGTCAAATTTTTGTGTTCTCTAAGGTTCGTACAGGAGCAACAATCTTGAACACTCCAAGGTTGGACACTTGTTTTACAACAAGTGTGAGGAAGACTCCTACCCCGGCTAAAGACTTAAGTGTGAGGAAGTTGCCCTTCCTCAATCTAAAGATATCAGGGGAGTTTTCGTGTCCTTTCACTCTGATTTTAGTCCAGCTTATGCTCTGAATGAATCAAGTCCATGAGATCTTTAGTTAATCTTTGATGAATTTGCAATATTCAGAAAGTTCTCTTCTTGGTTGAATTTATGAACAATGAGGACATTGCTCCTCTTAAGTGTGAGGAAGTAGGAGTACTTTCTAAATATTGTCATTGCACTTAATGCCACATTTGTTTTTGTTTGTCCTCTTATTTTGAAAAGATTGATTCTTTTAAGTGCCAATAAATGTTGAATCTCCAGGTGAAAATTTTTGTTGAGGTTTTGAAAACAAGCCTGATGGCCACCTCAAGAATCTTTCTGCTCTAGGCTGTTTATATGTATAGTTTTGTCCAAAGTGAATCTGTTTTCACTGAAATTTGGTGGATTAGCTGATTATGAAAACTGAATTGGTCTAGTTTGGGGTCTTGGGAACGTTGTGAAAGTTTGGAATGAAAGGATAAGGCAAGGTACTCCACTGATCTGAATTAAAATTTCTGAACCAAAACAGGCCTCTTCATTCGGTTATTAAGTCCTTGGGGTGCCTTATCACCCATCTACCTAAGGTTTAGTGATCTGGGATAGAAGGCCCAAAGCCGCTACATGGGTGAAGAGAAAAGTCTGAGGGGATGAATTAAATATGCAAATGGCAGAATAAAATGATTAAGGAAAATGAGTTTTAAAAAGTTAAATGTGTAATCCATTTTTGCTTATTCTGATCATGAGTATGTGGTGTTGAAAGGTATCACGGAATAAGGTGTTACTTCACCCCTTGTCATCCAAAGGTTAAAGGAAAGAAATGGTGGAGGATCCCAAACTATTCTGTTTCAGTTTCTATAGTCTAACTTCTCCATGCTTTTTAACTACATTCTTTTTCACTGTTTGTGAAAACCTACAGCTAGTAGCAGAATTTTTCTTTTGATTGTCATTTTGCTTGTCTTCCATCAGCAGTTGTTTGATCCTGAGTTTCGATTCTACGGTCCTTAAGATTAGTCATATTCTGTATTTGCTTGAGGACAAGCAAAAGCTAAGTGTGAGGAAGTTGATAAGTATGAAATATATATACTTTTAACGGGTTTATTTTATTTAATATTCATAATAATTGGCTTATATTTCACACTTATCTTATAGTTTTTCTACTATTTATATTTTGATGGGAACTAATATATTTTATATGTAAAATGCAGGAAAACTATTGGATTTACATTAAGGATTACATCACATCTGGTGACATATATATATATATACACGGCTGCACATGACATTGGAGATTGTTATTTATCAACCACTCATGTTATACACATGCTGCATCTATATTTAACGAGGAAGAAAAATTGGTGAACCATCATTGGACCGAGCCCAAAGAAGAGCGTGCAAGTCAACACAGCAGCAAAATGTGAATTTTCGTGGTCCGGGTTGCACGAGCTAACACATGTGGGCCGATAAAGATAATGAGAGGTTTAGTCTCAATTCGGGCGCAGACGTTATTTCACAGATGAGCAGATAACATGGAATGACATGGACAGAGAAAAAAGAGCATATTATAACATCTGAGAATAAAATATTGTAAAACCCATGCATATACAGAGGGGAACGAGGAGATCGATCGCACTATTGAAGATATTCTCCATCTTCATATTCTCGATTGGCATCACTGTACCGGGACACATCCATCGACCATCTTCATTCCATTCACCACCTTCACCACACACCTCCATTCATACGCCCTCACCAAAGCCTCTCCATTCACCATTGTCACGCTTCGTCATATTCATTCACACGCCCGCATCAGACCATTCCACGCATCTCACGCTTCACCATTCGCATCGACCACCATCATCTTCACCATTCATCCTCATCGTCACCGCAATTCACCTCACACCAACACACCAGCACCACACCTCGTCTTCTTCGTTGTTTCCAGGTCATCTCCATCCATCCCAGCACCTCACGTCATCAACATCACTCGCCTCACTTCATCTCCCTCACAACACCGGCCAACTCCATCGCTACGCCACAACAACGCCGTCATCTTCACTTCCGTAAGGCTCATCGTCATCTTCGAAAAGGAAAACTGTATCAAACACTCGCCATTCAGCTGGGCAACCGTCCTAGATCCATCATCAAACCCGCATCACCAGTCCACCACACCATCATCGCTCACACCCTCTCTATCGTACACATATCCACATCGCCATTCACCTGCATATCCACACTCACATCACGTCCCTCGTTAATCATCGCCCTTCACCGACGACACTCACGCAACATCACTACCATCACCTCACCCAGTTTTTCTCCTCGCACACTACGAACCGACTCCATCCTCCATCATCGCCGACATCTCATCATCGCCATTCACCCACGGACTACCCCTCATCTCCATCGGTTTCGTTTCTTCTTTAACACCTGCTTCGTTCACACACCATCGGCCATCACCATCGCGAACTTCAGTCACCATGCCTGTTGTTTTTCTTCATCGTCGATTTCAAGACAAGAAAAACGAGAACGAAGACGAGAGGAGGAGAACCGAGGAAGGAAGCGAGGGAGCAAGATTAACAGGCGGAGAACAGCGCCAGTAAGTCGGTGAGAGTAAACAGAGGTGAAGAAATAACAAGCAGGGGAAAACGACAAAACTGAATCAAAAAGAAGGGAACCGATTTGGGGGACCGAAACACAAGAGGAAGAACCGGTCTGGCTCATTTATAAGGGGGGTTTTCACTTAACTCACTTTATTTTATGTTGTTACATGTTATTTTCTTGTTACATTTTTAATTGTTACACAACATTTGATATTTGTTTTGATGTGTTTTAATTCTTGAAATAATGAGTGAGTAGTTTATATTTACTCTGGGTGATGGGTTAATTAAGTTTGTTTTAATTATATTTACTGGTTTTAATTAATTGCGGGTTGTTACGATTAATGTTATTGTTGCGCTTTTTAATAAATGTCGCGAGTTTATTAAACTGCTTTACTAAATCTATTTTGATCCGACAAAGTGATAAATAGATAGGTTAAATTAATCTGTATATCTGTGGAATTATTAATTGGATTAATTAATTATTCCTACAGACGCAAATTATTATTCCTCGTATTTAATCCATTTACATGTGTTTCTGCTTGAACCTAGACTAGGTCCTGCATTTCTGGTAAATGAGTTCTTCTGAGACTATGATTTAGCTCTTAAGAAAATTATAGGAATATTGCCAATCTATCTTTAATTAACCAGTAGATATAATTAAACAAACGGTTTTAACCTGAACCCAGAGTCCCTTTTTATCCATATCATCTGTCATTTTATTTTATCTGTTATTTATTTTCTTGACTGTTATTTTAATTATTTCATTATCGTTATTTATTTAAATCCCAAAACCAAAACAAACCCCCTTTGAATTACCCATTGTCTTAGGCTAGACTTACTTTATCAAGTCCCGTGGATTGACACCTGGTCGCTTCTTTATTTGCTATACTATTTCGACCGGGATTTTTGCAACCCGACGGTCTATTGATTTGTTGATTTCTGGGATTAATTCTTAGCATTTAATACATCAAATAAATCGTTTGCATTAGCATCGAATACCAATAGGTAAATGACATCCGTTGATCTTGTAAATATGCGTATATGTAGTACTACATGCGTACAACGTTGTTGCAAAAATTTAGGCCTGTTCGAGTTCAGCAAGTGGTCCAAAAAAATGCCCAAATTACCAAGGTTAGCATAAATTACAAAAATTTACGGACAAAGTACACTGCTTACAATAATAATGTTAAAATTCAACAACAAGTGATAAAACGAAATAAAAGTACATAATAAATGTTCCTCAACTAAGGACTAGTGAAATTTGGATTATAAATTCTAGGATTTCTATGCCTAGAGTGTGTGCCCCTTAACCACATCCCCCTCACTTCCTCATTTTGCGGATCCACAATAGGTGTACTAGGATCTACTGATGCAGATGGTGCGGGGGGACCATGCTCTGGTGTACCTGAAGGAGCAGTCTGCAGGGAGGCTGAGGGATCATATGACGGACCAACAACCGGTTCAGTAGGTGCTGCCGGCGGAATTAGGGGTACCAGCTAACAAGCCCCAGTTCAACCGCCCAATTAATTCTACATCATCAAATATAAGCTGATCACATATATTGAGCAACTCCTGATTAGTCAGAGGGGAATGAGGTCTAGGTGGTTGGTTCTATGTACCCGCACCACTGTCAAAATGAGTACCAAAATCAGGGGGTACCTGGCCGAAGGTCATCTGCTGGAAGATAGGGGCTTCAAAAGGTGGCTGTGGCTCAAAAGATGACCGATATCCATCTTCCTTAGGTATGGTAGCAGGGACAATGGTTAACTGGGTATGAGTTGGAGGATAGTTTTGGGGAGGTGGTGGTGGTGCGTAGTCGGCCCTCTTCGTCTCTGACTGTACGGCAGGTTTCTAGTAGCTCTGGGGGCAGGGTTATCATTGATTTCATATGCAGGATACTACAACTCCATCCTATCTGCGGCTGTGAGAACTCCGGGAGAGAAGTGCCCAGACCGTTGATAGTGATCAACATCGATAGTCTGCGAAAGTTTGGTGGCATATTCTCGAACACCAGGATCAGTAGGAATCCTCTGAAGCTGCTCCACTGCATACGCCTGATCAACCAGGTAGAACAATGGATTATAGAATGTTAAAAAACAATTGAAGTATCAAACTAGAGGAAGAGCAGACAAACAATTTAAATAATGTTTACCATGATGACATTCTCCTACTCTCCTCTGTGTACCAAGCCACGGAATGCTGGAGGGTACCAAAACCATATATGCACTCCTCATGTCTAGGGGACACTCCTTGACATCTGTGGGGTAACCACCTGAACTGATTCCTGTTGTTCCACATCTGGATGTGGTCTCAGAATATTTCCCACCATGCCGCATCTGGCCTGCCGGTCCTGGTGATAACATGGAGCATGTCACAGTCGAGTGGGGGAGCAGGAATAGGCTGATCAAACCCAAACTGGCGCAGTACCCGGTCTGGCTGGTGACCCTCTATAACATTGTAGTGGATTAAAAATACCACTATAGCGAACTGCTCTGGGTGTGGTGATTTGTCACCGTACGGCTGCCAGATCCACTATAAAACATCGAAATGAATATTAAAAACATGCAAACAACTTATAACAAATAAACTTGTAGTGTAATAATGTTTAGTTGTATATTACCTCTCCTTTGCTCGGTGGAATCCTAAATGACTCCAGAGTTTGTCGAGCCATGGTAGTAGTGATGCTATTCCCCTTGCCATTGTATCTGTAACATAACATACAATTAGGATTGTACCATAATTCAATTAAATTTTATTTCAACAAGCATACAATGCGTAGTTTGTTACCTATGAGCAAGGGAAAGGTGTGGTGAAAGATTAATCCGATCTGGGGTGAGTCGTAGCCTAAATGCAGGGATACGCTCATACACCTAGACGGTGAGCAACTTACTACAACCATTCAGATACTTAGTGTCAAACTTGGTGGCGTTGCACATCTCCCTGTAGAAATGCGCAAGAAGCGCAGACCCCCAGCTAAGTCCACCACTGTAGTTAAAATCCTCTAATAGCAAAAGATAACTGACGTCAACCTTATCCCCATTAGAGTTGGGGAACAGAAACACTCCAATGAGTCTCATAATGTATGCTCTGGCGTGCTGCTGATGAATAATATCATCACGCTGACCAAAATCAGCATCCGTCTCCACAAATCTCTCAGCTAGCCACGCAATGGGTATCTGATTCCCCTTGTGAGTAGGGGGGACATCACCAAGAAGCCGCAGACACACCGCATTCACATCCACATACTCGTGGGGAAACAGATAGGTTACCCTCAACAGCCAACCCAAACAGCACAAGGACATCCTCTAAGGTTATGCTAGCCTCCCCGAATGGCATCAAAAATGTATGTGTCTCAGGACGCCATCTATCAATCATAGCGCTAATGATGCCAGTGCAGTTATTCAACCTGAGATTTGCTGGCCCAAAAAAAACTAGCTAGCAACATACGGTAGTATAACATCATGTAGAGCTGTAGCACCCTTCCAGCAGGATCTGGTTTGCAAAGTTCAGTTTCGGTACTGTACGTATAGCTACATTCCATACGAATTACAATTTAATAGAGCATTAATAACAATTGTAACAAATTAATCATCCAACCACTAAGAAATATCAAAAACATGAAAATAGTTCAAATATTAATAGATTAACTACAATACAATCATCTACACATTAAATTAGCAATTTCTTATACAATTTAGAAAACAATCATACCCTTAAATTGTTTCAAATAAATAATTAAACTAAGCAACTGCATATAGTTTATGTTATTTAACTAAACCATAAATAATTAACTAGAATATAATTTTAAAAATTGATATGGTACTTTATCTACAATTAAGTCATACGGTCCATAAAACTAAGCAATTATATTGAATTAACAATTAAACTAAACTACTGTTACACATACAGATAATACAATCCACATATACTTAAATAATCCCAAAGAATAATAAAATTACGTATACTCGTTATCTAAAAAAAAACTATGATTATAACATTTTATACCACTACATCAAATATCTAAATACACTAATAATGTAAATTGTTAACCTATTATAACATATATATATATAATAATCATACAATATAAATTAATTAGTACATACTAACCGGGTTGTTTAGAGGCGTACGCAGCAGATATATGAGTCGTCTGCAAACTAAACGGCTGCGACTCCACCGGACCTTGCTCACCCATCTGATATTGGTCAGCCATATTGTAGATTCTATGCAACCAGAGGATTTTAGAGGAGAGTGCATGCGAGGAGAGGATTCGGAATGATTTGGAGGAGTTGGGAAAAAAATGGGGCACAACTCCCTCTTCTGTCGCGCGGGTGCATTGTTTTATAGGCCTCTGTACTGAAGCCGAAAATTCATTTATCGGCATTACTGAAGCCGATAAATGAATTATCGTCTTAGTACAGAGGCCCAACGGTCGAATTTTGCCATTGTACTGAAGCCGATAATTCATTTATCGGCTCATTAATGCCGATAAATGAATTATCGGCTTCAGTACAACGGTTAAAAAAAAACCCGATTTCGGGAATTGTGAGACAAAGCAACCAGGATTGGGAATTGAGGGGGGGGGGGGGGAATTGATCGGGTACGGGAAATTTTCCATTGTCTAGGTGCTAGCTCAAACCGTTCCAGCACCTAGAACCTTGTCATTGCAAGAATTGAAAAACGTTTAGTAGGTTGGAAATCCTCCTCTCTGTCAAAGGCACGGAAACTTGTCCTAATCTGACCATTCTTAAGCTGCCTCCCGTTAAATTATATAAGCCTCTTCAAGATCCCAAAAACTGTCATAACAAAGGATTAACACTACACTCAAACTTCCTTTAGGGAAAAGGCGTTCGTCGTGGTATTCCAGTAGTGTCATGGAGCACCCTATATAAACCTAAAGACTAAGGTGGAGTAGGTGTATCGGATCCAACGAAAAAATGTTGCTATGTTGTTCAAATGGTGGTGGACACAGGATCTTTAGTTCATGGATACCACCCCCACCAACCAAGCCACTGGACTTATCTGGAAATCAATTCTCTTTTATCTCATCCTGGAACCCAATCATAAGCTCAACAATAAACAACAACATGAAATGGTTCTGCGCAACGGCATAAACTTTGATTCTGGATTGATAGCTAGGCAGGTGACCAGCCACTAAAATCCGGGTTCCCTAGACCATCCTCCATCTTTGAATAGAAATTCTGGTTAAAGCAGATATTGGGATGGTGGAATGGAAACCAATGGCTTTGGAACTTCACTTGGAGGCGCGAGCTTTTCCTCTATCCTAGTGGAGGAGCTTTACATCCTCATTAATGGCTTCGCCTCATCAGAATCAATGAGAATGACAGCCTCTATTGGACTATTTGTAGTGATGGTATGTATTCTTCCAAATCTTTTTACACTGCAATTTGTGAACTCAATGAACTACCCCAGTCCTCCCGGCATAAAGTCTTCTGGAGCAACTCTGCCCTGCCTCGACTTGAGTTACTGACCTGGTTTATTTTGAGTGACCAATTGCTTACCAAGGACATAATTTTCTATAAAAATCTCATACCCATCGGAGAACTACTCTGCCCATTTTGCAAGCATGAACCTGAAACTAGCAACCATTTATTTCTGCACTTTATTACTTCTTGTTCTCTCAGGAACCTGCTGCTGAAATGGTGGGGAGTGCCATTCATATTCCCGAGAACAACACCGTCTTTCTACTTGGCATGGATAGAACTGATGCACCTTAAGCTAGCCAAACGTTGGTGGACATCCACTTTTTTTTTTTTTTTGCCATGGGATCTATTTGGAACGCTAGGAACAAACTGGTTTTTGAAGCCAACTACATGACTGGCCGCACATAGCAGAATCCACCAAACGCCTCATCTTTGAATGGACCAAGAAATCAAATGACCTCAGACAATTCCTCTCCAACTGCTATTCTCATCAACCAGCCTGACTTAATTTTTCAATCCCTGCTGATTATTTTATTAGCTATATGCGTTGTAATTATGTCTTCTAGCTCCTTTTGTACTGCTCCCGCTGTAGTAATTGTGCACCTGGTCTTGTATTTTCTGGCGAGAATGGTTCTATGCGAACCTTATTATTGCCATATAGCTGATTACAACCATTATAAAAAAAAACTTGCACTTTGCACCTAGTTTTATCTTGACAGACACAATACAATGATGACATGGCATAGAGGATCAAATTATGGTTCATGGTACCAAGATAAGCTACTCAAAGAGAGTGTTAAATCGAAAGAAGGTCCCTTTATGGATGCCTCCACCGAAGAAGTTAGTGTTTGAGTCCCGCAACCAGTAAAAAAAGAGAGCCGAAGGGTTTCACGTGGCGCTCTCGTGAATAGTCTTTATCGTGCTCAGTGAGCCGATTCCGGTGGCAGTAGCCCCGTTTTTCTCATCATCAGACGTAGAAACAGGTTTCCTCCTTCAGTCGAAGAATCCCAATCTCAGTCAGCTTTCAAACTGATTTTTCAGTTCCCAATTTTACAATTTGCATTACTCCAAGCGACAAAGTATACTACTACTCCTCTACAGGGGTCAGATTTAGTACTTTTCCTTATACTGGGTTTTCGTGATCGAGGAAGAATTGAAGCAGGTTGTTCTCATTCTGGAGCTATTTTTCGGTATTTAGTTTTTGCTCATTGGTCAAGAAAGTCTCAGTTGTTGAAGTAAGTGGTTCCGGGTAATTCTTTGTTCTAGTTCTCTTGGTTTGTTTGGTTTCCTTTGTCTTCCTGTCTCAGTCGCGGTGTCTTGCTGGTGCCGAAGTTGGGAGCCTTCTGCATCTCCTTATCTAGTTATCAACAGAAGTTCCAAGTTTTTGGGTATCATGGATCTGGGTTTTACTAGGTTTCCTGAGCACCAAGATCTGAATGTTGAGTGGTGCAGGTGCACTCGTGTTGTCTTGGTCCTCTTATGGAGGATCTACTTCTGGGGTTTATGGTTTACAGCTGCATCCCCTTTTGCTAGTTGTTCTGGATTCTTTAGGATCTACAAAGTTTAGCTCTGTTTTGGTCCAGGCTTGCTCAAATGCTGTCTCCTTGATAGTTCAAGTTATCCCACTATTTTGCTGTAAGTTTGAGGTCACAGAGTTTGTTGGGTGGACTGTTTGAAGATGGAAAGACTATACAGAAAGAAGAATTAGTCACAAAAATCAGTTGGGGACAGTTTGGTTGGCTTGTGGTGGTTGTGAACTGAATTTCAATTGGAGCTTTTCTAATACCTATATGGTGAAGTTGTTTAGTATCGATACAATTCAAATTGCGATGGAGCTTGTCGTTTTGGTGGGTAGCCATGGCATTTGTTTCGATACTAATGGAGTTCTATTTAGAAAGATTTTAGAGCTTACAACTGTGGATGATGGTGAAGGAAGCGTGGGGGATGTGTTTTTGGCTATTTCAAGATTCTTGAGTCTTGACCTTCTCATGGTCTAGGCCGTTTGGGGAGATGACTACTACAATACTAGTTCCTACTTTGCGCATGATGTTCTTGGGTTGGATTACTACAATCTCGATGCCAGCACAGTTAAAGTGCTTTTAGCTATTATCATAACTCGTCAAAATGCTTTGAGCTTGTCTTTTTTACGGGTAGCCATAGTATGTGTTATGGGCTAGTTCTCGAGTCTTTCACCAAGACTCTCTTAGATGATTGGGTGCGCAAAGGAAGACTTAGTACGGCGGTTGTCTTTTCACTTGGTGGCTTTACCAGTAGAAGGAGCTATGTTTACTATTATTTTGGATTTAAGTTTGATTCATGTTTACTTAGAGTTGATGAATCTTTTGAGCTACTTAGTTTGGATTTCTTTCTAGTTGGAAAGGAAAGGATGTTCCCTTCCATTCAAACCTCTATCTTAGGCTTTGAGTATATGTTTGTAATCTCTAAGAATTTTTATTTGTGCTAATGAATGAAGTTTCAATTTTACTCAAAAAAAAAAGATAAGCTACTCAAAGACAAAACACAATAAATGGGCTCTTGCTTAGGTGATTAAGTTATGGTTATACCAAATAAAAACCCTTACTAAGACATTTTACAGTTCTAAACAAAAGCTTTACAAATAAATATAAATTTGGACTAGTTTAGTAAGATTGAAATTAATTGAGTATATTTTGTGATATAGTTTCCCTAATTATAACTGATAAAATAATGATCAATGGAAATTTAAATCTCGTGCAGGTTTTTAGTCGGAAGTAATTAAAACTTTTTTTTTTTCAGTTTAACAAAGTTACATCTCATTATCCCTGTTTTAGTATTGGAATCTACCCAAATCTTGTGGCATCTTCTAACAATATAAAGCATGATATTATTTGTAATAGAATATTTGGACCATGTCCCCCCCACTTAAAACGTTACATCCTACTAAGCTATCAAATTAAACTAAGCATGTAACACCTCTCCTTCCATTGGACGAATAAGTTATCATGGCTAAACAAACACCAAATAGCTCTTATGGTCTTTTCACGAGCTCCTACCAAAGCACACACCTCAATAAATGGTAATTTTCATTTAAAAGATCAACGACTACTTCGCCCACATAGAGGAATGCGCCACAAAGGCACAAACCATGTCATAAACCATGGCAGAATGTTGCACGTTCTGCTGATCATCAGGGTTGGCCCATTTGACCCATCTCGTTTCTAAGCTAGTTTCCATTTACACGAAGTGCAAAAAAAAAAATACTATATGATCAGAAAGTGTTTGACACAATACCTAAATGAAATTATCAACAATGGCCCAGTCCTGATCGGTGCCTACGCGAAAAGAGACTATCACCTGGAGGCGTTAGAGGTGTTAAGAAAAAATGTAGAAGGGTTAAGGGTAAAGCCTGACAATTATGTGGTCCTGAGCGCTCTCAAGGCTCTTAGAAATCTCTCTAACCTTTCAACGGGAAAGAAACTTCATGGCCAGGTCCTAAGATTTTCATATGAGTTTGATGCCTTCATTGCAAGTTCGGTAATTGATATGTATTTAAGGTGTGGGCATGTTGATAACACCTGGTGCGTGTTTAACTTCATGATGGAGAAGGATTTGCTAGCTTTGATTGCTATGGTGTCAATATGTTAAATCATGATCAACAAAAAGAACAATGAATGAAATACATGCAAGTGATTGGAAGGTGTTATAATATTGAGAGATGAGAATGAGAGAATATAGAAGACATGAAGGAGGAAATAGGCACAGATCTTGTATTCCATTATACGCCCTTATATAGTATACAAAATCAACCTTTGAGTGGTAGGAATACAAAATATCAACGGTCTCTAATAAAGAGTCTGGGGAGTTACGGGAGTTTCACAGATGAAGGGTTTTGGGTAGACCAAAAGACATGTGGATGTACATTCACTAATTAGGGTGATTTACAACACTCTCCCTTGGATGTACATCCTATTATACTGCCTCGTTAAAAACCTTGCCAGGAAAAACCCATTGGGACAAAAACCATGGTCAAGGAAAAGAGTACAGTTTAAAATGTCTCTCTCCCCCTCAATTTAGCAAAATGTTTCTTTGATGTTGCATACCAATATCACGAACAAGCTCCTTAAAACTCTTGTAGGAAGTGACTTGGTAAATAAATCAGCTAGATTCTCATCAGACCGAATCTTGAGAACATCAAGAATACCCTTGGTTTGAAGCTGGTGGATTGAGAAGAATTTTTGGTGGTATATGCTTTGTTCGATCACCTTTGATGCAACATTCCCTTATGAAATGCACGCATAATTATCCTTGCATATCATCGTTGGCTTCTTTGAATCTGACTGGAGGTCACAAAACTTAATATATGATGGATAACAGGTCCGAGCCACACACATTCTCTTCCCGATTCATATAGAGCAATCAATCTGGCATGATTTGATGAAGTTTCCACTATAGACTGCTTAGTTGAGCGTCAAGAAATGGCAGTTCCACCATAAATATCATAGCACTCATCTTCGTAAAGAAATACTGCGATATGCTACCTTATTAAAGCCTTGCTCGGAAAACCCTATGGGGAGAAAAACCAAAACGAAGAAGAAAACATAACCACATAAAGATTCTCCCTGAATTTGACATATATGAATGTATGCCAACATTCATTCCATAAAAATGTCACCAATCATCATCATCTTAACGCGGATGAAGAGAGAGAATAATGGTGAAATATATTTGGTGGAAAACATCACCTTACCAGATGGTAAGTCTTATATCACCATTAAATCATTCATAAGGATAACATATATAGTGGATTCTTGACCTGAGCTTCACACATTTATTTTCTTTGATGATAAATTTGTGTGATCCAATTTGCTCCCAAGGTCTATTTGATATTCGCATAAGGGGAATATCCTTATACTAGTCATGCATTATCAGCAACTTTACTCAACTTATATACATGAGCCTAGTGCAAACAAATAATGCACTCTCAAGTATTTGAACTTAATATCCACATATATGCTCTCTTAGTGGCTTACGCCATACTCTTGGCTCATTTGATATACCAATATATGACATTTTGTGACTTTATACCATTCGATTATGGTTTAGATGGTCCTTCCAAGTCACCATTAATCATATAAAACATAAGATCTTTAGAGAAAAACATTCTCAAGATTTTCTTCGAATACCAATTCCCGGGAATTCATATGTTCACTTTATGCTCTCTTTGAGAGTTTAGATCCTCTTTCAATGGATACACATACTTTATCATGGTGTATTATTTATCATTTACTTTCTTTTGAAAGTTTATATCTCCTTTTCCAAAGGGCTAGACACCTTTTTCAAGGTTCTACTATTTTCCACCAAACTTTGTAGCTCCTTTTTCAAGGGCTCAACACCTTTTCCAAGGGTCTACTATCTTTCACCTTTACGATATTACAACTCCTTTATCCAATAGGAGGAACGTGTTCATTTCTCATATCGAGGTGGATTATAACATCTCATATGCACAACTCTGGTGCATTATCATGCTAGCATCACACGCTTCGGTGTGTTTATGATTTATCTTTATCAACTTTTGGGAGTTATATTCCGCATTTCCTTTACTCTTGGAATATATCATTTTGGCAGTTTCTTCCCCTTTCGAGGGTCTGAACTCCTCTTTCGAGGGTTCGAATTCTGAAACTCCTAATTTCCCCTTTCCTTTTCCTTCCGTGTCATTTAGGCATATCCGTCCCCCTTTCGAGAGACTAGACTCCTCTTTCGAGGGTCTGAACTCCTCTTTCGAGGGTTCAAATCTTTCATAATTTGCCTTTTCCTTTTGTGTCATTTTTGGCATATTCGTCCCCCTTTCGAAGGACTGGACTCCTCTTTCGAGGGTCTGAACTCCTCTTTCGAGGGTTCTTTGGATCCCAAGGGTCGACCACACCTCCAGCGTACTTGGGATTCTCTTGCCATAATGGTTGTCTCCCATGCTTCTAACCAAGCTGGAACATTCGCAGCTAGTATATATATGATCGCGTTACTTTATTCATATCTATGAACGCATCAAGTAGTTACAACAGTTTCCAAATGAATTATTCTTTGAACCTCTAGTTCATTTTTCTTTGTCATGCATGACATAATTCATAGTCCATTAACATTTGGTTAAGGACATTCAAGTTAGAGACAACCGCTCTCTAATTTGACATCTTAAAAATTCATAAGCATCTTGGAGACTCATACTTCCCAGAAGCATGGTTGTAGCAACATTCAATATGTGCTTGCTTTTGTAATCTTTCAATAAGGCACAATTTATTTTACTGATAAGACTTTGTGTCAAATATCAAAACACATATCATTCTCCCCCTAAAGTTGAGAATGCTTAAGAACTAAAGAAGTTCATTATTCTCAACTTTCCTTTTTTTTTGTAACCCTTTTGATATTTTTTTAATGGGGGAGGTATAGACACAAACCCAATTGTCTAACCTTTTTCTTTGCTATACAAAATTAACGACTCAATAAGGTCGTTCTTAGTGGGAGTATAAGTTACTCAATACCACTATTCTTTCAAGTTTTATATTATCCATCTTAATCTCAAAATCACATGGATAATTTCATTATAGCTAGATTTTTCTAAATCAATAGCCTAATGAATACAATACTTCATGTGACCATTATTTGATGTATCAAACATCATATATATCTCAAAGGTCCACATGGTAATTTTTCAGCCCATACTCAATCCATGATATTGCAAGGGGGTATAAAAAATTCTCATCCACTTCCTTTGAATGATCTCGTTGTATCTTATGTGAACTATTGTCACCCGAGTAAGAGCCCGGAAGTTCTTGATAGTTTAGAAAACTAGTGATTCGACATCACTTTTCTCATGGATGGCCCATTTTTCCATTTCACATAAGAAATATTTTATTGTACACTAACCGCATATTAGTGACCCCTCCTTTTTTCTTTTGGGCTTTATGGGGTTGGATTTTACGTTATATCAACTTATATAACTTGACACATTTTGTGCTTGTTTTCCCATCATACGAGCATACTTTGTCATTAAATAAGTGAATCATCAATGTTTATTCTTATTCCCTCAAGGAACATAATGAAGAGCTTTTAAAATTCACGGCTCACAAGAGCAAGCTCTCATTCTTTATAGCCTCTTATAGACTATAGAGATGTATATAAAATATTTTCAGTTGTGCATTATAGCACTATCAATAAATTGTGACTCTTTGTCATTTAATCACTTACAACATGCTCGCAAATTTATTATAGATTTCAAAGATGGTTCAACGGACCATTTTATTCCTTTTGAGTACCATGAATAACCAATACCCAAAGCATGGTTATATATATCAAAATTCATGTACTCGCGTGCATCTTTCGCACTTTATAAATATGTACTAAGGATGATACCTTAACACTTTTTCATCAATAATAACATCATCTCAACAATATCCTTTATGGAAATGTAACGGTCTACCATGATGTCAATTGCACACAATTTCCTTTTTATATGGTCCAACCATGTACGGATGTACAATAATCTGTCATAGATTATAACATCTTTTACAATCGACCTTTACAAGATAAAATGGTCATTTTCATAAGCTAACTCAAGCTTTTAGTTCCCATATTGTCAATGATCTTACATATAGATCTTGCCAAAATCAACCTCAAGCTCGACTTCTTTCATAATCATGCATGATACACATTAGCATTTTAGAGCTTGGGTTGGAAATTTACTGAGGAACTCTTTAATCTTCCCATAATAATCCTCAAATGTAACTCCTCAATGGTTACTTGAGAGACCTTGTAACTTATGCCAAAGTTACTTTTTTTAGAGTTATCTTTAACTCTTTAAAAAAATTATCTAGCTCTCCAAGAGCTTTACAATTTGGTCCATCTTATACCAAATGTTGACCATTTTTAAACCAATCCACCTCAAATGCATAGTCATGCATGTGGGAAAAATAATAATTTACCATTCTCAACCTTCAATGCAGTTATTTTGCACGAGGGAGCATAAGGATCTTACAACTCTTAGCCTCAAGAGCATAATTTCGCATGAGGAAAAAAGTACACTATAATTATTACCTCGTGCAAGATGTTGCACTAGAGGTTAAGAATTCTCCTATGTAATCATTGAAAAGGAGATTATAAATTATAATATTACCCCGTGCAATTTGGTGCACTTGAGGTTAATGATTATACGTTCTCGTGCAAGATGAGTGCACTGGAGGAATAAAAAAAAGGATCATGTTATTCGATTGTATACAAGCGTTGGAGGAAATAGGCACAGATCTTGTATTCCATTATACGCCCTTATATAGTATACAAAATCAACCTTTGAGTGGTAGGAATACAAAATATCAACGGTCTCTAATAAAGAGTCTGGGGAGTTACGGGAGTTTCACAGATGAAGGGTTTTGGGTAGACCAAAAGACATGTGGATGTACATTCACTAATTAGGGTGATTTACAATAGAAGGATAATTACTGGAATAATAATGCTAAGACCAACATATATATTCTGTTATTAGAAGGACTATGTAGGTTGTTACCTAGAAAATCTAGGAGAATATTTATCTTGAGTAACAATCCCCAGATTTCTATCTTGTAACTAGTATATACATTCAAGACTTGGGATGTATCTATTGCGGTATTGAATACAATGAAAGTTTATGAAAGATTCTCAAACAAAGACATACACTTTACAAAGCAAATCTCTACTAGTTCTATCATGGTAGCAGAGCGCTGGAAAGTTAGGAGTCATTCCATTGTTTGGTTCTTGACATCAGCAGGCACTCATGGCGGATGAAACTGGTAAGGCCAAAAAGGATGCAGTGACACCTTCAGCAGCAACCGGAACTTCAATCGACATCAATGATCCAATATATGTTCATGCCATAGAAAACCCGGGATTAAACCTTGTCTCAAAATTTAATGGGACGGGATTCCTAGGTTCGAGGTTCGACACGACACTCAAATAAAAAAACAAGTATCTTTTCATTACAAGCAAGATTAAAAAGCCGGATGAAGAGGAAATCATACGATACTCGGCTTGGGAAAGGGCGAATTCCCTTGTTGTGTCTTGGATTAAGAACGCACTTGGTCCCGATTCTTGAAGGAGTCCGGTTCCTTGATGACCCGAAAGAGATTTAGGACTCGCTTGCTGCTCGCTATCAACACAGCAACCTCGCTGTCATTCACTCCTTGATACGGGAACCTAGGAGAAACAAAACAAGGTGACGAATCTTTTACTGAATACATTAATAAGTTGAAAAAGATATGGGGCGAATTGGATCAGGCCCGACCACCGCAGAAGTGTAGCTGTAATGGTTGTTCATGTGATATCAACAAAGCAATTACGGAGGCAATACATGAACACAAGTTGATACATTTCCTGTTGGGTTTGAATCGAAACTATTTGTCGATTCGTGGACAGATTCTGGCAATGCAAAATCCACCGATCTTGGAAAAGGCTTATTCCCTAATCGTTCAAGAGGAAGAACAGAGAGGTGGAAAGTTTTTAAAGGAGGACACCATGTCCTTCTATAGCCACAAATCGGCACAAATTGAACACTCCAGAAATCCTAACCCTAGCAATAGAATAGAAACTGATAGAAGAAAGCTCATCTGCACTTACTGTAAGAAGAATGGCCATACCTCAGAAGCTTGCTACCAGAAATTAAAGTGCAATCACTGCAAAAGGTCTGTACATCTCGAGAGCGATTGTTATCACCTCCATGGGAGGGATAACGTTCTCCCACGCAGATGGAAAAGTGCAAGATTCTCACATCATGTTAAGACAGAGGAACATTCAGAGCAAACAAATCAGGACAGTGGGTTCACCGCCAAACAGATACAACAGATAACGGAACTTATACGCACCGCAACTTCAGTGGAAAATCATATGAGACAACTTACAGTAATTTCTCAGGTAATAACATGTTTTGCATTGAAATTTGTCTTACGAGTTCACATAACCTGTTTGAAGGGAAGTGGATCATAGATTCAGGGTCAACAGACCACATATTTGGAGAGAAGAATCATTTCGAAAGCTTGAATAGATTGCATAATGGAAAGTTGATAATCTTGCCTGACGGAAGCACTCGCACCGTTCACCTGGTGGGAAATGTGAAAATTGGAGATAAATTTGAACTGAAGGGAGTGTTATTTGTGCCCGAATTTATGTTTAGTTTACTCTCTGTGAAGAAATTGATAGGAAATTGTAACTCTGCTATGATCTTTGATAACCATGGCTGTCTTCTTCAGGACCATTCGACAGGGAGAATTGAGCGATTCGGGAGAGAGCTGAATGGTCTCTACGTTTGGGATTCCACCGGTGACGCTACTGAGCTACGTTTGGGCCGTGAGTCTTCTGAGAAGGCCAACGCAGCTGGACTGGGTTTGAAATGTTTGGAACGTGAGATTGCAAAGCGGGCCGACGCAGCCACATTGGAATCGAAATCCGGCACAGCTGGGTTGGGCTAAAGGAATAATGTTTTTATTAATTCGGCAGATTTAGAGAATTTCTTTGTTACGTTTAAAGCAAAAGACTTTCATGTTAAAATTGGTCATGTTGCATTCATGAAACTTGTTTCGATGGAATTAATAAAGCAGTCAGAATTTCATCAAAGTTATGCTTGTGACGTGTGTTACAAAAGTAGAGCCCAACGTTTGCCATTCGGTCAGTCTTCTATTAAAACAACGAAGCCTTTCGAGCTGCTTCACATTGATGTGCGGGGTCTGTTCAAAGTAGACACACAATGGTTATAAATACTTTGTTTGTTTTGTTGACGACTTCACAAAAACTACTTTGGTTCTGTGGAGGGTGATTTTTCGGTATGAGGGGGGGGTCTATCTAAATGGTTTTGACTGAGAAGTCTAGATCCTACAAACTGCCATTCTGTGGAGGGTGAATACCCGTCACCTCGGCATCCCTCAAATACCTACTTCATCGTCCGTCTTTCCCAGAAAGCTTAATGGGGAATGTTAGTGAACACTACACCCGCTCTCAATGGGCTCCACGCGGACTTATGCCCTAAGGGCGGAATTGACTAGAGTCGCCACCTAGTTTGACCTAAGGAACTAGGAAGGGAGGGGAGGAGGGTTCTAAGAACCGCTGGTTGACTCTGAATTTGTTGCCTAAGGATAGGACTTATCTGATCAAATAAGAGATTCTATTATGGGTTCGCACTGGGTTACACCCCTTAGAAGTGGCAACGACCACGACTTTGGATTGGTGCCCGAGGAAACCTCGGTCTCCAATTGTCGGGATTGCCTTCTTTCAAAACCTTATTAGAGAGATTCAATTAAAGCCAGAGGATAGGATTGAGATGGGAGGAGAGAAAGAGAGTGGATGAGGTGAGCTTTTCTGCCAAGCTAGCGCCAAGAAGAAGAATTGGTGAATTCGAATGAGTATAGAATGAAGATTTGGGAAAAGTTTGAGGTTGAGTGAATAGACAAGACTTGGAGTCTGGTGGTTTGAAGTTTATGGAAGCCAAAGAAGGTTTGAGCGTTTTGAGAGATATGAGAGCCACCTTAAAGGGAAAAGGGGGTTTTTTGTTTGGAATGGGGTCGCACCCTGTGTGGGTTGCCTACGTACTCAACTCCCTGTTGAGATCAGACCTTACGTAGTTCACGTTTCTGGGTTTTGGGGGTTTTGAAGGGTTTAAAGTTTTGGGTGTGAGAGATTAATCTGTGAGACGTTTGGGCCTATGAGAGATTTGAGGTGTTCATGTAGTAGGAGGCATGGGATATCAAGGTCTGTGAGACGCTCGGATCTGTGAGGCATTTGAATCTGAGAATGGTGGAGAGATTGAGGTGTTCGAGTCTGTGGGGCACTCGGGCCTATGAGACTATAGAGGTTTGGAAGAGGTCGGGATTCAGGAGATGTTTCGAGTTTGGAATGATTTGAGTGAGTATGTGAGGCAATTGAAGTTTGAGTAGAAATCCCGGGCTTTTCGGATTTGAGGTTATGGAAGGGTTGATGTTTTGGGATGTTTTGAATTTAGAGTGAGATGATGATGGGTGGAGTTGTTTGGAGGAATGATTGTCAAATCGTCTCTCAAAGTTTTTTTTTAAGTCGAAAAAAATCAGTTTTTGTTGTAAAAGGGCGGATAATCCCGAGGGATTACCCTATGTACCCCCTCGAACACGACACTTAATTAATGGTAAGTGCCGAGGCTCGAAAGATGGGGCAATGAATTTATGTCGAAAAATAGGATTTAGAGAGAAACACCATAAATGAGATGTTCTCGGTCAAACCCTAATAACGACTCTAACTCCCGGGTTTTAAAACGTTAAAACCAAAATATTGAAGTCGAGTAGAAGGGAGTTAGACGATTCTAAAATCCCGGCTGCAACTAGGAAAGTCGTTACTTCCCTTGCACCCCGCCTTGTAAAAATCTAGGCTGCAATTAGGGGAGGTTTGTCACCTTAATGCCCTGCCTAAAGAGATTCAGACTGCGACAAAGGAGGTTGTGACCCCAGTGCCCCGCCTCGGATTTTTATTTTTGGGAAGGAAGACAAGTGATGTTCTAACCATGGAGGAAATGTTTTGAAGGGGTTAGACATTACTTGCTCCCCGAAAACGGTTTATTTGAGTTGAAAACTAAGTTAGAAAACTTTTGAAGTTGTTCGGAATTCTCGACGAAGAAACACTGATTTTGAGAAATGTTTTTAGGAGAAAACTTTCCGTATATGTGAGAAGAACTTTCTGCTTGCTGAGAAGAGTTTTCTGTGATGTGAGAAGAGTTTTTCCTTTAAAATTCCACAAAATGGTTTCTTTGAAATTTGATGAAACTTGAATAAAAAGATTGTTTGAAATTCTTTTGGGTTTTTAGATTTTTGAAAGGGAATTACAAATTGAGAGTGAATTGAAAGGAATCGGATTTGAGAAATGTGTTGGAATTGATTTGTTTTGACTTGTATTGGAAGATGGACCGGGTCAATGTTCGGGTTTGGTCAATGATTGGGTCAAGGTTTTGGTCAAGGTCAAGGTTTTCTGGTCAAGGTCAAGGTTTTCTGGTCAAGGTCAAGGTTTTCTGGTCAAAGGTCAAACTTTGGTTCAAGGTTTGATTCTTATGGACTTAACTTGATTTTTGTGGACTTAGGCTTGCTTGATTTTGTGGACTTAGGCTTGCTTGATTTTGTGGACTTAGGCTTGCTTGATTTTGTGGAGTTAGGCTTTTGGACTTGGGCCTTATTTGAGACATGGGTCTTTTAAGGTTTTGGGCTTGATCTTGGTTTCGGGCCATGGGCTTTTGGACTTTGAACCTTGGGCTTGATCTTGGATTTTGGGCCTTGGGCTTGATCTGGTTTGGACTTGGGTTGCGGGACATGGGCTTGGGCCGAGTTTCAGAGTTGGGCCGGGTTGAATGTGTCATTGGGGCCTTGGGTTTGGGCTTCGGGCTTTGGGCCCTGGGTTTGGGCCTGAAGGGCCTGGCCGGACTTGGGCTGATGGGCCAAGTAGGTTGGTCTTCACATGGGCCGATTTTGGGCTGCGGGCCAATTTTTTTTGGGGTTTGAGCCGATGTGGGTCAAATATAGGCTAATGGGCCTGGACCGGAATTGGGCTGCTAGGTCTGGTCGGACTTTGGCTGCTGGGCCAAGTATGGGCTAATGTTTGGATTGGGTCGATGGGTTGGGCTTTGGACTTGGGCCGAGTGGAGTTTTGGGCCGAGATTGGGCCTTGGGCCGAGAGGAGCTGGGTTGAGTTTGGAGATGGGCTGGACTTTGGACTTGGGCCGAGTGGAGTTTTGGGCCGAGATTGGGCCTTGGGCCGAGAGGAGCTGGGTTGAGTTTGGAGATGGGCTGGACTTTGGACTTGGGCCGAGTGGAGTTTTGGGCCGAGATTGGGTTGGTGGTGGGCTTAGTGTGGGCAATGGGCTTTTGGGTATTCAACTTAGGCTAAGGTGAATATTGGGCCGGGTCAAGGCAATTGGGCCGGACATAGTGGAGTTGGGCCATGAGCTTTGTGGACTTAAGGCTTCGGGCTTGGGGCCCCTTTTTTTTTGGACTTGGGTCGTGGGCTTCTTGAGTGTGGGCCATGGGCCCTTTGGGTATTCAACTTAGGCTAAGGTGAATATTGGGCGGGTCAAGGCAATTGGGCCGGACATAGTGGAGTTGGGCCATGAGCTTTGTGGACTTAAGGCTTCGGGCTTGGGGCCCCTTTTTTTTTGGACTTGGGTCGTGGGCTTCTTGAGTGTGGGCCATGGGCCCTTTGGGTTTGGGCCGAAGCAAGGCAATTGGGCCAACTTGAAGAAATCAGAAAAGGTTTTGAAAAGTTTAGTCAAAGTCAGAATAAAAATGAATGAAGAAAAATAAGAGAGACTATTCAGGACTTGGTTTAATCTTTGGAGGATTCGGAAGGAATGATGGATCCGAGAATGCTGTTATTATTTACAAAATTATTAATAAAGTGTGGTTTGGGTTTAGGGGTCACCCTTTGCTAGGTGGGACCATGGCTCACCATAGGCAAGGGCTCACCCTCTATCCTAGGGCTAGGTCCTAAAGGTCTAATAACTAGGGCTTAGTAAGTAGATTAATATATATACAAGGATTTAAGCAGAAAAACTATAGACATGTACAAATAAAGGGTAGAATATGTACAAATAATGCGCAGCCCAAGAACATGGATCAAAACAGAAAATGACAAGTGAACAGAAAACTATGAACGAAACATGTACCTGAATTGTCGGTAAGCAAAAATGATTTGAAATTTGAATACAGAGAAAGTCATTGATTATTTAAACAAAATAGGTAGAGACTTAGAACAATCGGATCAGTTTTTAATTCATTCTTGTCTAAAGTTCCTTAAAACAATATCGAGTTGTCTGTGAGCCTAATAGATTATGTAAAAAAAGACTTAGCAGTTTGAGTTTAACTCAGATTTCCAGCGAGGTTAACAAACACACTTCCAAACAGCACGGAGAATTAACCCAGACCAATAACATACAGACATAGCGGAATCTTAGCTTTAATGAATTAAAAGCCCACGGTGAGAGATATGGATTTAATAACCGAAATGAACTCCGAACCACCCTTGCTTTTGATACACTAGTCTGTTAGCCAAATTGCTAAAGGAAACAGAAGGTGTCACCGATTCCAAGTTGCCATCAGATACTGAAGGAACAATCATCAGCAGTTAAACAAACAGACCAAGTATTTCCAGAGGCAAACAAATACCTTAAACTTGGCATATGCATTAAGAAACAGGCATGAGACAGGCAATGTTGTACCAGTGAGCTCAACAGATAACAAGGTTAGAGTTTAGTACCGGGAGAGGGTATAGAAATTCCCTGCAAGCAACACAATGAAACTCACAGCAAACAGCAAGGAAGGTCAGATGTACAACAGTATTAATTCCGAAAATATAGAGCAAATAGGCAGGGTCTGGTAAGTGCTATAATTAGGCAGAGATCGGTTTATCTCATGTATGCTTCAGATCCCACCAAAATGTCCGATGGACAAAGAACAAACCCGCTGAGTCGATTTTACAAACCAGGGGCACGATATGTGCTGAATATGGGCAGCTTCACAAAGTTGGCAACAGATGGGTTAGTGAATAAACAGAATCAGATAGTAACTCCTGTTTAAATAAGCCCCAGAAACAACAGTTTAGCCACTAAGACTTCGGGCAACCGACAAGAGTAGGATATTTGGACTGGAGATGACCAGTTTCATCGAATTACAGAGCATAATGGAAAGTGTAAGTTCAACCGATATCCCTTTCCATTTTCGACCTGGTGAGTATCTCAAACAGACAAACGGTATAATATGAAAACTCAGCAGAAGGATAGAACGCTAGCCATAGGGATAACGTTCGAAGGATCAGATTCTGGACTGCCATTGTAAGGAGGTGAAACGTATGAACACAAGAGTCAGAGAGGAACTCAAATACGCTCAGATTCTCATCCTGTCCGCGGACTTCAAGGTCCGTACCAGGTCTATGAGTCAGGGAGACGGTTTAAAACATACGTGCAGAGGGAAACGTAAGGATTCGTGTTCAATATCAACACCAAAATAAACCATACCCATTCACATTAGTCGAAAAGAAAGAACACGAACATAGACGAAATTAAACAGGTTCTGTGAAATCCTTTAAAACCAGAAACATGCAAAACCAACATTCGCAGTTCCAGTTCTTAGGATCTTAACGAAACCGAAAAAAAAGAGAGAAAGGTAGCGCGAATTAAATATGAGCCGAAGTAAACGACAGGCAAGAGAAGATAGGGGAGGAGATTCGAAGAACAAAACTAATGAGGAAGACAGTAATATACAGAAGATGAGGCGGAGTAAGGCGAGAACCACCGGCATGGCGGAACCGATGCTACTTACTCTTCTGGCGATCGAGATAAACCAGCGGAAATGTCGGGTTGGCAAGAAGGTGGAGGCGGCGAATCTTCAGGGAGATTACGATGGAGATAGTGATCGGAGTTCGGAGGTAAAAAATTTGAGTCGAGTGGTGACGGTGAAGCTTTCGGGTGCAGACCAGGTCGAGAGGAAGAAGACTCAAGGTTCTTTTGGTTTTTTGATTTCGAAAAGTGCCAGGAAGAGAATGTTCCAAATGAGGAGAATGTCGGCTCGTAAGAACGTGGGTATACTGTAGGGTTGTTAGAATGTTTTATAATGGAGGCAGACATATGTTTGTTTAGGGTTTTGTTTGGATGGTTGTGGGCCTTAGCATGGAAAAAGAATCGGAGGCGAAACGGGGCCTGGGCCGCAAGTTACTGAAGAAGGAGAGAAAGAAAATGAGAGTTTGCATAAAAAAAACACCTCCACCGAGTTTCGAACTCGGTACCATCAGTTTCCTCCCTGAATACCCTTACCAACCGAGCTATGACTACATTCGGTATACAGATGCGAGGAAATTAGACAAATCTTACGTTACGAGCCAGGGCAAAACAAAGGAAAAGTCTTCTATTCTCGCTAGGATTCAAAACCGTGAAGTGTTTTTTTTCTGAAATGTTTTGAAAAGGATTATAAAATGATGGTTTCGTCTTAGCACGCACGTTAATATGTTTTGGAAAAAGAAAGGCGACGACCCCTCTTATTATTTCAGAATTTGCTTTATGGGGTGAGAATTTTTGGTGTCTACAGATGGCTCCCCTTGATTCAATTCTGCAAGCCCTTGCAGAATTGATCAAGGTTGACGGGACGCCAAAAATTCTCACTGCGGTTTATGGTCTGTTCTTATGAATGCGGGTGCACGGGGACTTATGACGGCCCCAAATTGCGGTGATTGATGGTATGAGACTAATGACGGGCCTCAACTAGATCTCGGTGTCTAGCTCTAGGACTAATGACGGGCCTAGAATACGATCAAACAACCTATGCATGAGGACTAATGACGGGCCTCAACTAGAACTCGATGTCTAGCTCTAGGACTTATGACGGGCCTAGAATGCATCTTCGAAATGTATGAGGACTAATGACGGGCCTCAACTAGATCCGCGGTGTCTAGCTCTAGGACTAACGACGGGCCTAGAATACAATCGGAATAAGGGTTATGCATGAGGACTAATGACGGGCCTCAATTAGAACTCGGTGTCTAGCTCTAGGACTTATGACGGGCCTAGAATGCATCTTCGAAATGTATGAGGACTAATGACGGGCCTCAACTAGATCTCGGTGTCTAGCTCTAGGACTAATGACGGGCCTAGAATACGATCAAACAACCTATGCATGAGGACTAATGACGGGCCTCAACTAGAACTCGATGTCTAGCTCTAGGACTTATGACGGGCCTAGAATGCATCTTCGAAATGTATGAGGACTAATGACGGGCCTCAACTAGATCTCGGTGTCTAGCTCTAGGACTAATGACGGGCCTAGAATAAATCGGAATAAGGGTTATGCATGAGGACTAATGACGGGCCTCAACTAGAACTCGGTGTCTAGCTCTAGGACTTATGACGGGCCTAGAATGCATCTTCGAAATGTATGAGGACTAATGACGGGCCTCAACTAGATCTCGGTGTCTAGCTCTGGGACTAATGACGGGCCTAGAATACAATCGGAATAAGGGTTATGCATGAGGACTAATGACGGGCCTCAACTAGAACTCGGTGTCTAGCTCTAGGACTTATGACGGGCCTAGAATGCAATTGAAAGTACGAGGACTTATGCGGGCCTCAACTAGACCTCTTGACATCTAGCTATAGGACTTATGACGGGCCTATAATACTTTGATTGAGTTGTACGAAACTTGCTGTGGTGAAAGTTTGATCTGAAGTTGCTTGTGGTGGTAGATTGATTTGAGGATGACCTTGATTGTGGAATGATCCGGGATTGGATGTTTTTCGGTTGTTTTGTGAGGGATGTGATAGACAAATGTCTTCTGTTGATGTGGCCCTTGACTTTGTCAGTGTGGGTCTTGTGTTTCGGTTTTGTTTTGATAGTCTCGCCCGATGTGCATTATAGTTTCGGGATTTGGTAGGACTCTTGGCTCCGGAGTTTCGAGATGGCTCCGGTATGGCTCCTGAGTTTTTGTTTTGGTTTTGTGATTTTGTGGTCGTTTTCGAAAGGATGGTTTTGTGAAGGAGTGACTTTGGGGACTGGATGGTCTTGATATGACTGGATGACTTTGGTATATTCAGATGACTCCGATGTGATCGGATGGCTCCAGTGCGATCAGATGGCTCCGGTTTGATATGTGACTCCCTTGTGAGCAACGACTCTATGATGGTTGATAGGTTTCGGTTTGGATTGAGATTTTCGGGATGGTTGGTGGGTTTCGATTTGTTTTGGATTTTGAGTTGAATGGTGGGTTGATGTGATTGGTGGATTGTGTTGTGTTTGACGTATTTTGATGTGGTTGACAGTCTTCTTTTTTTGTAGATGAATGGCTTTGGTATGGTCAGTTAAGGCTTCAGATTGATGGCTCCGAAATTGCTCGGGATGGCTCTTGGGAGGCTACGGGATGGCTCCATTGGTGATGACGAGGAAAAAGGGGAACTTTCGCCTGTGAGGTGGTCACACCCTGAGCGGGCTGCCTACGTACTCAATTTCGTATTGAGATCAGACCATACATAGTTCGAAACTGTGTAGGCAAGACCCTGGTGATGAAATGGCTCTAATAGGGATGTTAGGTGGCTCCTATACTGTTCTTGAACTGTTGAGATGGCTCTTGTGTAGCTCTAAAGATGGTCACAATGTCTGAGGACGGCTCCCGTATGGCTCCAATTTGGCTTTGGGAGGGGTGTCGATGAGACTCAAGTATGACAGTGGATGGCTCCGAGATTGTCTTCGTACGGCTTAGGATGGCCTTATTTTGGTTCGATGTTGCTCAAAGGTAGCCTGGGATGGCTCTAAATGCTTCGATGTAGCTTGATAATGGCCCGGGATGGCTCCAGTTGACATCTTTTGATCAAAAGTTACGCTTCAACAACTGCACTAAAGTCGACTTTCAGCGAGACTAGGTAGAGCTCTTACTAGTCAGGTGTTGATGATGAAGTGCTTATGATGGATGCAGGTATTAAATGCTGGATACGATGCAAAATGCATATGCAATTTTTGGAGAAAAGGTATGGCCCTATCTCTATTAATACGAGGTTTACGAATACAAAACATCTTCGGTTCGATCTTGAGTGATTGCTAAATTGGAATGTGTGAATCACTTTCCTCTCATGGAGGGATGCGGGTCAATCTCTCGTGAGTATAGTTGTGTGTGCTAATGGTGTAATGATACTCTCAATGCTCGGAGCAGTATTTTCCTTAGAATTTCTTTTGAGGTTTTGGACTTTCTGATCCTTACAAATTCCTCACCTGCAATGGGGTAGGCTGATTATGATTTGGTGGTTTAGTCGAAGAGTCACTCGCACTCTAAAGACCTTGTGAAGTAAGGTCGCACTCATTCACTCATAGTCCCTGTATTGTGAGGTGGGACATGTTGATAACAAGCACGAGGCTTATGATTCATGTTTCAGATCCGATACTTTCAGTTAACGTTCACCAACTAACGAGTCAGAGGTCTTTCATTGGGTTATAACGGGGTTGAGGGGTATGATGTATGTCACATGGGACTGGAGGATTTGTTTAGGAATTGCGGAGCGCTTGTGCAATAGAGGACGTGTTTCGCCTTTGCCACGGGTGGAATGATTAGACAGGTTTCTGATAACCTTTTATTGATTTCTGCGGGACATCATTGGTACTTTGGATTTGGCCTCCTCATTCTTGCCTCTTCGGGTGTACGGTTTTCATTTTCTCTCTTTCTTCTTCTTTTCGGTGTGTCTTCTTCCTTGTGTTTTGCTTTCGGAATCGCATAGGTTTATCGACTTTCTCAAGCATTCTCTGCTTCATATTTTGGCTTTCAGCTTTGGAGTTGCATTGACACATCGATCTTCTTGAACATTTTTGATGTTCTTTTTGGCATTTGACTCTAAAGTTGCATTGACTCACTGATTTCTTTGCACATTCTTATTGTTGTTTTTGTGAAAGATGGTGGGGAGAGACCATGGCTCCGGCTCCTTCGAGATCCTCTATTGCAAGGGTGAGTAAGTATATGTATGTGAGTTGGCATGTTGTGGAGTTCGTAGAAAAAGGTTTATCGTGAAAGGCTCAGCGGGGCTCACTAAGGGATTATGTACAAGGCAGACAAAGCTTTTTGGTTTTGTGGAGATTTTGTTCCTAAATGCCTCGTCATTCTCATTAGTCAATGATTGTTTTCTTACTACTTCTCGGATCTTTGCATGAATCACAGTTTGTATCTCGTTTATCAACATAAATCTCGCTATGAATTGTGCCTCTCCATGTGATGAAGGAATACACAAGTCGCTCATGGTTTTACCTCTATAGGCTCGCTCTATCTGCCCTCATCGCTCGGTGGATTGTCCAATATCCTCATTCAAAATTCAAGGGAAAATACCGCTCTTCGCACACTACTCACTTGGTATGTGGTGCTGATTTTAATTAGACCCACTTGTTCATCGACGGGTCAAGAGTTTAGTGGTTCACGCACCCTGTTCAATCAATCTCTCATGATTTTCTCGAAGATGTCGTTTCGATACGAGAGTATGCAAACACGGCTATCTACAATGCAATCTACTGTGGTAATATGGAATTACTACGTATAAGATGCGTGAAATGCTGAAAGTGATGAATGAAGATGGTTGACTTTGGGTTTTGACAGAATGTTTTTTTTTTTTTTTTACGTTTTTCGTTTTGGATGCAATGCATGCGTGGTAAGGCTACACCTAGTCTCACTTGAGTCGGTTCCAGTTGATGGTCCATGAAGCTCATCCCTCCATTATAAACTCTGAAGTTGGTCTAGCTGCTGGGGTCACTGTCAGGGTAGAGACTCTCAAGTGAGGCCGGGTTGGTGATTGGTTTTTGGAATTTGGATCTTTAGGGAGTGATAACTCCCGCATGGTGGTCCCACGGTATGACACGCTCTTTCCCTTTTAGTCACTGACGCGCATGGTGATTCTGAGTGGGAGAGGTTTGAACTCGGTTTTCTTTTCTATCCCTCTGAGATCGGGCTCTGGCGGTCGAGATATTGGGATGAAAGTGTGTGTGGTGTGGTGACAATGAAACACATGGTTATGCAATCTTTGAGATGGACACGACTCGTGAATGATTGATGGAATTGAAATGGCTGGAAGTGCAAGTGACTCTTTTTTTTTTGTATGGAATGCGATGCATGTGTTTTGCTTTGTGCTCGGTTGCATTTGTGGTGTTGTTTATTTAGGGGATACCTCCTATAGATACCGTGAATTCTCGCCCCATAAAGCAAAGTTGAT
The DNA here is from genome assembly GCA_023374045.1 of Limonium bicolor. Taxonomy (NCBI): domain Eukaryota; kingdom Viridiplantae; phylum Streptophyta; class Magnoliopsida; order Caryophyllales; family Plumbaginaceae; genus Limonium; species Limonium bicolor. Next base: position 248,946,348 of record CM041781.1, on the reverse strand, counting down.
AAATGATATATAACTGTGAGGAGTCGTTCCTTATTCATTCTCTTTATTCGTGCATGCCAAAAGAAACCAAGTTTTAGAAAAACAATTTTGAAAACGCGTGTTTTCAAAGTGGTGGATTTCCTCAATAGAAATTTTGATGCTCGATCATTCGCAAATAAAATAGGGGATGGGGAACCCTATACACATTGATCTAAATAAATTCAAAGGGAATGTGTAAACCTGTACATGTAATCTATTCAGAAATGGACAAGAGAGAAAAGAATGCTAGGGGAAAACCTATACATCAATTCTAAAAGTCATTAAATGGGGGAGTTTGAGCTTAAAAACTTCTCCCGAATTCTTTTGCTTCGTCTTCGAGCTTCTGACTGACTGCTCAATCGTCTTCGGGCTCCTGATTGGCCACTCACTCATCTTCGGCTCTTGAACGATTGCTCGCTTGTTTTCGGGCTCTTGACCGGCTGCTCGCTCGTTTTCGGGCTCTTGATCGGTTGTTCGCTTGTCTTCGGGCTCTTGACCGACTGCTGGCTCATTTTCAGGCTTTCACAACGAAGCAAAACTGTGATCAAATAAAACGGGTTGGTGTTCTTATGATTTTCAATAGTTTGAACTCGAACCGGTGTCTCTAGTCTTCATGTCGTTTGGCTCAGGCTGGTACGCCTCTGATTTTGTAATTGAACGATTGGTGTCGGTCTTCATGTCGCTCGGCTAGCTCCATGGGTTGGTGTGCCTCTGATTTTTAGCTCGATCCGCTCCGACGAGGGAAATGAGGGATATTCTTGAGAAAGGAAAAGGTGAATGGTCAAGCACAAAATCTTATGTGAAAATCCACCACTTTTGTGAAAACACGAAATGACTAGTACGCTCCACAGTAATGACCGCTGCTCTTGAAGGTGGGTAGAACTTCAAAAATAGCGGGTCATGACATGGAGACTAAATCATTTATTTTGAAATACGTTTGTGAAAATCAACTTTGAAAACTGTTTTCGAAAACTATTTTGAAATAATGTTGGTGAAAAATGTTGTTTGAAATTCGTTTGTAGAAAGTAGGTTTGTAGAAAGTAGGTTTTCGAAATCTATTTATGAAAATTGTTTCGGAATAACATTCTAAAGAAGAAGTGGCAAGATTAAAACCGCAAATGTTTATGAGTAAAATTTAGGTGGGATTTGAAATTAAACGAGCTCGTAAAATAGCTTTAAGAGATGTGCAAAAGAGAATTCCGAACGTTTTGAAACAGATTGGTTGGAAAAAGCGGTTTGCACACATGCATAGCAAGAAGTAAATCGTGGCTGTATTTGATGTGGAGTTGTAAGTGTTAGTGTTGGGATAATCACTTTCCAGGTCAATTATGATTCCGTCTCACCGAGGGAACCATCGTCCCTTCACTGTCATCTCTCGGGGTTCTTCTCTGCTATGCCCCTTGCGGGGCACGTCATCAAGAAAGTCCGGAGTGTTTAAGTTTCGAAAGGTCCGGATACCCGAAGTGATAAGGAAACATACGCCATGGCCAGTGATGATCCGACAACACCCCACTTTTCGGGAAACTCGGGGAAGTATTGCATGGGAACGGGTCTCTCGTCATCTGCACGGTCAGGTGTGTCTAAAGTCCAAATTATTCACCGACTACGTTGTACCATGTATGGGTATCCGGTAAATACGGGATCCTCTATGGACGTGTAGCGTGACATTGGGCTTTAGAGACACCCGTGGCGCAGAGGAACAATGGAGAACTGAGCCCATGCAATCTTCAAGGTAAGGCAAAGAGGTGGTCAGACAGGCGGCATACAAAGGGGGTGACTACCCATAAAACCCGTCTTAGACACCGGATTAGGCAGCTGGACACTGAAGGCTCATGGTTCACTATATGCTGGCTTAAACTCGGATAATGGAGGATATTTTTGGATCATGAGCCTGCAGGGCGTAGGTCGATGACCATCTTGCCCCGTGGGTTAGCCATTTATATAAATGACCCAGCTCATGGGAAATCAACCGTGGACCGGTCGGGATTCCGTGACTCGTGGATAAATCGGGTGACACAGAGGAATGCATGTCCTAAGCTACCCTCCCAATGCACCCCACAATCATAACATACATATGAAAGCGATGAAGTCAGTACCAACCTATTCGCTAAGGATTTTTTCTTGAAAGTGATTCCAAATTGGTTGCTTATTAACCTAGAGGGAAGTTAGCTTCATTCAATCCTAAGTGTCTCTTCCTAATCGTGAGCTAATCATTAATCCAATTGTTGTAATGTTTGTTGAGGATCTAACAAATCCTAGCTGTCCTCATCAGCTACACACTCTAAGTGTGGAATAGAATAATCCTAGAGGCTTGGAATGAATCTCTTGAAGGTTTTAAAAGAAGTGGGGAAATCCCGACAATTTTGAATGGAGTTCAGTCTTCCTTGAGTTTTGAGAAAAACTTACTCAAGTTTTCCCCAGCAGAGTCGCCATTTTGTGGAGGGTGATTTTTCGGTATGAGGGGGGTCTATCTAAATGGTTTTGACTGAGAAGTCTAGATCCTACAAACTGCCATTCTGTGGAGGGTGAATACCCGTCACCTCGGCATCCCTCAAATACCTACTTCATCGTCCGTCTTTCCCAGAAAGCTTAATGGGGAATGTTAGTGAACACTACACCCGCTCTCAATGGGCTCCACACGGACTTATGCCCTAAGGGCGGAATTGACTAGAGTCGCCACCTAGTTTGACCTAAGGAACTAGGAAGGGAGGGGAGGAGGGTTCTAAGAACCGCTGGTTGACTCTGAATTTGTTGCCTAAGGATAGGACTTATCTGATCAAATAAGAGATTCTATTATGGGTTCGCACTGGGTTACACCCCTTAGAAGTGGCAACGACCACGACTTTGGATTGGTGCCCGAGGAAACCTCGGTCTCCAATTGTCGGGATTGCCTTCTTTCAAAACCTTATTAGAGAGATTCAATTAAAGCCAGAGGATAGGATTGAGATGGGAGGAGAGAAAGAGAGTGGATGAGGTGAGCTTTTCTGCCAAGCTAGCGCCAAGAAGAAGAAGAATTGGTGAATTCAAATGAGTATAGAATGAAGATTTGGGAAAAGTTTGAGGTTGAGTGAATAGACAAGACTTGGAGTCTGGTGGTTTGAAGTTTATGGAAGCCAAAGAAGGTTTGAGCGTTTTGAGAGATATGAGAGCCACCTTAAAGGGAAAAGGGGGTTTTTTGTTTGGAATGGGGTCGCACCCTGTGTGGGTTGCCTACGTACTCAACTCCCTGTTGAGATCAGACCTTACGTAGTTCACGTTTCTGGGTTTTGGGGGTTTTGAAGGGTTTAAAGTTTTGGGTGTGAGAGATTAATCTGTGAGACGTTTGGGCCTATGAGAGATTTGAGGTGTTCATGTAGTAGGAGGCATGGGATATCAAGGTCTGTGAGACGCTCGGATCTGTGAGGCATTTGAATCTGAGAATGGTGGAGAGATTGAGGTGTTCGAGTCTGTGGGGCACTCGGGCCTATGAGACTATAGAGGTTTGGAAGAGGTCGGGATTCAGGAGATGTTTCGAGTTTGGAATGATTTGAGTGAGTATGTGAGGCAATTGAAGTTTGAGTAGAAATCCCGGGCTTTTCGGATTTGAGGTTATGGAAGGGTTGATGTTTTGGGATGTTTTGAATTTAGAGTGAGATGATGATGGGTTGAGTTGTTTGGAGGAATGATTGTCAAAATCGTCTCTCTTAAAGTTTTTTTTAAGTCGAAAAAAATCAGTTTTTGTTGTAAAAGTGCGGATAATCCCGAGGGATTACCCTATGTACCCCCTCGAACACGACACTTAATTAATGGTAAGTGCCGAGGCTCGAAAGATGGGGCAATGAATTTATGTCGAAAAATAGGATTTAGAGAGAAACACCATAAATGAGATGTTCTCGGTCAAACCCTAATAACGTCTCTAACTCCCGGGTTTTAAAACGTTAAAAACCAAAAATATTGAAGTCGAGTAGAAGGGAGTTAGACGATTCTAAAATCCCGGCTGCAACTAGGAAGGTCGTTACTTCCCTTGCACCCCGCCTTGTAAAAATCTAGGCTGCAATTAGGGGAGGTTTGTCACCTTAATGCCCTGCCTAAAGAGATTCAGACTGCGACAAAGGAGGTTGTGACCCCAGTGCCCCGCCTCGGATTTTTATTTTTGGGAAGGAAGACAAGTGATGTTCTAACCATGGAGGAAATGTTTTGAAGGGGTTAGATATTACTTGCTCCCCGAAAACGGTTTATTTGAGTTGAAAACTAAGTTAGAAAACTTTTGAAGTTGTTCGGAATTCTCGACGAAGAAACACTGATTTTGAGAAATGTTTTTAGGAGAAAACTTTCCGTATATGTGAGAAGAACTTTCTGCTTGCTGAGAAGAGTTTTCTGTGATGTGAGAAGAGTTTTTCCTTTAAAATTCCACAAAATGGTTTCTTTGAAATTTGATGAAACTTGAATAAAAAGATTGTTTTGAAATTCTTTTTGGGTTTTTAGATTTTTGAAAGGGAATTACAAATTGAGAGTGAATTGAAAGGAATCGGATTTGAGAAATGTGTTGGAATTGATTTGTTTTGACTTGTATTGGAAGATGGACCGGGTCAATGTTCGGGTTTGGTCAATGATTGGGTCAAGGTTTTGGTCAAGGTCAAGGTTTTCTGGTCAAGGTCAAGGTTTTCTGGTCAAGGTCAAGGTTTTCTGGTCAAAGGTCAAACTTTGGTTCAAGGTTTGATTCTTATGGACTTAACTTGATTTTTGTGGACTTAGGCTTGCTTGATTTTGTGGACTTAGGCTTGCTTGATTTTGTGGACTTAGGCTTGCTTGATTTTGTGGAGTTAGGCTTTTGGACTTGGGCCTTATTTGAGACATGGGTCTTTTAAGGTTTTGGGCTTGATCTTGGTTTCGGGCCATGGGCTTTTGGACTTTGAACCTTGGGCTTGATCTTGGATTTTGGGCCTTGGGCTTGATCTTGGTTTTGGACTTGGGTTGCGGGACATGGGCTTGGGCCGAGTTTCAGAGTTGGGCCGGGTTGAATGTGTCATTGGGGCCTTGGGTTTGGGCTTCGGGCTTTGGGCCCTGGGTTTGGGCCTGAAGGGCCTGGCCGGACTTGGGCTGATGGGCCAAGTAGGTTGGTCTTCACATTGGGCCGATTTTGGGCTGCGGGCCAATTTTTTTTGGGGTTTGAGCCGATGTGGGTCAAATATAGGCTAATGGGCCTGGACCGGAATTGGGCTGCTAGGTCTGGTCGGACTTTGGCTGCTGGGCCAAGTATGGGCTATGTTTGGATTGGGTCGATGGGTCTGGGCTTTGGACTTGGGCCGAGTGGAGTTTTGGGCCGAGATTGGGCCTTGGGCCGAGAGGAGCTGGGTTGAGTTTGGAGATGGGCTTTGGACTTGGGATTGGGCCGAGTGGAGTTTTGGGCCGAGATTGGGCCTTGGGCCGAGAGGAGCTGGGTTGAGTTTGGAGATGGGCTGGACTTTGGACTTGGGCCGAGTGGAGTTTTGGGCCGAGATTGGGTTGGTGGTGGGCTTAGTGTGGGCAATGGGCTTTTGGGTATTCAACTTAGGCTAAGGTGAATATTGGGCCGGGTCAAGGCAATTGGGCCGGACATAGTGGAGTTGGGCCATGAGCTTTGTGGACTTAAGGCTTCGGGCTTGGGGCCCCTTTTTTTTTGGACTTGGGTCGTGGGCTTCTTGAGTGTGGGCCATGGGCCCTTTGGGTATTCAACTTAGGCTAAGGTGAATATTGGGCGGGTCAAGGCAATTGGGCCGGACATAGTGGAGTTGGGCCATGAGCTTTGTGGACTTAAGGCTTCGGGCTTGGGGCCCCTTTTTTTTTGGACTTGGGTCGTGGGCTTCTTGAGTGTGGGCCATGGGCCCTTTGGGTTTGGGCCGAAGCAAGGCAATTGGGCCAACTTGAAGAAATCAGAAAAGGTTTTGAAAAGTTTAGTCAAAGTCAGAATAAAAATGAATGAAGAAAAATAAGAGAGACTATTCAGGACTTGGTTTAATTTGGAGGATTCGGAAGGAATGATGGATCCGAGAATGCTGTTATTATTTACAAAATTATTAATAAAGTGTGGTTGGGTTTAGGGGTCACCCTTTGCTAGGTGGGACCATGGCTCACCATAGGCAAGGGCTCACCCTCTATCCTAGGGCTAGGTCCTAAAGGTCTAATAACTAGGGCTTAGTAAGTAGATTATATATATACAAGGATTTAAGCAGAAAAAACTATAGACATGTACAAATAAAGGGTAGAATATGTACAAATAATGCGCAGCCCAAGAACATGGATCAAAACAGAAAATGACAAGTGAACAGAAAACTATGAACGAAACATGTACCTGAATTGTCGGTAAGCAAAAATGATTTGAAATTTGAATACAGAGAAAGTCATTGATTATTTAAACAAAATAGGTAGAGACTTAGAAACAATCGGATCAGTTTTTAATTCATTCTTGTCTAAAGTTCCTTAAAACAATATCGAGTTGTCTGTGAGCCTAATAGATTATGTAAAAAAAGACTTAGCAGTTTGAGTTTAACTCAGATTTCCAGCGAGGTTAACAAACACACTTCCAAACAGCACGGAGAATTAACCCAGACCAATAACATACAGACATAGCGGATCTTAGCTTTAATGAATTAAAAGCCCACGGTGAGAGATATGGATTTAATAACCGAAATGAACTCCGAACCCCCTTGCTTTTGATACACTAGTCTGTTAGCCAAATTGCTAAAGGAAACAGAAGGTGTCACCGATTCCAAGTTGCCATCAGATACTGAAGGAACAATCATCAGCAGTTAAAACAAACAGACCAAGTATTTCCAGAGGCAAACAAATACCTTAAACTTGGCATATGCATTAAGAAACAGGCATGAGACAGGCAATGTTGTACCAGTGAGCTCAACAGATAACAAGGTTAGAGTTTAGTACCGGGAGAGGGTATAGAAATTCCCTGCAAGCAACACAATGAAACTCACAGCAAACAGCAAGGAAGGTCAGATGTACAACAGTATTAATTCCGAAAATATAGAGCAAATAGGCAGGGTCTGGTAAGTGCTATAATTAGGCAGAGATCGGTTTATCTCATGTATGCTTCAGATCCCACCAAAATGTCCGATGGACAAAGAACAAACCCGCTGAGTCGATTTTACAAACCAGGGGCACGATATGTGCTGAATATGGGCAGCTTCACAAAGTTGGCAACAGATGGGTTAGTGAATAAACAGAATCAGATAGTAACTCCTGTTTAAATAAGCCCCAGAAGCAAACAACAGTTTAGCCACTAAGACTTCGGGCAACCGACAAAGAGTAGGATATTTGGACTGGAGATGACCAGTTTCATCGAATTACAGAGCATAATGGAAAGTGTAAGTTCAACCGATATCCCTTTCCATTTTCGACCTGGTGAGTATCTCAAACAGACAAACGGTATAATATGAAAACTCAGCAGAAGGATAGAACGCTAGCCATAGGGATAACGTTCGAAGGATCAGATTCTGGACTGCCATTGTAAGGAGGTGAAACGTATGAACACAAGAGTCAGAGAGGAACTCAAATACGCTCAGATTCTCATCCTGTCCGCGGACTTCAAGGTCCGTACCAGGTCTATGAGTCAGGGAGACGGTTTAAAACATACGTGCAGAGGGAAACGTAAGGATTCGTGTTCAATATCAACACCAAAATAAACCATACCCATTCACATTAGTCGAAAAGAAAGAACACGAACATAGACGAAATTAAACAGGTTCTGTGAAATCCTTTAAACCAGAAACATGCAAAACCAACATTCGCAGTTCCAGTTCTTAGGATCTTAACGAAACCGAAAAAAAAGAGAGAAAGGTAGCGCGAATTAAATATGAGCCGAAGTAAACGACAGGCAAGAGAAGATAGGGGAGGAGATTCGAAGAACAAAACTAATGAGGAAGACAGTAATATACAGAAGATGAGGCGGAGTAAGGCGAGAACCACCGGCATGGCGGAACCGATGCTACTTACTCTTCTGGCGATCGAGATAAACCAGCGGAAATGTCGGGTTGGCAAGAAGGTGGAGGCGGCGAATCTTCAGGGAGATTACGATGGAGAAGTGATCGGAGTTCGGAGGTAAAAAATTTGAGTCGAGTGGTGACGGTGAAGCTTTCGGGTGCAGACCAGGTCGAGAGGAAGAAGACTCAAGGTTCTTTTGGTTTTTTGATTTCGAAAAGTGCCAGGAAGAGAATGTTCCAAATGAGGAGAATGTCGGCTCGTAAGAACGTGGGTATACTGTAGGGTTGTTAGAATGTTTTATAATGGAGGCAGACATATGTTTGTTTAGGGTTTTGTTTGGATGGTTGTGGGCCTTAGCATGGAAAAAGAATCGGAGGCGAAACGGGGCCTGGGCCGCAAGTTACTGAAGAAGGAGAGAAAGAAAATGAGAGTTTGCATAAAAAAAACACCTCCACCGAGTTTCGAACTCGGTACCATCAGTTTCCTCCCTGAATACCCTTACCAACCGAGCTATGACTACATTCGGTATACAGATGCGAGGAAATTAGACAAATCTTACGTTACGAGCCAGGGCAAAACAAAGGAAAAGTCTTCTATTCTCGCTAGGATTCAAAACCGTGAAGTGTTTTTTTTCTGAAATGTTTTGAAAAGGATTATAAAATGATGGTTTCGTCTTAGCACGCACGTTAATATGTTTTGGAAAAAGAAAGGCGACGACCCCTCTTATTATTTCAGAATTTGCTTTATGGGGTGAGAATTTTTGGTGTCTACAGATGGCTCCCCTTGATTCAATTCTGCAAGCCCTTGCAGAATTGGATCAAGGTTGACGGGACGCCAAAAATTCTCACTGCGGTTTATGGTCTGTTCTTATGAATGCGGGTGCACGGGGACTTATGACGGCCCCAAATTGCGGTGATTGATGGTATGAGGACTAATGACGGGCCTCAACTAGATCTCGGTGTCTAGCTCTAGGACTAATGACGGGCCTAGAATACGATCAAACAACCTATGCATGAGGACTAATGACGGGCCTCAACTAGAACTCGATGTCTAGCTCTAGGACTTATGACGGGCCTAGAATGCATCTTCGAAATGTATGAGGACTAATGACGGGCCTCAACTAGATCTCGGTGTCTAGCTCTAGGACTAACGACGGGCCTAGAATACAATCGGAATAAGGGTTATGCATGAGGACTAATGACGGGCCTCAATTAGAACTCGGTGTCTAGCTCTAGGACTTATGACGGGCCTAGAATGCATCTTCGAAATGTATGAGGACTAATGACGGGCCTCAACTAGATCTCGGTGTCTAGCTCTAGGACTAATGACGGGCCTAGAATACGATCAAACAACCTATGCATGAGGACTAATGACGGGCCTCAACTAGAACTCGATGTCTAGCTCTAGGACTTATGACGGGCCTAGAATGCATCTTCGAAATGTATGAGGACTAATGACGGGCCTCAACTAGATCTCGGTGTCTAGCTCTAGGACTAATGACGGGCCTAGAATAAATCGGAATAAGGGTTATGCATGAGGACTAATGACGGGCCTCAACTAGAACTCGGTGTCTAGCTCTAGGACTTATGACGGGCCTAGAATGCATCTTCGAAATGTATGAGGACTAATGACGGGCCTCAACTAGATCTCGGTGTCTAGCTCTGGGACTAATGACGGGCCTAGAATACAATCGGAATAAGGGTTATGCATGAGGACTAATGACGGGCCTCAACTAGAACTCGGTGTCTAGCTCTAGGACTTATGACGGGCCTAGAATGCAATTGAAAGTACGAGGACTTATGCGGGCCTCAACTAGACCTCTTGACATCTAGCTATAGGACTTATGACGGGCCTATAATACTTTGATTGAGTTGTACGAAACTTGCTGTGGTGAAAGTTTGATCTGAAGTTGCTTGTGGTGGTAGATTGATTTGAGGATGACCTTGATTGTGGAATGATCCGGGATTGGATGTTTTTCGGTTGTTTTGTGAGGGATGTGATAGACAAATGTCTTCTGTTGATGTGGCCCTTGACTTTGTCAGTGTGGGTCTTGTGTTTCGGTTTTGTTTTGACAGTCTCGCCCGATGTGCATTATAGTTTCGGGATTTGGTAGGACTCTTGGCTCCGGAGTTTCGAGATGGCTCCGGTATGGCTCCTGAGTTTTTGTTTTGGTTTTGTGATTTTGTGGTCGTTTTCGAAAGGATGGTTTTGTGAAGGAGTGACTTTGGGGACTGGATGGTCTTGATATGACTGGATGACTTTGGTATATTCAGATGACTCCGATGTGATCGGATGGCTCCAGTGCGATCAGATGGCTCCGGTTTGATATGTGACTCCCTTGTGAGCAACGACTCTATGATGGTTGATAGGTTTCGGTTTGGATTGAGATTTTCGGGATGGTTGGTGGGTTTCGATTTTTTTGGATTTTGAGTTGAATGGTGGGTTGATGTGATTGGTGGATTGTGTTGTGTTTGACGTATTTTGATGTGGTTGACAGTCTTCTTTTTTTGTAGATGAATGGCTTTGGTATGGTCAGTTAAGGCTTCAGATTGATGGCTCCGAAATTGCTCGGGATGGCTCTTGGGAGGCTACGGGATGGCTCCATTGGTGATGACGAGGAAAAAGGGGAACTTTCGCCTGTGAGGTGGTCACACCCTGAGCGGGCTGCCTACGTACTCAATTTCGTATTGAGATCAGACCATACATAGTTCGAAACTGTGTAGGCAAGACCCTGGTGATGAAATGGCTCTAATAGGGATGTTAGGTGGCTCCTATACTGTTCTTGAACTGTTGAGATGGCTCTTGTGTAGCTCTAAAGATGGTCACAATGTCTGAGGACGGCTCCCGTATGGCTCCAATTTGGCTTTGGGAGGGGTGTCGATGAGACTCAAGTATGACAGTGGATGGCTCCGAGATTGTCTTCGTACGGCTTAGGATGGCCTTATTTTGGTTCGATGTTGCTCAAAGGTAGCCTGGGATGGCTCTAAATGCTTCGATGTAGCTTGATAATGGCCCGGGATGGCTCCAGTTGACATCTTTTGATCAAAAGTTACGCTTCAACAACTGCACTAAAGTCGACTTTCAGCGAGACTAGGTAGAGCTCTTACTAGTCAGGTGTTGATGATGAAGTGCTTATGATGGATGCAGGTATTAAATGCTGGATACGATGCAAAATGCATATGCAATTTTTGGAGAAAAGGTATGGCCCTATCTCTATTAATACGAGGTTTACGAATACAAAACATCTTCGGTTCGATCTTGAGTGATTGCTAAATTGGAATGTGTGAATCACTTTCCTCTCATGGAGGGATGCGGGTCAATCTCTCGTGAGTATAGTTGTGTGTGCTAATGGTGTAATGATACTCTCAATGCTCGGAGCAGTATTTTCCTTAGAATTTCTTTTGAGGTTTTGGACTTTCTGATCCTTACAAATTCCTCACCTGCAATGGGGTAGGCTGATTATGATTTGGTGGTTTAGTCGAAGAGTCACTCGCACTCTAAAGACCTTGTGAAGTAAGGTCGCACTCATTCACTCATAGTCCCTGTATTGTGAGGTGGGACATGTTGATAACAAGCACGAGGCTTATGATTCATGTTTCAGATCCGATACTTTCAGTTAACGTTCACCAACTAACGAGTCAGAGGTCTTTCATTGGGTTATAACGGGGTTGAGGGGTATGATGTATGTCACATGGGACTGGAGGATTTGTTTAGGAATTGCGGAGCGCTTGTGCAATAGAGGACGTGTTTCGCCTTTGCCACGGGTGGAATGATTAGACAGGTTTCTGATAACCTTTTATTGATTTCTGCGGGACATCATTGGTACTTTGGATTTGGCCTCCTCATTCTTGCCTCTTCGGGTGTACGGTTTTCACTTTCTTCTCCCTCCTTTTCGGTGTGTGATCTTCTTCCTTGTGTTTTGCTTTCGGAATCGCATAGGTTTATCGACTTTCTCAAGCATTCTCTGCTTCATATTTTGGCTTTCAGCTTTGGAGTTGCATTGACACATCGATCTTCTTGAACATTTTTGATGTTCTTTTTGGCATTTGACTCTAAAGTTGCATTGACTCACTGATTTCTTTGCACATTCTTATTGTTGTTTTTGTGAAAGATGGTGGGGAGAGACCATGGCTCCGGCTCCTTCGAGATCCTCTATTGCAAGGGTGAGTAAGTATATGTATGTGAGTTGGCATGTTGTGGAGTTCGTAGAAAAAGGTTTATCGTGAAAGGCTCAGCGGGGCTCACTAAGGGATTATGTACAAGGCAGACAAAGCTTTTTGGTTTTGTGGAGATTTTGTTCCTAAATGCCTCGTCATTCTCATTAGTCAATGATTGTTTTCTTACTACTTCTCGGATCTTTGCATGAATCACAGTTTGTATCTCGTTTATCAACATAAATCTCGCTATGAATTGTGCCTCTCCATGTGATGAAGGAATACACAAGTCGCTCATGGTTTTACCTCTATAGGCTCGCTCTATCTGCCCTCATCGCTCGGTGGATTGTCCAATATCCTCATTCAAAATTCAAGGGAAAATACCGCTCTTCGCACACTACTCACTTGGTATGTGGTGCTGATTTTAATTAGACCCACTTGTTCATCGACGGGTCAAGAGTTTAGTGGTTCACGCACCCTGTTCAATCAATCTCTCATGATTTTCTCGAAGATGTCGTTTCGATACGAGAGTATGCAAACACGGCTATCTACAATGCAATCTACTGTGGTAATATGGAATTACTACGTATAAGATGCGTGAAATGCTGAAAGTGATGAATGAAGATGGTTGACTTTGGGTTTTGACAGAATGTTTTTTTTTTTTTTTTACGTTTTTCGTTTTGGATGCAATGCATGCGTGGTAAGGCTACACCTAGTCTCACTTGAGTCGGTTCCAGTTGATGGTCCATGAAGCTCATCCCTCCATTATAAACTCTGAAGTTGGTCTAGCTGCTGGGGTCACTGTCAGGGTAGAGACTCTCAAGTGAGGCCGGGTTGGTGATTGGTTTTTGGAATTTGGATCTTTAGGGAGTGATAACTCCCGCATGGTGGTCCCACGGTATGACACGCTCTTTCCCTTTTAGTCACTGACGCGCATGGTGATTCTGAGTGGGAGAGGTTTGAACTCGGTTTTCTTTTCTATCCCTCTGAGATCGGGCTCTGGCGGTCGAGATATTGGGATGAAAGTGTGTGTGGTGTGGTGACAATGAAACACATGGTTATGCAATCTTTGAGATGGACACGACTCGTGAATGATTGATGGAATTGAAATGGCTGGAAGTGCAAGTGACTCTTTTTTTTTGTATGGAATGCGATGCATGTGTTTTGCTTTGTGCTCGGTTGCATTTGTTGGTGTTGTTTATTTAGGGGATACCTCCTATAGATACCGTGAATTCTCGCCCCATAAAGCAAAGTTGATAAATGATATATAACTGTGATGAGTCGTTCCTTATTCATTCTTTTCTTTATTCGTGCATGCCAAAAGAAACCAAGTTTTAGAAAAACAATTTTGAAAACGCGTGTTTTCAAAGTGGTGGATTTCCTCAATAGAAATTTTGATGCTCGATCATTCGCAAATAAAATAGGGGATGGGGAACCCTATACACATTGATCTAAATAAATTCAAAGGGAATGTGTAAACCTGTACATGTAATCTATTCAGAAATGGACAAGAGAGAAAAGAATGCTAGGGGAAAACCTATACATCAATTCTAAAAGTCATTAAATGGGGGAGTTTGAGCTTAAAACTTCTCCCGAATTCTTTTGCTTCGTCTTCGAGCTTCTGACTGACTGCTCAATCGTCTTCGGGCTCCTGATTGGCCACTCACTCATCTTCGGCTCTTGAACGATTGCTCGCTTGTTTTCGGGCTCTTGACCGGCTGCTCGCTCGTTTTCGGGCTCTTGATCGGTTGTTCGCTTGTCTTCGGGCTCTTGACCGACTGCTGGCTCATTTTCAGGCTTTCACAACGAAGCAAAACTGTGATCAAATAAAACGGGTTGGTGTTCTTATGATTTTCAATAGTTTGAACTCGAACCGGTGTCTCTAGTCTTCATGTCGTTTGGCTCAGGCTGGTACGCCTCTGATTTTGTAATTGAACGATTGGTGTCGGTCTTCATGTCGCTCGGCTAGCTCCATGGGTTGGTGTGCCTCTGATTTTTAGCTCGATCCGCTCCGACGAGGGAAATGAGGGATATTCTTGAGAAAGGAAAAGGTGAATGGTCAAGCACAAAATCTTATGTGAAAATCCACCACTTTTGTGAAAACACGAAATGACTAGTACGCTCCACAGTAATGACCGCTGCTCTTGAAGGTGGGTAGAACTTCAAAAATAGCGGGTCATGACATGGAGACTAAATCATTTATTTTGAAATACGTTTGTGAAAATCAACTTTGAAAACTGTTTTCGAAAACTATTTTGAAATAATGTTGGTGAAAAATGTTGTTTGAAATTCGTTTGTAGAAAGTAGGTTTTCGAAATCTATTTATGAAAATTGTTTCGGAATAACATTCTAAAGAAGAAGTGGCAAGATTAAAACCGCAAATGTTTATGAGTAAAATTTAGGTGGGATTTGAAATTAAACGAGCTCGTAAAATAGCTTTAAGAGATGTGCAAAAGAGAATTCCGAACGTTTTGAAACAGATTGGTTGGAAAAAGCGGTTTGCACACATGCATAGCAAGAAGTAAATCGTGGCTGTATTTGATGTGGAGTTGTAAGTGTTAGTGTTGGGATAATCACTTTCCAGGTCAATTATGATTCCGTCTCACCGAGGGAACCATCGTCCCTTCACTGTCATCTCTCGGGGTTCTTCTCTGCTATGCCCCTTGCGGGGCACGTCATCAAGAAAGTCCGGAGTGTTTAAGTTTCGAAAGGTCCGGATACCCGAAGTGATAAGGAAACATACGCCATGGCCAGTGATGATCCGACAACACCCCACTTTTCGGAAACTCGGGGAAGTATTGCATGGGAACGGGTCTCTCGTCATCTGCACGGTCAGGTGTGTCTAAAGTCCAAATTATTCACCGACTACGTTGTACCATGTATGGGTATCCGGTAAATACGGGATCCTCTATGGACGTGTAGCGTGACATTGGGCTTTAGAGACACCCGTGGCGCAGAGGAACAATGGAGAACTGAGCCCATGCAATCTTCAAGGTAAGGCAAAGAGGTGGTCAGACAGGCGGCATACAAAGGGGGTGACTACCCATAAAACCCGTCTTAGACACCGGATTAGGCAGCTGGACACTGAAGGCTCATGGTTCACTATATGCTGGCTTAAACTCGGATAATGGAGGATATTTTTGGATCATGAGCCTGCAGGGCGTAGGTCGATGACCATCTTGCCCCGTGGGTTAGCCATTTATATAAATGACCCAGCTCATGGGAAATCAACCGTGGACCGGTCGGGATTCCGTGACTCGTGGATAAATCGGGTGACACAGAGGAATGCATGTCCTAAGCTACCCTCCCAATGCACCCCACAATCATAACATACATATGAAAGCGATGAAGTCAGTACCAACCTATTCGCTAAGGATTTTTTCTTGAAAGTGATTCCAAATTGGTTGCTTATTAACCTAGAGGGAAGTTAGCTTCATTCAATCCTAAGTGTCTCTTCCTAATCGTGAGCTAATCATTAATCCAATTGTTGTAATGTTTGTTGAGGATCTAACAAATCCTAGCTGTCCTCATCAGCTACACACTCTAAGTGTGGAATAGAATAATCCTAGAGGCTTGGAATGAATCTCTTGAAGGTTTTAAAAGAAGTGGGGAAATCCCGACAATTTTGAATGGAGTTCAGTCTTCCTTGAGTTTTGAGAAAAACTTACTCAAGTTTTCCCCAGCAGAGTCGCCATTTGTGGAGGGTGATTTTTCGGTATGGGGGGGTCTATCTAAATGGTTTTGACTGAGAAGTCTAGATCCTACAAACTGCCATTCTGTGGAGGGTGAATACCCGTCACCTCGGCATCTCAATACCTACTTCATCGTCCGTCTTTCCCAGAAAGCTAATGGGGAATGTTAGTGAACACTACACCCGCTCTCAATGGGCTCCACGCGGACTTATGCCCTAAGGGCGGAATTGACTAGAGTCGCCACCTAGTTTGACCTAAGGAACTAGGAAGGGAGGGGAGGAGGGTTCTAAGAACCGCTGGTTGACTCTGAATTTGTTGCCTAAGGATAGGACTTATCTGATCAAATAAGAGATTCTATTATGGGTTCGCACTGGGTTACACCCCTTAGAAGTGGCAACGACCACGACTTTGGATTGGTGCCCGAGGAAACCTCGGTCTCCAATTGTCGGGATTGCCTTCTTTCAAAACCTTATTAGAGAGATTCAATTAAAGCCAGAGGATAGGATTGAGATGGGAGGAGAGAAAGAGAGTGGATGAGGTGAGCTTTTCTGCCAAGCTAGCGCCAAGAAGAAGAATTGGTGAATTCAAATGAGTATAGAATGAAGATTTGGGAAAAGTTTGAGGTTGAGTGAATAGACAAGACTTGGAGTCTGGTGGTTTGAAGTTTATGGAAGCCAAAGAAGGTTTGAGCGTTTTGAGAGATATGAGAGCCACCTTAAAGGGAAAAGGGGGTTTTTTGTTTGGAATGGGGTCGCACCCTGTGTGGGTTGCCTACGTACTCAACTCCCTGTTGAGATCAGACCTTACGTAGTTCACGTTTCTGGGTTTTGGGGGTTTTGAAGGGTTTAAAGTTTTGGGTGTGAGAGATTAATCTGTGAGACGTTTGGGCCTATGAGAGATTTGAGGTGTTCATGTAGTAGGAGGCATGGGATATCAAGGTCTGTGAGACGCTCGGATCTGTGAGGCATTTGAATCTGAGAATGGTGGAGAGATTGAGGTGTTCGAGTCTGTGGGGCACTCGGGCCTATGAGACTATAGAGGTTTGGAAGAGGTCGGGATTCAGGAGATGTTTCGAGTTTGGAATGATTTGAGTGAGTATGTGAGGCAATTGAAGTTTGAGTAGAAATCCCGGGCTTTTCGGATTTGAGGTTATGGAAGGGTTGATGTTTTGGGATGTTTTGAATTTAGAGTGAGATGATGATGGGTGGAGTTGTTTGGAGGAATGATTGTCAAAATCGTCTCTCTTAAAGTTTTTTTTTAAGTCGAAAAAAATCAGTTTTTGTTGTAAAAGGGCGGATAATCCCGAGGGATTACCCTATGTACCCCCTCGAACACGACACTTAATTAATGGTAAGTGCCGAGGCTCGAAAGATGGGGCAATGAATTTATGTCGAAAAATAGGATTTAGAGAGAAACACCATAAATGAGATGTTCTCGGTCAAACCCTAATAACGTCTCTAACTCCCGGGTTTTAAAACGTTAAAAACCAAAAATATTGAAGTCGAGTAGAAGGGAGTTAGACGATTCTAAAATCCCGGCTGCAACTAGGAAGGTCGTTACTTCCCTTGCACCCCGCCTTGTAAAAATCTAGGCTGCAATTAGGGGAGGTTTGTCACCTTAATGCCCTGCCTAAAGAGATTCAGACTGCGACAAAGGAGGTTGTGACCCCAGTGCCCCGCCTCGGATTTTTATTTTTGGGAAGGAAGACAAGTGATGTTCTAACCATGGAGGAAATGTTTTGAAGGGGTTAGACATTACTTGCTCCCCGAAAACGGTTTATTTGAGTTGAAAACTAAGTTAGAAAACTTTTGAAGTTGTTCGGAATTCTCGACGAAGAAACACTGATTTTGAGAAATGTTTTTAGAGAGAAAACTTTCCGTATATGTGAGAAGAACTTTCTGCTTGCTGAGAAGAGTTTTCTGTGATGTGAGAAGAGTTTTTCCTTTAAAATTCCACAAAATGGTTTCTTGAAATTTGATGAAACTTGAATAAAAAGATTGTTTTGAAATTCTTTTGGGTTTTAGATTTTTGAAAGGGAATTACAAATTGAGAGTGAATTGAAAGGAATCGGATTTGAGAAATGTGTTGGAATTGATTTGTTTTGACTTGTATTGGAAGATGGACCGGGTCAATGTTCGGGTTTGGTCAATGATTGGGTCAAGGTTTTGGTCAAGGTCAAGGTTTTCTGGTCAAGGTCAAGGTTTTCTGGTCAAGGTCAAGGTTTTCTGGTCAAAGGTCAAACTTTGGTTCAAGGTTTGATTCTTATGGACTTAACTTGATTTTTGTGGACTTAGGCTTGCTTGATTTTGTGGACTTAGGCTTGCTTGATTTTGTGGACTTAGGCTTGCTTGATTTTGTGGAGTTAGGCTTTTGGACTTGGGCCTTATTTGAGACATGGGTCTTTTAAGGTTTTGGGCTTGATCTTGGTTTCGGGCCATGGGCTTTTGGACTTTGAACCTTGGGCTTGATCTTGGATTTTGGGCCTTGGGCTTGATCTTGGTTTTGGACTTGGGTTGCGGGACATGGGCTTGGGCCGAGTTTCAGAGTTGGGCCGGGTTGAATGTGTCATTGGGGCCTTGGGTTTGGGCTTCGGGCTTTGGGCCCTGGGTTTGGGCCTGAAGGGCCTGGCCGGACTTGGGCTGATGGGCCAAGTAGGTTGGTCTTCACATTGGCCGATTTTGGGCTGCGGGCCAATTTTTTTTGGGGTTTGAGCCGATGTGGGTCAAATATAGGCTAATGGGCCTGGACCGGAATTGGGCTGCTAGGTCTGGTCGGACTTTGGCTGCTGGGCCAAGTATGGGCTAATGTTTGGATTGGGTCGATGGGTCTGGGCTTTGGACTTGGGCCGAGTGGAGTTTTGGGCCGAGATTGGGCCTTGGGCCGAGAGGAGCTGGGTTGAGTTTGGAGATGGGCTGGACTTTGGACTTGGGCCGAGTGGAGTTTTGGGCCGAGATTGGGCCTTGGGCCGAGAGGAGCTGGGTTGAGTTTGGAGATGGGCTGGACTTTGGACTTGGGCCGAGTGGAGTTTTGGGCCGAGATTGGGTTGGTGGTGGGCTTAGTGTGGGCAATGGGCTTTTGGGTATTCAACTTAGGCTAAGGTGAATATTGGGCCGGGTCAAGGCAATTGGGCCGGACATAGTGGAGTTGGGCCATGAGCTTTGTGGACTTAAGGCTTCGGGCTTGGGGCCCCTTTTTTTTGGACTTGGGTCGTGGGCTTCTTGAGTGTGGGCCATGGGCCCTTTGGGTATTCAACTTAGGCTAAGGTGAATATTGGGGGGTCAAGGCAATTGGGCCGGACATAGTGGAGTTGGGCCATGAGCTTTGTGGACTTAAGGCTTCGGGCTTGGGGCCCCTTTTTTTTTGGACTTGGGTCGTGGGCTTCTTGAGTGTGGGCCATGGGCCCTTTGGGTTTGGGCCGAAGCAAGGCAATTGGGCCAACTTGAAGAAATCAGAAAAGGTTTTGAAAAGTTTAGTCAAAGTCAGAATAAAAATGAATGAAGAAAAAATAAGAGAGACTATTCAGGACTTGGTTTAATCTTTGGAGGATTCGGAAGGAATGATGGATCCGAGAATGCTGTTATTATTTACAAAATTATTAATAAAGTGTGGTTTGGGTTTAGGGGTCACCCTTTGCTAGGTGGGACCATGGCTCACCATAGGCAAGGGCTCACCCTCTATCCTAGGGCTAGGTCCTAAAGGTCTAATAACTAGGGCTTAGTAAGTAGATTAATATATATACAAGGATTTAAGCAGAAAAACTATAGACATGTACAAATAAAGGGTAGAATATGTACAAATAATGCGCAGCCCAAGAACATGGATCAAAACAGAAAATGACAAGTGAACAGAAACTATGAACAAACATGTACCTGAATTGTCGGTAAGCAAAAATGATTTGAAATTTGAATACAGAGAAAGTCATTGATTATTTAAACAAAATAGGCAGAGACTTAGACAATCGGATCAGTTTTTAATTCATTCTTGTCTAAAGTTCCTTAAAACAATATCGAGTTGTCTGTGAGCCTAATAGATTATGTAAAAAAAGACTTAGCAGTTTGAGTTTAACTCAGATTTCCAGCGAGGTTAACAAACACACTTCCAAACAGCACGGAGAATTAACCCAGACCAATAACATACAGACATAGCGGAATCTTAGCTTTAATGAATTAAAAGCCCACGGTGAGAGATATGGATTTAATAACCGAAATGAACTCCGAACCACCCTTGCTTTTGATACACTAGTCTGTTAGCCAAATTGCTAAAGGAAACAGAAGGTGTCACCGATTCCAAGTTGCCATCAGATACTGAAGGAACAATCATCAGCAGTTAAACAAACAGACCAAGTATTTCCAGAGGCAAACAAATACCTTAAACTTGGCATATGCATTAAGAAACAGGCATGAGACAGGCAATGTTGTACCAGTGAGCTCAACAGATAACAAGGTTAGAGTTTAGTACCGGGAGAGGGTATAGAAATTCCCTGCAAGCAACACAATGAAACTCACAGCAAACAGCAAGGAAGGTCAGATGTACAACAGTATTAATTCCAAAAATATAGAGCAAATAGGCAGGGTCTGGTAAGTGCTATAATTAGGCAGAGATCGGTTTATCTCATGTATGCTTCAGATCCCACCAAAATGTCCGATGGACAAAGAACAAACCCGCTGAGTCGATTTTACAAACCAGGGGCACGATATGTGCTGAATATGGGCAGCTTCACAAAGTTGGCAACAGATGGGTTAGTGAATAAACAGAATCAGATAGTAACTCCTGTTTAAATAAGCCCCAGAAGCAAACAACAGTTTAGCCACTAAGACTTCGGGCAACCGACAGAGAGTAGGATATTTGGACTGGAGATGACCAGTTTCATCGAATTACAGAGCATAATGGAAAGTGTAAGTTCAACCGATATCCCTTTCCATTTTCGACCTGGTGAGTATCTCAAACAGACAAACGGTATAATATGAAAACTCAGCAGAAGGATAGAACGCTAGCCATAGGGATAACGTTCGAAGGATCAGATTCTGGACTGCCATTGTAAGGAGGTGAAACGTAT
This sequence comes from Limonium bicolor, assembly GCA_023374045.1. Classification (NCBI taxonomy): domain Eukaryota; kingdom Viridiplantae; phylum Streptophyta; class Magnoliopsida; order Caryophyllales; family Plumbaginaceae; genus Limonium; species Limonium bicolor. Next base: position 248,925,475 of record CM041781.1, on the reverse strand, counting down.
GAACACAAGAGTCAGAGAGGAACTCAAATACGCTCAGATTCTCATCCTGTCCGCGGACTTCAAGGTCCGTACCAGGTCTATGAGTCAGGGAGACGGTTTAAAACATACGTGCAGAGGGAAACGTAAGGATTCGTGTTCAATATCAACACCAAAATAAACCATACCCATTCACATTAGTCGAAAAGAAAGAACACGAACATAGACGAAATTAAACAGGTTCTGTGAAATCCTTTAAAGCCAGAAACATGCAAAACCAACATTCGCAGTTCCAGTTCTTAGGATCTTAACGAAACCGAAAAAAAAGAGAGAAAGGTAGCGCGAATTAAATATGAGCCGAAGTAAATGACGGACAAGAGAAGATAGGGGAGGAGATTCAAAGAACAAAACTAATGAGGAAGACAGTAATATACAGAAGATGAGGCGGAGTAAGGCGAGAACCACCGGCATGGCGGAACCGATGCTACTTACTCTTCTGGCGATCGAGATAAACCAGCGGAAATGTCGGGTTGGCAAGAAGGTGGAGGCGGCGAATCTTCAGGGAGATTACGATGGAGATAATGATCGGAGTTCGGAGGTAAAAAATTTGAGTCGAGTGGTGACGGTGAAGCTTTCGGGTGCAGACCAGGTCGAGAGGAAGAAGACTCAAGGTTCTTTTGGTTTTTTGATTTCGAAAAGTGCCATGAAGAGAATGTTCCAAATGAGGAGAATGTCGGCTCGTAAGAACGTGGGTATACTGTAGGGTTGTTATAATGTTTTATAATGGAGGCAGACATATGTTTGTTTAGGGTTTTGTTTGGATGGTTGTGGGCCTTAGCATGGAAAAAGAATCGGAGGCGAAACGGGGCCTGGGCCACAAGTTACTGAAGAAGGAGAGAAAGAAAATGAGAGTTTGCATAAAAAAACACCTCCACCGAGTTTCGAACTCGGTACCATCAGTTTCCTCCCTGAATACCCTTACCAACCGAGCTATGACTACATTCGGTATACAGATGCGAGGAAATTAGACAAATCTTACGTTACGAGCCAGGGCAAAACAAAGGAAAAGTCTTCTATTCTCGCTAGGATTCAAAACCGTGAAGTGTTTTTTTTCTGAAATGTTTTGAAAAGGATTATAAAATGATGGTTTCGTCTTAGCACGCACGTTAATATGTTTTGGAAAAAGAAAGGCGACGACCCCTCTTATTATTTCAGAATTTGCTTTATGGGGTGAGAATTTTTGGTGTCTACAGGTTCATCTTATCAAACAAAAGAGTGCCGCTTAGGAAACTATAGTCAGTTTTATTAGCATGGTTGAACGACAGTTTGAAACAAATGTCAAAATAGTTTGTACGGATAATGCAAGAGAACTTGGTAGTTCAAATGATGGCAAAATTTTTTTTTTCTCAGAAAGGGATAATTCATTAGACCACATGTGCATATACGCCACAACAAAATGCAGTGGTAGAGAGAAAGCATAAGTACCTTCTGGAGACTACCAGGGCCTTGTACTTTCAATCCAAAGTTCCACTTATCTATTGAGGAGAATGCATTTTGCATGCCACCTTCCTGGTTAACACACTTCCTACCAAAGTTTTGGCCGTATGAGAGTTTGTACGGGCATAAAGTCACGTATGATGAGATGCAGCCTTTTAGGTGTTTGTGTTACAAAACTATTGTCCATAGCACAGAAGAAAATTTTGGTCCACGAGGAGAAGCTTGTGTCTATCTTGGGGAGGATCCAAAGAAGAAAGGACACAAGGTTGAGTCTAGATACTCAAGCAGTAGAAGTTTGTAGATATGTTAAGTTTCATTCACATGTTTTTCCGTTTTCCAATGACTTACAGGGCAGTGGTTTATGGGCCCCTCCGGATCAAAACAATGTGTCCATGGATACATATTACACTGTCTTTTCTGAAGAAGAAGAAGGGAAAAGCGCTATTGTTAATCACTCATCACCAACCGTCCCTGAGGAAGCCGTCGAGCAAGAAACACAAGTTCGTCGTTCTAGTCGGGAGACTCACAGACCGGGTTACTTGAGTGATTATGTATGTAACACAGCGTTTCAAGAGGTCCTGGATGAAAGGGTATATAAAACCAGTGGCGTTTGTGCAAATCTCATCATGGGGTGTGAGAGTCTTATAAAGATCACACCAAATTCTTGCATTGCTTTGTCATCTAATGCTCACGACACTATGGCACCCTTGTTTGATATGAAGGAACCAACATCTTACAAAGAAGCTTCTAGGCATGCTCATTGGAAGAAAGCCATGGATGAAGAGTTACGTGCCCTTAAGTAGAATGACACGTGGGACGTTGTTACACTACCACGTGGCAAAAAGGTGATAGGGTACAAATGGGTTTATAAAATCAAGCTCAAGTCGGATGGATCGCTAAATTGATATAAGGCGAGGTTGGTTGCTAAAGATTTCACACAACGTCATGGGCTCGATTATAATGAGACTTTTTCACCGGTTGTTAAGCTCACAACGATTCGAGCCCTTATAGTTGTTGCGCTTAACAAAGGGTGGATTATTAATCAGCTCGACCTTAATAATGTCTTCTTGCATGGTGATCTCGATGAAGAAGTTTACATGAGGATACCAGATGGTCTTGATGTTGACGGGATTAATAAGGCTTGTTTGTTGAGAAAATCTTTGTATGAGCTTAAGCAAGCTTCAAGGCAATGGTTTTCTAAATTAGCAGGTTTCTTAAGAACCCTTCAGTTTACCCAGTCAAAGAATGATTATTCCCTCTTCTTTAAGGATACAGAGGGTGGCCGAATTTTCCTTGCCATTTATGTAGATGATATTCTGGTCGTGGGAGCATGACAGACAGAAATTGATGAAATCAAAAGGGCTTTAGACCAGAATTTCAAGATAAAAGATTTGGGACTTCTCAACTATTTCTTGGGCATAGAATTCATACGTGCAAAGAGGGGCTATATTTTGTCCCAGCGTAAGTTTTGCCTGGATCTCTTAGAAGAGTTTGGTTGTCACGATAAGAGGGCAGTCCAAAGACCCATGGTTGTAGGTAAACCGTTATTGTCTAATGACGGTATTCCTTTACACAATCCTACTTCTTATAGAAGACTTGTAGGGAAACTCAATTACTTGTCTAACACTCGCCCAGATCTCAGCTACACAGTCCAAAACCTAAGTCAGTTCATGCAAAATCCCACTGACATCCATATGGAGGCAGCTTTGCATACATTATGTTATGTTAAAGGCACCATTAATTATGGGATAATTCTTACTGATGGGAATTCTTCCAAGTTGAATATGACAGCTTTTTGTGATTCAGATTGGGCAGCTTGTCCTAACACCAGGAAGTCTGTTTCTGGCTACTATATATTTTTAGAAAATAGTCCAATATCATGGAAAACAAAGAAACAAAGCTCAGTATCGCTTTCCAGTGCAGAAGCAGAGTATCGTTCTCTTCGTCGCGTGATGGCAGAATTGACATGGCTAACACGTGTCTTGTGCTCTGTGTTGATGGAATCACGCATGTACCAGTCAAGTGTGATAATCAATCTGCTATCCACATAACACGCAATCCGGTTTTTCATGAAAGAACCAAGCATATTGAAATCGACTGTCATTTTGTTCGTGAGAAGATACAATAAGGTCTTGTAGATGTTCTTTATACTCACACTTCCGCACAGTTAGCTGACATGTTGACCAAGATCTTGCCAGGAACAAGATATAGAGAGCAGATACATCGTATGGGGATGACTGATCATTCAAAAGTCAAGCCTTGGTAAACAAGTTTACCTATGGCTTGCGGGGGGGGTATTGGAATAATATTGGAATAATAATGCTAAGACCAACATATATATTCTGTTATTAGAAGGATATCTAGGTTGTTACCTAGACAATCTTGGAGAATATTTATCTTGAGTAACAACCCCCAGATTTCTATCTTGTAACTAGTATATACATACGAGACTAGGGATGTATCTATTGCGGTATTGAATACAATGAAAGTCGAAAGATTCTCAAACAAAGACATACACTTTACAAAGCAAATCTCTACTAGTTCTATTAATAAAGCCAAATTAATAACATGGAATACTTTAATCTCAGGATTTGCATGAGTGGGAGATCAGTTCATGTAAATGAGTTGTTTTAGTTGAAGAGGAATGGCGTAGAGCCGAACACGTTTCTTGGACTTCTATCATATCCAGATTTGCCCAGATCAATGAAGCCTTTGTCACATTTAGAAAAATGGTGGAGTTTAGGCATCTCCCAACCTTGGAAACATTAAGCAGCCTGCTTCAGCATGTGCATGCATTGAAAATCTAAGGTATGAGAAAGATCTTCACAGGTGTGCATTAGTTATGGAATGGGAGAAGATATGTATGTGAAAAGTGTTTTGATTGGTATGAATACAAGTTTTTTTACAATTAACTAATTTATTGTAAATAAAACAAAGACCATTAATAGCTCTCAAAGCTCCAGAATCTGCCTCATTAAAACCTTTGCAACCAAAACCTAGTGGCAAAAATGTTGCAAAGGTAAAAGAGTATAGGAACTGAGGGGCTACAAGGAGACACACTATCCCATCTTACAAGTACAACAAATCCTCTTTGAGGTTTACAGAGTTCACAAATATCTCACAAGGCATGGGAAAATCTAACCACCATCATTTGGTCCAACGTTACAAGTGTGAATATATAATGCAAATGTTGAAAACTGTTCCAGGTGATGCCTAAGAAAAATACTGTTATATGGAACTCTATGATTTTTGTGTATGTAAATCATGGACACTTCGACAAAGCTATTGAGATTTTTAAACAAATGTACAATAAGGAGGAAGAAAGCCTTGATCGTATGACTTTCACTGGGTGCTCTAATGGCTTGTAGCCATAGGGGTTTCACTGGTCTGGGGAAAGAGTTGTTCAGGTCAATGCAACAGAAGCATAGAGTCAAGCCAAGAATGGAGCAGTATGCTTGTATGGTGGATCTCCTAAGCCACAATGGGAGGTTAAACGAAGCTTATGATCTCCAATAGAGCACAATCATTGAACGTAATATGTCAATGTGGGGAGCATTTCTTTGTGCTTGCAAGCAGTGCAGTGAGATAGGCTTGGCAGACATAACGGCTAACCATGTTTTAAAGCTGGAGCCTAAGAGCGCAAGAAGAAATGGGTTGGTTATTTATTTAAGTAATAAATAAAAAATAATATTTTTATGTTAAACATTGGTTTCAACCAACATCAAATAAATATAGATAAGAATATTTGTTATTCTTATATTCTTCTATTATTATATATTGAGGGACAGGGGATTATTTTTCTGACTGATGCGATAGAAACCCTGTTAGAAATATTTTCCCACAAAATATAGAGAGAGCCGTGTTAGGGTTTAGATCATGGATATCGTGGGGAGTGCTGTCGTGGCTTCCTCTACCTGGTAGCCAAAGATTCACCAATTGATATCAAGGGAAGGATATTCGGTTGACAACAAGCAAACATAATGATCCAGATAATTCCACTACGTTCAAGAGGTAGGTATCCTAATCTATAATATTCTAACAGTGGTATCAGAGCCAAAGGTTCTGTCTGTGCTATCGTGGAGACTCTGGGTGAGCCACAATGGTGGAAGTTAATTTGTTGACATGTAGAGTAGAGACTTTGGTTGGTGGAAGTCAACATGTTGACGTGCAAAGTGGTGGTAGTTGAGATCAATAGGGGGAGAAGAGCCCACACGTGAGGGTGAGAATGTTAATGCACTTCACGTGTGAGCTATAGAAAACCACGTTGGAAAAGGGAGAACCTTGTGAGTGCTTAATAATGTAAAGGCTACTCCACCTATTTCCAATTGGTTTTAGGATGGAACCCTGCTTGGTTGTTGGGCCTCATTAGGCTTCCTAGATATATGGGCTTTTACGCGTATCTGTCGATCTCTTGTTACAAGAAATATGAAGAAAAAGATCTTGGGTTTGTCTCAATAGAACTACCTTAATAATATTTTTAAAGAGATACCATTTTAGTGATTGCAAACCCATGCCACTCTTATTATGAAGGGTGATACGCTTAGTGCAGATATGGGACCTAGCTTAGAAAAAACCTATATGAAGAATGTACCATATTCCAGTGTTATTGGTAGTTTGATGTAGGTCATGATGTGCACCAGGCCAAATATTTGCTATGCAGTTAGACGAACACTGGAAAGCTATCAAGAGAATTTTTTTTGTTACCTTAAGGGCACAACAAACTATGTGTTATGCTATGGGGATGGTAACTTGAACCTTGTTGGATACACTGATGCTGACTGGGGAGGAGATCTGGATGAGCGCAAGTCCACTTCTGGATATGCATTTTTGCTAAATGGTGCAGCTATCTCATGGTATAGTACAAAGTAATCTTGTGTGGCGCTTTCAACCACGGAGGCTGAGTGTGTAGCTTCGCCACAAGCTGCTCAATAGGCTGTTTAGTTTCATAGGTTTATGGAACATTTGGAAGTCATCAAAAGTGCAAAGAAGCCAGTACTCCTTCTAAGTGATAGTACGGCTGCAATATCTTATGTGAAAGATCCCAAGTATCACAGAACAACCAGACACATCCAAATTAGATATCACTATGTGAAAGATGTCTATGAAAAAAAAAGGAAGATTTCCTTACAGCATGTATCCACTAATGATATGGTAGATGATCCGCTAACAAAGCCTATTACTGTTAAACCCTGCCATGTAGATCTTTAGGACTTAGAAAGGGTTTTGAGAATGCTAGTTTGTTTTAACATTTCTAAAAATAATGAATCCTCTATTCTATATTTTGTTTGTCAAAATAGCATGTTGTGTATTAATGTCAATGAATTATAAGACATACTTTATCACACATGTAGACGACTTCATTGGATATATGTCATCACTAAAGTAATGCTGACTTTGTTTAAGTTACTCAATGTTAGTGCGAGACTTTTGTAGTCTATATTAAGGGGTTATTGGTTAACCCACATGAGATATTTAATAAAGGTTCCTGTACCCATGTAAGTTCAGGTTTAGTCGAGTGGGAGGTGTCTATGTGAGCCTTTTAGACTCATGTTGGTGGAAGTTGACATCCTCTATGTAAAAGAACTCCCCATAATGTACTTTCATACAGTACGTGCTAGCGACCTTATTAAAACATATGGATTGACCTTTGATCCTTCTCTGTGTGAGTCAATATTTTTTATTTGCACCCTTTTGACCTTTTGACTCTGGTCGTAATACTGGTAATAATACTGCTACTTTGGAAGAATTATCAAGATTCCATGACTTTCACGGTTTTATTGTAACCTTCTGGAGCAAGTAACTTTAGTAGTTACAGTGATTGATCACGGTATCCTCCTCATCCATATGTTGAAGAATCTAGGTTGATTTTGGATCAGTCAAGCTGAAATTGGATTTGAGGTGTAGACAACGTTTTTTTATGCTTCATTATGGCCAGTGAGGTATGGTTTGAAGTTATCCGCATTACAAGTGTGTTATCAGGTCACACGGCCTATTTGCCTGTATGAAACTCAAAAGCTCTCGAGTATTTGACCGTGGGTCGAGTGAGATATGTTGGTTATTTATTTAAGTAATAAATAAAAATAATATTTATTAGTTAAGTATTGGTTTCAACAAACGTGAAATATAGATAAGAATATTTGTTATTCTTATAGTCTTCTATTATTATATATTGAGGGTATAATGACCCCAAAACCGCCCTGGTTCTGAGACTGTCACACGCCGCGCACTTATTATCTAAGATACACAAGGCTACACTTAACGAAACCCAACTGAAACAAATACTCATATATTATACAAATGAGTGTTTACATAGCAAAGTCATACACTTTGTAGGCGGAAGCTACAAAACATACAAAACTCCAAAGCTTTAAAATACGAAAGGACCACAAGGTCGACAAATCAAATACAACTCTGAGTACATACTAAATGGAGAGAGCAGAAACCTGAGCCAAAATGCTAAACAACGTGCAATTCACACAGAGATAGGGGTGAGCAACCACAACTCAACAGGTGATAAATTTCATCAGCCTGAGCATGCTCAAAACACTTTACATAACATAATATACATATAGGTATACATTTAGCAATGAACTAACGATGGAATGTGTCTGTCGCTAAAAGTTAAGAAAAAAAAACATTGCTCGACCCTTCTTCCCCATTCTTCTATTCTGTAAAACATTCGAACAAGCAGAGAAATTCTCCCCGAGTTCCCCAGCGAAACAGGCGCAGCAGCAACACCGTAAACCGGCGTAGGGCGCATTTGTCTGGCCACCAAACACCCTCCACGTCCCCGAGGACTTCCTAGCGGTTTCTGCACTCATTTTCTGCTCTCAGGTTTGTCCCCAAATCCCTAAATCAGTCAATCCAAAAATTACAATTAGGGAATCCAAAAATTAGTTAGTTTTGACTTAAATTGTGTGGTTGTTGTTACTAATTTGTGTTAAAAAACTGCTAGTATATAGATATATTGATGTTGTGTGGCAGTTATGATTGTTAACTTTTTTTTATGTTAGTAGGTCTAGGGTTATAATGTTATACTACCGAAAATTGATTTGGGGAAATGACGGAATGAGAATATTAGGATCTGGAATTTAGAAGTTAAGTGATGATTCATGATGTGTTATAGTTGTTGTTGTTAGTTTTTTATATTTCTGAGCATTTGGGTAGATTTAGGGTTTAATGCAATAAACCGGTAAAATTTATTTGGGAGTTTTAGCTTAAAAAAGTGTTAAATAGAAGTACCTACCACTTTTATGTAATAATGTATTACTGAAATACTATCTATTTTCGTTTGTTTTGAATATAAGGTGTTTCATCAATTTATTAAGAGAAATTAAACCTACGAGTTGGAATGGGATGAGGAAAAGGAGTGCAGTTGGTTTTGGGTTGCCTTTTTTTTTAACCGACAACTCATGAGTTGTTGAACTAAAACTAAACATTATTAGGTAGTGACATATGGTACTCTTTTTACCAGCTCTATACACATGCATGCATATATATACCGAAAATTAATGTATAAATTTAGTTATACTTGATGTTTGTGAGTAATTAGTAATCAAACAAGGAATGGGATTTTGAAAATTATAATCAGTGGATACTTCACTTAGTAGATTGTAGAGAATATTATAACTTGAATATACATATATATGTGTATATATATATATATATATAAAGAATGTGAAGTTAATTTAAGCCACAAAGATGCGATAAATTTACCCCACAACAGGATAACGAATTCATCCACACTATTTGTCGTCCCGTGATGAAAATATGTATTCTTTCCTCCCCATTATATTTTTATCTAATTAGTTTTCAAAAAAAAGAATAACAAATACGTACAAAATGATTTTGTCAAACATATGGTTCATTTTCCTCCATATGTATATATTCTCTCTACATTATCACCCAAAAGATATTTACTTATTCTTATTGTATTTTCTAAAAATTATTAGCTAGGATTAATTGTTGTTGAGTTGTCAATCCATCCTACTCCACATAATTCATTCTATTTATCTAGATTAGGTGATAAGTCCTTGAATCAAGTCAATGCAAGCACATTTTATTAGATATAATAATCATTTCCAACAAATAAATTCTAATGATGTGAGAAATATTAGTTCCATTTGATAATCCAAGTGTATCATAATTTTTACAAACAATTTCTACTCTTTTTATATACATTATTTAAGCTATATATATATATAAAGTAGTTTCCCAAACAGACAAAAATTAGCTATATCTGTATTTGAACCAACTTGCTGATTAACAAGTATGATATCTTTTGAATGTATGTCCCTTTGGTAACTATAAAAATTGACCGTTTCTAAGAAAACGGTGACTTAGAGTAGGTCCTAATCTATTAACAAGTATGATATCTCTAAATGTTTCCTTACTCTCTTTTTCCTTCTATTGTATGTTGTTCTTGATATTGTGTGGATAACCTGTTGGGTTCTGTTGATAACTGCTGGTATTAGTGAATCGTCCTTGTGAGATGCTTAGAAATAAGCAGAAACGTAAAAAAATAGGGGGGACTATGTCGATTTTTTTTAATAATTTTATTAGTTTTAACTAAAGTATTATTTGATTAATATAGGTATGAGACCCGATAGGTTGTGGATGTACGATGAGAGAACCTTTGAGAGAGGTAGAATCGTTGTCGAATGGCTGAGGAAGATGGAAGAGTTTGTCGCTTTTGCACTCCAACACTCTGGATGTATGGAAGATGGTAAAATTAAGTGTCCTTGTAACATGAAAAGGTGTTGAAACAGATAGTATCTCAAGCCTAATGTCGTTAAGGTTCATTTAGCACAGAAAGGTTTTATGTACGGTTACTTAGATTGGATATTCCATGGGGAAGATAACACACCCGTACAAGGTACCTCGAGCAGCACTACGCCTACTGAGAGTCAACATGTTAAAATGATGGAGCAAATGATTACACATGTTGTTGGTATGGTTCCAGAAGAATTGGGGGATACATTTAATTTATGTAGGAGGTTGAAGAGGATGCAAAAGATACTCCAAATCCTGAGGCTAAGAAATTTTTTTGAGTTGATGGAACATGCTAAAAGAAAGTTATTCGGTGGCACTCATCATAGTGTGCTATCTATCACCACTGAATTAATGTCCATTAAGAATGACTTCCAAGCACCTCAGGCATTGATTGATCGAGTTTGCAAAACCTACTGCAAGCTCCGTCCAGAAAACACTGACATTCCAAAAAACATCTACGAAGCAAAGAAAATCATACGTGGTCTTGGGTTACCTTATGAAGAAATCGATTGTTGTTCAAAACTATGTATGATTTTCTGGGGAGAAGATCAAGATCTGGATGTATGCAAGTTTTTCACTCGCCCGAGATACAAGCCTGTTAAAGAAGGGACAAAAGGAGAAAAAGTAAGGTACCTTACAAGAAGATGCAGTATTTCCCTCTCATTCCAAGGCTGAAGAGGCTTTACGCTTCTCCTATAACGGCTGCCGATATGAGATGGCACGCCAAACACAAAATGAAAGATGACAACATGTGTTACCCCTCTGACTCAAAAGCGTGGAAACACTATGACTAGATTCATACTACTTTTGCTTCGAAGTCTAGGGATGTCAGACTTGGGTTATGTACTGATGGTTTCCAACCATTTACGGCTTCTAGAAGACCATACTCTTGCTGGCCAGTTGTAATTACACCATATAACTTACTGCCTGGGATGTGTATGAAAGATGAGTTATTCTTTCTTACAATACTTGTTCCTGGCCCCAAAAATCCTAAAGGAAAGTGTGATGTGTTTTTACAACCTCTTATAGCTGAGTTGCAAGAGTTGTGGGATGGAGTCACAACGAATGATGTGTCTGGATAGAAAAATGTTCAAATGCAAGCTGTGTTGATGTGGACCATAAACAACTTTCTTGCGCACATAATGCTATCTGGTTGGAGCACTGTTGGTAGACTGGCATGCCCATTACATGGAATACAGCGACACATTCACATTACGTTGTAGTAAGAAACAGTCGTGGTTTGACAACACTAGAAAGTTTCTTCCTCTAGACCACAAGTTTCATAATGATAAAAAGTCATTCCAAAAGGGGCACAAAGAGACCAAGGTTGCCCCACATTTTAAAACTGGTGATTAAATACTTGCAGAGTTGAATCGAATGGGTTTAATGAAGGTCACTGAGATTGGTTCGGCTGAAGTAAATGTTCAAATTGCTAAAATATGTGGATGGAGCAAAAGAAGTATCTTTTGAGATCTACCTTATTGGAAAGATTTGTTGATCAGACATATTATAGATGTGATGAACAGTGAGAAAAATATGTTTGACAACATATTCAACACAGTCATTAATGTGAAGGACAAGACGAATGACACATTTAACTCGAGGCAAGAGTTGAACGATTATTACCACCATCTTAAATTGGCACCAGATTTGACTTCAAACATATTTCCTAAGGCAAAATATGTCATGGACAGAGAAAGTATTCAGATCTTGTGTGAATGGGTGAAAAATTTAAAGTTCTAGATGGATTTTCTTCTAACATTGGGAGGTATGTTGACATGGCCAACAGAAAAATGTTTGGGATGAAAAGTCATGGCTGTCATGTTTTCTTGCAAAGGTTGATGCCCATAGATTTTCGACATCTTCTTGATCAAAAGGTATGGAGCCAATTACTGAACTGTGCCTATTTTTCAAAGAGTTGACATGCACGTTGCTTTCAAAGTCGAATATGCAAAGGTCGATCTTCAAATTCCGGAAATAATGTGTAAATTGGAAAAAAAATTCCCACCAAGCCTTTTTGACTCAATAGAACATCTCCCTCTTCATCTTGCCTTTGAAGCAAGTTTATGTGGTCCTGTGCAGTACAGGTGGATGTATCCATTTTAGAGGTACATTCTATACAAGTTTAAGTAAGGTACTACTGTAGGATCGGGTGGCTAACTCAAACCAATCAAAGGTGTGAGTCTAAGGATTTGTTTGACTCAATCAGCCTTCGTAAATGAGAAGCACTCTGTGATGTAGAGGCACTCAATCGAATTAACTAAACTGAGGGTGCGGAAGACTTTTGCGGTAATTGTAGCGAAACGATGAAAAGAGAGAAGGACTCTGTGAAACTCAGCAAGATACACAAATAAGCTATTTCATTTCCTGGTCAAATAAAATAACTTACAAATGCCCACTAAGTAGAAAGGATCTACTTAGCGGTTTTTCACTCACTCACCCAACACACTTTCTAATCAGAACAATGGTAAGCGTAGTGAAACTAGGATCTTCCTAGGTAGAGTCTATCTAAAGGCACTAACTAACTTGGTACGTATTCTCTCTCTCTTTCTGGCTTACAATGCGATTCTCTTTCTCTCTCTAAGCTCTGAAATAATCCTCAATGAAAGCACCTAAAACTGACTATTATTACATCTTATTTATACTCTAAGTACAACAGCAGGTCGAAGGAGTTAGTTCCGAAAATACCGGAACTAACTTAGTGGGCAACTTCCAACGGCTCTTAAGTGGTCTTCTTACTTGGGCCGCGATCTTCGGATGTTGAGGAGAACTTCATGACCGTTGTGGCACTTAAGGTGTTCCGAGTTGACTCCTGATTTTCCGCAACAGCACGAGAGAGTCTATGAAGTCTTCTTTGTTGCGCGGACTCTATTGAAGAGGCTACTCTTTGTGTCTGTCAAGTGATGATTGACTCTGTCGCGGTGAAAGGCTATCTCTGCAACACTCCGATGTCCCAACAGTTTCCCCCTTGTTGCTGATGATAGCAAACCTTCGTGAATCCCGATGGAGTCAATCCTGAAATAAAAACACAAGGACTAGGGGAACCGACCCTGTCAAAGTTCCCCCTTAATAGCAGCAGTAGCAACTGAGTTCAAGACTCATTTAGGTTCCCCCTTGATCGGAGAGGGACTCCAGGCAAGCAAACGATAAATAAGCAGTGTAATAGGCAGGATAGTATATAAGGCAGTAAATCACTAGACCACGTGGTCCAGCAGCGCAATCCAAAAGCAGTTTAAAACAGCAGCAGAATAACCCGTACACCAGACGGGATTCACCGCTTCCCCCTTTTGCTTTCATCAGAGGGAAGCCCACAGTATCAAAAGTCAGTCAAAGTATTCACAAAAACCAGCAAAAAGTGTTTAGAACTTAAAAACAACCTAAGTTCTAACACTACACACACACGTCATTCTAAGGGTTTGGGGTTAAGGTGGATTGGATGTCAAGGAGTTGGTCTTGCAAGGCCGCCACTGTCGTCTCTATCCCGGCGAGTCGGTCCATCATCCGCGTCTGGCCCTGAATCAGCTCGGCTGCGTGCGCAATAAGCGCTCCACTTTCTCCAGGAGGGGTAGGAGTGAAGCTTGAGGGACTGCCTCTTGAGAAGTGGATGTCCCCGCCGTCGTTGGAGTAGATGGTGGGGGCAGCAGCTTTGATTTGTCGATAGAAGTCAGCCGATTCAGATACCGCAGGTTGATGGTGTCTGCCTCCTCGATGGACTCTGGCGTCGAAGTCGCCAAGGGTACCTGAAAGAATTGAATATGCGAGGCAACCAGAACACGTACCCCAAGGAGTGTTTCGGGGTGTCGACCGACTGGGCTAGGTGATGGAGAATTATATGTGCCAGATTGATAGAGTGACGATTGATGATACAGTACATATGGTGAGGTCCAAGCAGTTGACCATGAGATTTCCTTCCTTCCTTGGGACAATTTTTGATGACCAGAATGTGGAGGAGTTGGTGTAAATGGAGAGATCGCCACGGGGTATGGGGGAGCCAATCTTTTTCTTGGAGGAGAAAAAGCGATAGATTTTATTTTGTGGGACCCCGGGGATCTCAGGAAGGATTCCTTTTTCATAGAATGACAGGCCAGTAGCAGGGACGCCAAGAATTTGGGACAATTTTGCAAGATCGAAGAAGATTGGGGTGGAATTAACAACAGACTGTGCAGCACCGTTCGGATGACAATTTTGAAAGAAGTCGACAGACTCTGTGGGATACCACTCCGTAATCTCACAGAAGAGGTGTTTCCACCCCTGAACTTCTAGCATAGTAACTAACTCCCCTAGTTGGAAGATAGAGCCCAAGAAAAGTCGAGGAACTTACCCCTGACGATATTCCGTTCCGAGGCAGGGTCCCCGAGCATGTACGTTGAGTGAATGGGTCGACCTTCACACTCCGTCGGTGCGGCTTGGTGGTTTTTGATCTTTGGCGGAGGTAGCACCAGTAGAGGCATCGTGACTGGCCGTGGGCAGTTCTTGGACTGGAGACGATTCACCGGAACCAGAGGAGACAGGTGTGGCCTTGACAAGAAGAAGGATTCTTTTTGCTGTGGGTCGGGTAGAGGTTTGGCCTTTTCTCTTGCGGGTTTTGGGTGGAGGTTGTTGTGGTGGTGTTGCGGATTTAGCGGGTGATGCTGTGGGGTTGGTGTAGGGGATTTGGTGGGTGATTTGTTGGTATGGGCTTGTGGTTGATCGGTAGGATGGTTTTCGGCAGGAGGGATGTAGCTTGTGGTTGGGATGGTGGTAGGGTTTGGATTGGGGTGACTCCTCAATGTCGGTGTCAAGAATTCTGTTCTTGCAGCGGATGGCGGTGTTTGATGAGTGGATGGGTCGCGGGTTTCAGGTGGTGGTGTGGAGGAGTGTGGGAGACGAGTAGTAGGGTGGTTTTAGTGGGAGAGTGAGTGGTGGTGGTGGTGAGTGGAGATGGATTAGGGTTTGCCATCGATTGGAGGTACGCCTGAAGGCGAATGGGATCGGCGAAAATATCGGCTGGGATGTTGATTCCGTTGAAGTTGATGCCGGCCATTTGGAAATTGAAGGATGCTTGGGTGTAAAGGGAGTGAAGTGAGAGAGATGGAGTGGACGGGTGATAGATATAAAGGCTGGAAGTTGCAGAGATGGCGTGTGTCAGGTGAGATAAATGCGGCGACGTCAGGGTAGGGCGAGATTAAGGGCGACGATTTAGGCGGGTTGGGTTCGGATAGATGACGTGGATAGTAGCGCTAGAGTAATAGCGTGCTAAGAATAAAACACATTTCACTGATTCAAGTGCAAACAAAGACAGACTCTATGAGACATGAGGGAGTACCTGCTGAAGATTGCGGTAGGGGCAAGGAGATGCGACCGTCTAGGTAGACGGAGTCAATCCGATTGCTGATCGCAGTGCTTCGAATCTTGCTGTAGACAAGGGTTTAGTAAAAATATCTGCAAGTTGATCTTCTGTGGGCACAAAGTCAAGTTGGATAAGCTTTTTCTCGACACAGTCTTTCAAGAAGTGAAAGCGAATTTCGATGTGTTTGGTTCTTGAGTGTTGGACTGGGTTTTCTGATATTTTGATTGTGCTTTTGTTGTCACAAAAGATTGGGATCTGTTCTTGGGTGACATGATAGTCTTGAAGTTGTTGTTTCATCCAAAGGAGTTGGGAGCAACAGGCTGCAGCAGAAACATACTCTGCCTCTGCTGTAGAGAGTGCTACAGAATTTGTTTTTTGGAGGACCATGAAACAAGGCAAAGACCCAAGAACTGTGCATTACCTGAAGTACTCTTTCGATCTTGGAGAGAACCAGCCCAATCAGAGTCACTATATCCAGATAAAGTAAAAGTAGGAGATCGTGGATACCATAGATAGAGTGTACTTGTACCTTTAAGATAGCGGAAGATACGCTTGACTGCTTTGAGGTGAGACTGTTTTGGTGCTGCTTGGAAGCGAGCACAAAGACAGACGTGAAGAATGTCTGGGCGACTGGCAGTCAGGTACAAGAGGGACCCTATCATTCCTCTATATTCGGTGGCATTGATGCCGACTCCGTCATCATCAGGATGCAGTTTGGCAGATGTACAGCTTGGTGTGGACATACTCTTGGCATTTTTAGGTTGTACTTATCAAGGAGTTCCTTGATGTACTTTTGTTGATGGATCTTGATCCCTTCCCTTTCCTGTTGAATTTGTAATCCTAAGAAGAACTTGAGCTCACCTAACTCATTCATGGAAAACTCTTGCTTCATAAGGTTAGCAAAATGGTCACAGAGGGTGTTACTTGTAGAACCATAAATGATATCATCAACATAGATCTGTACTAGAAGTAAGTCATGTGATGAGTGTAGAATGAAGAGCGTTTTATCTACGTTACCTCGAGAGAAACCATTTTGCAATAGATATGTAGACAGTCTTTCATACCAGGCACGTGGAGCCTGTTTCAGTCCGTAAAGGGCCTTACACAGTTTGTAGACGTAGTCGGGATGGACGGAGTCTGTGAACCCTGGTGTTGCTCGACGTAGACTTCTCTATCAATGTAGCCGTGGAGGAAGGCTGTCTTAACATCCATTTGATATAATTGGAAACCTTTGAAAGCAGCAAACGCAATTAGCATGCGAATTGCTTCAAGACGAGCTACGGGAGCGAAGGTTTCATCATAATCAATCCCTTCTTCTTGATTGTAGCCCTGAACGACCAATCGAGCTTTATTCCTGAAAACTTGTCCTGCATCATCAAGTTTATTACGAAAGACCCAACGTGTACCAATTGTTTGTTGATGCGTGGGGCGAGGAACTAACTCCCAGACAGCATGTCGCTGGAGAGAATTGAGTTCCTCCTGCATAGCAGTAACCCAATCACTATCAAGGAGTGCTTCTTTGACGTTTCTTGGTTCAGTGCTAGACAGAAAAGCACCAAAGGCACAGAGGTTTTGCATAGCTTGTAGGCGTGTTTGAACACCGGAGTTTGGGTCTGTAATGATGTTTTCAGGAGGGTGAGCTGATTTTTGCTGGAACTGTCGACGTGAAGCAGGAGGGGGTGTGTCTTTGTCAGAGGAGTCAAAACAAGTTTTGTGGTAAGGGTGTCTCCGGGTTATGGTCAGAGTCAGTAGATTCTGATGTATTGTTTTTGTTTGCTGGAGAATCATGAGGAGTGATGGATTGGGACTCAGGGAGTCTTCCTATTGGTACAGTGATGAAGTGTGGATCGGTGAGAAAATCATCAGGGGCAAAGTCAAGTTGATCAGAAGATGAGCCAACGTTGTGGGACTCATCGAACTTGACATGTGGCTCTTCTAAACATTGAGTTCTCAGATTGATAACACGATAAGCTTTGCTTTTAGAAGAATAGCCAAGAAAGATACCTTCATCACTTTTAGGAGAGAACTTACCCAAGTTGTCCTTACCATTATTGTGGATAAAGCACTTACATCCGAAACGCCTGAGATGTATAAGACTTGGTTTACGTTGACGGAGTAGTTCATAGGGTGTCTTGTGAAGGAATGGATGAATCAACGCACGTTTAACACATAGCATGCTGTGTTAAAGCTTCTGCCCAGTAAGATGGAGTGAGTTGACTGTCAATGAGCATGGTGCGAGCCATTTCTACCAAAGTTCTATTCTTGCGTTCAACTACTCCGTTTTGTTCTGGAGTACGTGCGGATGATATTTGGTGATCAACTCCGTTGTCCCTGCAAAACTCATCAAACGACTTGTTGCAAAATTCAGTACCCTGGTCCGTTCTCAGGGTTTTTAGAGTAAATGAAAATTTGTTGACAAGCATTTTATGGAGTTTGACGAACTCCGTAAAAGTTTCATCTTAGTAGATAAGAAAATGACCCAGGTCCACCTGGAATAGTCATCGACTATGACCAGGATGTACCTCTTACCACTTCTGCTTTGTGTACGCATGGGCCAACAAGATCCATGTGTAGCAGTTCTAGCGGAGAGCTAGTAGAGAGAGTAGGCTTACTTTTGAAGGAGGACCGGGTGTGTTTACCTTTTACACATGCTTCACAGACAGAGTCTGTGTCAAAGGTTGTGTCGGTAAACCAATCACCAAGTCCTTGCTTTTGAGTTTGTTCAACAGCCTATGATTTGCGTGACCAAGTCTGGAGTGCCACAGCAGTGAGTTTTTGGAATGCACGTTGAGACAGACTTGATCGTCTGGATTAATGGAGTTTAAGCACATTTTGTAGAGATTTCCTTCTCTACGTCCCACAGCTTTTAATGAACCTGTACGCTCATCATAAACCTTACAATCCGAAGAGGAGAAAAGTACCAAATTGAATCTATCACAAATTTGAGAAATACTTAGTAAACTGTGTTGGAGTCCAGTGACCAGATGGACTCCATCAATTTTAAATTTTGAGGGGTTACCTACGGATCCAACTCCCACGATTTCACCCTGGTTGTTGTTTCCAAAAGTAACCTTACCTCCTTGGTAGGATGAAAGCGAATTGAATTGATTTGGATCTCCAGTCATGTGACGAGAGCATCCACTATCCAAGTACCAGCTGTCTCCATTCGCCTTCACCTACAAAAGAACAGATCATTTGTTAGATTTGGGAACCCAGATGTACTTGGGTTCCCTTTTCGAGCCAGACTTTTCAATTTTCTCGTGCTTCAAGTATCAATTAACACGTTTGACATTAAAAGAGAGATCTCTATTCATTTATCACATGCACTGTCTCGATGTCCAAGACTCCCGCATAGCCACAAATTTTGGTTGGTGGAAGATTGACGTATTTCTGTTGTCCTTTCCACCAGGAGTCGAATTTTTCTTTTTCTTGATATCGTTTGGCTCTGTTGTCGGATTTGGACATATTCTTTGGAATGTCGAACTTACCTTTGTGCCACTTGGGTTGGATTGAGTGGATCGAACTCCGGATTGTAGATTCACAATCTTTGAGAGAGTTGTTCTACTTTAGAGCGAAGAGCATCTCGATCTTGGCTAATTTCTTTGATTTTGGAGTTGGCCCACTCAGGTAGTTCGGAGGAGGTGACTTGTTTGATAAACTTGACTGGCTTAAGGGAAAGAGCGTGTTCCTTTTCTTTCAGTTTTTGAGTGAGGTTTTTGATAGTGGTGTTCAGGGATATGTTTTTGGATTCAGAAGCATTAAGATCATTTTGAAGAGAACAACACTTATCAGTAAAGATGGTGAGGTCTTGTTTGAGAGAGTCGATCAGGGTGAGAGACTCTTTCTGGTCACCCTGTCTAAATTGAGTTTGTTCTAAGGTATCATGAAGTTCCTTTTGAAGGGAATCAACATGACGCCTTGAATCTTGTAGATAACCTGAGAGAACAAGAGATGGTTTTGTGTTCCTCAGCTTCTCTTAGGCATACATAAGACTTTTGAGATTTCGAGTTCCTGAAGCTCGGTTTTTGCTGTAAGACTTGCTTTGAGAGAGTTGTTCTCGGAGACAATTTTAGCAATTAAAGTCATAAATCCCATAGGAGAAATACGGTAAAGGTCTGTTTCAAGGTGAGAACGAGTTACCTCATTATCAGGAATATGGATTCCGTGTGTCGTGTGCCATGAGCATACCAGGCCGCTGGACTCTGTGTCTGGATCGTCGGAGTCTGAATCGCCCCATCCAACAGCTGCCATCAGCGATCTCCCTTGAGATTTTCCATACTGGCTCTTGAGTAAAGGACAGTCCTTCTTGAAGTGACCGGGTTTATTGCAGTTGAAACAAGTGACAGAATTGAAAACTTGTTTAGAGGTGTTCGAGAACGACCGACTCTGTCGATTAGGTTGGTTACGCATGAATTTTCGGAAGTTCTTGACTATGAAGACAAAGTCCTCCATAGTCTCAGCCTCACTTTCCTCAACAATAATGTCCACCAGCTCAGCCTTAGCTTGTCTGATTTGAGTATCAGCAACATAGGCTCCTTCTTGAGTTAACTGAGTCGAATTAACCTGCAAGGCTTGGTCATTCAAAGTAGTAGTCTTACTAGAAGAGGGAGAAGAAGTATTACCACACTTCTTTCGAACATTCTTCTTGTATTTATCTACGGATTGTAGATAGGAACCTAGGTCTTGACAGCTCCATTTGGATAAGTCCTTGCATGCTTTGGTGGAGATTACTGTCTCTGCCCATTCTTCTCTGAGACTGTCCAGCAATTTATGCAAGACACTCTCTCTATCTGGTAAGATGCTAACTTCCTGCATAGTAGTAGTAAGTAGAAACGATCAAGTACTTCTTCCAGTGACTCACCGGGTTTTTGTAGAAAATTTTCATAGTCCATTCGAGTTCTTGAGCTTTGCATTTCTTGAGTTCAGTGACTCCTTCGTGGGTAGCTTGAAGGAGTGTCCATATCTCATTTGCGGACTTACAGTGATTGACTCTCCTTTGTTCTGGGATGGACAGGCAAGTGTATATGCACGTGATGCTTGTCGATTCAGCTCGTACCTTTGCGATCTGCAGCAGTCCATGTTGATCGGTCTGGATTAACTGCAAGATCTCCTCCAGTGACTATCTCCCAAAGCTCAGAGTTGACGGACTCAATGTGTTGCTCGATCTCGTTTTTCCAATGGTCGTAGTTGGTGGAGGTGAGTCTGGGTGCTCGAAGTGCATTTTGTTGTTTTGGTTGGCAAAGAGATCTGCCATTGCTTAGTTGATTGACCGTTAGCCTAAGCGAGGCTCTGATACCACGTGTAGGATCGGGTGGCTAACTCAAACCAATCAAAGGTGTGAGTCTAAGGATTGGTTTGACTCAATCAGCCTTCGTAATGAGAACACTCTGTGATGTAGAGGCACTCAATCGAATTAACTAAACTAAGGGTGCGGAAGACTTTTGCGGTAATTGTAGCGAAACGATGAAAAGAGAGAAGGACTCTGTGGAACTCAGCAAGATACACAAATAAGCTATTTCATTTCCTGGTCAAATAAAATAACTTACAAATGCCCACTAAGTAGAAAGGATCTACTTAGCGGTTTTTCACTCACTCACCCAACACACTTTCTAATCAGAACAATGGTAAGCGTAGTGAAACTAGGATCTTCCTAGGTAGAGTCTATCTAAGGCCTAACTAACTTGGTACGTATTCTCTCTCTTTCTGGCTTACAATGTGATTCTCTTTCTCTCTCTAAGCTCAAATAATCCTCAATGAAAGCACTAAACTGACTATTACACATCTTATTTATACTCTAAGTACAACAGCAGGTCGAAGGAGTTAGTTCCGAAAATACCGGAACTAACTTAGTGGGCAACTTCCAACGGCTTAAGTGGTCTTCTTACTTGGGCCGCGATCTTCGGATGTTGAGGAGAACTTCATGACCGTTGTGGCACTTAAGGTGTTCCGAGTTGACTCCTGATTTTCCGCAACAGCACGAGAGAGTCTATGAAGTCTTCTTTGTTGCGCGGACTCTATTTAAGAGGCTCACTCTTTGTGTCTGTCAAGTGATGATTGACTCTGTCGCGGTGAAAGGCTATCTCTGCAACACTCCGATGTCCCAACAACTACATATTGTACTACCGTGATATGTTAGTTATTGGCGTAACTGGCCTGTACATATGTGTTATAGGTACTTGGGGAAACTGAAAAGGTTCATCAGTAACAATAACAAGGTTGAGGGATCCATTCGTAATGGATACCTTCTGGAAGAGATCACCAAATTCATAAAGTTTTACTTTGTTGATGACGGACCAGTGTACCCATACAAGCTTGGTAGAAACGAGACAATTGTAAAGGATGTTGATGACAACCCAGAAAGATGGTCTGTGTTTAAAACAATGGGCAAACCATTTGGCAAAGGAACAAGAAAATTGTTGATAGCTCGTGAGTTAGATGCTGCTCAATCGTACATTCTTCGGAATTGTGCAGAAATAGAGCCTTAATTTATGTAAGATACAAATCTTAGTTATATTCATTGTTTATACGTATAAGGTATTGTGTTCACACTTCATTTTAAATCTTACGTTGTAGAATGTACGAGCAGTAACTACGGCAAGCAGAACCAACATTAACAGATGAGACTATAAACCTTAAGATGGAAAGAGATTTTCCCATTTGCTTTTGTTCATATGTGAGTTACAGCATACACTATTAACTATATAAATGCCATTATACAATTCGGTACTATGATATTATTTTTTATACTACAGTCAAGTATGTTTCTACACCAAACAAATTCGTTCATAGCTTGGCACAAGGGTCATTGCACGTGGAAATCTCCTACCTAGGCTTCTTGTGAATGGGTACAAATTCCACAAATAATCTTACTCAGAAGACCGTACAACATGCAACTGTGGTGTTTGCGTTTCTGGGTCTAACTATGGTGACTCAGAGTATTATTATTATGGGGTGCTGAAAGGGATCATTGAATTAGAGTTTCTCGTATTACCCGTGAAAAAGATCATAATGTTTAATTGCCATTGGTTTGACCCGAAAAAGAGAGGGGTACAAGTATGTCCTCGATATAAGCTGGTTGACATTAATCATACAAGGGTTGACAAGTTCGAGCCATTTATGCTGGCTGATCAAGCTGTTCAAGTGTATTATTGCTCATACCCATCAAAGAAGAGGAATAAGAAAGATTGGTGGGATGTCTCTAAAGTGAAAGCAAGAATTACTTTGAACATGCCTGACTCATCAACAGTTGATGAAGAGGTTCAACCACTACAAGATGAAATCGTAGATCTTGTGGGTTTATCACCTTTAGTCGATGATGAAGAAACATTTGTTTTAGTGGACATAACAGATACAAAAATTTAACAAGTAAACTTACATTGAACTACTGCAACGTCAATATATTATTGTTGTTGTTTGTTTATCAATTAGTATATAAAAATAGTTATTTTATTAAGTGTTTAATGTGATGTTTTTCATGGGTTTTCATAGTGATGGCATGTGGTAGAAGTTTTTTTAAATTAGGGTGGTCGTTTGGTCGAAGCAGGGGCAGCACTTCTACTCCCCCAGACGATTCTCAGCAGGCTGCTACTGATCATCTGGATGGATCTAGCCAGGGATCCCCGTTGGGTTCTGCACATCCTCCCCCTTCACACTCCTTGTCAGGACGATCACCAATGGGGACCCCCTACGTTGATTCTCACCCACACACGTCTACTGTAGTCCCAGATTCACAGTCGGTTGTTGGGAGACATCGATCTACTCCTTCACTCCCTGATGATTCACCATCTGACGACACACCGCGTAGCTCAGAGGCTTCACAAGGTAGCGGTGTTGATCCTCGCGTGGTCATCACTATTTCTGACAGGTAAGTACTACTTTGTAAGTACAAAACAATTCTTAATAAGGTTTATATATATATATATATGCTAATTGTCAATTTTGTGACGCATTATATAACTATAGAGAGTTATTACCTACAAACAAGGTTGCTCGTGCTATACTTACTTGCTTTGAGACTAGGTGTTTTCCATTGGGTTATACTTGGGATGGTTTGGGCCAGGACGGCCATAGATTGTATTTCAATGAGTTCAAGGTACTTAGCCATACTTGATCTTTAACTTTTTTTTTTTACTTGATAAGTTACGCTTACACTTACTAATTTATGCAGAAGCACTTCCATTGGGATCCTGACCTTGACAGTGTGGTCTATGAGTTATTCTGCGAGAAGGGCAGAAGACGATATTCAGACACACTCTACAAGATGACGGCTGGGAAAATGAAGAGAAAAGTCATAGATGACGTCTGGCAGGCTTAGGAACAGCAGTGGGCGAATGAGAAGTACAAGAACATCAGAGAGACTAACTCTCACGACCGAAGGACTAAGCACACACCTGGTGGTGGTTTGTGTACTCATGTGTGGTTCTCGCACGATAAAGGAGCATAAGAGAGTTTTGGTGAGTCTTTTTTTATTTGGTTGTATTTTTCATTTAGTTTAATGTTATTCTTACAAATACAATGAAAATATGATATGTTTATATGTAGTGGGGTCGTGAAGTGTCTTTGTGGATATGAGTGAATATGAATGTGAATGAAAGTGTATATGAATCTGGAAGCAAGTACATGTGAATGTGAATATGAATGCAACTTTGAATGCATGGTGTGAGTTGTGATTGTAATCAGATTCTGATATGTGAAATCTTGGATTGTATATGTGTGGGGAAATGTAAAAAAAACAGGGGAGGTTATGTTAGAATTTTGTTAAGCCTTGATCGATTAATCATTATTTGGTTCTGACTGAGCAATCTTGGCTTTTATGTGTAGGGAAATGTAAAAAAACAAGGGAGGTTATATCAAATTTTTGTAAGCCTTGCTTCTAATTTAATCAAGTCTTTTGTAGACTAAGAAATACGGTACAGAGCGAGATGCTTACACATTGTTCATACACACTCATTCGAGCAAGGATGAACATAGAAACAGTTTGCCAGTATGCTCCAAGGTTGAGGACACTGCTGTAAGTGTTTTAATGTAACTTATTTAAGCAATTATGCTACATTATTCAAATTTATTCATTAGCGATAAGTAATTATATCATTGTGTTATGAGTATGAAGCACAAATACAAAGAGTTGTTAGATGCTGCCACTTAGGAGTCAACCACTCTAGATGATCCATCTCTGCAGGCCACACCTGTAAACCCTAATGAAATTTTTTATAAGGATATTGAAGGGAAATCGATAAAGTAGAGGGTCTAAGGAGTGGGTGAGCTAGCACTAGAGTACTTCCCTGGCTCATTTCACAGCACCGACAATAGCTCGCGAGCTACCGACTATGACCAGAGCACATACGAGTCCATGAAGACGGACATTGAGCAGGATATGCTTCAGAGGCTAGGTGACAATTACAGGGAGCTGATACGTGCCGAGAAGCGGGAAGTGACCCATCACGAGTTGTGCAGCGAGGAGATGCAGGCGATAATACGAGCGCAGATCTCCTAGATGTTTCCCTCTCAACAGGGTAAACAGGGTATGTATGGTGCTCCTGGCGCTAGCTCTAATACGGGTAGTTGGGGTCAATGGGGAGGTCCACATGATGGATCAGGTGGTCCGGGTGGTCCAGGTGATCATACGAGATATCCTCTAGGGGATGGGCATTGTTGGGGTGGCGGATATTAGATAGATATGACATTTGACTCTATTAGACTATGTTTGTGTGAGATTGTTTGTGGGAGACTAAGGTTTGTGTGAGACTAAGTTCGTATCAAACTTCGACTGTACTACTTTGTATCTTTTGTTGATTGAACATTTATATTAAGTCTGCTTGTATTACTCTCACTAGTAGAAAAAAGATTTTTAATGACGGCGTTTAAACCACGGTTAAATGAAAAACCGTGGTTTAAAGTTTATAAACCACGGTTTTCAGGGAAACCGTCATTTAAGGTACACGCCAGAGTGAATATACCACGGTTTTTAAAGAACTGTCGTATATAAGTTACTTATATACCACGGTTTTCAGGGCAACCGTCATATAAGGTACACACCATAGTGAATATACCACGGTTATTGGAGAACCGTCATATATAAGGTACTTATATACGACGGTTCCTCGGCAACCGTCGTATATAAGTACCTTATATACGACGGTTCCTCGGCAACCGTCATTTATATTGCACATCTTACTATATTAAACCGGTTTTTGGGTGAACCGTGGTATATAGTCTAAGCGGGAATTTCAATTTTCGGCCCAATTAACGCTGCTCTTTCTCTATTCTCTTATATAAATTCTCTCACGGTATTTTGGAACCCAACAGACGCTCTGCAACTCTTCTTCATTCTCTTTCAACCTCACGGTAATTTTGCAACCCATATTGGCAAACAAGGCATGCTCTGACTTCTCTTATCTCTTGTTTTCACGGTAATTCTCTTGTTTTCACTGTAATTTTTTGCAACCCACACCACGCGAACACATGCGAACAAGGAACACATGCTCTCATTCTCTTGTTTTCTCTTACAACTCTTCTTCATTCTCTCTCATTCTCTTGCAACTTACACTTGCGAACAAGGAACACATGTTCTGCGCCTTCCTCATCTCCACTCACTGTAATTTTCGCAACCCTAACCGGCGAACAAGGAACATGGTCTACACCCATCCATTCTCTTTCACGTAATTTTGCAACCCACCGTGAACAAGGAACATACTACCTAAATCGTAAACAAGGAACATACATGTTCTAGCCTCTTCTCTCGTGTCTGTGCTCTGTTGAGATCTGTGAAGGCGGCGCTTCTAAATCGCCGGTGATTTGGAAAAAAGTTCATAGACTATAAACCACGGTTATATGTATAACCGTGGTTTATTCGTTGATTTTATACATTATATACCACGGTTGTAGGAATAACCGTCATATAAAAACACTTTATACCACGGTTCAGGCGCTAACCGTCGTATAGAAGGTACTTTATACCACGGTTCAGACCTTAACCGTCGTATAAAATCAGTGAGACCGCGTCCGAAAACAGTCTTAAACGATGGTCATAGGAAACCGTCGTATATAGTACCACTTTTAAACGACGGTTACGAACCGTCGTATATCGATATTTGTGAATATACGACGCGAGCATAAACCACGGTTCCTAACCGTGGTTAAAAACATTTTTTCTACTAGTGTCTTCATAGTAAAAATGGTATCTTTTGTTAATTAGTACGAGTAACTCCTTATAGGACATATTACTGATGGATTTGAATAAAATGTATTACAGGTCAAAATTTATAGGTGAATATATTAGAAATCAAAATAATAAATAATTTTTTAAAATATTAACACAATTTAGCGAAGGAAAATTCCGTTGCTAACCGTTAATTAAAAAATGCATAATTCTGTCACCAATTTAGCAACGGACACTTTCCCTCTCCAATCCGTCGCTACCGAAAAGATTAGCGACAAACTAAACCATCGCTAATTGGTGACGGACGATGTCGTCCGGCGCAAATTTGGGTTAGCGGTGATGTGTTTAGCGATAGACAAATCCGTCACTAAACGGCTGTTTTCTAGTAGTGATGGAAACATAACGAAAATAGAAACAACAAATCATAATATTCACAAACTGGAATGTTCTCAAATCAGAGTGGATGTCAAATAGAGTGGTTCACAACAGATCAGTTCACAAAACAGAAAGGGACCCTAGTTCATAACACTTACATATAGAAGGGCGACAACCCTATAGATCAGAGGATCCCACATAGAAACGGTTGCGACCATTAGTCGGCCCCGCTGGTGTCTAATCTTCCCAGGAAAATCTGAGGAGCAGAAAACAGAAGGACATCCTGCGTAGAATGCTATGGGGTAACTCGACCCAGTCATCCACGACTCTGAAGACTAAATAACTAGATCCTAAAACAAAGGCTCACTTTCAGAACATAAGGTGTTAATAAGAAGAACAACACAACATTATAAATAGCTTAACATACGAAACTGAAGTTGTTGCCTTAACATAAGTCATATGCCAAGGCTGACAAAGCACGGAAAGCCAAACAGAAATCAGAGACCGAAACACACTCTCAAAGCAGTTCAGAGATCTTAAACATAATGAATACTTTTATAAAGGAAAGACATGTAAGTGCCACTAAAACATGTCAAAATAGCTAATGCATACTCATGGGATCATAACCTTGCAAATAGAAGTCAAAACGGAGCTCAAACGAACGTTTTGAGCGAAAAAAGAAGGTTGTCCTGACATGTGTCTGAACCTACAAGAACGGACGCATGTCGTGACTCAAAACAGAGATGTTCGAACATGTACCCAAACTTAAGGTCGGTGCATGCTAAGTTTGAAAACCAAAGGCGTCGGGACATTTGTCCGAGCTTACAAGTTCGGGCAGAGTCCAAAAAAGAAACTTACGAGGTGTCCTGTCTGGGCTTACATGTTCGGACACAAGCAGAACTGCGGACCCAGAACTCATCCTCGCTACCCGTCCGGACATACACGTTCATACGGTAGTTCAAACAAGGAAGAAACCGTCAAAATCAGAGGTATCCGCACATGCTATCCGAACTTACATGTTCGGACACATGTTCGTACACGGCAAAAACCCCAATTTCAAAAGCAGAGCAGACGAACTTCAAAGCCTCAAAGTCATCATAAATCACACATAAATTTCCATATCAAATTAGGCTATCAAAGCATCACCATGGGGTTTTAGCAGAGTGAAATCGCAATCAAAATCTAGTTGGAATCATAATTAAATCAAAGAGTTCATCAACAAAATAAAAAAAATCCCTAGAATTCCCCATGTTCATCTATACTGAATCTATCTATCACCTACCTTGAAATGACGAATCGCACGACTCGATGAACTCCCCACAGCACACCCTTCGAATCCCAACTCAAAACTCAACAAACCACCCACTGATTGATCAGAGATCGGAACCAAAATCAGAACAAGGAAAACAAAACGAAGAACAAACTCAAACTAAACCCACAATCGCAAACCTGGAAGGCGATAGACAACAAATCGAAATCCTCACACAAATCCACCTAACGATAGAACTCTGAATGCAGAAACAAAGGAAGAATTTGAGAGCGTGGAATGAAGAAGGAGAAGAGGAGCAAAGGGAGAAGAAAAGAACGGGAATTCTAACGTGGAAGGAGGAAGGAGAAAATGAATAATGAGAAAAATCCTTCGGGGGAAACGGAATGGAATCAGAAATGAGAATGAAGAGGAATAGAAAAGAATTCCTATTGATTTTCCCGATTGTTTATTTGAGCTCAGGAAAATGGAATAAATAACCGGTCAACAGCCACCAGTCAGTGGTCAACAACTGCCGGTCAACGGTCATTAATTGCCGATCAACATTCATCGATCACCGATCAATGGTCATTAGTCATCAGTCGATGGTCATATATCATCGGTCAAAGTGTACTAGGGAAATGAATCTCATTCCCTAGTAGGGGGTGAAGAGTTAAGATAAAGGGTTTTGAGATAATCTCATTCTCTTTCCTGAAAATAGGAAAGACAGACAAAACAAACAGCAAGAAAGAGAATCATTCCGATTCCCTTTTCTGATTACCCCTAAACAAACACCCCTTAATAATTACGAAGCTAAAAGACACTCTCACTCTTCCTCCCTTCTAACTTAATAAAACCAACCACGAATGGCATAATCTCCCTAACATAAGATTAAATGTGACATAATTCTCCTTTCATGACCAAAAATATAATAAAAAAACTGGGACACAACAAAGGGTCATGGAATTATTTTCTTGACTGACACGATAGACTCCCTATTAGAAATATTTTCCCACAAAATACAGCGAGAGCCGGGTTAAAGTTCTTATGTCGTGGATAGCGTGGGGAGTGCTATTGTGACTTCTTTTACCTGGTAACCACAAAGATTCATCAATTAATATGAAGAAAAGAACGATTCGTCAACAACGAACAAACAGAACGGTCCAGATTATTCTACTACGCTCAAGAGGTAGATACCATAATCTATAATATTCTAACACAATGTGTTACTCTCCCACTTGTATCATGATATTGGAGGTTGAGGTAATTGTGCAAAGACTGGAAAAGAATGGTGAAGAAAAAGAAGCTAAGGACATTTCCAAGGAGAAGTTAGACAGACTGGTTGAGCCATTATCAGCAAGAGATTGACATCGACTTGCTATATGCTGATGTTGGGAACCTTTTAATTCCAACTCTATCTTGGAATTCAGCCAGGAGACACTCTTCATCAATCATTGCGAACTGGCAATCCTTTCACAAAAAGAAAGTGATCTCTCAAGTTTCTAAGCCAAGGTAGAATTCAGTCAGAAGGCTGAAAGTCTTACAGACCGCATTCATTGGATTGGCCAAAAAAAAAAAAGGAAGAAAGAATCGGAGCGACAATAAAATGAGAGGAATATCCGTGCATATGGCTATTTTAAAGTGATGTTCTTCAACTCTTATGCGCAAGAGAACATCAGTGCTGCTGCAAAAATAGCGCATAATCTGAAAGCGGTAAGAAGAATAGTAGTATTTACTTCATCTGATGACGATGAAGAATATGTACATAAGCAGGCAATTTAAACTCTCAAGTAACATCTCTTGGGGGCCACTTTATCTGTTACAGCTCTACTACTGCAATATATGTCCTGCTGAAATGTAGAACAACACACTACACCTGAAGAATCCAGCTACAAACTTGAAGGAAACTAACACTCTTAATGACGGATACAGAATATATAAGCAATCGACTGTTCAATTTCAATGTATAAAAATAACATCCTGAAATGACCCTTCCACTCTTCTGATGCATCCCAAACAACTGAGGCAGGTCACTTTATGATTTCAAGTTTCATCAAAATTTGCACAAAGTAAAAGAGAGGACCAATAACAGCATTGCACTTGTGTCTCATGATGAACAAAGGCAACAGATTCATCTGTATTGATAACTAATAACTATGAAAAACTTGCCTATTTTATCATAAACAGCCATGTCAGTATATATGCCAATGTATAAGTGAACCATATTGTGTGATGGTTTGCAGCACCACCACCTAGACAATTTATACTTCCAAGTGCAGAGAAGCATCTCAAAGCACAACATCTCAACATAGCTGTGGCACGAACCTCCGACGTAGGCCAGTCACCAATCAGAGTTCGTTGAGAATCTTATCTCTACAGTGTGTGGATGATCAAAGCAATTTGAACCCAAGCCTACAGGTACAGAATAAAATTGTTACACGAATCTATAAAAAGAAAAAATCACCCACATAGGCATTTAACCGAAGGAGCGAGTACAGAACATGATTTCAGAAAAGCTTCCCCAAATATAATGCCAACATTTGTCAAGTCTTCATGAGTCATCAGATTCAGACGTTTTGGTTGGTTTAATCCTTTTTAGCTCCACTTAACACAACCATCATTCATCAGTGACCCTATTTTCTTCGACTAGTACAGCACTGAAACGGAATAATGAGCGAAGCTCACTGTAACCTACAACCCAATCCATTCAGTTTGCAGAAATCTGCAATTCTGCATCAGGTCTAGCAAATATAAGCGAGTATTTCATGCTTTTTTATTAGCATGAAACAATCACTGGGAGGAGAGTATTCACACTAAGCATCGAAAGCAAATTATCCAGTACAAACAAATAATGACTCTCCAGCAAACGCAGCTGCTAGATGATCACCCAGGCAAGGAGAATGTAGAGTAAAGCCACTGACAGCATTCGGATATCAACTCAAACAAATGAAATGAGTAGACATCCTTACAATACCCAACAGGAACGCCAGAACTAACTTTAAGCGCATCCAACTATTGCAGACATAATAATATACTCGATCAAATCAGTAAGCAATGCCAAAAATAGAGTGAAATGCAACTAGAAAAGTTTAGGAGCTATGCTTAACCAATGGATACACATTTTAACCAAACAATCTAGCTGGAAGCCTTTATCAATTTAACAAGAAACGAGCTCTGAATAGAAATTTTGTTCAGAAAAAGCAACAGCTTCGTGATTGAAATCTCGATTGAGGATCAATAACCTCACCTTTCCAATATCACTTAGAAACCTTCTTATTTCTCACCCGATGTAATATGGGGATAGGAAACAACTGATCCATTATAATTCCCCGACCAATCCCTCTGCTGCATCATACCATAGGGATGCTGATTATGCGCCTCCATGCCATTAAAACCCCCCATCCCATGAAGCATACCACCCATCTGATGATGATGACCCATCCCAAGCATCTGCATTGGCATAAGAGGCGCCCCATACGGCATTGGAACTGGTATACCCACATGCCCATTACTCCCAAGGCCACCATGGCCATGCCCATGCCCACTACCACCACCATTTTCCTTCAGATTCTGAGGAACAGGTGTGGTTGCAAACAGCTGGTCTGACGAAGATGGACCCTCGTTTGACAACCCTTGCATCCTTTTGAGGTAAAGCCGGTACTTCTGTAAATGGCTTGCGACGTTCTCTCGAGTCAGACCTTCCACGTTCATCATCTGCATAATTGTCTTTGGTACAGCGTTTTTTATACCAAGATGAGATACCACATCTACAAACCTCTTATGCAGCTGCGGAGTCCATACGAGACGGGGTCGTTTCAGTGTCCTCGCTGAGTTGTCGTCGTTTGAATTGAGGGCCGAATCAGCCTCCTCCATGGCGGTGTCAATACCACCGATTCGCCGCATCTTCCTCGAATCGGACCTTTCCTCCTCATCATTATCGTTATCTTCGACCATCAAGAGGTTGTTGTTGTTGTTGCTATTGATAATTTCGTTGAAGGATTTGAAGCCGTTTTGAGCGAAAGAGGGCGGGGATGATTGGCCGCCTCGGAGGGAGGAGAGTGTAGTTTGGGAGGCTCTGTTGACATCAAGAGCCGTTCGGTAAGGCTCGGGTTTAATGTTAAAGGCCGACGCCAGCTCCGGCGGAATCAGAGACTGTGATAGCGGTGTCAAATCGTCGGCGCCTGGTAATCCCATTTCCCATGCCATCACCCGTTCATCCTCCTCGTCGCCGCTACCACCAACGACGCGAGCAAAATCTTCCGTGCTCACCTCACCCATTTCTTTTTGTCGAACCGAATCACTCAAATTTGTTCGCGATTGACAAGGAGACGGGACGAATTAACCGGATACGGTTAGGGTTCAGCAAGCTGAGAAATTGTCAGTCGATTCCAGAGAGAATCAATCATATGTGATGGCGTAGTACTAAAAAAACAAAAAGGGGAAGAGGGCAGTGTCCAGTCGAGTGATGATCTTCAACCGCTTGAGGGAGGGAAGTGGGAAAGACAAGAGGTATGATGAAAGGGGTGATTCGGATGAGTCGGACGATGAGAGGAATTCGGGGGCGAAAGACATACAGAGAGAAATGTGGGGCTTTGTTTTGGTCGACTGAGAGAGCTGTGATATTTTCTTTCGGGCCTTTCCTAATAAGAATGAAAGGGCAAAAGTGATGATGATGGGAGAGAAAAAGTGCAAATATCATATACCAAAGGCGGTGTCAACGTGGACGAGTCAGCCAGATATTTTAGATTCTTTCCTTAAAGAAGATATTTTCCCTAATATCGCCGTTCATGATCCAACTCGCGCACAAAATTACCGGAAGCCGGGGCTAATGCGTAATTATTGACATGTAGTTGTCCCCCGTAAACAACGGTAATTAAAAATCAGAGTCCAGCGTAGCATAAAGACAGCCACGTTCGTGCTTGCTCAGCTGCACAGCAGCACAAGGCCACGTGATTAACCGCTGCGGGTGTTTTTCAAAAAAAAAAAAAAAAGTACTAGTACTACTATCATGGGTGCAATTTCATTATCATGCACCGCCAGTGACGTTTTGGGCCAATAAGAGAGAACGATTCTGAGGCAGCTGGCTGCATTTGGGGTGGTAATTTTTACCCAACCCGATAATCCGACCCATATCCAACCCGAAAATAGCGGGTTTGGGTCATAATTATTGACCCATTTAATTATTGGGTCGGGTATGGGTTGCCTATTAAATTTATGGGTTGGGTATGGGTTTAAAGTCCTAACCCGTAGTCAACCCGACCCGTTTATTTTATTTTATTAATAATAATAATAAATAAATAATTAGATAAAATATAAATATATTACTAAGTAAGTGCTAACCTACTATTAGTATAATTCAGATTATGTAGTATTTTTTGATGAGAGGTTGTTTATTTGATAATACTACTTTGTTGTATTTTTTTATCAAGCAAAAACAAGAGTATTCGTGATGTGGATTGTCAAAAGACAGTGTGCTGCTCTCTCCTCCACAGCTCCCACTGTGGTCCCATCTCTTCTGTACTCTGAAGATTTTATCTATGTTTTTATTATATATTCTGAAGGAGAAAATACAGTTATATTTGGCCCAGACGCGTACACATCACCTTCTTCTGTTAAGTGCAACTAAGCACGACATGTATGTGGAAAAAGAAAAAAGACGGATGATAATGAAAACTCTGGAATATCTACCATATTGAATGTATGATTCATTCATTTGTAACTCCGTTAGAGCAATCATATAAAAAATTTAATCCCAGGTCTTTTAAATTTTGCACAGCCTAATTATGTTGGGTTGAACGGGTCGGGTATGGGTTTAATCATTTTATATGGGTTGGGTATGGGTTGATAATTTGTAACCCGAATATTATTGGGTCGGGTATGGGTCAGTACAATTTTAATCGGGTCGGGTATGGGTGAGCTTCAACCCGACCCATTAACCCGAATTGCCACCCCTAGGCTGCATGATAGAAAATGGGACGAGGTTTAAATGACGGAAACATATCTTCCGTGGACGGAACATTATTTTATTTAAAAAAATATATATCAGTACAGTGGAGATGAGGGCGCAGATTATGGGACGGAAAGTATTTTTGCCTCTGGGACGGAAGTATTATTTTTCTTTTTTTTATATATTACAGGAGAGGTAGTTGAGGGGAGTAGCAGGTAGAATAGATAAAAGTCTTTTTTTTATATATACCGTGAGGTGGCAAGATGTAGAATTTGTATGTGTGTTTTTTCACAATAAATAATTTATCAATTATCTAAAAAATTTACATGATTATATACATGTAAATACATTTATGATTATTATATAATGGTTTTTTAATCTTATAATATTTATTATATATATATAATAGAGGGCGAGGATTAGATGAGGGATTAAGAATATCTGTCAATTTGATGGACAACATCCTAACCATTGATTTATAAAGACAAGAACTATACGCTTTAAGGGAAGAGATTTTGTGATGGAAACCAAATATTCATGATATGACGGACAAATTTTTTTATTAACTAATTATGACGACGGGAGACAGAAGAAGATTTATAAGTTGTAGCATATTACTAACGATGAGGGATATGACTACTATAATACTATACTAGGATTTTGTAAAGTTTTTTATATATTTAAAAATTTTACGATGATGTTTTATGTTACAATATAATTTTTTTTCTATGTGTCATTTTTTATTTTCTTGACATATTTTTTAGACAATTGAACTATGAAACTGGCTAATAGAGAATTATAAACAACCATTCCTTACTAGTCTTAATAGATAATTTTCTAGTACAATGTATAAAAATTAAGGAGACAATTTTTTGACAATTTACCTTTACTTTTCTACCGGGAATATGAAAGGTGTGGGTAGGAGGACAAAAGTGAGGGATAAAGTGGAAAGTGTTATATATATATAAATATATATAGTGAATGTCCATATTACCCTTATCATCTCTATAAATAGAGACTACTGTACTCAGTTGTGATAATAAGAAAACCCTATCATCATTTTATCTTTCTCTGTTTCCTCTCATTCACAACACGTTATCAGCACGCTCTAACTTAGATCTCTGTCGTTACCATCGATCTTTCACATCACTAATAGGTAAGGGCATTGATTCTACCGATCCAATTTCTTTTCTTCGCTGTCACCAAGATCGGAATAAGACAAACATCATTTCTCAACTCATTTTCATTTTTTTTTCCCTTTGCCGAGCCTAATCGATTCATCAATCGCATCGGCGATTATTGGAATCAACCACCAAACGAATTGTGCGAATGTATATCAAATTATCAACGGCTGATTCCCAAACCAATTTTTTAATAGCAGCGTCCCAAAGTACAAGCTTCTATCCACCTTCGATTTCCATATATTGTCGTCCAAAAAAAAAAAAAGAGTTTATCTTCTCCAGCAATTGTGTCCGCCGAATCAAATACAATCGGAAAGTCATCACACATCAAATTTTTAGCCTTGTCTCCAAATCCAATATCTGTGTCGATCAATACCAATCTGGTTAATCATTATTGTTAATTTTTTTAATTCTGTGATTATTAATTTATTTGGTTAGATTTATTTATTTATTTATTATTATTTATTATCTTATACATTTCACGTGAGGCATCGTGCCAGTTATTAATTTCACGTGAGGCATCGTGCCAGTTATTAATTTCACGTGAGGCATCATGCCAGATATTACTGTTCACGTGAGGCATTGCGCCAAATTTTGTTTATTGTTAAGTTTATTTCATTTATTTTGTGGTGTTTAATTTATCCAATTCAGTTTATGTATTTATTCATTTATTTATTTCGTTGTTTATTTTATTATGTATCGTGTGAGGCATTGTGCCAGAAATTAAAATCACACGAGGCATTATGCCAGATATAGATATCACGTGAGGCATCGTGCCAGATTTATTTATCACGTGAGGCATCGTGCCAGATTTATTTATCACGTGAGGCATCGTGCCAGAATTATTTATCACGTGGGGCATCGTGCCTGATCTTATCGTTATTTAATATTTCCATTTATTATACATTATTTATTTATTTTGTTTTGATATATGGTTCAAATTTTATTTGTTTATTATTATTTATAATGCTTATATCACTACATACGGCATTGCGCCTGTTAAATTTTAATTTGTAAATCATTAAGGCATTATGCCGGAAAGCTTTTGATGCTATATAAAAGCGATGTTCTGAAAACGATACATGTATAACCGTCTCTATATCTGTTTATCTTATGACAAAAGTGTTTATGAATAGTCAACATTACCAAAATGTAAAGAGCATTGTGCCTGAAAGTTTAATTTTGATATGTCATAAAAGGTATCACACCTGAAAACTTTAATTTTGATATAATATGATATGGGCATTGCGCCAGAAATCATTATAATATATTTAAAAGAAATGATATTGAGTAGATCACTCATCGAAAAGATGGTATAACACCTGGTTAATTCATATGCAGCCGTATTTATATATTCATTTTTGTACAAGGTGAGCATTGTATTATGCTTTGTGAAGAATCATGATGGTATAGCACCAGTGAAAATTTATGATAGATAGTTGTTCAAAAAAAAAAAAATCTAATTAAGCGACATCGTATAATTATTGTATGTTCATATGTCAAGTTTTGACCTCTATGATGGTTACATCGCTATATAGGGCATTGTGCCTGTTAAGTTTGATTTTTTATAGAAAAAAGGCACCGTGCCGGAAAGTTTTCAATTCTGATATTAAAATGATGTCATAAAAACGATACCTATAGGATCGTTCCTAATATTTGTTTATTTTATTTATATGACAGATTGTAATAATAATTACCATTGAAGAATTTCATTGATGGATGGTGAAGACGTATGTCTTATTGATAGTGCTGCAACGCACACAATTCTTAAGAGTAAGAAATATTTTTCTTATTTACTAAATTATGCGCCAAAGGTTACTACCATATCAGGTAGTACGAGTATTGTTGAAGGGTCTGGAAAAGCAACCATTACTCTACTACTAAGGAACAAAAATATGCATTGAAAATGCATTATTTTCCAGCACGTCTCAAAGAAACCTGTTGAGTTTCATTGATATACGCCGGAATGGGTATCACATTGAGACGGGGAATGATGGAAATATTGAATATATTGGCATCACAAAAGTGATAGCAGGAAAGAGACAAATGTTGGAAAAGCTAGTTGCTATTTCCTCTGGGTTGTACCCTGCGTATATTAATACAACAGAAATACATGTTGTTGAAAAACTGAAATATTTTGATGATTTCAAAACTTGGCATGACCGGTTAGGCCATCCCGGTTCCATCATGATGCGAAGAATTATGGAAAATTCATGTGGTCATATGTTGAAAAACAAAAAGTTTCTTCAACTAAATAGTTTTCCGTGTATTGCTTGTTCTCAAGGAAAACTAATTATAAGGCCATCACCAGTTAAACTCGAGATAAAACCGATTGCTTTTCTCGAAAGGATTCAGGGTGATATATGTGGACCTATCCATCCACCATGTGGACCATTTAGATATTTTCTGGTTTTGATAGATGCATCAACCAGATGGTCACATGTTAGCTTATTATCAACCCGTAATATGGCATTTGCAAGATTATTGGCTCAGTTGATTCGATTGCGAGCAAATTTTCCTGATAATCAAATCAAATCCATACGCATGGATAATGCTGGTGAATTTACCTCCAAGGCCTTCAATGACTATTGCATGTCCATTGGAATAACCATTGAACATCCAGTAGCTCATGTGCATACCCAAAATGGTTTGGCAGAATCTTTGATCAAACGTCTGCAGTTAATTGCAAGACCGTTACTAATGAGATCAAAACTCCCAGTATCTGCGTGGGGACATGCTATATTACATGCAGCTACCTTGATTCGCATCAGGCCAACAAGCTTTAATAAGTTGTCACCATTACAAATGGTTACGGGTCAAGAACCCAATATCTCTCACCTGAGGATTTTCGGTTGTGCGGTATATGTTCCTATACCTCCACCGCAAAGAACCAAAATGGGGCCTCAAAGAAGAATGGGAATATATGTTGGGCTTGAATCTGCCTCAATTATTAGATATCTCGAGCCAACAACTGGGGACTTGTTTACAGCTCGATTTGCTGACTGTCATTTTGATGAGTCACATTTCCCATCATTAGGGGGAGAAAATAAGCAATTGGTAAAGGAGATTACATGGAACGAACCATCATTACTACATTACGATCCTCGCACTAAGCAATGTGAACAAGATGTTCAACATATTATTAATCTCCAAAAGCTGGCAAACCAATTGCCTGATGCATTTACTGACCTAAATCAGGTGACACAGTCGTATGTGCCAGCTAAAAATGCTCCCGCTAAAATTGATGTCCATGGAGGACAGGTTGCAAATGAGTCTAACACACGTATAAAACGTGGTAGACCAGTCGGTTCCAAAGATAAAAACCCTCGAAAACGAAAGGGATGCATTAAAGATGGTCTAAGTGAAAAGGGTGAGACTCTTGAAGAGTCTGTAGACATGACAGTTGTAGAAATGCAGAAAAATCAGGTACCTGAAACAAATATTGATAATGAAGAGATCTCGATCAACTATGTCATGACTGGAATTCGATGGAACCGACATGAAATTGACGTCGATGAAACTTTTGCATATAATGTAGCGCTACAAGTTATGAATAATGAAGAGGATCATGAACCAAAGTCTGTTGAAGAATGCAGACAAAGAAATGATTGGCCAAAATGGAAAGATGCTATTGAAGCAGAATTAAACTCACTTAAAAACGTGAGGTCTTTGGACCAGTGGTCCATACACCCAGTAAGATAAAACTAGTTGGTTATAAATGGGTGTTTGTGCGAAAAAGAAACGAGCAAAATGAAATTGTGAGATATAAAGCTCGTCTAGTTGCACAAGGTTTTAGTCAAAGACCTGGTATTGACTATGAAGAAACTTATTCCCCAGTTATGGATGCCACAAGTTTTAGATACTTGATTAGTTTGGCAGTCCAAGAAAATCTTGAGTTTCGTTTAATGGATGTGGTTACAGCCTATCTATATGGATCGCTTGATAGCGACATTTATATGAGGCTACCAGAGGGATTTAAATTGCCCGAAGCATTTAAATCAAGCTCTAGAGAAAAGTTCTCTATTAAATTGAATAAATCCCTCTATGGACTAAAGCAGTCG
Source organism: Limonium bicolor (assembly GCA_023374045.1). NCBI lineage: Eukaryota > Viridiplantae > Streptophyta > Magnoliopsida > Caryophyllales > Plumbaginaceae > Limonium > Limonium bicolor. The sequence goes on along the minus strand of CM041781.1, from coordinate 248,885,933 downwards.
GGCCGTATGTGGTATAATCGCCTTAGCGACTTCTTGCTTAAGAAAGGCTATAAGAATGACTCGATTTGTCCCTGTATATTCATAAGGAAAAGTGGATCTGGGATTGTTAATTGCAGTCTATGTTGATGACCTCAACATAATTGGAACATCTGCAGAACTTCAACAAGCTGTTGAATGTTTAAAGTCAGAATTTGAAATGAAAGATCTTGGTAAGACAAAGTTCTGCTAGGACTGCAACTCGAGCATTCACCAAGTGGGGTATTCCTACACCAGACTCAATATATTACAAAGGTGTTGAAAAGATTTTATATGGATCATGCTCATCCGTTGAGCTCCCCAATGGTTGTTAGGTCCCTAGATATAAACAAGGACCCATTTAGACCCGTGAAAGTGACGAAGAGTTACTTGGTCCTGAAGTCCCATATCTAAGTGCTATTGGAGCATTACATACTTGGCGAGTTATACTCGACCTGATATAGCTTTCTGTAATCTATTAGCAAGATATAGCTCTGCTCCTACAAAAAGACATTGGAATGGTGTTAAACATGTACTTCGTTATCTTCGAGGTACAATGGATATGGGGTTATTCTTTCCAAAGACACCTAAGTCTGGTCTAGTAGGTTACGCTGATGCTGGCTACCTATCTGATCCCCACAAGGCAAGGTCACAAACAGGTTATGTATTTACTCATGGAGGTACGGCCATATCATGGAAGTCTATAAAGCAAACGAGTGTCGCCACCTCCTCTAATCATGCAGAAATTCTAGCAATGCACGAAGCCAGCCGAGAATGTGTTTGGTTGAGGTCCATGATCCAGCATGTACAAGAGACGTGTGGCTATCTTTTGATCAGAAAATTCCCACGACATTATATGAAGACAATGCTGCCTGTATAGCCCAGATGAGAGACGGGTACAAAGGAGATAGAACGAAGCACATATCTCCCAAGTTTTTCTACACCCATGAGCTTCAGAAGAATGGAGAAATTGATGTACAACAAATCCGTTCAAGTGAAATTTGGCAGACATATTCACCAAGTCACTTCCAACTTCAACTTTTGAAAAGTTAATCCGCAAGATTGGGCTATGTAGATTTAGAGATTGAAGTGACATTTAGTTCAGGGGGAGAACTTACGATTGCACTCTTTTTTCCTTAGTCTTGGTTTTTATCCCACTGGGTTTTTCCAAGCAAGGTTTTTAACGAGGCAATCAACATCGGACATTCAAGGGGGAGTGTTATATATATATAAATATATATAGTGAATGTCCATATTACCCTTATCATCTCTATAAATAGAGACTACTGTACTCAGTTGTGATAATAAGAAAACCCTATCATCATTTTATCTTTCTCTGTTTCCTCTCATTCACAACAGAAAGTAAGTGTTAGAAAAGATCAAAAACATTATAAAGCATAGAACGAGTTATAAAAGATTACTATACACCAATCAAGTGATTAAAATTAAGAAAATTGCTAATATAAAAAGTACCAAGCTAATATTTATATTATTTTCAAAATAAAAAAAGTGATGTATAATATTTTTAAAAAATATTGCACGTTAATTGTTATCGTGTAGTTCATATATAAAAATCAAATGTTAATAAATACGTAAAGTCGACTCCAACAATTCAGTTTATGTATAATGTTGGAAATGTTATGTATAATCATGGTGCGGAAACGTTTATATATAATAATGGAATCGTAGAAACATGGAATGTAACACCCCTACCGTTAATCATATTCTTACCGTCTAATCGTCCTGTTAATCCTATCAGTTCGCAGCAGAATTACTACTATTACTACGGCGGGTGATACAACGCCGCTAACCGCCCATACGGCTAGCTAGGCTTACCCTACTTACAGTAACGGTCTGATGATCATAGTGTACCGAGCTACTAAAACATTGTTTACTGAATACGAAAGATAACCTTCTTACATTACCGGATCACCGAGTATTTAAAGTATATTCATTTACATTCCCTTTCTCCATCTACCAAAATAATGAGTTTCTACCGGCTACTCATCTATACCAATTCACCATCCTTTCTATATCCAAAAAGGTGTACCCCATGGTACACCGGCTATCAAAAGCTAAAGCCGTGTACTACTTAGTACACCATTCATAATTCATATATTACAATCAAAAAGAAGACAAAAGAACAAGCTACATCTCTTCACAATCTTCATCCTTCTCTTGTACCTGCGTGTAGTAAAAACATCGCCCCAAGGGGCTCAGCAAAAGCTGCGCATGAACTCCGCATATACCGCGTGCTAGCTAGGGCACGCCGACTATTTGACGTCCACTAAACATGCGATTCATTAATTTCATACATACATGCTTTACATACAACATACATGCATATACAATACTTCATACAATGCAAGATAGCAATACAATAGCACACACACTTACTTACCTTCACCGTGTTAGCCAATTTACGCATCCGGGTTAATCGGAATGCTATTTACTCTTTACTCATTACACATTCTTACTCTTACTTTACTTACTTACTTTCATTTACTTACTTACTCATTCTTATTTACTTACTCATACTCAAGTTAAGTCGGTATGACCTCCGGCCCGGGGACTACACCGTCCCACCACCAGGATTTACTTGACTCACCAATCCGGGATGCTACCCACTTAAGGGATTTGGGCCGCGGACCAATTTAAGAGTCAGGAATTGGAGCCAACCTCTCGTGACTCCGCATCCTCACGCGTGGCCGAAACTATATCGGACTTCTACTCATTCCAATTTAATTACCAATTTAAGTTAGATTGGTTAGCTTGTTAGGAATAAGTTAGAAGTCCAAGCACAATCACAATCGGTCACAATACAATACAACATACATACACGCATTCATATTCATCCATACATTTCATGAATTATACAAACTAAGATTTAAGAAAATGTTCACAACATACAACACTACATATTCACAAGTATGCATAGTAACTCCGATTCGTGCATTTATCTTATTTGGTGATCAATTATCACACAACACACAAATCAAGTAACCAATAGCATCGGGGCATGAGGAATTCATACCGTTCACCGTCGTACTTGTATCCCAACGTTCCTCCGGTGTTCACAAATCAAATCCTATGATGTCATACAATTGAATGATTAAATCTAACTATCATTAGCTTACTACATTACTCTTATGTCTTTCTAGTTCATACTTACTATGTCCTTATACTTCTTACGCTTACACATTACTTACTTATCTTTCTCTACCTTAAGTTTTATTTTCTTACTTAATAGTGGCATACTTATATAATTATTATTTAATTCAAATTAAATTTTTTTTTGTATGACCGGACCGACCTTGCAAGTCCGGTCGCAAGTCCGGTCCGTTCCAGTAGCTTTCATTACCGAATTTTTCTGGCCCGACCGAACTTGCAAGTCCGGTCGCAAGTTCGGTCCATTCCAAAGGTTTCATCGGGGAATTTTTTTCTGGCTCGACCGAACTTGCAAGTACGGTCGCAAGTTCGGTCCATTCCAGAAGGTTACAGACGGGAGAATTTTCTGGTCCGACCGAACTTGCAAGTCCGGTCGCAAGTTCGGTCCATTCCAGAAGCTTTCCCGTCTTTGTAAATCTAGGCTCGACTGAACTTGCAAGTCCGGTCCGGCCCAGTACTTCAGTTTTAAATTCTGTTTTCAGTCCCTCTTCTTACCCATTACTTCCCCATTGTCCCTACACTTAATCCCACATGTTTTACCACTAAATAAACCTCCTAATGCACCCTAGTTCATTCATTAACTCTTTACACATCTTTATACTAATTCACACACCTAATCTTCCAAGTTTCATTTCAACACTTACACTAGTTCTTCCTAATTACATTATGCTACAGATTTTGCCACTTACACTCCCCTTCTATAACTCCTTCTTCTAATGTCGTTTCTAATACCTCTAATGCATTACAACTACATTAACTGTCTCTCCCAACTCACCCACCAATTACCTCAATCAAAATCTGTTACACACACACACACATTAGTCACCAAGTTTCTAGTTCACTAAGTGTTCTAATCCTAGGTAAATTTTGCCATAGTCTCCCCTATATTTTTATACTCTCACCACATTGTTTCACTCACCTCTTATTACTCAATTCACCTGTTTTCATTAGCATCAATATACATAGCTCTCATAACCACGTACCAACACCAAAACACTTATAAAAATTCCTGCACTCAACATCACAACCCCCATATAGTTTGTGACAGTTTTTACATTCTTTTAAGCTTCCCAAAACAGTTTAGTTCTTCTTCCTCTTTACACTACTATTCATTACCCTTTTTAATATACATTCAAAGGCTACCAAAATCTGTTACATAATATATTTACAAAGCTACACAAGAAAAGCATAATTTACCTTGTTTCTCTAGTTTTCTTTCTCCTTCTTTCTTCTTCCTTCCTCTCTTTCTCCACCAGTTATAGCACTTCAACAATCTTACACTACAGCCCATATACATACACATTTCAATATACCAAACTAACCCTAACCATTCTTTAAAGTTTAATGTAGGTTTTAGGGTTTAGGATTTCCATTACCTTGCAAGAGTGTAGGTAATACTTGGAATGGTTCAAGAACAATCTTTCAACCCCTTCAAAAATGCCAAAATCGGCTATAGAACAAGAGAACCAAACAAGGGTTTAGCTAGATTTTCGTTTTGCCCTTAAAGGCAAGAAAAAGATGGAGTTTCAAGAAGATTTTTACCTCAATAGAACAAGGAGAAGGAGGTGGTACTAATGGTAGTCTTGAAGCTCCAAATGGGGCATACCCATAAAAACAAAAGTTCCCCTTTTTTATTTTTGAAAAGAGAGAAATGTTCCTTTTGATGAGAGGAATCCAATGATGTAGTTTTTGTAATTTTTGGAGAAGGTTTGATAGGGTAACAAGAGGAGAGAAGGTGGAGTTTTGTGGTTTGCTTCAAATCACCATGGAAATCGCATGGGGAAGAAGAAAGAAAGAAAAGAGAGAGTGAGGGGTGGCTTGTACGTGAGTGGAGAGAGTGTGAGGGTAGGAGAGAGAGAATGTGAGTTATTTGCTTTTTATTTCCTTTGTCTTGTAGTGCATTAGCACAAATTAATAAGGGAGTGTGAGAGAGTGTGAGAGAGGGCTCCAAAAATCGGCCCATACTACCACCCACACACACACTCTACTTTTTATTTTTAAAAGTGGACACATAAGTTTGGTCTATTTATGTTTCTACCCCACAACTTCCCGTTTTTGACAGTTTTTACTAATTTCTCGTTTTATTGATTTTATTGGTTCTAAAGCTTCACTAATATTTATTAATGACTATTTAGTTGACCAAAATTGTTACGAGTCTGTTTGACCCGCTTAAAGTCACGTTTTCCTGGTTACCTTGAAAAACACGATTTAACGTTCATTAGTGTTTTTAATCCGTTTTAAGGATCCGTTTTCTTCGAGATTTATTCCCTCATGATTATTTACACTTAATTAAGCTTCTAAATTGTTTATTAGCCTAATTAATCACTGTTTCTAATTACGGGGTATTTCAATCTACCCCCCTTAAGAAACTTTGCCCTCAAAGTTGCTCAAGGTTAATAGTTTAAGTAATTCTACTCATTAGGCAACCAATTGCCCTAATGCATCTTACTACCACCTATGAGGTGTTTACTTCTTCCACATTGCAAACATACACAATTCAAGCATCATACACAATTCACATACACAATACACTGTTTTCAATTCATACCATTCCATAATACATCGATGCAATTCACATTACACATTACACATACATCATCCATCGTACATACACATCCATATACTACACATACATACATACATACACATACCAAATTCACTTGCACTACATGTGCCATACAAAACCTATTACAGTACCTACACACTATGCAATGCTTACCCCGAAGCAATGCAAAAGCAAAAGGGCTCTACCCCCTTAAAAGGGGTACGACCCGTACCCGTATTACTAAATACTAGACTCTCTAGTCTATGAACAACTGTGGGTACTTAGCCTTCATGGCATCTTCCAACTCCCATGTCGCTTCTTCGATATCATGGTTTGACCATAGGACCTTCACCATTTGTATAGACTTGTGGCGAGTGTCCCTGGTCTTCCCATCAAGGATTCTTACCGGGGTTTCAGCATATCGCGTAGTCGGCTCGATGGATAGTCTCTCGGGCTCTAGCACATGAGAAGGATCGGCAATATACTTCTTGAGTTGTGACACATGAAATACATCATGGACACGCTCCAAGTCCTCAGGTAATGCTAACCTGTAGGCTACGGATCCAACTCTTTCGGTAATAGTGTACGGCCCTACAAACTTTGGGCTCAGTTTGCCCTTCTGGCCAAATCGGAAGACACCCTTCATAGGTGAAACGCGCAAGAACACTTGGTCGCCCACGGTGAACTCAAGGTCGTGTCGTCGCACATCCGCATAGGATTTCTGTCTATCTTGGGCTGCCTTCATATTGGCTCGAATCTGCTGAAATTCAGCTTGCACTTGTTCAAGGTACTCCGGTCCTATGATGACCGCTTCACTCGACTCATCCCAACACAAGGGTGTACGGCAAGGTCTACCGTATAGGGCTTGGAAAGGCGACATCTTAATCGAAGCATGATAGCTATTATTGTAAGAAAATTCGATAAGATGAAGCTTATCTAACCAACTCCCCTGAAAGTCTAAGGCACATGCCCGAAGCATGTCCTCCAGTGTATGGATGGTCCTTTATATCTGACCGTCGGTCTGAGGATGGAAGGCGGTACTCAGCTTCAATTATGTACCCAGCGCTTCCCGTGTAGCTCTCCAGTATCTCGAAAGAAATCTGGTGTCGCAGTCAGATACTATGGTTTTCGGGACTCCGTGATGTCTGATAATCTCCCTGTCGAATAGCTCAGCTAGCTTCACTACCTTCCAGGTGTCCTTCATCGGTATGAATCTGGCAACCTTGGTAAGGCGATCGACTACAACCCAGATCATGTTGAGTCCTCCCCTGGCAGGTGGGAGTCCTACAACCAAATCCATGGAGATATCATGAAATTTCCACTCCGGAACTGGCATCGATTGTACCATTCCGCCCGGTCTACGATGTTCAAATTTTACTTTTTGGCATGTTAAGCATCTCAATACAAATTCTGTCACGTCCGACTTCATTCCAGACCACCAAAAGTACCTCTTCATGTCTTTGTACATCTTGGAGGCTCCTGGGTGGACTGATAATGTGGAACTGTGTGACTCTCGCAGGATGTGATCCCTTAGCTCAGCATTGCTTCGGGGGACGCATAGCCTGCCATTCAACCGAATCAAACCATCTTCGTGTAGCTTGAAGTCATACTTTTTCTTCTCAAATGTACCATTTTCGATCTTTTGTCTGATTTCGGTTAGGTAAGGGTCGCTCAACTGAGCATCTCGCACCTCGTCAACCAAGCTAGAAGAAGCGAGTAGCGAATGGAGCGAGTGTGCTCGACGGCTCAGGGCGTCGGCTACAACGTTTGCCTTTCCTTCCTTGTACTGTAGGTTGATGTCATAGTCTGAAAGAAATTCCATCCATCTTCTCTATCTCAGATTCAGTTCTTTCTGTGTGAATACATACTGTAAGCTCTTATGGTCGGAGTAGATGGTGATGCTTACCCATAGAGATAGTGTCACCATATCTTCAATGCGAAGACAATGGCTCCTAACTCTAAGTCGTGTGTCGGGTAATTCTCCTCATGCTTTTTCAGCTGGCGGGAGGCATAAGCTACAACCTTGCCATGCTGCATGAGTACGCATCCCATTCCCTTGCCTGATGCATCACAATATACCTCAAATCCCTCTGTGCCCTCCGGAAGAGTAAGGATGGGTGCTGAGGTCAATGAGTCTTTTAGTTTCTGAAATGATAACTCGCACTCGTCTGTCCATACAAACGGTGCATCTTTCTTCATCAATGTAGTCATGGGCTTAGCGACTTTCGAGAAGTCCTTTACGAATCTCCGGTAGTAACCGGCTAGACCAAGAAAGCTCCGAATGTCGGTAACAGTCTTAGGTCTAGGCCATGATCGTACCGCTTCTATCTTAGAAGGGTCAACTGAGATGCCTGCGCTCGAGATGACATGACCGGGGAATGATACCTGATCTAGCCAGAACTCGTATTTGGAGAACTTCGCATACAGCTGGTTCTCGCGTAGTGTCTCAAGCACTTTCCTCAAATGAATTTCATGTTCCTCTGTTGATTTGGAGTATACAAGTATGTCGTCGATGAAGACAACCACAGAAGTGTCCAACTGCTCACTGAATAGACGATTCATGAGGTCCATGAATTTAGCTGGTGCATTTGACAAACCAAATGGCATCACCGTGAATTCGTAGTGGCCATATCTGGTACGGAATACCGTTTTCTCAATGTCTTGTTCTTTGATTGCAATTTGATGATACCCAGAACGGAGGTCAATCTTGGAGAAGACTGATGCTCCTTTCAGCTGATCAAATAGGTCGTCGATGCGTGGCAATGGGTATTTATTCTTGACTGTAACCGCATTCAGCTCGCGGTAGTCAATACAAAGTCGGAGGCTACCATCCTTCTTCTTCACAAAGAGAACCGGTGCTCTCCAGGGTGATACGCTCGGGCGTATAAACCCTTTATCGAGTAAGTCTCGTAACTGCTCTTTCAGTTCTGTCATTTCAGCAGGTGCCATGCGGTACGGTGCCCTAGCAATGGGACCGGTACCTGGCAAAAGATCAATTTCAAATTCCACTACTCTCGGTGGTGGCATGCCGGGTAGCTCCTTAGGGAATACATCGGGAAATTCGGATACAATCGGTACATCGTCATTGAACTCTAGATCTCGCTCCAGGTCTTGTACATAACATAGATACACTTCATGGCCCTTTCTTAGCTCCCGGTACATAGCCATAGCAGATATAAGTGTGGTCGAAGGCTCTCTCGGTCTCTGGCGGTAAGATACAGTAACCCCAGAAGGACTCTTGAGCAGTAGTCGATGCTCGGCGCAGAGGATTCTACCCTTGTGCCGCTCCAACCAATTCATTCCAATGATTAAGTCGAATCCCAATCCATTGAATTCGATGAAGGAAATGGGAAACGTTTCATTTTTGATTTCGATGGTGGCTGATTGATAATATTTGGTGCACTTTACTCGCTCCTTCGATGGGAGAGTAACCACAAAATTCGGTAGCTCATCCGCATCTAGCTTCAACCTCTTCACGAAAGATGGTGATACGAAGGTGTGAGAGGCGCCGGAGTCGAATAACACACTGGCATCAATGCCGTTCACTGGGAAGGTTCCCGTTAAGATGGTGCCGCTTCTGCCGGCTTGTGCTTCGGTGAGGATACTCAGGTTACCTTCGGTACCGAGTCCACAACCTATTGAATTCACAAGTGGTTAAGTATTGATGGTGGACACAAGTGGAATTAAATCAACACTGCTCTTTATTGATAAACCAACCATCATACATACCGTGTCTCTAATACACGTTACTAATAGATTACATGATACTATGAATTTAATACTTTCTAAAGGTAAGGTTCAGGCGTCCTGGTTTCATGTGTGTGGCATTGATTATTGCCGGCGGTGCCGTATTCAACTTGATCTTGTTGATCCCGTGATACAGAATCCTAGAGTTTCCACCCATGATTAGGACATCTCCTGATCTCAATACCAAGTTCTGTGCGAGGTCCACACGCTTCTGCTCGCTATACAGGAATACGGCGTCATCACCAATGGACCAAGACACTACGGGCACTCCTTGTTCAAGAGATTCCGCTGTCTTGTCCTTGTCTTGGTGTAACCCAAGTCGTCCTTCTTTCTCATAGAAGTTGACGATACAGAGGTCCGCTTCCAGTGCGGGAATCGGTTCATGTTCACATTGTTGTGCCAGTTCTACTGCTTGTGTGACAAGTGTATGAAATTCTGGAGGTATTGTCGGTGGCGTTGCTCCATCTTGTGTTCGTGTCTCCTGGTATGTCTTGGTATAAGGATTCCAGTCCTTTCCCAAGCACATCATTTTCAGTTTCATCTTCGCTCCACCAGGGAATTCGGGTGTATAAAATCCACCTTGACCCGTTCCTAGCTCGTTGCATCGTCGGATGATTGAGATTTGCGCTTCGGGTGTCAGGTATCCCCTTAATAAGATCATACCTGGTCGGATGACCTGACACTGTTCGTTGGTGTAGTAGTGGTTGGTGATGTCGATCTCTTCTTGATTCAGGTTTACCGGTATCGGATAACAGATACTAAAGCTTCCTATGGTTATAAATTTCATCTACAGTGAGTACTAGTTTCAACTACTTCATTTCATGCTCAATACACGCTTCAATTCATTTACTCATGCATTCACTCATACAGTTACTGCAATACTTAGTCATGCTTCTCAAGGATTAAAGGTTCGGATAACTACCTGGGCCGGACTTAGAACCGGACCCATCACGGTCGATAACATGAAGGACAGGCTGCCTCTGAGGTGCACCCCGCTGAGGTCCCCGGGATCCCTGTCCCTGTGGTGCCTGCTGGGCCGGTGCATCGCCAGATGCAACCTCCTTGCCTTCCCTTTGCTTGTAGCTTTGGAAGTTCCCCTTCGGCTTAGCATTCTCTGGGCATCTATTGGCCGTATGTCCCGGTTTCTGGCAGTTGTAGGATTTGATTTCTCTCCCATAGCAGTCTTTGCCAGGATGGTCCTGGTTGCATTTCCTGCACACATAGGTGCGACCATCTGAGAAGGTTTTGGTGAATCCTGAGCCAGAACCTGAGGTTTAGAGGGTCAGCACATGTGTGCGTGGATATACTAGATATGGTGCTTGTAAGAATACGATTTAGGAATAGAAGTTTACCCTTTGGTGGGTGTGATCTCAGTGGCTTTGCGGCCACTGGTGCAGATGAACCTAGTTGAAGCAGCTCAACTGGTTTGCCCTGCTCAGCATGGGCACTGCTCTCACTTGGGAAGTTCTTTTGAGTTTGATGAAAGAACTTCCCTTTCTTCTTTTTCTAGCTTTTACCCTGGTTCTGCTCCTCGGCACTTGTGTTCTTATTGTTTACCTTGCGCTTCAGCGCGGTTTCTTCATCCCTTAGCTGACAAGTGATCTCAACGCGAGAAGCCGCGTGATAACACTCCTGAAGTTTCAGGTATTAGCCGGGATTCTCATTTAAGAAAGGATAAGGAAGAGATTCAAGGAATTCATGGAATTTAAGGAATTGATATGGTACTAAGGGTTAACCGATATTTACCTGAAGGGAGGTAAATCTAGTGTAGCCCATACCGTACTGAAGGTGATGGCTCAGACCGCCATAGAAGCGATCGACCAACACCTGGCTGGTGTACCCAAGGTCGGGTAGAAGACGGAGGATGGAGGTAAAGGTGCGATAGTACTCGTCGACAGACATCTTCTCTGTCATCTTCAAGGCATCCAGCTCTAGCCTCTTCTTGGTTTTCACATGCTCCGGATAGTACTTGGATCGGAGGAGTGATGCAAAAGACTCCCAATCGAAGGTGGGGTCGTTGACGTGCTCATGCTTGATTAGTTTCCACCAGTCCATGGCTGCGTCTTTCAAGTAGTAGGCTGCTACTCTAACTCGAACTCCAGCAGGAGCTTCGAGGGTTTCAAAGGCTGTCTCCATCTCGGAGATGTAGGCCTCTAGCTTAGCCGGGTCACTCTCGTCCCTAAAGCAAGGAGGGCGGAGTTCCGCTACATCTTTTACCCAGTTAGCTTCTCTGGGTGGATGGGGAGGGATTAACCCCGCTTGTCTCTGCTGATTTTGTTGAGTTTGTTGCATAGCTTGGATTACTTGGGGTAGCATCTGCGCTACCGTGGCAGTGACGATTTCAGCTATCGTCTGCATGCCGGGTCCGTCCTTGCCCCCTCCTCTAGGGCGACCTGGACCTCTTCCTGACATCTGAACATTTAGCAGTTACATTAGGCTCCGCAAGATATGACTCAAAGGTCTTGGAATTTAAACAAGGTATCGTTCCTGAGAACGTCAAGGGTATCCGTTGTTAACAACGGTAGTTCCTAGTTAGGTTTCTAAGTATTCGTCTTAAGACGGTTGAAATCCTAACTCGGTAATCCCTATGCTCGGTGACTATGGCCATCAGAGCGTAACTACGCTCTGATACCACTTTTTGTAACACCCCTACCGTTAATCCTATTCTTACCGTCTAATCGTCCTGTTAATCCTATCAGTTCGCAGCAGAATTACTACTATTACTACGGCGGGTGATACAACGCCGCTAACCGCCCATACGGCTAGCTAGGCTTACCCTACTTACAGTAACGGTCTGATGATCATAGTGTACTGAGCTACTAAAACATTGCTTACTGAATACGAAAGATAACCTTCTTACATTACCGGATCACCGAGTATTTAAAGTATATTCATTTACATTCCCTTTCTCCATCTACCAAAATAATGAGTTTCTACCGGCTACTCATCTATACCAATTCACCATCCTTTCTATATCCAAAAAGGTGTACCCCATGGTACACCGGCTATCAAAAGCTAAAGCTGTGTACTACTTAGTACACCATTCATAATTCATATATTACAATAAAAAAGAAGACAAAAGAACAAGCTACATCTATTCACAGTCTTCATCCTTCTCTTGTACATGCGTGTAGTAAAAACATCGCCCCAAGGGGCTCAGCAAAAGCTGCGCATGAACTCCGCATATACCGCATACTAGCTAGGGTACGCCGACTATTTGACGTCCACTAAACATGTGATTCATTAATTTCATACATACATGCTTTACATACAACATACATGCATATACAATACTTCATACAATGCAAGATAGCAATACAATAGCACACACACTTACTTACCTTCACCGTGTTAGCCAATTTACGCATCCGGGTTAATCGGAATGCTATTTACTCTTTACTCATTACACATTCTTACTCTTACTTTACTTACTTACTTTCATTTACTTACTTACTCATTCTTATTTACTTACTAATACTCAAGTTAAGTCGGTATGACCTCCGGCCCGGGGACTACACCATCCCACCACCGGGATTTACTTGACTCACCAATCCGGGATGCTACCCACTTAAGGGATTTGGGCCGCGGACCAGTTTAAGAGTCAGGAATTGGAGCCAACCTCTCGTGACTCCGCATCCTCACGCGTGGCCGAAACTATATCGGACTTCTACTCATTCCAATTTAATTACCAATTTAAGTTAGATTGGTTAGCTTGTTAGGAATAAGTTAGAAGTCCAAGCACAATCACAATCGGTCACAGTACAATACAACATACATACACGCATTCATATTCATCCATACATTTCATGAATTATACAAACTAAGATTTAAGAAAATGTTCACAACATACAACACTACATATTCACAAGTATGCATAGTAACTCCGATTCGTGCATTTATCTTATTTGGTGATCAATTAGCACACAACACACAAATCAGAGTAACCAAGATAGCATACGGGGCATGAGGAATTCATACCGTTCACCGTCGTACTTGTATCCCAACGTTCCTCCGGTGTTCACAAATCAAATCCTATGATGTACATACAATTGAATGATTAAATCTAACTATCATTAGCTTAACTACATTACTCTTATGTCTTTCTAGTTCATACTTACTATGTCCTTATACTTCTTACGCTTACACATTACTTACTTATCTTTTTCTACCTTAAGTTTTATTTTCTTACTTAATAGTGGCATACTTACATACATGTACATATATATATATATATGTGGGTATACATATATAATATATATATATAATTATTATTTAATTCAAATTAAAAATTTTTTTTGTATGACTGGACCGACCTTGCAAGTCCGGTCGCAAGTCCGGTCCGTTCCAGTAGCTTTCATTACCGAATTTTTCTGGCCCGACCGAACTTGCAAGTCCGGTCGCAAGTTCGGTCCATTCCAGAAGGTTTCATCGGGGAATTTTTTTCTGGCTCGACCGAACTTGCAAGTCCAGTCGCAAGTTCGGTCCATTCCAGAAGGTTACAGACGGGAGAATTTTCTGGTCCGACCGAACTTGCAAGTCCGGTCGCAAGTTCGGTCCATTCCAGAAGCTTTCCCGTCTTTGTAAATCTGGGCTCGACCGAACTTGCAAGTCCGGTCGCAAGTCCGGTCCGGCCCAGTACTTCAGTTTTAAATTCTGTTTTCAGTCCCTCTTCTTACCCATTACTTCCCCATTGTCCCTACACTTAATCCCACATGTTTTACCACTAAATAAACCTCCTAATGCACCCTAGTTCATTCATTAACTCTTTACACATCTTTATACTAATTCACACACCTAATCTTCCAAGTTTCATTTCAACACTTACACTAGTTCTTCCTAATTACATTATGCTACAAATTTTGCCACTTACACTCCCCTTCTATAACTCCCTCTTCTAATGTCGTTTCTAATACCTCTAATGCATTACAACTACATTAACTGTCTCTCCCAACTCACCCACCAATTACCTCAATCAAAATCTGTTACACACACACACATTAGTCACCTAGTTTCTAGTTCACTAAGTGTTCTAATCCTAGGCAAATTTTGCCATAGTCTCTCCTATATTTTATACTCTCACCACATTGTTTCACTCACCTCTTATTACTCAATTCACCTGTTTTCATTAGCATCAATATACATAGCTCTCATAACCACGTACCAACACCAAAACACTCATAAAAATTCCTACACTCAACATCACAACCCCCATATAGTTTGTGACAGTTTTTACATTCTTTTAAGCTTCCCAAAACAGTTTAGTTCTTCTTCCTCTTTACACTACTATTAATTACCATTTTTAATATACATTCAAAGGCTACCAAAATCTGTTACATAATATATTTACAAAGCTACACAAGAAAAGCATAATTTACCTTGTTTCTCTTCTAGTTTTCTTTCTCCTTCTTTCTTCTTCCTTCCTCTCTTTCTCCACCAGTTATAGCACTTCAACAATCTTACACTACATCCCATATACATACACATTTCAATATACCAAACTAACCCTAACCATTCTTTAAAGTTTAATGTAGGTTTTAGGGTTTAGGATTGCATTACCTTGCAAGAGTGTATGTAATACTTGGAATGGTTCAAGAACAATCTTTCAACCCCTTCAAAAATGCCAAAATCGGCTATAGAACAAGAGAACCAAACAAGGGTTTAGCTAGATTTTCGTTTTGCCCTTAAAGGCAAGAAAAAGATGGAGTTTCAAGAAGATTTTTACCTCAATAGAACAAGGAGAAGGATGTGGTGCTAATGGTAGTCTTGAAGCTCCAAATGGGGCATACCCATAAAAACTAAAGTTCTCCTTTTTGATTTTTGAAAAGAGGGAAATGTTCCTTTTGATGAGAGGAATCCAATGATGTAGTTTTTGTAATTTTTGGAGAAGGTTTGATAGGGTAACAATAGGAGAGAAGGTGGAGTTTTGTGGTTTGCTTCAAATCACCATGGAAATCGCATGGGGAAGAAGAAAGAAAGAAAAGAGAGAGTGAGGGGTGGCTTGTACGTGAGTGGAGAGAGTGTGAGGGTAGGAGAGAGAGAATGTGAGTTATTTGCTTTTTATTTCCTTTGTCTTGTAGTGCATTAGCACAAATTAATAAGGGAGTGTGAGAGAGTGTGAGAGAGGGCTCCAAAAATCGGCCCACACTACCACCCACACACACACTCTACTTTTTATTTTTAAAAGTGGACACATAAGTTTGGTCTATTTATGTTTCTACCCCACAACTTCCCGTTTTTGACAGTTTTTACTAATTTCTCGTTTTATTGATTTTATTGGTTCTAAAGCTTCACTAATATTTATTAATGACTATTTAGTTGACCAAAATTGTTACGAGTCTATTTGACCCGCTTAAAGTCACGTTTTCCCGGTTACCTCGAAAAACGCGCTTTAACGTTCATTAGTGTTTTTAATCCGTTTTAAGGATCCGTTTTCTTTGGGATTTATTCCCTCATGATTATTTACACTTAATTAAGCTTCTAAATTGTTTATTAGCCTAATTAATCACTGTTTCTAATTACGGGGTATTTCATGGAAACAATACATGTGGAAACGTTTATATAAAAACGTGGAAACGTTTATATAAACTTATGAATACGTTTATGCATAACGGTGGAAACGTTATACTTGATTGTGGCGTGGAAATGCGTCATAGAAACGTTATATTTAGTTGTGCCATGGAATATATAATTGTGTAAACGTATGTATGCAATCATGGCGTGTAAACGCTTATATATAAATTGTGGAAATGTATTGTGGCATGAAAACATTCATATATAATTATTGAAATGTTTATATGTAATCATGCCACGGAAACATTATATGTAATCAAAAATCGTAGAAACGGATAAACGTTTAAATAAAAACGTGGAAACGTATATATAACAACGTGGAAATGTTTAAATAAAAAGGTGGAAACGTTTAAATAAAATGGTGGAAACGTTATCTGAACTTGTGGACTCCTATGTATAACGGTGGAAACATTATATATAATTGTGTCATGAAAACATCATATATAATTATAAAAATGTTTATATATAATCATGCAGTTGAAACATTATATGTAATCGTGGCGTGGAAATGTTATAGACAATCATTAAATTGTAGAAACGTGGAAACGTTTAAATAAACACGTGGAAATGTTTATCTAAATTTGTGGACACCTTTATGAAAAACGTTGGAAACGTTATTTATGATTGTGGTGTGGAAATCTTTCGAGTCAATGATGACAATACAAAGTATAGAACGACTTCAAAATAGATTACCCTACACCACACACCCTAAAAACCATCATATGAAAGCTAAAAACGTTAAAGGGATTTTCAGGGTTTATAATTATAATGTAGGGTTTAGGGTCTAATGACTCTAAACCCAACACTACAAACCCTGAAAATCTATCAAGTCAGTGACGACAATACAAATTATAGAACGGATTCAAAATAGATTACCCTACCCCCCAAACACCCTAAAAACTACCCTAGGAATGCTAAAAACGTCGAAGACATTTTTATGGTTTGTAGTGCAGGGTTTAGGGTTTAACGACCCTAAACCCTAAACCACAAACCCTAAAAATCTGACGACAATATAAAGTGTAGAACTAATGCCAAAAAGATTACCCTACCCCAAACACCCTAAAAACCACCCTAAGAATGCTAAAATGTCGAAGGCATTTATATTGTCGTCACTGACTCGACAGTTTTTTAGGGTTTGTGGTTTAGGGTTTAGGGTCGCTAGAAAAGCTAATGCCAAAAAAATATTATCCTACCCCCCAAACACCCTAAAACCACTCTAGAAAAGCTAAAAACACCGAAGACATTTTAGGGTTTGTAGTAAAGGGTTTAAGGTCTAACGATCTCTGATTCACTTTTTAACAATCTTTGATTCACTTTTCTTAAACCTAAGTTTCATAATGAATCTTATAAAACATATGTACATACAACAAATTTAAAATTTATCAAAACATACTCCAGTTGGGTCTTATTTTGGAGAGCTTGAATTATGTTGAACAATGGTATAAAAATTAGGTTATTTGGACTTATATATAATAAGATACATCGAAAACTTATTTTAGTGTTTATGGTTTAGGATTTAGGGTCAAATATTATGATATAATCAGACTTATTCTTATTTATTAATTTAATTCATGCATTAAAATTTGGATTGATGTATACTATTTGTTTGCATATATATATATATATATATATATATTACAAAATTAAAGAATAATATTTTAATAGTCATATGTATATGCTTAAATATTTTATGACTATATATAGAAAGGTTTTATGTAGCTTATGAGTTCTTCTATAATAATAATAATGATACTGCATATTTAATAAAATATTATAAAACATAAAACGAAACTAGTACACACTAAATTTAAAAAAATACGACAAAAAAACTATAACACTAAGTATTTATGGTTATTGTACATTATTTTCAAATAATTAACTTTACTACCTATATTTTAAAAGAATCCATGAATGTTATAATAATGATGTTGGAGAAAGGTTACACAGACACATACAATATTTAGTCATAGTAATTATAACGAGTTCAAATTTGCTTTAATCTAATACTATAATTATGAATAGGCATCTGACACGGAAATTTGACATCCGCACCAAACTTCTTTTTTTTCAAAAAATATAGAAAGTCCGTGCAACATACTATATGGAATAGTAATCATGATTAATCCAATGGTCCATATTTGATCCGTCACTGACGGAAAAACCATGTCCGTCACAGTAGCCTCTCCGTGGAGATGAGTTGAAAAATAAAGTTATAGAACAGTAATGGACTTATATTCATTTATTGCGGATGTTAAATCTGACAAAATTACAATTTATTTCTGTTTTTTATTTTTTAAATACCATAATGTTATTTTGTCCTCTACATAATACTTATCTAAATATATAGTTATTTTATAAAATTATTCACTACTTTTATAAAAAAGTTTATATGAATATATTCATATACATATATTATTAATTATTTATTGTGATAATATTTACCGATTAACATATATCAATTCAAATACATTACATTTAATCAGGTTGAATAAATTAAAAAAATTGAATTAATGGAAAGCACTAAGTTAAATATTCATATATTTTAAAAGAAAAAAGTTGAATATACATAGCTATTGTAATAGTTTTTTAATATATATATATATATATATAAATATCAATTAAATATTACATGCCTTAATCAATTGAATAGTTTCTTTTTTAATAAAAAAGTTGGTAATATAAAAAACATTAATCTAATGTTTATATTTTTATAAATCTATAAATGGCGTATAATACTTTTAAAAAATATTGAACGTACTAATGTTAGGCTTCAGGTTATAAGTTATCATCCATAATATATAAAAACGTGGAAACGTTATATAAAAAGGGGGAAACATTTATATAAAAACGTGTAAAAGTTTATATAAAACGTGGAAACCTTCATGCATAGCGGAATAAATAATTATTCTTAATTGTGTCATGGAAACGTTGGAATCGTGGTGTGGAAGCGTTATATATAATCATGGAATTGTTCAGATTTCTATAAAAATGTGGAATCGTATATAAAATAAAGTGGAAACGTTTTATACTATAAGGTGGACATGTTTGTCTGAAATCATGGAAACCTATATACCATCGTGGAAACATTATATAATTGTGGTGTAGAAACATTCATATATAATTATAAAAAAATGTTTATATGCAATCATGTCGTGGAAAGGTTTATATGGAAACGTTAATATATAATCGTCAAAATGTTTATATAAAATTGAGGAAACGTTAATATAAAATCGTTGAAACATTTATATAAAATTGTGGAAACATTTTTATGACATGAAGACGTTTATATATAATTGTGGAAACGTATATAAAACAAAGTGGAAACGTTTTATACTATTAGGTGGACACGTTTGTCTGAAATCGTGGAAGCCTTTGCACCATCGTGGAAACATTATATAATTGTGGCATGGAAACATTCATATATAATTATGAAAAATGTTTATATGTAATCATGTCGTGGAAAGGTTTATATGGAAATGTTAATATAAAATCATCGAAATGTTTATATAAAATTGAGGAAACGTTAATATAAAATCGGTGAAACGTTTATATAAAATTGTGGAAACATTTTTATGACCTGAAGACGTGTATATATAATTGTGGAAACGTATATAAAACAAAGTGGAACGTTTTATACTATCAGGTGGACACGTTTATCTAAAAGCGTGGAAATCTTTATACCATCGTGGAACCCTTGACTTTAAACCCTAAAACGGCCGAGAAATTGTAATGTTATAAGGTTGTAGCCTACAAACTACAAAAAGATACCCTAAACCCCCAGTCATACCCTAGAAATGCTAAATTGTCGAAGATTTATTTTAAGGTTTGAAGTCGTGAGTTTAGGATTGTTAAAAAGTCAGTTGAGATTGGTGAAACATTATAAGGCTACAAAATGAATAAGAAAGATACCCTAACCCCAAATTATACCATAGGATTGCTAATCATCGAAGGTTTATTTTAGAATTTGAAATTAAAGGTTTAGGGTCGATAACTACAATGTTATAAGAGTAAAAAATGAATCATAAAAAGACACCATAAACCCCAAATATACCGTAGAAGTGTAAAATTATTGAAAGTTTAATCGATGGTTTGTGGTTTTGGGTTAACAGTTTGAGACAATTAAACATTTTCTAATTTATTAATTTAATTCATGCATTTAAGTTTGAATTGATATATACATTATATATAGAAATAGAAAGTATTTTGTATAGTAATATATGTATATATTTATATACGGTCATGTGAGGTTTTGTGTAGTTTATGAGTTTTTTATATATATAAGTTAGTCATATTATAAAAACTAATAACAAAAGGTTATGTAAAATAAACAATCAAAATAAGACATAGGAAAAAATATAGCACAATTATTTGTAGACATCTATACATTATTTTTTAGTCAAATTATTTTACTAGATATATTTTTAAAAAATATTATTGTTACTATAATTTAGAATTTTGAAGAAAAACGATAATGATTTAGTTAGTATAGTGCGGTTATCTACCACGTATATCTTGTCTTTTAATTAAAATATTGTTTCATTGACATCATATATCTCTTATCACATAAGAGCTAAAAAAAAAGGATTAGTGGACGGTTAAGATTACATCCATCGGAGATGGAGATCTTAGTTCTGTCACATTACCTTGCCCGTAGAAAATGAGCCGTGATTAAACTAGGCAAGACTCGAGCATCTCGATCCAATGCTTGAGGGAGATGAAAAGATTGAGTGCCCGGATGGGGCCAAGTGTCACTTTTGGGCCTATAACATGCTAATTGAAAATTAATCATATCTGTATTTTTGTTTTGTGAAGGCTCAACTTATGATGATTAGGGATATCGATAGATTGGTTCGGGTCGGGTAAAACATCACCCGCATATGTCACCTGAATATATCATCCATCTATTCGTTACTCGTTTATTCTTCATCCATCATCTATCCATCCGTCATCGACGGGTGACTCGGGTGGATCGGATGATAATTGGCTGAAATTTTTTCTATGTCATAATTAATACCCCTTCTATTCAAAATATATGACGTTTTAGAGATGTATCTAGACTTAAATCTGTCTAGATTCATCTCTAAAATTACATTTATTTTGAACACGAGGGAGTATTTTTTTAGTATGGTAATGAATATAAAAAAATTAGTATTGCCGAAGGGAAGATTTCCTTGTATTTTAATAAAATTCACTCCAACATAATAAAAATATTCCACTAATATTAATAAGAAACTAAACATGTAGAGTATCGTGTTGTGTTTAGTTTGACTGAGAAAAAAAGGACCATAAATTATAACTCTACACCTATTTTTTTAGAATTTTTTTAATTCTTTCATATTTGTTTGGTTACTTGAAATAAAACAAGGTGAAACTTTAAATGGATGACGGGTCGGGTGATAAACGGGTGATGGATCGGATGACAGATGAAAAAATGTCATCCGTCGCCCGACTCGTCACCTGTTCCGTCATCCATTTATTTCGGGTTTTCATACATTTATTTAAATCGGGTGGATCGGGTTAGCAGGTATCCGTTCAAGATTTCCATCCCTAATGACGATATTAAGGAAGACGGCTAAAAGAAAGCAAAATCAAGTTTTGAATGATAGATTATTTCATACTAGCTGCATAAAGTCTTAGACTCCGTTTGTTAACGGCTGGCCCATTTGTGTAGGGATTAATATGTTAAGATTAATCTGGTTGGCCAATCCAGAAGAAAAAAGATTTGTTCGTTTACGGAAAAGAAATTTTAAGGCGTTTTTTAAAAGTGTTATGTGCCGAAGACCTCTTTACCCTCGCAGCATACATGCTTAATGTCGATACCATGTTCATTTTTCATTTCCCCCAAAAAACTTCAGTTTGAAACTCACCGCACTTCATATTCTCTCTTCTTGGTTCAACAAGGGAAATAGCAGTCTCAATTGTCAGCAGGTAATTATCTTTCCTCTAGTCTTGTTCCTCTTCTGTAGTTGTCAGGTTTAATTTCTTTCACGCTCGTAACCCATTGTTGTTTTACTGTTACTAACGAAAGTTTCCCCGAAATCAGTGAACTTGAACAAAAAATTGCAGGGGGAAGGCTGAGCCAGAAGAGGGTAATATTGACAATGTGTCTTGTTTCATCTCTCATTAAGCTCCCCCATAAATGAAACAAATATGAAACGCGACAATAGTGTGTTTCTGTATCAGCTCCTGGGTAGGGATTAATCCCACGTTAATGTCCAACCAGAGATGAAAAAAAGAGGACATTCATCTCTCATTTATCTCTCCACAGACATTCATCTTCGAACGGGCCCTTAATACATGTCGGGATATTATCAGTTCAAATGACCTCATCATAACCTCGTCTTCCCATATTCGTTAGAACATGAGCACACACATTCGCTGTTCGTGGAACATATGACCACTCCACAAAATCAAAATGCGACATCCAACACCAAACTTGATCCAAAATCTTGTGTGCATCTACACTACCACCTACCCCTCCCCATCTAGATACTTTACATTCTCTAAACAATTCGAATGCAATTTAACCTTCCTGTTGCCTACCTTCAACGCACACCGGATGCCAAATTCCAACACCTGCGCCTCAACTTTCGCTGGCGAGACTGCATTAAACCCTCATTTCACACCTGTAGCCATAACACCGCCATCTTGACACCGACAAACAAGCTCTAGCCCGAAACTACCGTGACCTGTGATACTCCCATCCACCCAGACAGACACCAAATCTTGTGCACCTGCATGTACCAGCTGTCAAAGCAAGCAAGATCCACCTACAACTCCAACCACTCGATGGAAACTTTTGGCCTTAGCATACCATAGTTTCCATAGAAGAAAAATCAAATAAAAAAGGTACTGCAAAAATAAACATAAGCATGCATCATAAAACAGTCAAGAAAGCGCCCCATTAGAGACAAGGTGCTCCGGTTGTTCGAAACTAGCAGCCTCCCAAAAAGAAGCAATATCATCATAAGACGGAAAACACATGAAGCATTGTCTCAGCTGCACCACAAAAGCATCGATGGTCAACCATACCACCACACCTCGATTAAATAACACCCTTACATGGAAAAATGACATGTATAAACTTACACCCACAAACCTTAACACGAAGAGGGACTACACACTTCCAAACTCTCCTAACAGCCCTCCCCATACAATCACGACTCGGCCCTGAAACCTGCCTATGTTGCATACCAAATGTTAAATGAAAAGCAGATCTTACAGTGGAAACCCTAGTATTTACATATGCCCAAGCCCACCCATCACCACTAACTCGATCTTGAGAAAAAGGAATTCTCAAAATCTTTGTAGCATCGTCTAGGGTAAACCATAGCCATATAAGGTTCTCACGCCGAACTCTCCCGACTGGATAAATAAGCCAAAAGACCTTCCTTTCCCTTTGGGCCAAAGGCTGTAAAGCCTAGACAAATGGCATACTACCGACCTTCTCAGGTATCCACCTATCAACCTGTAACACCCCAACATACAACAACATACTTAACATTAAACTGCAGCGGAAAATACACATCATCACATAACTTAACTCATCGGTGTTACACGCCGTTAACCACCCACGTGGCTAACAAGGCTAACATTTACACAACTGTATCGGTCTGATGGACTAGATTCCCAAGCAACTATACAATACCGTCTCCTTTATTACTACCAACATTCTTTATACAAATACCTTCCAACTGTACCGAGTATTTACAACTAATGCCGAGAACAATTTCGGTCTTACTACACTTACAGGTTACGAGTGATTACATTGATTACCCGTACGCAACAACTACCCCGTCCTACTCTCGAACGGCTCCAGCTCCTTGTACCTGAAATAGAAAAGGAAAGAAAGGGTGGCCCCCCAGGGGCTCAGCACCTTTGCTGGTATGGTAATCCCGCAGCCCACATGCTACCGGGCCACGCACAACTATTTGTCGTCTTAGCATGCAGTTGATTACATTTAAACCAAGCATGTGAAACATAAACTCACAACACGATACATTTCACCCCAATGGGCTTAACATATACAACTCATTTATACTTAACCAATCACTCTTTGAGTTCTTCAACCCTATAGTATTTCTCCTCTAATGGAGCTATTACCTTAACAGACGACATTTACCCACTATCGGGTTTCCACAAACGTCCCTTTTACATACTAGGAACCATATCCATGATCCTCATATTTCACTTCTAAGCAACATATAACAACACATCACAATAACTTTGCAACATACACATAACACATACATAACGGGTAAGGATCTCTTAGGAACCGGCCCAAACATAGTTAATACACTGGTGAGCCTAGAGAATGATATCACCCCATGCTAAGCTCGTTAAAACAAAACTCATTACCGCCCTAATAGTCGGACGAGTAACTTACCTAAAGGTGGATCGGATTTAGTGACCCGAACACACCACATAAACACATGTTCCCCCTAAACCGATCGTAAGTCAGAATAGCTAAGCTTTGGGATAAGCTAATGGGAGATCATAACCCGTGAGGGAAACAACCATAACAGAGAGAAGGGTAAAGCTAAAAAGGATACCCACTCCCAAACAACGCGCGACCGGCCTAACCGGATTCCTCACTACTGTTAGTACATACTTACTTTTAGTTATTAGTTAGAACCCCACTACGGAGTCTATCGTACCTACACAACATACAGTATTACTTTTGGGTTAAGCATACAAGGGAGATCCCTACATTCACATACACATACCACACATTTAACTCACGCATAGCCGTGGTTAGAACGCCCCACGGTTCGGGTCGTTTAATCCGAATACCAAACTCTCCTGTGATCCTAGACTCAGTTAGCTAAGGTTTAACACTTTCGAGGTTGGACGGTATCGGAACTAAACACGCCACATATATGAATTACTGTAAACTCATTACATGTTTTATCTTACAACGTGGCAAACATACAGAAAAACACATTGGCATACAAGCCGGTGTAATCCGGTAGGACACAGGTTGCAAGAAAACCATACGTCACCGGAGTCCACTTTATCATGTCCATTTATGTTCCTCGAGCAATTCTCGAACAACTGACAACATCACATGTACTTTTATTAACATCGGGGGTAACGTTGGTTTTGGTTAAAGTTCTAATGCTCATAACTTACCCTCGTTAACTAGTTAAACAAGTGACATTTTTAACTTGTTTTACTTTCACATTTTATTACAACTTTCCACCCACTTGGTTGTCTTTATATCACATCTAACATGTCCTTAACGTCCTTACAACATCATTACTTATCAATCCCCATCTTTACACATCATTTATACCTAAACAACATCATTAGAGTGGTCCGGGACTTGGTCCCTAACTTAGGTCCCGGGACCTACACTTGGCAATCCTCTCAGTCTCTTTAATGGGGTGGTCCGGGACTTCATACAGGTCCTAAGTCCCAGCCCATTCTGAGGCAAAATCTCTCGGGCAATTTTAAGGGGTTGGTCCGGGTCCTTGTACAAGACCCAGTCCCGGACTATATCTATGTAAACTCTCTACCCTTTTTTGATACATGGTCCGGGATGTTATCCAAATCCCAATTCCCGGACCGAAGCTACAGAATTGACGTACTGATTTTTTTTCCAGTCCTGCTGCTTAAGCCTCTTTACGCCCAGCATATGATAAACTTCCAGTACACTCTTATACTCAAACTTCACCAAAATACACCACATAACACATAGTGCCATTTAAATTGCATAGCACTTAGGCTCTTAAAAACTGCATAAATCTTAAACACTGAATTTCACAATATATTGCCTTGACCTGCAAATACACACTACAATACGTATGTCTTTTACTAGTCTCTTTGAGAACATTTTTCTAGTCATTACCATTGGCTCTTTAGGTAGTTTCAATAGACAACATACGTTCATTTCCAAAGGAATTTCAAGCTATTTTTGGTTAGCAGAATTACCTCCTTTCCTCACAATTTCTTCCTTGTTTCAGAAATCGGTAAGGATATTTGCTTGCTGTCAACTTAGAACTTGAAGAGAGTGGGAACGTGTCAAGAGAGGACTCCACCCGTCCTTGAAAGGTTGGAATGAAGCTAGAACAAGGCAGTACAAAGACACATTTAAAGACAATTTTCGGACAACACAAAAACATGGAGGAAACATCATTTTTCTTTGAGTTCCTTACCTTGAAGCAAAGGAGAACAATAATATGAAAAGATGAACTCAAGCTCCTTCCATGGAGATTCCTCTTGGCACCAAAATGGAGCTCTTGAAGATTTGAAAGGACTAAGTCGAAGAGCTTGACGAGACTAAGAGATCGGTGGTCTTAGTTTTTAATTTGGACAAGTGAGCTAGAAGTTACAAGGATTTGAAGATGGCATATGGTGCTGTGCTGGTTCGATCGTGAAAGAGAGCAGGGAAGGGATAGTCTACGTGAGACAGCAAGGAGGAAATGAAGAATGAAGAGAATTCACTGATTGCAAATGCTTTTGAAGATATTATTTGTTTACATAAAGCAAATAGTGCTCTCTCTTATTACTCATTTATTTGTTCAGTCAGCTAGCAAGGGTGACGACTCACCACATGCAAAACCGGCCCCCATTTAAATATAAGGGGTTACCAGTCTTATTGATCAATTAAATTACTTATATTGACATAAGTTACAAACTAGCTTATTTTAGTTACTATTCACTAAAACAAGACACGTATAAAAAATTTTTACTTTCCCATTAATTTAAACTTCCAAATGTGATACTATAGTACACATGTTAATTAAAGAGTAATGATGGACATCTAGCCATTCAAAACTCATTTACAAGACAATTTTTCAAAAATGTGCTTTAAGACTCCTTAAGCACATTTGTGTTTTAACTTGTTTCCAAGCTCGTTTTCTTTGATAATTGATTTAATAGGCTCATTAATATATAAGTAAGGTCTTGGTAAGTTCATCAAGCCTTAATCAAAATTATCCCAAGCTTAGAGCATACTTTGTCCTTATTGCCTTTTAGGCAATTAATTGTATTTACTATTTATTAAATTGTTTACTAATGTTTCTGAGACTCTTTTTAGTCTTAATAATTTATTATTTAATGTTTAAACAACTTATTAAGGTTTGGGGTATTTCAATCTACCCCCCTTAAAAGAACTTCGTCCCCGAAGTTCACACTTCCCACATATCATTGGTTAGAATACGGGAATTACTTGTATAATAAAACACTTCCTAACCAAACATACTTTACATCACAGTCCCGGACTTGACGGTCCGAGTAACATATCCACATCCATACATCACATAACATACTTACATAGTAACCTCGGACTTAATGGTCCGGGTACCTTAACAACATTTGCACATACATAACAACCCTTAGACTCTCTTGTCTGGGCAACATAACAACATTTAGACCCATAGGTCCTGATAACATAACATCCTTTAGACACATAGGTCTAGGTAACACAACATCATTTAGACTCATAGGTCTTGATAACATAACACTTCGGACTTAACCACGTTAGGACTCAAGGTCCAATTAATTTTTTTTTCTTACACATTCCACACAACATGTTTAGCACGTATAGCAACTAAAAATTTCTTTTACACACACTGTGCTCCCGCAGAACCCGGTCGCGATGGACACATATTGTCCCCGTTCCTTGGGAGATCAAAACAATCACTTAAATTTAAAATTTCTTATGAGATTAAGTAAGAGAACTTATTTATGTAAGGTATCTATCGACGTTTTATAAATACCGGTTCAAAACCCTTTTGAAAACACATACAACTCCAAGTCCAACTTATGCTCTTTATTCCCTTTTTTCCAGCGTGGTTATTTGTGACCACTTGTAGGGAGCTTCAAGAATCATCCAACCCTGATGTGATCAGCATCAATGTTGAACTATCCTTCCACCCCAATTTGTGTTCGGCTTCCCTTGATCGCATGCAAATCAAGTTCCACCTCCCACTTCATTTTCAAACATCAACTAATACACTCATTTCCATTTTCTATCTTTTGTTTTTCTAGTCATAGTCACTACATCTCCAAGGATAGAACTCTGTCTATCAGTCATCTCCATTCACTTTAATCCAGTTACCTAGGGAATCCTATTCTCACTAGGTTCTATGTCGGTTTCATACCCTTTCATAGACTCTATATTGTACATATACATATATTTTATCAAAATACAACACACAGTTTAACATTTAGTATCATATGAACATATACTGTCGGGGTTTAGTTCCCCGGGAGTTTCTTTACTCCCACACTTGTACTCTCACACACAACTGTTGCCAAAATGAACACATTCATCACAATGGTATTCGCATCTTCTGTGCGTAATTACCACAATTAAACCATGAATGAATGCGTATGTTTATGTAACACACACACCACTAACCAAAACAAATTATTTTGTGCTATGCACACCATAGTTCACGTTCACTTGTACGGTAATAGACACTAAGTGGCTTTGCGCTCTACCCCCCTTAAAAGGGATTACGCCCACGTAATCAATCACTTAATCACTGTGTTATAACATTCCACCGTCGTGAAGTGTTTAATCTCCACATGGTTTATTATACAATGTATTCTGGTTTGAGGATCTTAGCCATATTGGCGGTTTAGTCCCTAACCAAGAATTCTCTTTAGAGTTTATTTAATTCATAACCAGTTTCGATTCTGGCCTGTGAACTTCTAGGCGTTGCTATTAGCCATTCACTCATATTCACAACGCACATCCAACACTTGGATCGCTGGCTCACTAGTTTTTGCTATGCGATTCCTGGTAATCTAGAACTTAGTTGTTCATACATTATTCCTACTGTATTGTACATTCCTGATTATCACCCTTATCTAGGTAATAACGGTTTCTCAACCGACACGTGGCATTTCTTACATGCGCGAACTCGGTGAGTTTCAACTTTCTATGCATTTCCATGATAACTTACTGTACTCACCCTGATTTACTTGATTTCTTCCGACTTACTGTCGGTTGAATTTGAGCCACTACTTAACATGTAGTATTCGCTCAGTCATTTTCAACAACTGTGGTATATTCCATACCAATATTTAACATACTGTGTAACTATAGTCACTTATTGTGAATCAAGTATCCTTCCATTGATACGACCTTGCATTTCCTATGCTTCGGTTTTATCCGTTATAATTCTCTTTATACTTCTACCACAATTGACATTTCCCGAATTTCTAACTATCCCTCTCGATCATTATTGCACAAGAGCAATACCAAAACACTCAGTCATACAGCGTGCAGAGGCGTAAACTCTTGGCAGTAAATCTCTTATGCGATTGCAAGGGATTCACACTGTATTCCTTATCACATAGTATCAAGTACTGGCTTGTTGCCCAGTCTGTATGTCATCACTTATCTTACGTGTTCACTGTGTCTAACTCATAACTGTGCTTGTTGGCCATTTATTATTTAATAATACTCATGCAACGTTGCTTGCTGCGCACCGTGCGGTTACTCATTGTATAACATCAATTCACACTGCATCAGCTATTATATTAGCTTCTGCCATTACACTGTGTTTCGCCATTTATTTGGCTGATTACTGAATACTCCATTCTTCGAGCCTTTATGCTCCTTGAGCGTTGTTCATTACGCATTTAGCATCACACACCTCTGGTGGTTGCTATTAGACTTATTACTCATCCGTCTCCACAACTGGTACAAACTTTTTCGTATTATTCTACTCACATCATTCCTGGGTATAACAATGGTCAACTTAACATATTCCTAGACATATTCCTACTCATTACTACCGTTCTGGCGGTTTCACAATACTAAGAGGTATCCCCACTCTTAAAGTGGTTCGTTATCCGCTTTTACTTATATAACATATAACTTTCGTAGTCAACAAATTCACTTATGACATTTTACTTGTGGCTTATAAGCCCTATTGCCTCGAGCTCCGCTCATTATAGGCTGTTCACATTCATTTACTTCTCCGAACAATGTTACACGGTTTACAGGTTGTATTGGGCTCCATGACAAGGTCGTTATTCCTTTCATGGGATGTCCCTTCAAGGATGTCAGAGTTCCTCCTGACGCCTTAAGATTAAACTGGGTGTTAGTTTCAACCCTTGCGTTTCTGTCACGTTATTCTGTTCAACCACTGTTCCAAACACCCCTTTCAGGATAGCTCCTGGGTGTTACTAGGTTATGCCATTACGTCTGGCTTTTACTTATGAGTACATTCAATTAACTGCATTTCCTTTCATTCTTGACTGGGTCAAATATTCTCTTTAGTGAGACTGATATCTCTCGTGATCATCTTGGGAGTCTCATCCCGATCGTTGTACATTAAGGTATCCATAGTAGGCATCTGTCTCACCATATTTAGGCCGGGTACTCTCCAGCTATTACATTCATCCCTCAGGATTCTTAAGACATGCACGATGTCTTTACTTACTAGTCAGTGCATTTCACACCTCCAGCTTCTTAAACATCTCTTCGAAATAACTCACTAATCCCCTTAGTCCTCTTAATTTGACTGGGTTCCTTTACTTCTACCATTCTTGGTAATTTTTACTTTGTCTGACTTTTACTTCGGACCGTAGTATGGAGTCGACTACTTCCCGTGTTCCAGACTCCACTTGTATACATATGTGGGGTATCCTGTTGATACATTGCTACTTACCCGGTTAACCTATAAGAAGGTCTGCCAGGCCCACAAGCTCCTATCGGAGTGCGGTCGTCCCACAATTCAGTTGGTACACTCGTAGTGTCCGTCACGCGCCTAGGTGAAGTATTCTGTTGTCAACTCCCTTATATTATCCTGTGATAATATGCATTCCGTGCTTCCCGATCTTAATCAAGGGAAGGTTTATCCACTATTGTATTTGTTTTTATGGTTTCCATCCATTCCCTCGGGTTGCTACTGTAACGCCCCTACTTATCATAAATGCAGCGGAAATGAAATACTAAGGCGATTACAGATCATCGGGCTCCAAACACCCGGCACCAAACCTCACCAATTACAACTTATGTCATTACAAAAGCTACGGTCTGAACTCGAGAAAACCTAACATGAAGGTAACAACAAAAATACATTAGCTCTCCAAAATTCCTAATTCCCATCCCATACACTCACTCTCTTCGTGGCCACCTGTACAACAACTCGTACCTGCAAGATGAAACCAAGCAGCCCACCCCGGGAGGGGTGAGTCAGTTCCCTGGAATGGAACTGGTACAATCCTCATAACAGAAATTAAACATAATCTTTAAACAATATAGAAACTTGGAAAGGAACTCCAAAAACCAAACAGAGGGACAAGGCACTTCAAATCACCAAGTCAAAGCAACAGGCAAGTAATAAAGATAGACAACAATAAAGATAATGATAGTCAGTTAGAACCACACCAGGAGTCAGTGAACATCCCATGCTTAAGTTAGATTAAGTTCCAGTAAGATTTGAAAAACCCAAGAAGTCACAAGGACTAGGAAAGGAAAGAAGAAGTCCAAGAACCAACAACTCATGGGTGGAATGAAACCAATTGGAAGAGATGGCTCGCTGTTGACTACGTCCGATAGGACAGGGGATATACAGCCCCTCGCTGTTTACAACGTCCGTCTGGACAGGGGATATACAGCCCCTCACTGTCTATCACGTCCCTTTTTGGGACAGGGGATATACAGCCCCTTACTGTTACCATTGAAGACGCGCGCACGTCGAAAGAAAGATTTCCAAGATTGATCTTTTCCAAAAATCCCGCTAGATCACCAACTACCCAGAGCAATACCAAAACACTCAGTCCTACAGAGTGCAGAAGCGTAAACCCTAAGTAGCCAATGTCTAACGGGCAACCAAGTAGAAGAAACCAATACCCAAGTGAGTTCCACATCCAAGGCTCAGTTAGTCACACAACAGTTCCCTTTCGAGATTCATTCAAGCTCAGTTAGCGTTCCTCAAAACATTCCAAGAAGTTCGTCACCAAAAGTATCTGAGTACGAGAAATCGTACCTGGTATATGTAGAAGCAGTAACCAAACTCGAAAATGCGAACTACTTCCACCAATTACCTATAATTAAAGTATTCCAAGCATTAATTAGTTAAAGCACTATAATGCTACACATCCCCCATTTTAATTAGTCTATAGTTTTGTTTTATAGTTACTCCCTCCTAAGGATCTAGCTAGACCTCGTAATTAAATCTTTAGTGCATACTTAACTTATTCCATTTACCCTCTCATGATTATAGGTTTAGTTTATTTAAACCCTTTGGTTACGCTTGGCTAAC
Organism: Limonium bicolor; assembly: GCA_023374045.1. Taxonomy (NCBI): domain Eukaryota; kingdom Viridiplantae; phylum Streptophyta; class Magnoliopsida; order Caryophyllales; family Plumbaginaceae; genus Limonium; species Limonium bicolor. Next base: position 248,853,656 of record CM041781.1, on the reverse strand, counting down.
TCACTTTATCACCCATTAAAGGTTTACGATATGTATTTCCCCCCTAGTAGTCCACCTAGATGCTACATTAACTTTTGATATTTTTAATTGTCACGTAAGAATAAGATTTATCCCAATTTCTCCTTCTTAATACGTTTCCCATAAGATATGTTACTAGTTTTATTTACTTCTAGTGTGTTTACTTTTACACTTATATTTTCCTTAGAATTTATCCAAAATATTCTTTAAGAAATGCTTATTGTATTTAATTATATTTAATACCTTTTAGACATATCCACAACTGATATATGGTTTATAAAATAAAGTGTTTGCCCTAGTTTAATTCAACATATTAACCTCCAAAATAATAATATGTAGTTTAGTTTAATACCTCGATTTAATATAAGTTCCCATTTTATTTTTCTCATATAAGTATATTTATGTGTAAACAACTTTTACTTCACCTAAAAGATAATACCCAAAATATCTATAAACATACTGTTATAAAATATTTAAGTTAGTTCCTTATTTTCCCCAACCTGAAAAGTTAATTACCTAGCCATACTTTAATTTTTGGTTACATTTTAAAACCTTATATTATAGGTTATTCTTATGAAAATTCCATAAACATAATTTTTAAACCTATTTACCCTTGTCCAAAAATTCCCAAATTTAATATACAATAACTATAACATTTTAGACATATTATAAAATTTTTATTTCATAAAAATATCTTTTTAAATCACCCAAATAATTCCATAATACCCGTAACTTGCAAAAATCATAACTTATGTTTAAAAACTCAAAACCCTTATTAATTTACATCAAAATAAACTACATTAAATAAGGAATCTATGGTTAAAATTTCAAGTCAAAACACATTCGGGAAGGCCATTAAATAAATCTAGCAAGTTAGGGTTTATTTCTGAATATAATATAAAAACTTATACTTATATTTTAAAACGTTTTAATCGTGGCCGTCCGTTTCTTTTAACTGAGATCGGACGGCTCCTGAACGTCGAGTTCATCAGTGAACTCAATTCGATCCTGAGTACTAATCTACCGTTTTCTCTTAATCCACAGAACCAAATCGAGTGGTTCTTGTTCCATTGAATTCGAAATTCCAAGACGCATCTATTGACACCGATTTCCCCAAATTTCATGCAGTATTACGCAAGATTGAATCTGGGTTCGAGTTAGGTTGAGTTTCGGGTTTACGAATCCGATTTCGCCAATTCCTCTCGATATAATGCATAATTGAATAAATTGCTTTGTGGGTTTGGTCGAAAATGAAGTTAAGATTGGCAACAACGGAGCAATTTGATCAGAAACTCACCGGAATAGCATTAACGGGAAGAATCCAACTCGGAAAATCTGGGAATCGTTATTTCATGTGCGGTTCAGGTATGCCACTTCACGAATCAACTCGCACCAACTGAGAGAGATTCGATTCTTCGAACCTATCACAATCCAAACTAGACATGTAACTCTAGATGTCAGTAGAAGAATCATTGAATTTGATGAACTAGGGAGAAAGTTACAGATATCACAAGATCGGTGTTTACCTAGTTTGTTTCGGGATGAACTGGGCAAAATTACCGACGTGATCGAGTAGGCATCTTTAGACAGTTCTAACTCCCAAACTAGTGCGAATCAGCCTTGGCCATCAACATGAAAGTTATAGAGGGATTAGAGATCTTCAAAACAAGCTAAAGAACAAGAAATTTGGATGATGAAATGAAGAAGTTATGGCGTGACGAATTTTACCCGATTTCAGGAGAAACTGGAATTCTGGGTTACACAATCGCGAGGAGCCAACTTTGGATCAATTTTCCGGTCATTGTAGAAGAAGTTAGATGGTGTGTGAGTAATGGTTGGAAAGAGGAAAGATAGGAGAATCGAATGAAACAAATGGCATACCAAATGGTGGAGTAGGGAAAAAGATATAGGTGTCTAAAGATCGACCCCCGACATGCCAAAACTGAAGGAAATTCAATCGATTGAGTAATCCTGGGTGCTGACTGGGCGCGACACGTGTCCTTAACCCTGGACACGTCAGCATCCTCCAAAATTTTGGCTCTAAACTTCAATCTATCATAACTTTGGCTAGGATGATCCGTTTTTGACGTTCTTTTTATCGATCTTCATGGTTTTTCATAACCTATTTATTGGTATAGGTTTCATGGCCTGGTTTGACCATTCTCAAAAAGTCAACTCTAGCAAGGCTTAATAAGCTTTAAGGTTTCTAGAATTTTATATTGACTTTTATGTTTCAAAACAATGTTCCAACACTTCCTAAAATCTTTATAATATATTTGGAGTGTTTAGAAATTTTCCCAAGATTTATTGACTTATAAATCTTATTATTAAATTCATAATACTATATAATAATGTATAATAATTAGGGTTAAATAGGAGAAACCCCTAAATAAATGTCACAACTCCATATAATAATTTAATATTCATTATTCCATATAATAATTTAATTTTAACAAAAGAAATCCCCTAAATTAATTTAAATTAATTTAGGGGTATTTCAGTATATCCCCCTTAAAAGAAACTTCGTCCCGAAGTTTAACACCAACTCATAACTACTCACACCACATCAGGTGTGCTGTAAAAAAAATTACCAGAATGTTCATCCAATAACAACCCCAACCAAAATTCCATACCAATCCATTCCACTCATTTCCATTTCCAAATTCCACGCAAAATTATTCAGCGTCAAACCAAACCAAGATTTTCATAAATAGAAATCAAGATTCACACAATGTATAAATCAAGTACATGCATACACCTCTCCATCATTCTACTAACAAAACAACAGGGCATAATCTGGATGAGGTGACGAAGGAAGAGTATGCACTACCCCCCCCGAAAAGGGCCAAGGTACGCCCTCGTACCGCTATGAACAAGAACTCAGTAGAGGCAAGAATACAAGTAAATATCATGGAAATAGGTGTGGGTACTTCACTCTCATAGAGTCCTCCGTCTCCCAAGTAGCTTCTTCAACCCCATGATGCTCCCAAAGAACCTTCACTAGCTTGACTGATCTGCCTCTCGTTTCCCGGACCTTCGTGTCCAGGATCTGAATGGGAGTCTCCTCATATCTCAGTGTAGGTTCAATCTCCAATCTCTCTGGCTGTAGCCCGTGAGAAGGGTCAGGTACATACTTCTTCAGCTGCGATACATGAAACACGTCATGTACCTTCCCCAACTCCGCTGGTAGGTCTAGTCGATACGCTGCTGGGCCCACGCGCTCCGTAATCCTGTACGGACCAACATACTTAGGGCTTAGTGAAATACCCCAAATTATTAAAGCATGGATTAAATATTTAATCATATTAATTAAGGCCTAAACATGCCTTAAAAGTCAACTGAGAACAACAGTGGTCAACATAAAACAAGATGTTGCACCCTTTGACTGTTAAGGGTAAATAAATACCCAAATAAACTTCTTAGGACCTAAAAACTTGTCCTAAGCATATTAACATACTACTAAACATATTATAACCGTTGGACAACACTCCAACACAAAGAAAAAGCATTTACATGCTTCAAGGTCAAAAAGGGCAAAAAGGTGCTCTAGGAAAACCTTAAAAATCAAAGGACCTCTAAATAATATAAAATTGAATTACATGATCAAATATCATGTAAGGAACACAACAAAACCGTTGTCAAAGAAAACCAAGCCCAGAAACACCTTGCGACACAAAATGTGCACTAAAACTCCTTAAAGCACGTTTTTGTGTAATCGCCTTCTAAATTGGTTTTAAATGGGCTAAAAGGTTATAAATACCTTTAAATATAATAAAATATCATATTATATGATATTAGGAATTTAATTCCAGAAATTTACGAATTTTTACAAATTTAATATTAAAATATTAATAAAACCCTAAAGTGGGGCCCGCATGAGTCAATATTGACCAAGCATGGTCAATGGTCAATTAATTGACCCATTTGGACCATGGTGATCGGCTGCAATAAGTGAGGAGACAGCATACAATGATTTTGGAGACAAATACTACCTAATGCATTTACTTTTAGAAAATAACATTACTTTTTACATTATTACCAATCATTCCCACCTTCTCCTTCCTTCCTTGTCCGATCCTCTCCTTCCCAGCCGAGCTCACCCTTCCTCTCAAGCTCTCAAGCTTTGTTCTTGAGCATGGAAGGCAGATCTAACTCCTAAGCTCCTAATGTAAGTGTTTTAATGTCATTTTTAGTCATTTTTAGCCCTTTTTCTTCATTTCTTCACTACCAACACCTAAATTTCGTGGCTCAACAATTCCTATGGCTTATTCTCAGTGTTCTAAGGTTAGAACAAGAGCTAAACTCGGTTGAGACCAGTAGAGGGACCAAGGTTGTTCAAATCTACATTTTAAGGTAAAAATGTGCTTTAAGCTCATAACTTTTGATTCCTTTCGAGTTTGGTTGTGAAATTTTGGCCATAGCCTCATCTTCTTCTCCTTTTCATGTGGGATCTGTTGGCTAGCCATTTGGAGCAAGGATGGCCGAGATCCAAGAGAAATACTCTCTTTTTAGGCATTTTTCCAAGGTAAAACTTAATAACAAGGTAGCAATTCGAGATCTAACTATTTCCTATGTCAATATGGTGGATCTAACACCTTGTGGTGTGTTTGGTTCAGGTCGAAAACACTTAGAACTTTCCTTGCACTCTTAAGGTAATTTTTGCCTCAAATCTTACATTAAATTACTCCTTATGGTTAGATCTTGCTTAGAGACTAACTAGACCTTGTTTTCTGTTTGAAAACATGTAAAACAAGCTGTGGAGAATTTCTACTCAAGGTGGCCGAACCAAACAAGGCTTTACCTAAGCTAAATCAAGGTATAAATCACTTAAAACCTTAACTTGATACATTAACACAAGTTTAAGTATGTGTATACCAATTGCCGTGAGTGAAGGAGAAAAACAAGGTCTTGTTTGACCTTAAAATGTTTAAGAAATGGTTTAATAAATTTTATAACTAATTAAACAAGCATAATTGTCAAATTTAAGACATTATGTGGAAGTTTGGTAATTAAACAAAGAATCTATGGTGAGGCCGAAATTGTATATGTATTTTGGGACATTTATGTGTAATTTATTTTGTGAGCAAATGTTTGTAATAAGGCCATGTATTTTAGGCCATTTTATTTATGCATTTACAAGCTTTTGTTTAAGTTTAGGTGATATATAATTTTTACCGAAGTGAAATGGGGTCTTAGGTGTAATTAAATTAAATTTGAGGGCTTTAGAATAATAAGGCCGGAAATTAGAGGTAAAAAGGAGTTAAAATAAAGTTTATAAGATATTATAAAGTTTTGGGGTTAAATGGTAATTTCTAGAAAGTTTGGGTGCAAACCGTAATTACTAGGAATTAATGGTCAAGGAAATATTAAGGAGGTCAACCTTGACCATATACTAGGTTTTGACCAAAATAAATAAGTTAGATAACTTATTTAAGGTTTTATAATAAGCTATGTATTTTATGGTAATATTTTTATAACATATGTGGTAAATATGTTATTACCAAAAATAAGGGTGTACAATGGTATTTTAAACACCCATGGGCTATTAGGAATTTTTAGGAATTTAATGGGTTGTTTTTGGAATTAAAATAAACTATATGTATAATATATAGTTATTATGTCATTATGACACTTTGGAGAAAAATAGATGGTGGAATGGTAAATACCAAGAGTATATGGGTTAATAAGGATATTTATAACCCTTTGTGGAATTTGGAGATTTTTAGAACTATATAAGAGTATTTGTTGAGATATATGTATAATATATAGTTTTAATGATATTATCGAACTATATGTTATAAATTGGGCCTAATGACAATATAAAATGTATATTGAGGTTTGTTCGGAATTTACAAAAATAACCATAGGTTATGCTCTTTTATAAGTTAGAAATGTTATATTAAATGGGATATATAACATGGTAAAAGAAAGGGGTGATTTTGTAAATAAAGGAAATTATGGTTTAAGGAAAAGTATAAGGTTTAATATGTGCCTATGAAGCAATACACAATAGTCTTGTATAAAAACTATAGGTTATAAGTTAAAAGAAATAAAAATATCATATCTAATGGTATTAGTATTTTGGTATAACATTACATAATGTTATGTGGTCAAAAAGAGAATTTAAATAAATTCAGGGGCTATACGAATTAATAAGAGTTGGAAAATGAATTTTAGACTATGGTCTACAATGTCATAAATGTTATGACAATTAAATGGTATTAAGGTGGTTTAGATGGAATTAATATAAGGAAGGGTACTCACATAAAATAGTGTGACAAACTATAAATAAATGGGATTTATAAACTAAGGTACTTATGTAATAAACCTTAGGAGTTGTAAATGTACAACGTGAAATGTTACTCATGTTAGGATAATAATCTTAATATAGGTCGTACAATATGATACAACTAATGAGAAAAAAATCATCTAATAAAGATGATAAAAAGTAACATAAAATATAAGAGTTTATCAAACTCATGGGAATTACCTACGTGGTAAAAAAAAAATATATATACATACACAAGGATAATGTATATAAGGTGGACATATATTTTGGTTGGAAACCGTATGATTTAATGGTGGTGGTTAATTAAAAAAAAATATATATAATTACAAACTATATGTTATGAGTTTTTGGGATGCAAATACTATTTGCTAAAGATAATGAATTATAAAATAAATGGCATAATAAGGAATGGTGGGAAAATAATACAATATGGAAAAAAAATAGTACAATATAATATAATCATGCATGCATACATGCAACTATAGGTTATGTACCTAAACTAGAAGGTGGATAAGGTTAAAAGAAATACAACGAATTAAACTTAGCAGTTAAAGTGTTATGACGTTTGAGTTTTAAGTAACAAGCCGACTGTTTTGGAGAAACCCGTAACAAAACTGTAGCAAACAGGGGTGAACTGTCGGGGTTACTTATTATTCGGAAATACCGGATGTAGTTAGTCATGGAGACTGACTTATAGTTTGTATTACCGTTTAGTGTATACTTCTGACAAGGACGCTTGACGAGCTAGCGGACTACACGGAGCATAGGATCTTGCTGATTCATACTCCACCGTAATACTGTCAGGGTGAACGGTATGTAAAGGGGTTTGCCGAGTTGACCTAAGGTTGCTCCTTGGGCTCGGATTTGGTTGATATAACTTGTGTGTTACATGTATGTGTTTAAGTGTTGATGCATTAATTATTTATGCACGGGCGTCCTACGGGACTAACACTACGTCGACTATAGATCGACTTATATAAACATACATATGCGTTGTGATGACATGACGGTTACTTGATATAATACCATGATATTAATATTGAGTATATAGTAACCTAAGTAAAACACTTAGGGACGAGTCACGACATTGTCGGTCTCTAGAGCATGGATCTCTAACATAAGTATAACCTAGATGACTTCTAGGTATGCGAGACCCATTGGGCCGCTGGTTAATAAATATATTCTCCATAAGACTAAGAGCAGATCTTAAACATTATGAGAGAGTGATGGTATGAGATTGAGGTGAGGAATCCCGGTAGTTTACGAACTACTTGGTTGCGCATTTGTGATCACTGAGGGGTTTCCTAATTGGATTCCGCTCCAGGTTATATCCAACGAACCCAAATAGGTTTGTGGATCAGGTGGCTACGGCCTTTTTATGGACGTCTTACGAGACATAAGTGAGTCAGGGGCCTCCGGACCTCTGGCGAAATGAGCACCTTTGTGTGTACGGGGGACTACTGTCCATGGTGAGGTTATCGGGTTGTCCTAACATGACGCCCTACTGACATTAATTAAACATGGTTGGATGGAGCCTACAAGGCTAAGGTAAATTAACTATGGGAACTGTACGCCACAGCGAATGTACATTGTACATATGGATGGGGCTTGAAAGCCAAACTAAAATAAGTTGACAGTGGATGGTGAACACCACGGCGATTGCACATTGTACAAAATATTGTTGTTATTGCTCGACACGTTCGGTATACAAATGTTGTTTGAAATATTCTATGAATGTTTGGTTTGGATGGATGATTAATGTTTATGAATATTTGGATGGTTGATTATGTATATTATACATTTATGCTTCAGTTTTGATTATAACTGTAAAAAGGAAAAGCATGAAACCAATCTAATAATAAGATGGTTAAAATGACAAGTGACCATTAGGGTCCAGGCCCGGCATGCTCAGCGTCTATCGCTGATACTACACCATTTCAGGTTGTTGATCATTGTCGGAGCTGAAGAGCAGGAACAGGGTAATTGGAGATGTTGTATAGAAATGAAGATGGTGTATGGTCTTATGGTAAGGTTGTGTATTTTCAGGATTGGGTAGACGCTCACTTGTCGATGTTTATGATTTGTGGATAGTGTGATGTATAGGAATTTCTCGTTATCACTGCGGTTAGCAGTTTATTTATTTTGGAAGTTGGTTGTAGTTTGGCTACGTTGCTCGCATGGGCGAGTAATGGCCGGTGACACCCGAGTGAGTTTGTAATAGTTATTTATTTTACCGCTGCGAGACGTCTTTATTTATTGCTACGTGAGAGATTATATCGTGATTATGGAAAGGGGTGTTACACTTAGCTTTCCTCTCATCCCAAATCTGAAGATACCTCTCATCGGAGACACTCGTAGGAAAACCATATCACTGATCTGAAATTCAAGCTCTCTGGTACGCTGATCCCCGTAAGATTTTTGCCTAGACTGCGCTGCCCTCATGTGCTGCTGAATAACTCTGATGTCATCCTGCAGTCTCTGAATATACTCTGGGCCAATCAAAACTGTCTCAGCAGGGTCACTCCATGATAAAGGTGTCCGGCACGGTCTGCCATACAGAGCCTGAAATGGGGCCATGCCGATAGACGCGTGATAGGAATTGTTGTAGGAGAACTCTACCAAGTGTAGACGCTCTATCCAACTCCCCTGATAGTCTAAGGCGACCGCTCTCAACATATCTTCCAGTGTCTGAATCGTCCTCTCGGTCTGCCCATCTGTTTGAGGGTGGAAGGCTGTGCTAAGTCGCAAGAGTACCAAATGCCTCCTGCACCTGACGCCAAAATCTACTAAGAAAACGCGCATCACGATCGGAGACGATCGTCTTCGGTACCCCATGGTACCGGATGTGCTCTGTGGTGAACACCTCAGCTAGTTTGGGCACCTTCCATGTGTCCTTGATAGGTATAAACTTAGCCGTCTTAGTTAACCTATCGACTATCACCCAAATTGTGTTCAATCCACCTCTGGCTGGAGGGAGACCGACCACAAAATCCATACTAATATCGTCAAACTTCCCGCACGGTACTGGTAATGACTGAATCTGGATCCTGGTCGCCGATGCTCGAACTTCACCTTCTGACAGGTGAGCCATCGCGAGATGAAAATCTGCTACATCCCTCTTCATCCCGCTCCACCAGATAACTTCTTTAGATCCTTGTACATCTTGGTGGCGCAGGATGTACTGCCAATGTAGAGGAATGAGCTTTAGAGAGAATCTGGTCTGAAGTCGGTCGCATCCTGAGGAACGCAGAGTCTGCCTCGGACTCGAAGGTGTCCCTCGCTGTCTAGCTCGTAGTCATACTTCAGACCATCAGTCAACCCATCTGCTAATTTCTGCCTGATTCCCTGTAGATACACATCACTGTCCTGAGCTGCATATACCTCCTCAGCTATCGTGGTCGTCTCTATGAGAGCAAGAAGTGAATGTGCTCTTCTGCTCAGAGCGTCTGCCACGACATTACCTTTACCCTCAGTGTACTGGAGGTCGATATCATAATCAGCTAGTAGCTCGATCCACCGTCGCTGTCTCAAGTTCAGCTCCTTCTGGGTCCAGATGTATTTCAAACTTTTATGATCTGTCATAATTCGGACCGTGGCTCCGTACAGGTAGTGTCGCCAGATCTTCAAGGCAAAGACTATGGCGAGGAGCTCAAGGTCGTGTGTGGGATAATTTTCTTCGTGCTTTTTCAGCTGTCGAGAAGCGTAAGCCACGACTCTGCCATTTTGCATCAATACTCCACCGATCCCCTTGCCTGAAGCATCACAGTAAACCTCGAATCCCTCATTCCCCTCGGGAATCACCAATACAGGAGCTGTGGTCAGAGCATCCTTCAGTGCCTTAAAGGAAACCTCACATGCCTCTGTCCATACAAACGGGCTATCCTTCTTCATCAGAGAGGTTAAGGGCTTGGCTAGCCTAGAGAAATCCTTCACAAAGCGTCTATAATAGCCAGCCAACCCAAGGAAGCTCCGAATCTCAGTCACTGAGCGAGGTCTGTGCCAGCTCTTTACCGCCTCAATTTTCGCTGGGTCCACTGAAACTCCCTCAGCTGAGATCACATGACCAAGAAATGATACCTTGTCCAGCCAGAATTCGCACTTGCTGAACTTGGCATAGAGTTGCCTCTCTCTCAGAGTCTCCAAGACTGTCCTCAAATGCTGCTCATGTTCCTCTTTGCTCTTGGAGAAGATCAGAATGTCGTCTATGAATACGACCACTGACTTATCTAGCTGGGCTTGGAAGACTCTCTGCATCAAATCCATAAATCTCGCCGGTGCATTGGTCAGTCCAAACGGCATCACTGTGAACTCATAGTGGCCGTATCTGGTCCGGAAGGCTGTCTTCTCTATATCTGACTCAGCTACAGCTATCTGATGATACCCGGAACGCAGATCAATTTTAGAGAATACCTTAGCTCCCCTCAGCTGGTCGAACAAGTCATCGATCCTGGGCAGTGGGTACTTGTTCTTGATTGTGACATTGTTCAGCTCTCTGTAGTCGATACAGAGTCTCAGGCTTCCGTCCTTCTTCTTGACGAAAAGCACTGGAGCACCCCAAGGTGAGACACTGGGTCTGATGAAACCCTTATCTAGCAGTTCTTGCAGTTGCTTCTTCAATTCCACCATCTCTGTAGGGCCCATCCGGTAAGGAGCCTTGGCAATTGGTCCTGTACCGGGTATGAGGTCGATGTTGAACTCAACCTCCCTCAATGGTGGTAGTCCAGGTAACTCCTCCGGAAAGACGTCGGGGTACTCCGACACAACAGGTACGTCATTCTTGAACTTTGGATCTGTCCTCAGATCCTGGGCATAACAGTAGTAGGCGGTCGCTCCCTTGGACACTTCCTTCATCAGGGATAGTGCCGATACAACCTTCACAGTCGGCTGCTTGGGCTGCATTCGGTATGAAACTGTGATCCCTGTAGCTGACTTCAAGAGGAGGCGATGCTCTGCGCAGTGTAGCCTACCTCTGTATCTCTGTAGTGTGTCCATGCCCACAATTATGTCGAACCCCATGCCAGGGAAGACAATGGCATCAAAAAGGAAATCTGCTCCCTTGATGCGTATGTTCAAGCCCTTACATTGCTTACTGCACTTGATTAATTCTCTGGATGGCAATAAGACTGAGCAGTCATGGATATCTTCTGTAGGGGCATCTATCTTAGCATGAAATGCCTGGGATATGAATGAATGGGAGGCTCCAGAATCAAACAGAACAGTGGCTTCCACCTCATTAATTAAGAACGTGCCTGAAATCACAGAGTAAATTCTAAGATTCTCAGGCGTTATTCCCAAGGTAATAAATCAGGCTAGTAGTTATACCTGTGATGACCATCCCGTTGCTCTTCGCTTGAGCCTGGTTCAACACAGTTAACCTGATCTCTGAGTTCCCAACCCCTACAACGACGAAACAAACTTATAAGATTTCCATTCTTATTAAGGTCTTCATGAGCATTTTAATGACTACAATGCTGAAATTGCATAAATTACAAAGCTAGATCTGTCTAAAGGTCAGGTTTAAACGGCCAGGTTTCATGTGAGTCTGGTTGATGATGGATGTGGGGGCTGTGTGGGGCTTAATTCTCTTCACCCCATGATAGATAAGTCTGGCTGCTCCCCCAAATATCAGCACATCACCCGACTTCAGAAGGATCTTTGTAGCGAGATCCATTCTCTTCTGATCTCCAAATAGGAATTCCGCGTCGTCTCCAAGTGATATGGACACCACTGGAACTCCTCTGGTGATGGAATCCAGAGACTCGTCCTTATCCTGATGCATTCCTAGCTTACCTTCTTTCTCATAGAAGTTGATGATGCACACGTCTGAGGTTAGGTCTGGGACGGGCTCATCCTCCAATTCCTGGGCTGCTTTGACTGCAGCTCCAATGATGGTCTGCAACTCTCCTGGAATTGGTGGCACCTCCACCTCTTCGTAGGTTCTAGTGGTGTGGTCCCACTTCTTACCTAGGCACAAGATCTTCACCTTCATGGTTGCACCGTTCTTGAAGGTAGGGGTGTAAAAGTTTCCTCCTTTCACACCTAATTCTCTGATCTTGAGGATCAATGCATATTGGCCGGGGTCAAAAATTCTCGTAATAAGACCATCCCAGGTCTCAATATCTCACACTTCTCTGGCGGGTGTGGTTTGGCTTCAAAGGAAATGGTGGGTGTGGAAATAGGCAATACAGGAAAGCAAATATCGAAAGCTGAACGAAAACAACAGTTGTCATTAAGTAACAAGTCAATGTTCAAACTGGTCTTAGCACAAACGTATAAAGAAAGAGGGATTTATAGTTCATCCCTTTACAATGCAGAGGAAAATTATTTGAAGAAATGAAGCAAAACGAAGGTCTAAGCTTCTTCAGTAGGAAAGTAGTCCTCACCAGGTGAACTCGGGTCATCACTCGCTGATTCGACACGGTCCACCAGGTTGAGAACTGGCGCTTTGCCTGGCCTTTGAGGGTAGTTTTGGGCAGGACGATGGGTAGACGGTCCAGCACCTCCGGTGCCACCTCTACCTCCTCCTCCATTTGTATTAGCAGCTGGGGCTTTAGTCACTGACCCGGTGCGTGGCTTGTAGTTCCTGGAATCCGGGTTCGAGAAGCATTCGAATCCCCTATGCCCCTTCTTACCGCAGTAGTGGCATTCTACCAGGTTCCCTTTACAGTCCTTACCTGGGTGATCCTTCTGGCACCACCTGCAGAAATACCTTCTCACCGGGTTGTCTCCTGTTTCAGTTCATGGTTAGTAATGTGATAACAATATGTAACCACATTGTAGATTCTGTATTATCTTACCACTAGGTGGCTGGGAGCGGATTGGCTCAGCATCAATATGTGAAGGGACCATAGCCTTTCATTCTTCCCCTTGTAGAACTTGCCCTTCCTTTCATAGTTCTGGGAAGAGTTTCCTCCACTACCTCCTCCAGCATCTCCCTTCCTCTTGCCTAGCACAGAATCCTGATAGGCAATGGTGGTTTCGCAGTCATTTGCATCATCAGCTAGTTCCTGTCGTTACAATATGTGTTAGTGGGAAAATCTTATCAAACCAGAAATTCCAAAGTCATATTCCATACCTGTAAAGTCTTTCCTCTGGTGGAACCGATCATGTTCATGATCCTGAAGTTCAAACCAGTATGAAATTTATCCACCAGGTACCTCGGAGCGTAAGCTCCCTCTCCAATGACAGCAAGCAACTCCACAAACTTGTCATAGTACTCAGCCACAGAAGAAGTCCCTTGCTTCAGCTGCTCAAATTCGCTTCTCATCCTCTTCTGTAGGTAGGATGGGTAGAACTTAGCTCTCAAGGCCACCAGAAAAGCTTGGAAATCAAAGTTCGCCTGAGCGGTCAGCTCGGCTCTGGCTGTCTGCCACCATCGATGAGCTGGCCCTTGGAGGAAGTATGCCGCTATGTCCACTTGGCGATCTGCTGGGACATGTAGAGAGGTAAAAGCCTTTTGAATCTCAGCGATGTATTTTTCCAGGGCTTTCGGTATTGGCTGGCCTTCATAGACTGGGGGACGAAGATCGTTGACCGCTTTCAACCAGTTGAACTCTCGCGGACCGTGGGGTGGTGGTGGCGGTGGTTGAGGGATCTGAGCCTGCTGCTGAGCTAATGCAGCGGTTACAATCTGAGCTATGACCTCAGGGGTAACAGCATCGGGTCCGTAACCACCTGGGGGTCCCGCTCCTCGTCCTCCTCTTCCTCCGCGTCCTCCTCTTCCTCTTTGAGACATTTTAGCTGCTGAGGATGGTATTTGTTGTTCAGAAGTTGTATGTTAAATCTAGACATCTATGCAGTAACGTGCGAAGTGTTTCATAACTACCCAGGGACGGTGTGTAGTTAGAGTGTTCATGAGTGATGTAAATAAGGTCAAGTATGGGGTAAGGGTAACGTGCCTTTCTGGAATCCTCACTTCCCAATTCTACCCCACTTCCCCAGTTTTAAGGGCACCTATATTCTAAGTATTTCACTCGGCTTGTTTTCTCGGGCTCAGAGCGTAACTACGCTCTGATACCACTTTCTGTAACGCCCCTACTTATCATAAATGCAGCGGAAATGAAATACTAAGGCGATTACAGATCATCGGGCTCCAAACACCCGGCACCAAACCTCACCAATTACAACTTATGTCATTACAAAAGCTACGGTCTGAACTCGAGAAAACCTAACATGAAGGTAATAACAACAAAATACATTAGCTCTCCAAAATTCCTAATTCCCATCCCATACACTCACTCTCTTCGTGGCCACCTGTACAACAACTCGTACCTGCAAGATGAAACCAAGCAGCCCACCCCGGGAGGGGTGAGTCAGTTCCCTGGAATGGAACTGGTACAATCCTCATAACAGAAATTAAACATAATCTTTAAACAATATAGAAACTTGGAAAGGAACTCCAAAAACCAAACAGAGGGACAAGGCACTTCAAATCACCAAGTCAAAGCAACAGGCAAGTAATAAAGATAGACAACAATAAAGATAATGTTAGTCAGTTAGAACCACACCAGGAGTCAGTGAACATCCCATGCTTAAGTTAGATTAAGTTCCAGTAAGATTGAAAAACCCAAGAAGTCACAAGGACTAGGAAAGGAAAGAAGAAGTCCAAGAACCAACAACTCAAGGGTGGAATGAAACCAATTGGAAGAGATGGCTCGCTGTTGACTACGTCCGATAGGACAGGGGATATACAGCCCCTCGCTGTTTACAACGTCCGTCTGGACAGGGGATATACAGCCCCTCACTGTCTATCACGTCCCTTTTTGGGACAGGGGATATACAGCCCCTTACTGTTACCATTGAAGACGCGCGCACGTCGAAAGAAAGATTTCCAAGATTGATCTTTTCCAAAAATCCCGCTAGATCACCAACTACCCAGAGCAATACCAAAACACTCAGTCCTACAGAGTGCAGAAGCGTAAACCCTAAGTAGCCAATGTCTAACGGGCAACCAAGTAGAAGAAACCAATACCCAAGTGAGTTCCACATCCAAGGCTCAGTTAGTCACACAACAGTTCCCTTTCGAGATTCATTCAAGCTCAGTTAGCGTTCCTCAAAACATTCCAAGAAGTTCGTCACCAAAAGTATCTGAGTACGAGAAATCGTACCTGGTATATGTAGAAGCAGTAACCAAACTCGAAAATGCGAACTACTTCCACCAATTACCTATAATTAAAGTATTCCAAGCATTAATTAGTTAAAGCACTATAATGCTACACATCCCCCATTTTAATTAGTCTATAGTTTTGTTTTACAGTTACTCCCTCCTAAGGATCTAGCTAGACCTCGTAATTAAATCTTTAGTGCATACTTAACTTATTCCATTTACCCTCTCCTGATTATAGGTTTAGTTTATTTAAACCCTTTGGTTACGCTTGGCTAACTCACTTTATCACCCATTAAAGGTTTACGATATGTATTTCCCCCCTAGTAGTCCACCTAGATGCTACATTAACTTTTGATATTTTTAATTGTCACGTAAGAATAAGATTTATCCCAATTTCTCCTTCTTAATACGTTTCCCATAAGATATGTTACTAGTTTTATTTACTTCTAGTGTGTTTACTTATACACTTATATTTTCCTTAGAATTTATCCAAAATATTCTTTAAGAAATGCTTATTGTATTTAATTATATTTAATACCTTTTAGACATATCCACAACTGATATATGGTTTATAAAATAAAGTGTTTGCCCTAGTTTAATTCAACATATTAACCTCCAAAATAATAATATGTAGTTTAGTTTAATACCTCGATTTAATATAAGTTCCCATTTTATTTTTCTCATATAAGTATATTTATGTGTAAACAACTTTTACTTCACCTAAAAGATAATACCCAAAATATCTATAAACATACTGTTATAAAATATTAATTTAGTTTCCTTTATTTTCCCCAACCTGAAAAGTTAATTACCTAGCCATACTTTAATTTTGGTTACATTTAAAACCTTATATTATAGGTTATTCTTATGAAAATTCCATAAACATAATTTTTAAACCTATTTACCCTTGTCCAAAAATTCCCAAATTTAATATAAACTATAACATTTTAGACATATTATAAAATTTTTATTTCATAAAAATATCTTTTTAAATCACCCAAATAATTCCATAATACCCGTAACTTGCAAAAATCATAACTTATGTTTAAAAACTCAAAACCCTTATTAATTTACATCAAAATAAACTACATTAAATAAGGAATCTATGGTTAAAATTTCAAGTCAAAACACATTCGGGAAGGCCATTAAATAAATCTAGCAAGTTAGGGTTTATTTCTGAATATAATATAAAAACTTATACTTATATTTTAAAACGTTTTAATCGTGGCCGTCCGTTTCTTTTAACTGAGATCGGACGGCTCCTGAACGTCGAGTTCATCAGTGAACTCAATTCGATCCCGAGTACTAATCTACCGTTTTCTCTTAATCCACAGAACCAAATCGAGTGGTTCTTGTTCCATTGAATTCGAAATTCCAAGACGCATCTATTGACACCGATTTCCCCAAATTTCATGCAGTATTACGCAAGATTGAATCTGGGTTCGAGTTAGGTTGAGTTTCGGGTTTACGAATCCGATTTCGCCAATTCCTCTCGATATAATGCATAATTGAATAAATTGCTTTGTGGGTTTGGTCGAAAATGAAGTTAAGATTGGCAACAACGGAGCAATTTGATCAGAAACTCACCGGAATAGCATTAACGGGAAGAATCCAACTCGGAAAATCTGGGAATCGTTATTTCATGTGCGGTTCAGGTATGCCACTTCACGAATCAACTCGCACCAACTGAGAGAGATTCGATTCTTCGAACCTATCACAATCCAAACTAGACATGTAACTCTAGATGTCAGTAGAAGAATCATTGAATTTGATGAACTAGGGAGAAAGTTACAGATCTCACAAGATCGGTGTTTACCTAGTTTGTTTCGGGATGAACTGGGCAAAATTACCGACGTGATCGAGTAGGCATCTTTAGACAGTTCTAACTCCCAAACTAGTGCGAATCAGCCTTGGCCATCAACATGAAAGTTATAGAGGGATTAGAGATCTTCAAAACAAGCTAAAGAACAAGAAATTTGGATGAGAAATGAAGAAGTTATGGCGTGACGAATTTTACCCGATTTCAGGAGAAACTGGAATTCTGGGTTACACAATCGCGAGGAGCCAACTTTGGATCAATTTTCCGGTCATTGTAGAAGGAGTTAGATGGTGTGTGAGTAATGGTTGGAAAGAGGAAAGATAGGAGAATCGAATGAAACAAATGGCATACCAAATGGTGGAGTAGGGAAAAAGATATAGGTGTCTAAAGATCGACCCCCGACATGCCAAAACTGAAGGAAATTCAATCGATTGAGTAATCCTGGGTGCTGACTGGGCGCGACACGTGTCCTTAACCCTGGACACGTCAGCATCCTCCAAAATTTTGGCTCTAAACTTCAATCTATCATAACTTTGGCTAGGATGATCCGTTTTTGACGTTCTTTTTATCGATCTTCATGGTTTTTCATAACCTATTTATTGGTATAGGTTTCATGGCCTGGTTTGACCATTCTCAAAAAGTCAACTCTAGCAAGGCTTAATAAGCTTTAAGGTTTCTAGAATTTTATATTGACTTTTATGTTTCAAAACAATGTTCCAACACTTCCTAAAATCTTATAATATATTTGGAGTGTTTAGAAATTTTCCCAAGATTTATTGACTTATAAATCTTATTATTAAATTCATAATACTATATAATAATGTATAATAATTAGGGTTAAATAGGAGAAAACCCCTAAATAAATTTCACAACTCCATATAATAATTTAATATTCATTATTCCATATAATAATTTAATTTTAACAAAAGAAATCCCCTAAATTAATTTAAATTAATTTAGGGGTATTTCAGCTACCCTTGGGTTTACCGGTTTCCATCCGGTTATTTAAATGTCACTGGGTATAACTTACCTACCACGTGGTACTGAGGCCGGTGTAGGTCTCCTGGTCTGGTTTCAAGGAAGGTTGGAAATAAATGGGTTTGAAAGAAAATTTGGTTTGGAAAAAGGTTTTGAAGATGAATTTAAGTCTACGAGATTAATTCTCGTGGCTTCACAACTTTTCCTTGCTTTAGCCAAGTCTAGCTTCTTACTGACTGGTGTACTTCCAATTGCAGAGGTCGGGCTGCTAAGCCCTTTCATAGCTATGCTGGTCTCACTTAACTTCACGGTACTTTACTAAGTACCTGTAGTTGTTTTAAGTTTCCCGTACAGCCTTGTTATAGCGGCACTTGCCATGGCAAGTGCGCCATGCTAACTGGCTACTGGTCCAATAAACATTGGTTGTTGTATTGTTTCCGCTTACTCTGACATTAGTGGCCTTGCTGGCCTTTACTTGATCTCACAGTCTTAACAATAAATCCTCTGGGTTTTTCTCACTATTTTCACATGGTGACCATTAACTAGGGTGTTTCCCCTTCTAGGAGACCCTTTTACTTAGTATTACATCCTCCTCATACTACGTTGTAGTTCCTTATTCGTCGGTATACCATTGGTGTATTAGTTAACATTGTAGTCCCGTGGACACTTGTCTCGGGTCTCATTACCTCACTTCTTGCCTGTTGCACGCTTGGTGCGTTTGCAAAGCTGGTTTTTTCTCGATGCTCGGCATGTCGATCCAGGTTGCTGGAAATTCTATCTCTTATACACAAGATTCACCATTCCCCGCTATTACATGCGGCAGACATTGTTTAAATGGGAACCGTCTTCGGGATTCACACTTTCGGAATCTACCGTGTGACAGGCTCTTCGTACTTATAAGGACATTTAAATGCAGCCAGGTCAGGTATTCCCGAGTAAGAGGGGGCTTCATCTCTCTGGGTTCTATCCCAGTATAATCAGGGATGTGGAGGTGGGATGTATATGGTAGGTTTCCAATATTCACTGATCCTCCTAACTAGCGTATCTCACACGCTATCACTCATCCCTTAACCCACAAGTACTGAAATCCTAACTCGGTACTCCCTAAGCTCGGTAATTCAGTCATCAGAGCGACACTTCGCTCTGATACCACTTTTTGTAACACCCCAACATACAACAACATACTTAACATTAAACTGCAGCGGAAAATACACATCATCACATAACTTAACTCATCGGTGTTACACGCCGTTAACCACCCACGTGGCTAACAAGGCTAACATTTACACAACTGTATCGGTCTGATGGACTAGATTCCCGAGCAACTATACAATACCGTCTCCTTTATTACTACC
The DNA here is from genome assembly GCA_023374045.1 of Limonium bicolor. Classification (NCBI taxonomy): domain Eukaryota; kingdom Viridiplantae; phylum Streptophyta; class Magnoliopsida; order Caryophyllales; family Plumbaginaceae; genus Limonium; species Limonium bicolor. Next base: position 248,834,091 of record CM041781.1, on the reverse strand, counting down.
AACATTCTTTATACAAATACCTTCCAACTGTACCGAGTATTTACAACTAATGCCGAGAACAATTTCGGTCTTACTACACCTACAGGTTACGAGTGATTACATTGATTACCCGTACGCAACAACTACCCCGTCCTACTCTCGAACGGCTCCAGCTCCTTGTACCTGAAATAGAAAAGGAAAGAAAGGGTGGCCCCCCAGTGGCTCAGCACCTTTGCTGGTATGGTAATCCCGCAGCCCACATGCTACCGGGCCACGCACAACTATTTGTCGTCTTAGCATGCAGTTGATTACATTTAAACCAAGCATGTGAAACATAAACTCACAACACGATACATTTCACCCCAATGGGCTTAACATATACAACTCATTTATACTTAACCAATCACTCTTTGAGTTCTTCAACCCTATAGTATTTCTCCTCTAACGGAGCTATTACCTTAACAGACGACATTTACCCACTATCGGGTTTCCACAAACGTCCCTTTTACATACTAGGAACCATATCCATGATCCTCATATTTCACTTCTAAGCAACATATAACAACACATCACAATAACTTTGCAGCATACACATAACACATACATAACGGGTACGGATCTCTTAGGAACCGGCCCAAACATAGTTAATACACTGGTGAGCCTAGAGAATGATATCACCCCATGCTAAGCTCGTTAAAACAAAACTCATTACCGCCCTAATAGTCGGACGAGTAACTTACCTAAAGGTGGATCGGATTTAGTGACCCGAACACACCACATAAACACATGTTCCCCCTAAACCGATCGTAAGTCAGAATAGCTAAGCTTTGGGATAAGCTAATGGGAGATCATAACCCGTGAGGGAAACAACCATAACAGAGAGAAGGGTAAAGCTAAAAAGGATACCCACTCCCAAACAACGCGCGACCAGCCTAACCGGATTCCTCACTACTGTTAGTACATACTTACTTTTAGTTATTAGTTAGAACCCCACTACGGAGTCTATCGTACCTACACAACATACAGTATTACTTTTGGGTTAAGCATACAAGGGAGATCCCTACATTCACATACACATACCACACATTTAACTCACGCATAGCCGTGGTTAGAACGCCCCACGGTTCGGGTCGTTTAATCCGAATACCAAACTCTCCTGTGATCCTAGACTCAGTTAGCTAAGGTTTAACACTTTCGAGGTTGGACGGTATCGGAACTAAACACGCCACATATATGAATTACTGTAAACTCATTACATGTTTTATCTTACAACGTGCCAAACATACAGAAAAACACATTGGCATACAAGCCGGTGTAATCCGGTAGGACACAGGTTGCAAGAAAACCATACCTGTCACCGGAGTCCACTTTATCATGTCCATTTATGTTCCTCGAGCAATTCTCGAACAACTGACAACATCACATGTACTTTTATTAACATCGGGGTAACATGTTGGTTTAAAGTCTAATGCTCATAACTTACCCTCGTTAACTAGTTAAACAACTTGACATTTTTAACTTGTTTACTTTCACATTTTATTACAACTTTCCACCCACTTGGTTGTCTTTATATCACAACTAACATGTCCTTAACGTCCTTACAACATCATTACTTATCAATCCCCATCTTTACACATCATTTTTATACCTTAAACAACATCATTAGAGTGGTCCGGGACTTGGTCCCTAACTTAGGTCCCGGACCTACACTTGGCAATCCTCTCGGTCTCTTTTAATGGGGTGGTCCGGGACTTCATACAGGTCCTAAGTCCCGGACCATTCTAGGCAAAATCTCTCGGGCAATTTTAAGGGGTTGGTCCGGGTCCTTGTACAAGACCCAAGTCCCGGACCTATATCTATGTATAACTCTCGACCCTTTTTTGATACATGGTCCGGGATGTTATCCAAATCCCAAGTCCCGGACCGAAGCTACAGAATTGACGTACTGCATTTTTTTCCAGTCCTGCTGCTTAAGCTCTTTACGCCCAGCATATGTATAAACTTCCCAGTACACTCTTATACTCAAAACTTCACCAAATATACACCACATAACAACATAGTGCACAATTTAAATTGCATAGCACTTAGGCTCTTAAAATGCATAAATCTTAAACACTGAATTTCCACAATATATTTGCCTTTGACCTGCAAATACACACTACAATACGTATGTCTTTTACTAGTCTCTTTGAGAACATTTTTCTAAGTCATTTACCATTGGCTCTTTAGGTAGTTTCAATAGACAACATACGTTCATTTTCCAAAGGCATTTCAAGCTATTTTTGGTTAGCATAATTACCTCCTTTCCTCACAATTTCTTCCTTGTTTCAGAAATCGGTAAGGATATTTGCTTGCTTGTCAACTTAGAACTTGAAGAGAGTTGGGAAACGTGTTAAGAGAGGACTCCACCCAGTCCTTGAAAGTTTGGAATGAAGCTAGAACAAGGCAGTACAAAGACACCATTTAAGACAATTTTTGGACAACACAAAACATGGAGGAAATATCATTTTTCTTTGAGTTTCCTTACCTTGAAGCAAAGGAGAACAATAATACATGAAAAGATGAACTCAAGCTCCTTCCATGGAGATTCCTCTTGGCACCAAAATGGAGGTCTTGAAGATTTGAAAGGACTAAGTCGAAGAGCTTGACGAGACTAAGAGATCGGTGGTCTTAGTTTTTAATTTGGACAAGTGAGCTAGAAGTTACAAGGATTTGAAGATGGCATATGGTGCTGTGCTGGTTCGATCGTGAAAGAGAGCAGGGAAGGGGATAGTCTACGTGAGACAGCAAGGAGGAAATGAAGAAATGAAGAGAATTCACTGATTGCAAATGCTTTTGAAGATATTATTTGTTTACATAAAGCAAATAGTGCTCTCTCTTATTTACTCATTTATTTGTTCAGTCAGCTAGCAAGGGTGACGACTCACCACATGCAAAACCGGCCCCCATTTAAATATAAGGGGTTACCAAGTCATTATTGATCAATTAAATTACTTATATTGACATAAGTTACAAACTAGCTTATTTTAGTTACTATTCACTAAAACAAGACACGTAGAAACGCAATTTTTACTTTCCCATTAATTTAAACTTCCAAATGTGATACTATTTAGTACACATGTTAATTAAAGAGTAATGATGGACATCTAGCTATTCAAAACTCATTTACAAGACAATTTTTCAAAAATGTGCTTTAAGACTCCTTTAAGCACATTTTGTGTTTTAACTTGTTTCCAAGCTCAATTTTCTTTGATAATTGATTTAATAGGCTCATTAATATATAAGTAAGGTCTTGGTAAGTTCATTAAGCCTTAATCAAAATTATCCCAAGCTTAGAGCATACTTTGTCCTTATTGCCTTTTAGGTAATTAATTGTATTTACTATTTATTAAATTGTTTACTAATATTTCTGAGACTCTTTTTAGTCTTAATAATTTATTATTTAATGTTTAAACAACTTATTAAGGTTTGGGGTATTTCACAACCAGTCTAGTATCATAGCCATCACCAATTACCCACGTAGGCCCATTCTCCAACAACCCTACCACACCCTGAAGAGCACGCCAGACAGAGCAAGGACAAGCACCTAATTTTGCATCCGTGAGTGAACCATTAGGAAAATAATGCGCCTTCAATAGCTTAGACAAAAGAAGATGAGGATGTATCAGCACACGCCAACATTTCTTAGCCAATAGTGCCTTATTAAAGCATGTCAAATCCTAAACGCCTATCCTCTTTAGGATAAACCTTGACACATCAGAGACCACTTCTTCCCATGCAACCCTTGATTTTGAACCCCCCCACCACCACCACTAGAATCGTGCTAACAATCTATGAATACCCTTAAGAACCCCTACCGGTAGACGAATAATGCTCATGACATAAGATGGGATGGCTTGAAAAGAACCGATTTGATTAAAATGCCCTTCCCCGTTTGTGAGACCATCATACTCCATCCTTAAACCTTCTTTTCCACCCGGTCCTTCGTGATTAGTGAATGGAGAAATGGAGAGGTCGAAGAGTGAAACATGTTCGTAGGCTATTATAAGTGAAGTGGGTGAATTAGAGAATTAATGGAGTGAAATGGTATACGGGAGCGATTTACTAGAAGAGAATGAGATGAGGTGAGTGTGAGTGATTTTCAGGTTTTCTCCGTGCACTCGTACAAGGCTGTAGGGAATGGGTATTTATAGAAGAAATTAAGAGGTAATCTTCCGTAGATATTTGCTTCATTGATTGCTTCATTGATTGAAGCATTAATTGCAGGGGACAGGAGCTGAGTGCGTGAGGAAAATATGGTAGGCGGTGCGGAGTAGATAGATATGGCGATTCAAGTTGAAGACGACGACTGCGCGAAGAAGAAAACTAGTCCGGTCGTTGATTTTAGCCTTAACCGCCTCTTAAGAGGCGGTTTCTTGTTGTTGTCCGCCCGTGGTTCCGCCTCGCGGTTGTGTATGACGTCCGCCACTTAATAGGCGGTTGCAGCCTGTGAGACGTCCACCACTTAATAAGCGGTTGCAGCCTGTGAGACGTCCGCCTCCTCTTGGGCGGTTGCAGCCCTTGACCGTGGCCCATTTTCCTTCAAACTTTGACCGGCTCTAGATTCTTCGTTTGGACTTTGTTTCCTGAGCCGTTTGCGTCTACGCATTCGTCTCTTCGTCTACTTCACTCCCGGCTTGGTTTTCCTCATGTTAAACCAATAATTTTGTGAGATAAACAATAAAACATAAACTAGAGGAAAACTAACCGAAGTGGAGAAATGAGCAAGTAAAGTGCTAATATTATATATGAAATACACCTATAAAACATGCTCATTTGGACACTCATCAATACTCTAACACCCTCACCTGACTTCTTCCTATGTTACTCGGGAACCCCAAAAAGAGACCAAAATAAGCTACCCCATATGTACCAATGTGATTTACCAAACTACTATGCAGAGAATGAGACACATCTCTAGAGAACATTACCCCTGATTTTTTAGCATTTATACATTGACCAGATGCCTGCTTAAAATCTTCTATAATCTCATACATTACTTGAACATTTCTAAGAGATGCCTCACCAAATAGGACACAGTCATCAGCAAAAAATAAGTTAGTGACCTCCATATCCATCCCTCCCACTCTAAAACCCTTATAGAACCCCACATCAGACGCCAACATCGAGCATGAAGCTAAAACCTCCATACAACACATGATAAGGTAAGGAGAAAAAGGATCCCCTTGCCTCAACCCACACCTAGGTATGAAGGTCCTCTCTGGAAATTTGTTACCAAAACCGTCGTGGAAGCCGTAGCCTGACATTTTTGTACCAAAGCAACCCAAGCATGATGAGACCCTATTCAACACTACACTTCCTAAATAAATTTCCACTCTACCTTATCAAAAGCCTTAGACGTATCAATCTTATAGGCAAAAGACCCATGTTACACAGGCTTAGAGTGCCTCATCATGTGAATAAGCTCGTGCGCCACAATAACCTGATCAGTTATAAGGTGACCTTTAACAAATGCAACTTGGCTCTCGAAGATGACAAAAGGCATAACAGACTAAACCATATTTACAAGAACCTTATATATTACTCTATAAATAGTGTTACACAACGATATCAGACAAAAATTAGTCATAACATACGCTCCTTTCTTTTTTGGGACAAGAACTAAATGTGTATGATTGAGAGTACGTCTTTTCTCACTTTTAATCCATCTTTTGTTTCGTCAGGCATGTTGAGAAAAGTCCCGCTCACTGTCTCATCAACGTTCTTTACAATGTGCATGCTATCTAAACAGTGGCTCACAGGCAGATGATGCCAATACAGTAGTTCCCAAAAGATAGAACACTGATTCTAAATGTTCTTTGTCAGTTTTGATGTGTTTCCAAAAACATTTACAATGTCTTTAACCTTTTCATACACTTCCTCGAAGGTCAATGGTAGACATGCCACACGAGTCTCGGTCATACCGTTGAATAGTTTTCTCCTTTTTCAATAAGGGTTATCTTCTAGTTGAAGTCGTCAATGACACATGTAATTGGAAACATTTTTACCACAATTTTTTAAATGGTTTGAACATGTGTCATCCTCGCATGCCGGGCATGCAAAGGTTCCTTTCAACGTGTATTCAGAAAAGCTTTCGTATGCAGGGAAGTCATTGACAATACGGAAGAACAACACATTGAGCGTGAAATTTTCTCTTGCATAAGCATCAAACACCACGGTCCCCTAATTCCACAATAATTTTAAATCATCAATCAGTGGGGAAAGATATACATCAATGTTATGACCTGGCTGCTTGGGACGAGATATTCGAAGTGATAACATTATACTTTCGTTTCCTACCCAGTAATGAGTGCAAATTGTAGATTACAAGAAAAATGGACCAAGTGTTGTGCTGACTTCTTAACGTGTCATACGGGTTCATCCCATCATCAGTACATAATCCAAGCCTTGGATTCCTATCCTCATCTATGAAATCTCTGAACCGTCTATTGATGTTTCTCCATTGAGGTCCATCTGCTTAATGTCTTATTTTCTCATCACCTTTTCTACCCTCTGCATGCCATCGTAAGTTCTTTGCATCCTTCGGATTGGCAAACAACCGCTTGAATCTAGGTATGATCAACAGATACCACAATAGTTTACTTTAGTTGGAGGACTTTTTTCTGAATGGAGGTGGAGTCACCATCCTTGTGTTTTATCGAGACAACGAACATTTCAGACACTTGTCTAGATGTTCGTAATCACCCTTATACAACACATAGTTGTTGGGACATGCATGAATCTTTTTGTACTCAAATCATATTTTAATCGTCTATTTCTATGCCTTGTGGGTAGGGGTAAGGAGACCGTTCCCATTAGAAAGCATATCATGAAGCATCTCAAGAAGTGTGGTGAAGCTCTTGTCACTCCATCCATATCTCCCCTTTGAGTATAAGGTTGTCTTGGATGCGTCCAATAATCTTTAATAATCATTCGGTCTATCAACGAAATTCTCCTCAATATTATCAAGCATCTCGTCTATTTGCTCATCATGGTAAGTCATCTCATTGTCATTGACTCTTGAGTTAGGAGTTTTGACTCATTGACAATATTAGAGGTGTGGTCGGTTCTTGAGTGACATCGATCATGACTGTACGAGGACAGGTCATCATCTTCAAAAGTTTCTCCATGAAAAGTCCATCTTCTATGATGTGGCATGAAACTACGGGTTTTTAGATGAAATTTATTCCTCGATGCTTGAATATTTCCTTATCATACCACAATCAACACAAGAACATGGAATTTTCACTGCCTTTATCATGTCTTTGTGTTGCACTACCGCTTTGCAAAACTCTTTCAACATCTTGTCAAAGTGTTCCTATTGATCACCATACATCCAGTCACGCTCCATATAATAAGTGAAACACAAAACAGGTATGCGAATTACCCTACCTAAAGCTAAAATAGTTATATAGTATGAATTGCATATGCTTGCATGTGTTTATATCTTAATGAAGCATGATTGGATGAGTATCAAATAAGCTAGTCTAACTCTAAGGTTCTAACCTAAATAAACTAGCATTTTACTTTCAACAAATCATTGCATTTTTTAAACAAAACCCAAAGTTAAATCACTTGTTTTTTAGGATTTATAGAGAGAGAAGGAAACAGATTGGAAAGTGGGAGGCGGCAGTGGTTGTTTGATTTCACTGGAATTCATAGAGTAATATGTAACGAGACCTGGTAAAGGAAAATAAAAATGGTTTTATACAAACAACATACAATATTACTAAGACATTTTTAAAATATCCACGTGACATTTGCATAATTTTACCTATCCCATGCTTATTATTAAGCATTCACTAAAGTCATACAATGACAAAAAAAAATTCAACAATTGGCATCAATCAAACTAGATATGAATTCAACCAAAATTTCCAATCATTGGCAGCAATCAACCAGCATCCAAAAAATCTCAAACCATAGACACGTAGTCTAGAAACTAACCAGAGATGCAAATACATGAACAGAGTGAAGAGCACGTAGCAGCCTATATACGTTCCTTGTTTGTAGTTACGGTTAGGGTTGTCAATTTCGGGTTTTGGGTTAGGTTGACCTCAACCCGAACCCAACCTGCTCATGTTCCATCTCAACCCAAAACCGACCAAAACCCGAAACGGGTTATGATTTGTCAACCCAAAACTGACCCGAGTCACATATCCTCAACACGAATCTGAAATTCACACGTTAACCAGAACCCAAAATTAAAAATATTGTACTATCAATACAAGTTCTATACAAAATCACCAAGACACCATAACATAGCATCTAAAACCATCAAACATAAATGGTTACATGATTAATATACTTAGGGTTATGTCTCATAACTATAAGAATGTATATTTTCTTTTCTTTTTTTAAAAATATTTTAGGGTTGCAGGTTGAAATCGGGTTGGTAGGTCAAACCCAAACCCAACTCGGGTTTTTAGCAACCCAACCCAAACCCGACCCGAAAATGTTTTTGGGTTAAAAATTACAACCCAAGCCCGTGTTTTAGCGTGTCAGTTTCGGGTTGGATTTCGGGTTCATGTGAAGATCGACAACCCTAGTTACAGATGCAAAATAACAGTGAGTGAAGAGAGAGAGGTAAGTTAGTGTAATTACTTGTAACACCCTAAAAACTAGTCGGTATTTATTAAGGTGAAGTTAAATTATAATCAAATTTTAACATATCATCTACTCAACAGCGGATGACAAAACGTGTTACCGCCACACTCACCAACTTAGTGAGTGGTACGGCTAAATTGAAATACCCCTAAATTAATTTAAATTAATTTAGGGGATTTATTTTATTAAACCTTTAATAATACTATTAAGTATTAAATTATTATATGGAATTATGAATGTTAAATTATTATATGGAATTGTGAAATTTATTTAGGGGTTTTCTCCTATTTAACCCTAATTATTATACATTATATATATGGTATTATGAATTTAATAATTTATAAGCCAATAAATCTTGGGAAAATTTCTAAACACTCCAAATATATTATAAAGATTTTAGGAAGTGTTGGAACATTGTTTTGAAACATAAAAGTCAATATAAAATTCTAGAAACCTTAAAGCTTATTAAGCCTTGCTAGAGTTGACTTTTTGAGAATGGTCAAACCAGGTCATGAAACCTATACCAATAAATAGGTTATGAAAAACCATGAAGATCGATAAAAAGAACACCAAAAACGGATCATCCTAGCCAAAGTTATGCTAGATTGAAGTTTTGAATCAAAATTTTAAGAGATGCCACGTGTCACTCTGTAATGGGTCGCCCACACTTAGCTGATTTCTTCCCTAATTTTCGGTAACCGATTTCCCTTACTTTGCCATAACTTTAGACGGCTATAACTTTTGCATCTCTCAATATTTTTCCATGCCGTCTTCACCATTCTCTTCTCCTTCAATTCCTCTTTCCAACCATTACTCATACAAACCCTAAATCTTTCTTAGTCAACCGGAAAATCGAGCCAAAGTAGCCACCTTGCGAAGCTGTTTCCAGAATTCCAGATTTCCCTTCGTTTTCAGGTAACTTGCGTCGATCATAACTTCTTCGTTAATCAACCAAAATTCGATTTCCTTAGCTCGTTGTAAAGATCTCTAATCCCTCTACAATATTCGTGTTTATTCCCAAGTCTGATTCGTAACCAGTTGGGAGATATAGAGATCTAAAGTTTCGGTTTCAACAGCACATAAAATCATACCGAAACAGAGAGGTAAACTCGTGTTTTGTGACTTCAATATCTTTCTGTATGGTGCGAGTTAGGTTTAGTTCTTGCTACCAATACGTAGATCTACATTTGTTCTTTCCTGTAACACCCCATCCAACATTAACGCACTTACAATAAACTGCAGCGGAAATACAAACTTCATCACATTACTTAACTCGTTGGTGTTACACGCCGTTAGCCACCCACGTGGCTAACAAGGCTAATCCATATACATTGTACCGGTCTGATGGGCTAAATTCCCGAGCAACTACACATTATTATCCCTTTCCATTAACAACCACAACAACATACACCCTTCAACTATACCGAGTATTTATAAACTGATACCGACAACAATATCGGTCTTACTACACCTACTGTATATATACACTTAAACGAATACCCATGTACAATGACTACCCCGTCCTACTCTCGAACGGCTTCCAGCTCTCCGTACCTGAAATAGGAAAAGAAGAGAAAGGGTGGCCCCCAAGGGGCTCAGCACCTTTGCTGGTATGGTAATCCTGCAGCCCACATGCTACCGGGCCACGCTCAACTAATTGTCGTCTTAGCATGCGATTGATTATATTTAAATCATGCATACAACTGTAAACACACAACACATAATCATTTCGCCTCAACGGGCTCAACAAACGGATAATACATCCTTACTTGATAAGTCACTCATGGTATTCATTATCCCTAGAGTGTTCCTCCTCTAGTGGAGCTACTTCCTTAATAGACGACACCTACCCTTAAACCGGGTTATCCTTAAACGCCTCTTACCACAAACTGGGGTTCATTTCCATGATCCACACACTCCATATCTTACAACATATCACATTCCTCACATAACAAAACATAGCAGCACTTCTCTCGTTTCGACGTACACATGATAACATCGCATTCATTTTGAACATGTAACGTATACATATCATAGCATAGCAAGGGAAATTGCCTAGCACAATAGCAACACAAAACACCATAAGATCAGTTCACACAAGGAACTTTCCACCATAGTTAGTATACATAGTGAGCCTAGAGATTATTGCCAATCTCATGCTAAGCTCGTTACCAACCTCGTTACCGTCCAGTTATATCGAACGGTTAACTTATACCCAAGGTGTGTCGGATATAGTAATCCCAAGCACACCGAAATAACATTCGTATGCCCCTGTGGCCCGACGTGAGTCAGTAATTAGCTTTGGATAAGCTAAGGGAAGGTAGAAACCAAATTGGAATACAACCTATACATACACCAAGAGAGCCGAACCGGATATGACATCGACTCCCGTCCATCACACGCGTGGCCGGAACAACCGGACTCCTCACCCCCCGTTAGTACATATATACTTATAAATAAGTAGTTAGAGATCCATTATGGAGCCTACCACAACCACACACCATTCGGTATCATAACCGAGTTAAGCACACAAGGGAGGTTCACACACTTGCATACAACAACAATATCCAACTAACTCACACATAGCCGTGGTTAGAACGTTCCCAAGGTTTGGGTCGTTAACTCCGAATACCGATCTCTCACGTGTTCCTAGTTCTAGTTAGCTAAGGTTCAACACTTATTTGAGGTTAAACGGTATCGGAGACCAGATGCGCCACATAAATGAATTACTATAAACTCATTACATGTTTTAATCTTACAAGGTGGCAACACTCATAAAAACACATTGGCATACAAGCCGGTGTAATCCGGTAGGACACAGGTTGCAAGAAAACCATACCTGTCACCGGAGTCCACTTTACCATGTCCACTTATGTTCCTCGAGCAACTCTCGAACAACTGTTAACACATGTGTTTTTTTAACATCGGGGTTGCATGATTATTTAATGTCTTATGCTTATAATTTTTTTCCTGTTAACTTAGTTAAATAACTTGACATTTTTAACTTGTTTTACTCTCACATTTTAATACAACTTTTCACCCACTTAATTGTCATTAAAACTCACCTAACATGTCCTTAACAACTTTATAACATCATTACCTATCAATCCCCATCATTACATATCGTTTTATAACCTTAAACAACATTTTTGGTCCGACCGACCTTACCGACCGAACTTGTCCAAGTTCGGTCCATTCCAGAACACATTTCCGTCAAAATTTTCTACTCCGACCGACCTTGTAAGTTCGGTCGCATGTTCGGTCTATTCCCGAGAGTTTCTTCCCTTTGAAAATTTAGCCCGACCGAACTTGCCAAGTCCGGTCCCATGTTCGGTCGATTCCAGTAACTCAATCCGTACACAAAATACAAGCTCAACCGACCTTGCAAGTCCGGTCCCCAAGGTCGGTCCATTCCAGAAACTCCTCCCGGTAGTGTAAACTGAACTCGACCGACCTTGACAAGTTCGGTCGCAAGGTCGGTCGGCTCCAAACCTTTGTTTCTACAATCCCATTTGACTCCAAACTTCACCTCATGTATCCTAATATGTTCTAGCATCATTTAGTACACTTATACCCCATACAACAATCATGTAACTCATTATCTATCACCTTAAGCACTTACTCATTTCATACCAAAATTCCTAACACTTATGTTATTACCTCCTTAGTTTTCCAAGTGGTGTTTCATGCCTATGATAACTACTATGTCCATAATGTTTTCTCCTTATTTTAACATCATCTCCTAAGCATCATTTCTTACCAACTAAATCTCCTTTTTCACATCTTATTTAAACATCATTTCTTCCTTGTACATCAACATTCCTAAACCTTAAACAAACTTCTCCAAGACTTAAATACATCCTAAAAACACTAATTGGATTTCTAGAACTTCCCAGACAACGCCTAAATCCTTATAGCACCTTAGAACACCTTAATGCATGTATCCATTCCTAACAATTCCTAGTTCACCCAAGTTCATTTAAGCACTTAAAACTCCTTATACATTTTACAAATTTTGCCATAGGTTCTCTTAGCAATCATCATTCCAAGCTCATAGTTTTCACCATTAACACTCAAGAACACCTAAATCCATCAAGAACACCATCACACAAGACTTCACCCAATTTACACTACATCACAATATAGTGCACAATTTAAATTGCTTGGCACTTAGGCCCTTAAATAACATGGCTCTTAGGCCCTTAAAATTGCATAATCCTTAACATTGAATTTCCACAATATATAAGCCTTTGACCTGCAATACACACACCAAGACATATGTTCCTTTACTAGTCTCCTTGAGACACCTTACTAAGTCATTCACCATTTGCTCTTTAGGTAGTTTAGCAAGCATTATAAGCTCATTTTCTCCTAAGGCATTAAACCCACATTGAAACATATTTACCTCTTTTCCACTCAAACTTCTTTCTTGTTTCCTCTTAAAACCGGTAAGGCATTTCTTTCCTTGTCGACCACTAACAATGTACCAACATTGCAATGAGTATATAAGCTTTATGCTTCATCTCATTGTAAACCCTAGGTTTACATTATTTCAAGAACATTAATGTAGTTGTTTTTACCTTGATCTTTGAAGGGAGTTTGAATATCTATGAAGAGAGGACTCCACCTAGTCCATAAGAGATTGGAATGAAGCTAGAACAAAGTCACACAAAGAGCTCCATCAATGAGTATTTTCGGTCACACACAAAACATGGAGGAAACTTGATTTTTCTTTGAGATTCCTTACCTAGAGCAAAGGATCAATATATGTGGAAAGACAAGCTCAAGCTCCTTCAATGGTGGAACTCCATGGCACCGAAATGGGGCTCTTGAAGTTTTGAGAAGATAGAAATGAAGAGCTTGATGAGAGGAGAGATTGGTGGTGTTTGTTTTTTTTATCGGATAAGTGAGCTAGATTTTACAAGAGATTAAGGTGGACTTCCATGGTGGTGGCTGTATCACCGTGAGAGAACAGCAAGAAGGGAGGAAGGAGAAGGTTGGAACCGTGTGAAATGAGAAAGGAAGGGAGAATGAAGATAGACTTGCTTTTTACAAGATATTTGTAACTTATAAAGCAAATAGTACCTTAACTAGTCATTCTTTACTTTGATTTGTTAACAGAGTGGTGAGTCACCACACTTAAAAACCGGCCCCCTTTTTAGTTAGAAGGGTAATATGTCTTTGTTGACCAATTTAATTACTTATAACAATATATGTTACAACTAGCTTATAAAAATCACTATTCACAAACAAGGCACATAGAAGTGAAATTTTTGATTCCCATTGATATAGACTTCCAAAATGTGATACTATATAGTACACATGTTAATTAAAGAGTAATGATGGACATTTAGCCATTCAAAACTCATTTACAAACAATTTTTCAAAACGTGCTTTAAGACTCCTTAAAGCACATTTTGTGTTTTAACTTGTTTTCAAGCTTGGTTTCTTTGGTAACTGATTTAAATATGTTCATTAACATATTCATAAGGATAGTGTATGACCATTAGGTCTTATACACATTTATCCCAACTTAGAGCACATTTTAGCTCATATTGACCTTAAGGTATTTTTTGTGTTTGTTTGGTTTCATTGTCTACCAAGGTTTCCTAAGGACTTAATTAGCCTTATAAAATCATAATTTTATATTATCAACTCTTGGTAGGCTCTTTGGGTCCTAGCCAAGTTCACTCCAAGCTTAGAGCATTTTTTGCTCAAACCGTGTCTTAGTGTTTTATTGTGTTTTACCATGGTTTAAATGGTTTCATTTATGTTTCTAAGGCACTTTTTAGCCTTTAAATACCATAGTTTTTACATTAAACAACATACCAAGGTTTTGGGATTTTCAATCTACCCCCCTTAAAAAGAACTTCGTCCTCGAAGTTCACATTTCCCACGCATCATTGGACTAGAATACGGGAATTACTTCTAAAACAAACTTCCATAACCAAACACACCTTACACCAAAACCTCGGACTTAACGGTCCGGTACATATCCACATCCATACAAAAATATCATACTCACATGGTAAACCTCGGACTTAATGGTCCGGGTACCTCCACCACACTTGCACTTACATAATATCCCTCAGACTCTTAGGTCTGGGTGACATAGCCACATTTGGACTCGTAGGCCCGGTAACACAATCATTCAGAACCCACCCACATTAGAACTCAGGTCTAAATAATATTTATTACTTTTCCACACACAACATGTCTTAGCATGTAATCAAACGAAATACCTTTTCCATCTCTCCATGGGTTCGAATCCACGTTGAGTACATATACACACTGTGATCCCGCAGAACCCGGTCACGATGGACACCTTCTGGTCCCGTTCCTTTGGGAGATCAAACATTCACTTAATTTTCAACATATACTTCTCATGTCACCGGTCCGAAGACAAGGTCATACGTCCTCAGCTCGTGCAAGGTACTACAAAAATATTCTTTACTAGGTTAAGTATAAGAAGATCTTTTATTCAAAATATTAATCGATTGTTGAAACACCAATCGAAAATCCTTTTGAAAACACCACACAACCCAAGTCGATTTATCGCCTTGTATTTTTCTTAACATGGTTGTTTGTGACACTTACAGGGAGCTTCAAGAGTCATCCAACCCCTGATGTGATCAGCATCAGTGTTGAACTATCTTTCCACCCCCAATTTGTGTTCGGCTTTCCCTGATCTCATGATATCAAGTTTCCACACCTCCCACTTCTTTTTTCAACCAACAACTAATTCAAGCGTATCCCATTTTCTATCTTTAAATCCTTCTAGTCATAATCATTACATCTCCAAGGGATAGAACTCCGTACCATCAATCATCACCCAAATCCAACTTAATTCAAGTTACCTAGGGAATTTAATTCTCACTAGGTTCTATGTCGGTCTTATACCCCTCATAAATCACAACACTGTATATATATACATATTTTTTTTACAAAATACAATACATGGTTTACATTTATGCACCGTCGGGGTTTAGTTCCCCGGGAGTTTCTTTACTCCCTTCCACTTGTACTCTCACACACCACTGTTAACAAATAACACACTTCCCACAATGGTATTCGCATCTTCTGTGCGCAATTACACATTTAACCACAAATAAATGCGTATGTTTATATAACACACACGCCAACCATCATAAAAATCATTTTGTGCTATGCACAACCCATTCACGTACACTTGTACGGTAAACCCACTAAGTGGTTTTGTGCGCTCTACCCCCCTTAAAAGGGATTACGCCCACGTAATCAATACTAAACCTTGGCTTAAAATGTTCTGCCGTCGTGAAGTGTTTTGACTTCCACGCGGTCTATTACACAATGGATTCTGATTAGAGGATCTTAACCATATTGGCGGTTTAGTCCCTAAACCAAGAATTCGCATTGGAGTTCTAACTCATAACCGGTTTCGGTCCTGGCCTGTGAGGCTTTTAGGCATTGATAACTAGCCATTTATTCATATTCACCATGTATATCGGTATCTGACGCATGGGCTCACTGGCCTCTGCTGCGCCATTCTGATAATTATAGGGCTAGTTTGCCCCATTCGTTACTGTTACTGTATTGTACATCTCCAATGTATTACCTTTATCTAGGTAACAATGGTTTCTCAACCGACGCATGGTATCTCTTACCCTGAGCGAATTCGGTGAGTTCCAAAACTTTCCATCCACTTCTCCAATAGCTTACTGCGTAAACTGCACAATGATTGACTGACTTCTACCGACTTACTGTCGGTTGAGATTGAGCTACTACCTAAGGTGTAGTGCTCTCTCGGTTATTTCCCACACCTGAGGTATATTTCATACCGACATTTGGTATTCAGTGCTACTGTAGTCACTTACTGTTAATCATGTCTCCACATTTGGTTTTGTACAAGTACTCTTTTATTGGTGCGGCCTTGCATTTCCTATGCATCGGCCATTATAACATTATTCCTCCACAATAAAAATGTTTCCAATTCCTAGCTATCCCACTCGATCCTTATTGCTCAAGTGCAATACCAAAACACTCAGTCATACAGAGTGCAGAGGCGTAAACTCTTGACAGTAAATCTCTTATGGGACTCGCCATGGAATTTACACTGTGTTTCATTGAGATTCTGATCTCGTAATACTGGCCACTGGCTTACTGCCTAGTTTGTTTAACATCGCTTATCTTGCATCTCCAATGAGTTTAACTCATAACTGGTCTTATCTGCTACATTATCGTTTAACAATACTTATACAACGGTCGCTTACTGCGCACCGTGCTCTTACTCCTTGTATAACATCAGCTTACATAGTATTTACTGTCACATTAACTTCCACACATATACTTGTATTATTCACATTATGGTTCATCACTCATTTGGATGACTACTGAATGCTCCTTGAGCATCGATCATTCGAGTCACAAGCCGGCATTATTCAGCTCGGTGTTTCACTTTATACACACACACTACTAAGCTAACTGCTCTCTTCCAATAACAACCGCTAATCCTATGCTTACCGTCTAATCGTCCTATTAATCCTACGAGTTCGCAGCGGAATTATTACCTACTTACTACGGCGGGTGAAACAATGCCGCTAACCGCCCATACGGCTAGCTAGACTACTAATACTTACAGTCACGGTCTGATGAACATAACGTACCGAGCTACTAATATGATGCATACTGAATACAAAATAACCTACTTACATTCTTGGATCACCGAGTATTTAAAGTATATTCGATTACAACCTTTCAAGCTTACCAAAAGAATGAGTTTCTAAAGCTACTCATCTGTACCAATGCTCCTTTCCCAATATCCAAAAAGGTGTACCCCATGGTACACCGGCTACTCAAAAACTACCGCCATGTACTACTCAGTACACCCATCATAAATTCATTGTTTACAATCAAAAAGAAGATAAGGAAATAGAACTATGTCCTCAGCATCTCCATCAATCTCGAGTACCTGCGTGTAGTAAAAATGGTGCCCCAAGGGGCTCAGCAAAAGCTGCATATGGACTCCGCATATACCGCGTGCTAGCTAGGGCACGCCGACTATTTGACGTCCACTAAACATGCATTTCATTTAATTCATACATACATGCTTTTCATACATCATACATGCTATACAACTCATTACACAATTCAAGGCAACAATATCATAGCATACATCTCACTTACCTTCACAAGGTTAGCCAAATTATGCATCCGGGTTAATCGGAATGCTTTACTCTTTTACTCGTTACTTACTTGTTCTTACTTACAAATACTTATTTTCAATTACTTTACTTACTCATTCTTACTTACTTACTTATACTCAAGTTAAGTCGTCGGGACCTCCGGCCTTGGGGACTACACCGTCCCACATCCGGGATTTACTTGACTCACCAATCCGGGATGCTACCCACTTAAGGGATTTGGGCCGCGGACCAGTTTAAGAGTCAGGAATTGGAGCCAACCTCTCGTGACTCCGCATCCTCACGCGTGGCCGAAACTATATCGGACTTCTACTCATTCCAATTTAATTACCATTTATGGTTAGCTTGTTAGGAATAAGTTAGAAGTCCAAACTCATCACAATCGGTCACAGTACAATACATCATACATACCCACATTCATTGTCATCCAAACATTTCATGAATTATACAAACTAGGATTAAGAAGATATACAACATCATACAACACTACATATTTACAAGTATGCATATTAACTCCGATTCGTGCATTTATCTTATTTGGTGATCAATTAGCACACAACACACAAATCAGAGTAACCAAGATAGCATACGGGGCATGAGGAATCCATACCGTTCACCGTCGTACGTACTTCCAAACGTCCTTCAGTGTCACAAATCGAATCCTATTGTATACATACAATTAAAGGATTAATCTAACTATCATTACTTAACTCATACTTACTATGTCCCTATACTTCTTACACTTACACATTACTTACTCATTTTCCTTTACTTAAGTTTCTATATTCTTGCTTAAGGTTTGCATGCTTACTTACATGTACATATACATATATGTATGGGTATACATATACATATATATATACAATTATTATTTAAATTAATTTTTTTTTTTTTGTCGGGATTGGGCCGTCCGACCCACCGTCCGACCCAAGCCCTGGGTCGGACCATTCCAGTAAGATTCGGTTCCAGAAAATTACCCTGTCCGACCCAGCACTATTCCGTCCGACCCAAACCCTCTGGGTCGGACCATTCCAGAAGGTTTTGGTCTCGAGTCTAGGCTCCGTCCGACCCACGTCCGACTCACCGTCTGGGTCGGACGAAGTCAGAAACTTCGACCATTATATTTTTGCCTGTCCGATCCACCGTCCTGGGTCGGACCATTACAGAATGTTTGATTTCGAATTTTAAGCCATGTCCGACCCACGTCCGACTCACGGCTCTGGGTCGGACCATTCCAGAAGGTTTTATTTTCGTTTCTTAAGACCCGTCCGACCCACGTCCGACTCACCGTCTGGGTCGGACGGTTCCAGAATCTTGTTACAGTTTTTATTTTTCTTTCCCAATTTCACCCATTGTTTCCCCAATCTCCCTACATACATCCTAACATGTTTTAATACAATTTGAACATCCTAAATCATGCTAATTCATTTCCTAACTCATCATACAATCCTATACTCATTCACTCACCTAATTTTTCTAAGTTTCAACTCACACTTTCACTAGTTGTTTCCTAGTTGTGTTTTGCTACAGATTTTAACACTAACACTCTCCATCTACAACTCCCTCTTCTAATGTCATTCCTAACACTCCTAATACATCTCGAATACATCATCTATCTCCCTCAACTTATCCTCTATCTTCCTTAATCAATATCTGTTACACACTCACATTATTCACCTAGTTTTAATTCTCTAAGTGTTCTAATCCTAGGCAAATTTTGCCATAACCTCCCCTATATTTTTACACTCTCACCACTCAATCTAGTTCACAATTCAACACTTATTTCACCTGTTTCAACAACCAAAACTACACAAGCTCTCATATACAAATACTAATGCTAAAACAACATTAAGACCACTAAAATTTCCTGCACTCAACAACTAAATCCCAATCTGTTTTCAATAAGTTTTACACATCTTTAAAAGCTTCAAAATACTTATATTCTCTTACACATTATACTACTAATGCATTATCATTTTACAATACCAATTTTCATTTCTAAAAATCTGTTACATACACAATTACAAGACTACACAAAGACAAGTATATTACCTTGTTATTTCACAAGCTTCTTCTTTCTTTCTCCTTCCTCTTTCTCTACCGGTTTTGAAGTCTCAATCCACTAACACTACAACCATTCACATACACCATTCAATACTATGAACTAACCCTAACCATTAATCAAGCTTTAATCTAGGTTTTAGGGTTTAGAAAATTTATTACCTTCCAAGAGCACAAGGGCTGTTTGGGATGGCTCAAGAACAAGATTTCTCACACCACCACAATGCCAAAATCGGCTGGACATACACGAGACCAAATAAGGTTTAGTCTAAATTTTCGTTTTGCCATATAGGCTAGAAAAAGATGGAGTTTTTGAAGATATTTTTACCTTAGAAGAACAAGGAGAACAAGGGCCTTCTAATGGTGGTGTTGAAGCTTCAAATGGTGCATACCCATGAAAACGAAAGTGGGTGTTTTCGAATTTTGGAAAGATGAAAATGTAGCTCTTGAGGAGAGGATTACAATGGTGTAATTTTTATAATTTTTGGAAGAGGTTTGCTAGAGTAACAAGAGGAGAGAAGGTGAGTTTTGTGGGTGTTTCTATTTCCACCATGGCAATCGCATGGGTTGAAGAAGAAGGAAAAGAGAGGTGCTGGTGTGGGTGTTCTCACGTGAGAGAGGGAGTGAATGGAGGAGAGAGGAAAATATTTGCTTTTTGATTTCTTAATGGTTTTGTCCTCTAGTGTATTAGACACAATAAAAGACAATAAGAGAGTGTGAGGGTGAGGGCCTTAAAATCGGCTAGCACACAGACCCACTTGTGGGTTTTGAAATTTATTTGCAATATTGGACACACTAGTTTGAGTTATTTATACTTCTACCCCACAACTTCTCGTTTTTGACAGTTTTTACTAATCTCTCATTTTATTGATTTTATTGGTCCTACAGCTTCACTAATATTTATTAATGATCATTTAGTTGACCAAAACTGTTACGAGTCTACTTGACCCGCTTAAAGACACGTTTTCCCGGTTACCTCGAAAAACGTGCTTTAAGGTTCGGTAATGTTTTTAAATCGTTTTAAAGGTCCGTTTTCTTCGGGATTTGTTCCCTCATAATTATTTACACTTAATTAAGCTTCTAAATTACTTATTAGCCTAATTAATCACTGTTTTTAATTACGGGGTATTTCAATCTACCCCCCTTAAGAAACTTTGCCCTCAAAGTTGCTCAAGGTTAATAGTTTCATTATTCTACTCATTAGGCAAACCAATTGTCCTAATGTGTCTTACTACACCTATGAGGTGTTTACTTCATTCCACATTACAAGCATACACAATTCGAGTACAATACACAATTCACAATTCACATACACAATCCATCATTCTCATTCATACCATTCCACAATACACAATACACCATACATTGCACATACACATCATTCATTACACATTCCACATACATACACATCCATACTAAATTCACTTGCACTACATGTGCCATACAAAATGCAATGCTTACCCCGAAGCAATGCTAGAGCAAAAGGGTTCTACCCCCCTTAAAAGGGGTACGACCCGTACCCGTATACTAAATACTAGACTCTCTAGTCTATGAATAACTGCGGGTATTTAGCCTTCATGGCATCTTCTAACTCCCATGTCGCTTCTTCGACATCATGGTTAGACCATAGGACCTTCACCATTCGTATAGACTTATGGCGAGTGTCTCTGGTCTTCCTATAAAGGATTCTCACTGGGGTTTCGACATATCTCATGTTTGGCTCAATGGATAGTCTCTCGGGCTCCAACACATGAGAAGGATCAGCCATATACTTCTTGAGTTGTGACACATGACATCATGGACACGTCCCAAGTCCTCAGGTAGTGCTAACCTGTAGGCTACTGAACCAACTCTTTCGGTGATAGTGTACGGCCCTACAAATTTTGGGCTTAGCTTGCCCTTCTGACCAAATCTGAAGACACCCTTCATAGGTGAAACTCGCAAGAACACTTGGTCGCCCACAGCGAACTCAAGGTCGCGTCGTCTCACATCCGCATAGGATTTCTGTCTATCTTGGGCTGCCTTCATGTTAGCTCGGATTTGTTGCACTTCGGCTTGCACTTGCTCAAGGTACTCCGGTCCTATTATGACCGCTTCACTTGACTCATCCCAACACAAGGGTGTACGGCAAGGTCTACCGTATAGAGCTTGGAAAGGCGACATCTTAATCGAGGCGTGATAACTATTATTATACGAGAACTCGATAAGATGAAGCTTATCTAACCAACTCCCCTGAAAGTCCAAGGCACATGCCCGAAGCATGTCCTCCAGTGTCTGGATGGTCCTTTCTGTCTGACCGTCGGTCTGAGGATGGAAGGCGGTACTCAACTTCAGTTCTGTACCCAACGCTTCCCTTGTAGCTCTCCAGTATCTCGAAAGAAATCTGGTGTCGCGGTCAGATACTATAGTCTTAGGGACTCCGTGGTGTTTGATAATCTCCTTATCAAAAAGCTCTACTAGCTTTACTACCTTCCAGGTGTCCTTCATCGGTATGAATCTGGCAACCTTGGTAAGGCGATCTACTACTACCCAGATCATGTTGAGTCCTCCCCTAGCAGGTGGGAGTCCTACAACAAAATCCATGGAGATATCATGAAATTTCCACTCCGGAATTGGCATCGATTGTACCATTCCGCCCGGTCTACGGTGTTCAAATTTTACCTTCTGGCATGTCAAGCATCTCAATACAAATTCTGTCACATCTGACTTCATTCCCGACCACCAGAAGTACCTCTTCATGTCTTTGTACATCTTGGAGGCTCCCGGATGGACTGATAATGTAGAACTGTGTGACTCTCGCAGGATGCGATCCCTTAGCTCAGCATTGCTTCGGGGGACGCATAGCCTGCCATTCAACCGAATCAAACCATCTTCATGTAACTTAAAATCATACTTTTTCTTCTCAAATGTACCATTCTCGATCTTGTGTCTGATTTCGGTTAGGTAAGGGTCGCTCAACTGAGCGTCTCGCACCTCGTCAACCAAGCTAGAAGAAGCGAGTAGCGAATGGAGCGAGTGTGCTTGACGGCTCAGGGCGTCGGCTACGATGTTTGCCTTCCCTTCCTTATACTGCAGGTTGATGTCGTAGTCTGAGAGAAACTCCATCCACCTTCTCTGTCTCAAGTTGAGTTCTTTCTGAGTGAATACATACTGTAAGCTCTTATGGTCGGAGTAGATGGTGATGCTTACCCCATAGATAGTGTCGCCATATCTTCAAGGCGAAGACAATGGCTCCTAACTCTAAGTCGTGAGTCGGGTAATTCTCCTCATGTTTCTTCAGCTGGCGGGAGGCATAAGCAACCACCTTGCCATGCTGCATGAGTACGCATCCCATTCCTTTGCCTGATGCATCACAGTATACCTCAAATCCCTCTGTGCCCTCTGGAAGAGTAAGGACAGGCGCTGAGGTCAATGAGTCTTTCAGTTTCTGAAATGATAACTCGCACTCGTCTGTCCATACAAACGGTGCATCTTTCTTCATCAATGTAGTCATGGGCTTGGCGACTTTCGAGAAGTCCCTTACAAATCTCCGGTAGTAACCGGCTAGACCAAGAAAGCTCCTAATGTCGGTAACAGTCTTGGGTCTAGGCCATGATCGTACAGCTTCTACCTTAGAAGGGTCAACTGAGATACCTGCGCTCGAGATGACATGTCCAAGGAATGATACCTGATCAAGCCAAAACTGACATTTGGAGAACTTCGCATAAAGCTGGTTCTCGCGCAGTGTCTCAAGCACTTTCCTCAAGTGGGTTTCATGTTCCTCTGGTGATTTGGAATATACAAGGATGTCGTCGATGAAGACCACAACCGAAGTGTCCAACTGCTCACTGAATAGTCGATTCATGAGGTCCATGAATTTAGCTGGTGCATTTGACAAACCGAATGGCATCACTGTGAATTCGTAGTGGCCATATCTGGTACGGAATGCCGTTTTCTCAATGTCTTGTTCCTTGATTGTAATCTGATGATACCCTGAACGGAGGTCGATCTTGGAGAAGATTGAAGCTCCTTTCAGCTGGTCGAATAGGTCGTCGATGCGTGGCAATGGGTATTTATTCTTGACTGTAACCGCATTCAGCTC
The DNA here is from genome assembly GCA_023374045.1 of Limonium bicolor. NCBI lineage: Eukaryota > Viridiplantae > Streptophyta > Magnoliopsida > Caryophyllales > Plumbaginaceae > Limonium > Limonium bicolor. The sequence continues at coordinate 248,810,145 of CM041781.1, read as the reverse complement.
GCGGTAGTCAATACAAAGTCGGAGGCTACCGTCCTTCTTCTTCACGAAGAGAACCGGTGCTCCCCAGGGTGATACGCTCGGGCGTATAAACCCTTTGTCTAGTAAGTCTTTCAACTGCTCCTTTAGTTCGGTCATTTCTGCAGGTGCCATGCGGTACGGTGCCCTAGCAATGGGACCGGTACCTGGCAAAAGGTCAATTTCAAATTCCACTGCTCTCGGTGGTGGCATGCCGGGTAGCTCCTTAGGGAATACATCGGGATACTCGGATACAATGGGTACTTCATCACTGAACTCTGGATCTCGCTCCAGGTCTTGTACATAACAAAGATACACCTCTTGGCCCTTCCTGAGCTCCCGGTACATAGCCATGGCAGATATGAGTGTGGTCGAAGGCTCTCTCGGTCTCGGGCGGTAAGATACGGTAACCCCAGAAGGACTCTTGAGCAGCAAACGATGCTCGGCGCAGAGGATTCTACCCTTGTGCCGCTCCAACCAATTCATCCCAATGATTACGTCGAATCCCAATCCATTGAATTCGATGAAGGAAAGGGGAAACGATTCGCCTTTGATTTGGATTGTGGCTGATTGATAGTATTTGGTGCACTTTACTCGCTCCTTCGATGGGAGAGTAACCATGAAGTTCGGTAGCTCATCCGCATCTAGCTTCAACCTCTTCACAAAGGATGGTGATACGAAAGTGTGAGAGGCGCCGGAGTCGAATAATACATTGGCATCAATGCCATTTACTGGGAAGGTTCCCGTTAGAATGGTGCCGCTTCTGCCGGCTTGTGCTTCGGTGAGGATGCTCAGGTTACCTTCGGTACCGAGTCCACAACCTATTGGATTCACAATTGGATAAGTATTGATGGTGGACACAAGTGGAATTAAATCAACACTGCTCTTTATTGATAAACCAACCATCATACATGTCGTGTCTCTAATACACGTTACTAATAGATTACATGATACTAGGAATTTAATATTTTCTAAAGGTAAGGTTCAGGCGTCCTGGTTTCATGTGTGTGGCATTGATTATTGCCGGGTGCCGTGTTCAACTTGATCTTTGATCCCGTGATACAGCATCCTAGAGTTTCCACCCATGATTAGGACATCTCCTGATCTCAATACCAGTTTCGCTGCGAGGTCCACACGCTTCTGCTCGCTAAACAGGAATATGGCGTCATCACCAATGGACCAAGACACTACGGGCACTCCTTGTTCAAGAGATTCCGCTGTCTCGTCCTTGTCTTGTGTAACCCAAGTCGTCCTTCTTTTCGTAGAAGTTGACGATACAAAGGTCCGCTTCAAGTGCGGGGATTGGTTCACGTTCGCATTTTTGTGCAAGTTCTACTGCTTGTGTGACAAGCGTCTGAAATTCTGGGGGTATTGTCGGTGGCGTCGCTCCATCGTGTCGTCGTGTCTCCTGGTATGTCTTGGTATAAGGATTCCAGTCCTTTCCCAAGCACATCATCTTCAGCTTCATCTTCGCTCCACCGGGGAATTCGGGTGTATAAAATCCACCTTGACCCGTTCCTAGCTCGTTGCATCGTCGGATGATTGAGATTTGTGCTCGGGTGTCAGGTATCCCTTTAATAAAAGCATACATGGTCGGATGACCTGACACTGTTTGTTGGTGTAGTCGTGGTTGGTGATGTCGATCTCTTCTTGATTCAAGGTTACCGGTATCGGGTAACAGATACTAAAGTTTCCTATGGTTACAAATTTCATCTACGGTGAGTACTAGTTTCAACTACTTCATTTCATGCTTAATATACACTTCATTTATTTACTCATGCATTCACTCGTACAATTACTCTACTACTAGGCATGCTATTTCAAGGATTAAAGGTTTAGATGATTACCTTGGCCGGATTTCGAACCGGGCCCATCGGTCAATCACATGCAGAACAGGCTGCCTCTGAGGTGCGCCTCTCTGAGGGCCCCGGGATCCCTGTCCCTGAGGTGCCTGCTGGGCCGGTGCATCGCCAGATGCCACCTCCTTGCCCTCTCTCTGCTTGTAGTTCTGGAAGGTACCCCTCGGCTTTCCACTCTCTGGGCACTTGTTAGCTGTGTGTCCCAGCTTCTGGCAGTTGTAGCATTTGATCTCCCTCCCGTAGCAGTCCTTACCAGGATGGTCCTGGTTGCACTTTCTGCACACATAGGTGCGGCCGTCGGAGAAGGTTTTGGCGGCTCCGGAGCTAGAACCTGAGGTTAGAGGGTTAGCACATGTGTGCGTGGGTATACTAGAGATGATGCTTATATACTTATGAATACAATTGGATTAGGAATTTACCCTTAGGTGGGTGTGATCTCAGTGGCTTAGCTGCCACCGGTGCAGAATAACCAAGCTGAAGAAGCTCAGCTGGTTTGCCCTGCTCAGCATGGGCACTGCTCTCACCCTGGGATTTCTTTTGGGATTGCTGAAAGAAATTCCCCTTTTTCTTTTTCCAGCTCTTTCCCTGGTTCTGCTCCTTAGTGCTGGTATTTTTGTTATTAGCTTTGCGCTTCAGCGCGGTCTCTTCATCCCTTAGTTGGCAAGTGATCTCAACGCGAGAAGCCGCGTGATAACACTCCTGAAATTTCAGGTATTAGCCGGGATTCTCATTTAAGGAAAGGATAAGGGAAAAGATTCAAAGAATTCAAGGAATTTAAGGAATTGAAATGATACTAAGGGTTAACCGTTATTTACCTGAAGGGAGGTAAACTGGTATAGCCCATACCGTACCGAAGGCGATGGCTCAGACCGCCATAGAAGCGATCGACCAACACCTGGCCGGTGTATCCTAGATCGGGAGGAGACGGAGAATGGAGGTGAAGGTGCGGTAGTACTCATCGACAGTCATCTTCTCTGTCATCTTTAAGGCGTCTAGCTCTAGCCTTTTCTTGGTTTTCACATGCTCGGATTATTTGAACGGAGGAGTGATGCGAAGAATCCCAATCGAAGTGGGGTCGCTGACGTGCTCATGCTTGACCAGCTTCCACCAATCCATTGCAGCAGCATCCTTTAGTAGTACGCAGCAACTCTGACTCGAACTCCAGCAGGAGCTTCGAGTGTTTCGAAGCCGTCTCCATCTCGGAGATGTAGGCCTCGAGCTTAGCCGGATCACTCTCGCCCCTAAAGCAAGGAGGGCGGAGTCCGCTACAGCTTTTACCCAGTTTGCTTCTCTGGGTGGGGGGGGGGATTGGCCCCGTTGAGTTTGTTGGTTTGTTGGGATTGTTGTACAGCTTGGATTACTTGAGGTAGCATCTGCGCTACCGTGGCGGCGACGATCTCAGCTATCGTCTGCGCGCCGGTCCATCTGAGGCTGCCTCTAGGTCGGCCTCCCTCGCCTGACATCTGAATGTTTAACAGTTACATTAGGCTTGCAAGATATGACTCAAAGGTCTTGGAATTTAAGCAAGGTATCGTTCATAAGAACGTTAAGGGTATCCGTTTTAACAACGGTAGTTCCTAGTTAGGTTTCTAAGTATCCGTCTTAAGACGGTTGAAATCCTAACTCGGTAATCCCCTATGCTCGGTACTATGGACATCAGAGCGTAACTACGCTCTGATACCACTTTTTGTAACACCCCAACCGCTAATCCTATGCTTACCGTCTAATCGTCCTATTAATCCTACGAGTTCGCAGCGGAATTATTACATACTTACTACGGCGGGTGAAACAATGCCGCTAACCGCCCATACGGCTAGCTAGGCTACTAATACTTACAGTCACGGTCTGATGAACATAACGTACCGAGCTACTAAATTACTACCAATACAAAATACCTACTTACATCTGGATCACCGAGTATTTAAAGTATATTCATTACAACCTTTCAAGCTTCCAAAAGAATGAGTTTCTAAAGCTACTCATCTATACCAATGCTCCTTTCCCAATATCCAAAAAGGTGTACCCCATGGTACACCGGCTACTCAAAACTACAGCCATGTACTACTCAGTACACCCATCATAAATTCATTGTTTACATCCAAAAAAAGATAAGAAATAGAACTATGTCTCACATCTTCATCAATCTCGAGTACCTGCGTGTAGTAAAAATGGTGCCCCAAGGGGCTCAGCAAAGCTGCATATGGACTCCGCATATACCGCGTGCTAGCTAGGGCACGCCGACTATTTGACGTCCACTAAACATGCATTCATTTATTTCATACATACATGCTTTTCATACATCATACATGCTATACAATTCATTACACAATTCAAGGCAACAATATCATAGCATACATCGCACTTACCTTCACAAGGTTAGCCAAATTATGCATCCGGGTTAATCGGAATGCTTTACTCTTTTACTCTTACTTACTCTTTTCTTACTTACAATTACTTACTTTCAATTACTTTACTTACTCATTCTTACTTACTTACTTATACTCAAGTTAAGTCGTCGGGACCTCCGGCCTTGGGGACTACACCGTCCCACATCCGGGATTTACTTGACTCACCAATCCGGGATGCTACCCACTTAAGGGATTTGGGCCGCGGACCAGTTTAAGAGTCAGGAATTGGAGCCAACCTCTCGTGACTCCGCATCCTCACGCGTGGCCGAAACTATATCGGACTTCTACTCATTCCAATTTAATTACCATTTTAAGTTAGGATGGTTAGCTTGTTAGGAATAAGTTAGAAGTCCAAACACAAATCGGTCACGTACAATACAACATACATACACACATTCATTTCATCCAACATTTCATGAATTATACAAACTAAGATTAAGAAGATATACAACATCATACAACACTACATATTCACAAGTATGCATATTAACTCCGATTCGTGCATTTATCTTATTTGGTGATCAATTAGCACACAACACACAAATCAGAGTAACCAAGATAGCATACGGGGCATGAGGAATCCATACCGTTCACCGTACGTACTTCCAAACGTCCTTCGGTGTCACAAATCAATCCTATTGTATACATACAATTAAAGATTAATCTAACTATCATTACTTAACTCATACTTACTATGTCCTATACTTCTTACACTTACACTTACTTACTCATTTTCCTTACTTAAGTTTCTTATTCTTCTTAAGGTTTGCATGCTTACTTCATGTACATATACATATATGTATGGGTATACATATACATATATATATACAATTATTATTTAAATTAAAATAATTTTTTTTTTTGTCAGGATTGGGCCGTCCGACCCACCGTCCGACCCAAGCCCTGGGTCGGACCATTCCAGTAAGATTCGGTTCCAGAAAATTACCCTGTCCGACCCAGCACTATTCCGTCCGACCCAACCCTCTGGGTCGGACCATTCCAGAAGGTTTTGGTCTCGAGTCTAGCTCCGTCCGACCCACGTCCGACTCACCGTCTGGGTCGGACGAAGTCAGAAACTTCGGCCATTATATTTTTTGCCTGTCCGACCCACGTCCGATCCACCGTCCTGGGTCGGACCATTACAGAATGTTTGATTTCGATTTAAGCCATGTCCGACCCACGTCCGACTCACGGCTCTGGGTCGGACCATTCCAGAAGGTTTTATTTGCGTTTCTTAAGGCCCGTCCGACCCACGTCCGACTCACCGTCTGGGTCGGACGGTTCCAGAATCTTGTTACAGTTTTTATTTTTCTTTCCCAATTTCACCCATTGTTTCCCCAATCTCCTACATACATCCTAACATGTTTTAATACAATTTGAACACCTAAATCATGCTAATTCATTTCCTAATCATCAACAATCCTATACTCATTCACTCACCTAATTTTTCTAAGTTTCAACTCACACTTTCACTAGTTGTTTCCTAGTTGTGTTTTGCTACAAATTTTAACACTAACACTCTCCATCTACAACTCCCTCTTCTAATGTCATTCCTAACACTCCTAATACATCTCGAATACATCATCTCTCCCTCAACTTATCCTCTATCTTCCTTAATCAAAATCACATTATTCACCTAGTTTTAATTCACTAAGTGTTCTAATCCTAGGCAAATTTTGCATAACCTCCCCTATATTTTTACACTCTCACCACTCATCTAGTTCACAATTCAACACTTATTTCACCTGTTTCAACAACAAACTACACAAGCTCTCATATACAAATACTAATGCTAAAACAACATTAAGACCACTAAAATTTCCTGCACTCAACAACTAAATCCCAATCTGTTTTCAATAAGTTTTCACATCTTTAAAGCTTCAAAATACTTATATTCTCTTACACATTATACTACTAAGCATTATCATTTTACAATACCAATTTTCATTTCTAAAAATCTGTTACATACACATTACAAGACTACACAAAGACAAGTATATTACCTTGTTATTTCACAAGCTTCTTCTTTCTTTCTCCTTCCTCTTTCTCTACCGGTTTTGAAGTCTCAATCCACTAACACTACAACCATTCACATACACCATTCAATACTATGAACTAACCCTAACCATTAATCAAGCTTTAATCTAGGTTTTAGGGTTTAGAAAATTTATTACCTTCCAAGAGCACAAGGGCTGTTTGGGATGGCTCAAGAACAAGATTTCTCACACCACCACAATGCCAAAATCGGCTGGACATACACGAGACCAAATAAGGTTTAGTCTAAATTTTCGTTTTGCCATATAGGCTAGAAAAAGATGGAGTTTTTGAAGATATTTTTACCTTAGAAGAACAAGGAGAACAAGGGCCTTCTAATGGTGGTGTTGAAGCTTCAAATGGTGCATACCCATGAAAACGAAAGTGGGTGTTTTCGAATTTTGGAAAGATGAAAATGTAGCTCTTGAGGAGAGGATTACAATGGTGTAATTTTTATAATTTTTGGAAGAGGTTTGCTAGAGTAACAAGAGGAGAGAAGGTGAGTTTTGTGGGTGTTTCTATTTCCACCATGGCAATCGCATGGGTTGAAGAAGAAGGAAAAGAGAGGTGCTGGTGTGGGTGTTCTCACGTGAGAGAGGGAGTGAATGGAGGAGAGAGGAAAATATTTGCTTTTTGATTTCTTAATGGTTTTGTCCTCTAGTGTATTAGACACAATAAAAGACAATAAGAGAGTGTGAGGGTGAGGGCCTTAAAATCGGCTAGCACACAGACCCACTTGTGGGTTTTGAAATTTATTTGCAATATTGGACACACTAGTTTGAGTTATTTATACTTCTACCCCACAACTTCTCGTTTTTGACAGTTTTTACTAATCTCTCATTTTATTGATTTTATTGGTCCTACAGCTTCACTAATATTTATTAATGATCATTTAGTTGACCAAAACTGTTACGAGTCTACTTGACCCGCTTAAAGACAAGTTTTCCCGGTTACCTCGAAAAACGTGCTTTAAGGTTCGGTAATGTTTTTAAACCGTTTTAAAGGTCCGTTTTCTTCGGGATTTGTTCCCTCATAATTATTTACACTTAATTAAGCTTCTAAATTACTTATTAGCCTAATTAATCATTGTTTTTAATTACGGGGTATTTCAGTTAGCCACCCACGTGGCTAACAAGGCTAATCCATATACATTGTACCGGTCTGATGGGCTAAATTCCCGAGCAACTACACATTATTATCCCTTTCCATTAACAACCACAACAACATACACCCTTCAACTATACCGAGTATTTATAAACTGATGCCGACAACAATATCGGTCTTACTACACCTACTGTATATATACACTTAAACGAATACCCATGTACAATGACTACCCCGTCCTACTCTCGAACGGCTTCCAGCTCTCCGTACCTGAAATAGGAAAAGAAGAGAAAGGGTGGCCCCCAAGGGGCTCAGCACCTTTGCTGGTATGGTAATCCCGCAGCCCACATGCTACCGGGCCACGCTCAACTAATTGTCGTCTTAGGATGCGATTGATTATATTTAAATCATGCATACAACTGTAAACACACAACACATAATCATTTCGCCTCAACGGGCTCAACAAACGGATAATACATCCTTACTTGATAAGTCACTCATGGTATTCATTATCCCTAGAGTGTTCCTCCTCTAGTGGAGCTACTTCCTTAATAGACGACACCTACCCTTAAACCGGGTTATCCTTAAACGCCTCTTACCACAAACTGGGGTTCATTTCCATGATCCACACACTCCATATCTTACAACATATCACATTCCTCACATAACAAAACATAGCAGCACTTCTCTCGTTTCGACGTACACATGATAACATCGCATTCATTTTGAACATCTAACGTATACATATCATAGCATAGCAAGGGAAATTGCCTAGCACAATAGCAACACAAAACACCATAAGATCAGTTCACACAAGGAACTTTCCACCATAGTTAGTATACATAGTGAGCCTAGAGATTATTGCCAATCTCATGCTAAGCTCGTTACCAACCTCGTTACCGTCCAGTTATATCGAACGGTTAACTTATACCCAAGGTGTGTCGGATATAGTAATCCCAAGCACACTGAAATAACATTCGTATGCCCCTGTGGCCCGACGTGAGTCAGTAATTAGCTTTGGATAAGCTAAGGGAAGGTAGAAACCAAATTGGAATACAACCTATACATACACCAAGAGAGCCGAACCGGATATGACATCGACTCCCGTCCATCACACGCGTGGCCGGAACAACCGGACTCCTCACCCCCCGTTAGTACATATATACTTATAAATAAGTAGTTAGAGATCCATTATGGAGCCTACCACAACCACACACCATTCGGTATCATAACCGAGTTAAGCACACAAGGGAGGTTCACACACTTGCATACAACAACAATATCCAACTAACTCACACATAGCCGTGGTTAGAACATTCCCAAGGTTTGGGTCGTTAACTCCGAATACCGATCTCTCACATGTTCCTAGTTCTAGTTAGCTAAGGTTCAACACTTATTTGAGGTTAAACGGTATCGGAGACCAGATGCGCCACATAAATGAATTACTATAAACTCATTACATGTTTTAATCTTACAAGGTGGCAACACTCATAAAAACACATTGGCATACAAGCCGGTGTAATCCGGTAGGACACAGGTTGCAAGAAAACCATACCTGTCACCGGAGTCCACTTTACCATGTCCACTTATGTTCCTCGAGCAACTCTCGAACAACTGTTAACATCACATGTGTTTTTATTAACATCGGGGTTGCATGATTATTTAATGTCTTATGCTTATAATTTTTTTCCCGTTAACTTAGTTAAATAACTTGACATTTTTAACTTGTTTTACTCTCACATTTTAATACAACTTTTCACCCACTTAATTGTCATTAAAACTCACCTAACATGTCCTTAACAACTTTATAACATCATTACCTATCAATCCTCATCATTACATATCGTTTTATAACCTTAAACAACATTTTTGGTCCGACCGACCTTACCGACCGAACTTGTCCAAGTTCGGTCCATTCCAGAACACATTTCCGTCAAAATTTTCTACTCCGACCGACCTTGTAAGTTCAGTCGCATGTTCGGTCTATTCCCGAGAGTTTCTTCCCTTTGAAAATTTAGCCCGACCGAACTTGCCAAGTCCGGTCCCATGTTCGGTCGATTCCAGTAACTCAATCCGTACACAAAATACAAGCTCGACCGACCTTGCAAGTCCGGTCCCCAAGGTCGGTCCATTCCAGAAACTCCTCCCGGTAGTGTAAACTGAGCTCGACCGACCTTGACAAGTTCGGTCGCAAGGTCGGTCGGCTCCAAACCTTTGTTTCTACAATCCCATTTGACTCCAAACTTCACCTCATGTATCCTAATATGTTCTAGCATCATTTAGTACACTTATATCCCCATACAACAATCATGTAACTCATTATCTATCACCTTAAGCACTTACTCATTTCATACCAAAATTCCTAACACTTATGTTATTACCTCCTTAGTTTTCCAAGTGGTGTTTCATGCCTATGATAACTACTATGTCCATAATGTTTTCTCCTTATTTTAACATCATCTCCCAAGCATCATTTCTTACCAACTAAATCTCCTTTTTCACATCTTATTTAAACATCATTTCTTCCTTGTACATCAACATTCCTAAACCTTAAACAAACTTCTCCAAGACTTAAATACATCCTAAAAACACTCATTGGATTTCTAGAACTTCCCAGACAACGCCTAAATCCTTATAGCACCTTAGAACACCTTAATGCATGTATCCATTCCTAACAATTCCTAGTTCACCCAAGTTCATTTAAGCACTTAAAACTCCTTATACATTTTACAAATTTTGCCATAGGTTCTCTTAGCACATCATCATTCCAAAGCTCATAGTTTTCACCATTAAACACTCAAGAACACCTAAATCCATCAAGAACACCATCACACACAAGACTTCACCCAATTTACACTGCATCACAATATAGTGCACAATTTAAATTGCTTGGCACTTAGGCCCTTAAATAACATGGCTCTTAGGCCCTTAAATTGCATAATCCTTAAACACTGAATTTCCACAATATATAAGCCTTTGACCTGCAAATACACACACCAAGACATATGTTCCTTTACTAGTCTCCTTGAGAACACCTTACTAAGTCATTCACCATTTGCTCTTTAGGTAGTTTTAGCAAGCATTATAAGCTCATTTCTCCTAAGGCATTAAACCACATTGAGATAGCATATTTACCTCTTTTCCACTCAAACTTCTTTCTTGTTTCCTCTTAAAACCGGTAAGGCATTTCTTTCCTTGTCAACCACTAAACAATGTACCAACATTGCAATGAGTATATAAGCTTTATGCTTCATCTCATTGTAAACCCTAGGTTTACATTATTTCAAGAACATTAATGTAGTTGTTTTACCTTGATCTTTGAAGGGAGTTTGAATATCTATGAAGAGAGGACTCCACCTAGTCCATAAGAGATTGGAATGAAGCTAGAACAAAGTCACACAAAGAGCTCCATCAATGAGTATTTTCGGTCACACACAAAACATGGAGGAAACTTGATTTTTCTTTGAGATTCCTTACCTAGAAGCAAAGGAGATCAATAATATGTGGAAAGACAAGCTCAAGCTCCTTAAATGGTGGAACTCCATGGCACCGAAATGGGGCTCTTGAAGTTTTGAGAAGATAGAAATGAAGAGCTTGATGAGAGGAAGAGATTGGTGGTGTTTGTTTTTTATTCGAATAAGTGAGCTAGATTTTACAAGAGATTAAAGGTGGACTTCCATGGTGGTGGTGCTGTATCACCGTGAGAGAACAGCAAGAAGGGAGGAAGGAGAAGGTTGGAACCGTGTGAAATGAGAAAGGAAGGGAGAATGAAGATAGACTTGCTTTTTACAAGATATTTGTAACTTATAAAGCAAATAGTACCTTAACTAGTCATTCTTTACTTATTTGATTTGTTAACAAGAGTGGTGAGTCACCACACTTAAAAACCGGCCCCCTTTTTAGTTAGAAGGGTATTATAGTCTTTGTTGACCAATTTAATTACTTATAACAATATATGTTACAAACTAGCTTATAAAAATCACTATTCACAAAATAAGGCACATAGAAGTGAAATTTTTGATTTCCCATTGATATAGACTTCCAAATGTGATACTATATAGTACACATGTTAATTAAAGAGTAATGATGGACATTTAGCCATTCAAAACTCATTTACAAGACAATTTTTCAAAAACGTGCTTTAAGACTCCTTAAAGCACATTTTGTGTTTTAACTTGTTTTCAAGCTTGGTTTTCTTTGGTAACTGATTTAATATGTTCATTAACATATTCATAAGGTATAGGTATGACCATTAGGTCTTATACACATTTATCCCAAGCTTAGAGCACATTTTAGCTCATATTGACCTTAAGGTATTTATTTGTGTTTTGTTTGGTTTCATTGTCTACTAAGGTTTCCTAAGGACTTAATTAGCCTTATAAAATCATAATTTTATATTATCAAATCTTGGTAGGCTCTTTGGGTCCTAGCCAAGTTCACTCCAAGCTTAGAGCATGTTTTTGCTCAAACCGTGTCTTAGTGTTTTATTGTGTTTTACCATGGTTTAAATGGTTCATTTATGTTTCTAAGGCACTTTTTAGCCTTTAAATACCATATTTTAACATTTAAACAACATACCAAGGTTTGGGGTATTTCATTTCCAATGAGCCCTTACTCATAATCTAAATCGTTTTGTACTGCTAGTTATAGATCCTCAAAGTTGGCATCACGAACTGGTTAAAGTTCGAGTTTTTCCCAGTTTTCCGAGTTGTAATTCGCACAATTCACACAATCCGGTGAGTCTCCGATCAAATTTCTCCGTTGTTGCTGTTCGTAGTTGTATTTCCGATCTAACCCATGTTTTAATTGAATCAATTACGTGCCATATTAGGGGAATTCGTCGGATTTGTTTTCGAATTGAACTCAGAAACTAATAAGAACCCTAACTCTCGAATCGAATTCGAAACCTGATGAACTCTGCATTATAATTGGGGAAATTGAGACCAATAGAACCGAAATTTGATTACGAATCCATAGAAACAAGAATCACTCGATTTCGTTCTGTAGATTAGGAGATAAACAAGATTTAGTACTCGATCTGCATATTACTTTCGCTGATGAACTCGATGTACAGGGGCCGTCCGATCTCGTTTTAAGAGATTGGACGGCCGAGATTAAAACATTCCAGAATTAGTTTATAAGGGTTTTAATAAATTCCAGTAAATAGTCTTAACTTGTTGGGTTAATTTAAATATCTTCCCGAATGTATTTTGACTTGAAATTTTAACCATAGATTCCTTATTTAATCTAGTTTATTTTGATGTAAATTATTATGGTTTTTGAGTTTTTAAACGTAAGTCATGATTTTTACAAGTTACGGGTTTTCTGGAATTATTTGGCTAAATTTAAAAGATATTTTTATGAAATAAAAATTTTATAATATGTCTAAAATGTTATAGTTACTGTATATTAAATTTGTGAATTTTTGGGCAATGGTAAAAGGTTTTAAAAATTGTGTTTATGAGTTTTTCATAAGAATAACCTATAATATAAGGTTTTTAATGTAACCAAAAATTAAAGTATGGTTTGTTAATTAACTTTTAAGCTGGGGAAAATAAAGGAAACTAAATTAACATTTATAACAGTAAGTTTATAAATGTTTTTGTATTAGCTTTTAAGAGAAGTGAAATTATTTACATATATGTATATATACTTACTTAAGTAGAAAGTTATATAAATTAAGGAATTTAATTATCCTACATTTTACTTACTATATTATGGGAGTTGATATTTTTAATTAAACTAAGGGATAAAATAGTAACTTGGGTTACATCAAGGAACTAAATTAATCTACATTTATATTAATTATATAATATGGTAGTTAATATACTTAACTGAAACTAAGGGAAATACTTTATTTTATTAACCATATTTTGGATGTAGGTGTGTGTAAAAGTTAATATAAATAATTAAATACAATAAAACTACATAAATAATGTTTTGTATAAATCCTAGTATATAAATATATACACAGTAAACATAATAAAATTAAATACCTTATAGGAAATATAATACGAAGGAATTAATAAGTTAAACTAAACCTCTACATAATACAAATAGAAGAATATATATGAGGTGGTATTAAATTATAGTAATGTATTAGGCTTAAAGAGTTACCTTTAAATTTCTAAGATTCATATAAACAGTGTTAAAATACATGTATATATTTAGTCAATGACCACAATGTAAATCTATAATTGGGTTAAGAAATTAATAAGTTAAAATTTAGGAGTATTTGTAATTAGATTACATAAAGTGTTACACAAATAGATCTTATATAATTAATAATAAAATGAATGAAATACTTTTACATTTAAATGTTCTTATTATATAAACAATAATAAAATAAATGAGTTACTTTTACATCCAAATGTGAAGAGGATTATTAAGTCTAGATTTAATCATTTCTTGACATTTATAGTATTGAGTAATAACTTAAATTTTAAGATGAAATCATTAAAGGATTAGATATAAAACTATATTAAAATGTGATTAGGAATTTAATCTAAATAATGATCCTTAAGTTTCTTGGAATTAGATAAGACATATAAAATACATTTACAACATTAATTACCAATATTCAGAATGAGAGTTTATAAATAGGTGATGTCTTTAATGGTTAGGACTTATAAAAGGTTTGTAAATAGTAATTAGAGAATTAGAACCTTGAGCCTTTAGTTAGATGAAGCTAAGTTAAATAGGATATTATACTGATTTACGTTTTGACACTGGGAATATTAATATGTCACTTGGATATAAGATATGAGGATTTTCAGAATACACGATCCTATTAAATAATTTACAAATTCACTTATGAATTGAGGATTTAATTCTTAGGTAAATTTTACCTTACGTCGGGATATAATGTTTATCCTGAAATACAATAAAGGAAATTAATTCATTAAGTTATTCCTTTGAAACCTTAAGTTTTGTAATAATCCAAAATGTAATTAAGACATAAGTTTATTAAAATTTGGTACCAAAGGATTATACATAGTCTATGGAGGGAATGTGTGTAAAAATAAAACATTTAGGAAATTAAATGTAAGTAAGGATACATAAAAGGTGATACTAAACACCTTTTGCATAGGTAATAATAAAACATATAATATACCTTGTGGATACTAGATAGTAAGAGTTATTAAATTTAATAAAATTTCCTAAGGGTTTTGGGATAAATCCTAATATATGTATATAAGTATATTAGAAATATTAAGAGATCATGTTAACTTTTCTTGTGGGAAACTTAATTAGAAGAATAATATATATATATATATATATATATATATATATATATATATATATATATATATATATATATATATATATATAACTATATACTGGTGCTAAGCTTCAGGTCTTTAATCAATTTGTAGTAATTAGCCAATGATAACTTAAAAGTTTATTTAACTAGTCCCATGGCTAGGAGTAAGTAAGTAAAATAAAATTAGACATATCTGTTAGACAAGAAATTCAATGGCGTAGTTGGTCAAGATAAACCTGGAACTGAGTCGGGGTTGCATGTTCGAAACCCCGCATAATCCTTTTAGGGAATTTTGTTTAAATAGCAAAACCGCAACCCGGTCTTGGACTAACCTACTAAACCCAGTCTGTGAACTTCAAAAGCCATTTAAACAGTCCAAGAGAGTTTGGGCCGCTCAGGTTAAAACTTCAAATCATTCCGGATTAATGAAATGGGCCTAACAAAAGAGTTAATTACCTGAACCTGGCCCAGATACTACGTGAGGATAATTGTAAACTTTAAACTATTATCCATTAAGAGTAAAAGGTGTTTAGCTCTGTGAGCTACTTAACTGATTGATACTTGGAACACATTAATTATAGGTGATTAGTGGAAGTTTGCACTTTCTGTTTGGCTACTGCTCTACACTTACCAGGTACGATTTCTCGTACTCAGCTTGTTGTGTTTTGGACTTTATGGAATGTTTTGTACGATTTCTCGTACTACGTTATTTTTGCTGATTGACTTGTGGAATGTTTTGGAAAACGCTAACTGACTTTAAGAGGAACTTCTAAAAAGGAAATGGTTGTGTGACTGACTCAGCTTGTGTGACTAACTGAGCCTTGGATGTGGAACTCACTTGGGTATTGGTTCCTTCTGTTTGGTGCCCTGTTAGACATTGACTGCTTAGGGTTTACGCTTCTGCACTCTGTAGGACTGAGTGTTTTGGTATTGCTCTGGGTAGTTGGTGATCTAGTGGGAATTTGGAAAAAGGTCAATCTTGGAAATCTTTCTTTTGACTCTGGATATTGTTTCATCCATGAGCTGGTTCTTGAGGTTTCGACGTGTGCGCGTCTTCAATTGGTAACAGCAGGGGGCTGTATATCCCTCGCCCATAGGGGCATTGATATTTAACAGCAGGGCGCTGTATATCCCTCGTCCATAGGGGCATTTATATTTGACAGCAGGGGGCTGTATATCCCTCGTCCACCAGAACATTTAAATCTGACAGCAGGGGGCTGTATATCCCTCGTCCATATGGACATTGATATCGGCAGTGGGGGTCTCTCCCAATTGGATTATTCACTCTTGAGTTATTGGTTCTTGGATATCTTATTATTCCTAGTCCTTCGTGACTATCTGAGTCTTATCTCGAACGGGAATTGGTTCTAACATCAACAATGGATGTACTAACTATGTGGTGTGACTACTTAAGTGGATGACTTGTTTTGGAAGTTCTCTATCTCTATCTTTGTCTTGTTTCTTTCTCTTTAACTTGATTGTTTGGAAGTGCTTTATCTCTGTTTTACTTTTAAGAGTTTGTTTTCATGTTACTGTTTATTTTGAAGAGTTATGTTTTATAAGTTTGTTTTTGGAGAATTGTACCAGTTCCATTCCAGGGAACTGACCCGCCCCTTTCGGGGTGGGCTGCTTGGTTTCATCTTGCAGGTACGAATTGATTTACAGGTGGCCACGAAGAGATTGAGCGTTTGGGATGTGAAATACCCCAAACCTTAATGTGTTAATTAATTATGTAATTATAATTTTCTAAGGCTAATTAAGTCCTTAAGATTATTGGTGAAGAAATAAAAACCAAAAAGAAAAAGAAAATGCGTAAAAGTCACAAAACGTGAAAACACGTATTTAATTGTTTTGGGAGGTATAAAACTCTCACTGGGGTTATAAATATATTTTTTATACCTAAATTACACATTAATAACACGTGGAAAAATTCCGGAAGAAAACGGATCCAAACAATGCGTTAAAACGCTAACGGAGTCTAAGGCGCGTTTTTCGAGGAAACCCGAAAACGTGACTTTAAACAGTTAAACGACCCCGTAAAAATAATAGTTGATTTTGTAACAATAATTAAACATTAATGGGAGTTTAATAACCATTAAGAATAAAGGAATGAGAAAATTCCGGAAACGGTCCCTGTTGGTGAATAGTGCCAAACCGGGTAAATAAACGAGCGTTTTCTGTTAAAAACGAAAAACGCTCCAGCGTGTATACATTAGTGGGCCGGTTTTAATTATGTAAACAGCCCACCCACACATGACTAGTTAGCTAATTAATTAAGTCAAGAGAGAGCCAAAATGTCAAAGGGCACAAATACCCTCACCCATCTCTCTCCTCCTTCATTTTCTTTTTCCCTCTCTCTCTTCCTCTCTTTCCTCTCTTCTCTCTCTCCCAACCGGCTCCCCTTCCTCCTTGCTGCCGATGGAACTCTCCATCTAGCCAACAATGGCTTCCTCCATTCTCCTTCATCCCCAAGCTCCGTTGAGCTCCAAATCAAAAACAAACCACGTATTCTTCTCCCTCTCATCTTCCTCTATCATCCTCTCTTTTCAAAATTCCAAAAGGATGAAGTTGACCTCCATGGGTTTTCCCCATTTGAAGAGAAAATGACACCAATGTGGAGCTTGGAGCCTCCTCTTTCTTCTAAGGTAAAAATTTCCAAGAAAAAGTCATTCCCTCTTCATCTCTTGGTGTAATTGATTTTTCACCATTTTTGATACCTCGTTTTCTCCTTGTTCTTGAGCTCCAAATTTATCCTTCAATGGTGGAGTAGTTTCCTTCTTGATTCAAGGGAGAAAATCTCTCTTAAAAGCTTCAAAAGGTAAACCCTAATTCTAGCCCTTTGATTAAATTGAGTCCTAAGGGTTTAGATAATTAATTGTGTATGTTTTGGTGTTTTTGGATGTTGGGATGGAGTTTGGAAACTCCATACCCTCTTAATCGATTTTGGAGAAGATGTGGAGCAAGGAGGTGAATTGAGGAAACTTGTGAAAATAAGGTAAGAAAACTACCTTAAACCTTGTTGCAATTGTTTAAGTTGTTTGGGATGGGTAAACAAATTAATGAACCCAAATTATGGATTAAATCTGTGTTGTAATGTGTTTGTTTGTGGTGTAAATAAATGTTGAGTGAAATGCAGGTGTTGCTAATAATATGAGGAAATTCAGTGTTTAAATTGTTGTTGTTTAAGTGCCAAACCTTAAGGGTTATACACATTGTGATGTTGTTGTCAAATTGAGGGTTTTGTATACAAATTGGTGTTTTTGACTGAGTTGTTGTCAAAGTGTTTTGAGGGCTAAATAATGTGGGGAAAAACATGTAATAACTATGGGGAGATCATGCCAAAATTGTGTTTAAGTTTGGGTGAAAATCTGTGTTGAAACGCCTCTGTAAAAATGCATTTCTGGGCGTGTCCGAACTTCCGTCCGGACTTGGAAGTCCGGACATGCCTCGTAAGTTATAATTTTTTTTTCGAGTTCTGGTGATGTCCGGACTTCTGTCCGAACTTCGAAGTCCGGACACGTTTAAAATTTTTCCCAGATTTCTGTTCGACTTGTGTCCGAACTTCGAAGTCCGGACACAAGTCCGGACACGTTTAAAAATTTTTCCCGATTTCTGTTCGACTTGTGTCCGAACTTCGAAGTCCGGACACAAGTCCGGACGCGTTTAAAAATTTTCTCAGATTTATGTTCGACTTGTGTCCGAACTTCGATGTCCGGACACAAGTCCGGACACTGAATTTTTTTTTTTTTTTTCTAAAAATTTGCTTCGACCTGTGTCCGAACTTTGAAGTCCGGACACAAGTTCGGACACAGTGTAATTTTGACCAAAAATTTTATTTAAGGGTAGGAAAAGATACCCAATCATTGGGATTAATATGTGATGATGTTATAAGGTTGTTAAGGACAAATTAAGTGAGTTCTAAAGGTAATTGAGTGGTGAAAGTTGTAGTACAAATGTAACGTTATAAAACTACCGAACGGGGCTAATCAAGCGCGCATTAGTCATTAAATAATTATGTTACCCCGATGTTAATTAAAGATAGTTATAATGTTACCAGTTGTTCAAAGAATTTCGAGGAACGTGTGATGGCACAATAGAGTGCACCTTCGGTGACAGGTATGGTTTTCTTGCAACCTGTGTCCTAACGGATTACACCGGCTTGTATGCCAACATGTTTTTCTGTGTGTTTGCCACCTTGCAAGAATAAGCATGAAATGAGTTTACAGTAATTCATTTGTGGTAATTAATTCCGATACCGCTTACCTTAGTTATGTGTTAAATAATAGATAACCGACCTTAGGTTCACATAAGAGTTCGGTATGCGGAATAAACGTCCTGACCCATGGGAACGTTCTAACCACGGCTATCAGTGCGTTAGTATATGTTGTGATTATGTGTGATGTATGTGAGTTGTTTGGTATGTTGTTGTTGTTATCGGATACAGTTATCCATGTTTGAAAAAAAAAGGGGATAATACTCCCCTTACGTGTCCAACCGAGTTAGTAACACTATGTGATGTATGTATGTGATAAGTTCCATAAGGGAACCTCTAACTAATAAGTATATGTTATGTATGGAGAGGAATCCGGTGTGTGCCGGTCGCGCGCGTATGTTTGGGAGTTAATATATATATGTGAATTAACTCCCATCCTGTTATGTTAGGGTTGTTTTCCTTCATTGGAATTCGACCTCCCATTAGCTTAGCCAAAGCTTGCCTACCCGACCTCCATATCGGGCTAGGAGGGAAATTATGTGTAATGTTGTTAGGGTGTTGACGCCTATGTTGCTTCGACTCCCTCTCTGTTATGTTATGGTTGTTTTCTTCCTGGAATTACAACCACCCACAAGCTTAACCAAGGCTTACCTACCTCATCACTATTGGAGTTAGGGGGAAATTATGTATGTTGTGTACGGTCCTATATGAGGCCGCCACTCGAGTAAGACAATGTATGTATGTTGTGCTCGGGCTTATATCCCCCGGCACTCCCTAAATGAAGTTCACGTACTCTAAGAAGAGTGAAATTAAGTTGTGTATGCTATAAAGTGAAGTGTGTGTTGTTATGTTGGGTGTGCTAACCTTGTGTATGTATTCATTAATGGATGTTGCTTATAAGCATGACGTGTGTATGGGTTTACATGTTTGAAATAAATCAACCGCATGCTAAGATGACAAATAGTTGTGCGTGGCCCGGTAGCATGCGGGCTGCGGGATTACCATACCAGCAAAGGTGCTGACCCCCTTTGGGGGCCCCCATTACTCTACAGGTACGAAGGAGCTGCAAGCCGTTCGAGAGTAGGACGGGTAGTTGTTGCACCTGGGTGGTCATCAAATTGAGAGTGTATTGTAGGTGTAGTAAGACCGAAATTGTTATCGGCATTAGTTTGTAAATACTCGGTACAGTTGTAATGTAAGTGTATATTAAATGTTGGACATGGAACGGGATTAATGTGTAGTTGCTCGGGAGTTTAGTCCATCAGACCGATACAATGTATGTATGTTAGCCTTGTTAGCCACGTGGGTGGCTAACGGCGTGTAACACCAAAGAGTTGAGTTATGTTATGAGTTATGAATTCCGCTGCGATTTGTTGTTAAGTATGTTGTCAGTAGTTGGGGTGTTACAGGATGGGACTAGGTTTTGTGGAGAGTTAATGTGTTTAATTTCTATTATGTTTGTGTTAAGTTTTTCTCGAGTTCAGACCGTAGCTTTTGTAGATTGTAAGTTGTAATTGGTGAGGTTTGGTGCCGGGTGTTTGGAACCCGATGGTCTGTAATCGCCTTAGAGTTTTATTTCCGCTGTATTTATGATTAATAGGGGCGTTACAGAAAGTGGTATCAGAGCGTAGTTACGCTCTGAACCCGAGAAAATAAGCCGAGTGAAATACTTAGATTATAGGTGCACTTAAAACTAGGGAACTGGGGTAGAATTGGGAAGTGAGGACTCCAGTAAGGCACGAGTTCGGACAGGCCACTGTATGGACCAAAAACCTTGTTTAAGGTTAGGAAATGATGGGGATAATTAAGTATGGATGTTATGAGATTGTTAAGGACTTGTTTGGTGGGTGTGATGGTCATTAAGTGGGAGAGTAAGTGTAATATAATGAGGAAATGATGCACTTAGGAGTCAAGTTAAAAACCATAAGGCTTAGTGAAAAACAATGGGTAGAAGTTGATGTCTTGGAAGATTAAGAAATTCTATTGAGTTGGATTGATAATAACCTAAAACTGAATCAATGTTCTAGGCTTTGTGAATTGGGACTTGGAAGGAGATAAACCAAACGATCGTCGACGGTGAACGTACAATCCTTCTTGTGACCTGCTTGCTAACGAGGTGTCCCTCGGCTTGTGTGCTATCTGTTTAATTGCTATGACTAAACAAGATAAAGCATGCAACCGGATATTTATTCTCGTTGTGTTTGTGTTATCTTTACACTAACCCACGAGACTTGAGATTGTTACTAACCAAGTTTAGTACTTACTGAGTTAAGATTAAGAGTTAAGTTTGATGGTTGTTGGTTAATGCCCGTTAAGGCTTAGCTAGCACATGGTGTCTAAGATATCTACTAACTGGACTTGAGTGAGGAAACCCGGGACCGATCTTCGGTCATGCATGCTAAGGAAAAAGGGGGACGGTATCTGAATCAGATCCGCCCTCCGCTAAGGACTTGTCTTCGGACTTGTAGCCTAGGGCCGGTTGCCGGCTCAGCTACGCTGGACTCCCGTCCAGAGTAGGTGGCATTAAGATGGTGCGGTGGGATCACCTAAATCCCAGGTTCGAATTAAGCTACAACCAATCCCTTCCAGGAAAGGTTTGTATACTGAGATTAGATTAAGATTGAGATTAAGATTAAGGTAAGGTAAGGAACTAAGATTAAGGAAATGAGGACTAAGGAGGGGGTTACTAACCCACTTGTTAAGGGAACGCTTGAGTCGTTCATTGGTTGTGAACTATATATGTTCATCTGTGGTTATTGTTATTGCACTTCATATTATGCTTGTGTATGTAATCAATTTCCATGCTATCGACAATTAGTCGTCGTAGCCCCGTTAGCTTGGGGGCCATGAGAGGGTGTACCAGCATTCGTGCTGACCCCTCGGGGGCATTTAGAAGAACCCAAAAACGAAAACCCATGAGGAACGCACTACGAGAGTAGGAGCGGTTAGACTTAGGGTGGGATGTTTATTTGAGTTCGGGTTGGCCTGTGCACCCGACTGTTATATTAAACTGATGCAAGTTTGGGATATGTTTAAGATACTTGTACTCGGTTGGTTGTGGTATTGTGAATGGTGATGTTTTCAGTTGGATAAGTGTTTTGGATAAGTATTGTAAATGTTAAGGCCGGTATATTCTAACGATCAGACCGTGGCAAGGTCCAGGTGTTATTTATTTCCGCTGCGACGTATTCGATCAAGTGTTCAGTTTGCGATAACCACGATAGGCTTTGGATGGGGTGTTACAAAAAGTGGTATCAGAGCGTAGTTACGCTCTGATCAAGAAATACCGGACATGAGTAACCACCGAGTTAGAATATAAGTTAAGGAATAAGTGTTGGGTTAAGGGTGTGAGAAGTTAGAGTGAGCAGAGTCAGATGACCACTAATAAGTGTGGATTGTCTTTACCGTCTACGGACGTTATAAATTTACTAACCAAAACAGTGGTGAATACGAATCTAATGTAAGTTATGCTTGTTCAGATGGCAGGACGCCCTAGAGGAGGCCGAGGTCACGGCCGGGGTGAGGATACTTCAGGAATACCTGGAGGGCAGACGATCGCAGAGATCGTAGCTGCCGCTTTAGGGCACATGGGCTATCAGCCTGGTGTGGGTGCGCCACCTCCACCGCCACAACCTAGGGAACCAAACTGGGTGAAGAGTCTTGCTGATCTTCGACCCGCGCACTTTAAGGGGGAGACCGATCCCGCCAAGCTTGAGGCGTACATCTCCGAGCTGGAGACTGCCTTCGAGACCCTTGATGTCCCTGCTGGGATCAAGGTGCGCCTAGCTGCTTTCTATCTGAAGGGGGCGGCAGGCGATTGGTGGAAGCTGGTGAGGGCCGAGCATGTGGCCAATCCAGAGTTCGGCTGGGAGCAGTACACCGCCTTGCTACGAGCAAAGTACTACCCCACCCATGTTCAGACGAAGAAGCGCTTGCAGTTGGATGCGCTTAAGCAGTCGGACAAGATGACAGTGGACGAGTATTACTCAGAGTTCACTGCCTTGCTCCGACTTCTGCCAGGTCTAGGATATTCTGACCAGATCTTGGTGGACCGCTTCTATGGCGGGCTTAGCCATCGACTCCGCTACGGCATGGGGCCGACGAGTTACACTACCTTGCAGGTAATAAGAATGATTGAGATTTGAGTAAATGGTGAATAAGATTTAGATTATGAGAAGTAAGTGTGATTAATATTATGGAAAAGCAGGAGTGCTATCATGCCGCTGCTAAGGTTGAGATTACCGTCCAGCTGAGGGACGAGGAGAATGCAAAAAGGAAGAGTGCTGGTAAGAGCTCAGAAAGTCAGGGGCAAGGAGGGTACAAGAAACAAAAGTACCAGCCTCAGGCCCAGAAAAATCAGAACCCAAAGGGGAAGGAGGAAAAGGAGAAGGCTTCGGAAGAGCCATTGAAGTTGACGTATGATATTGCAGCTACACCCCTGCGCTCTAAGGCGCCAAAGGGTAAGGAAACTAACAATGAATGAGTTAAGAAAAAAAATTAGTAACCGTTTGGAATACGAGAAATGATATTGTGAATCATCAAGGACTGAGACTGAGAGGGGAGCCGGTGGTGGCTACCAGCGACGCTTCATCTGTAGATGGTGTCACAAGGACCACCCCGGGCTCGATTGTAAAGGGAATAAGGTGGAGTGCAACTTTTGTGGAGTTCATGGACACCGGGCATATGAGTGTTACCGGAACCCTGCTAGCAGAGCCTATAGGCCCGATACCAGGGGCAAGGGCAAGACCGATCAGGGAGCTGGATCTGACGGTCAGTGGAAGGTGCAGCAGCCGGCGGACAAGAACCCACGGGTGACCCAGAAGACGGGACCCACTTTACACATGGTGGACCAGGACGATGAGCCTGAACCCTCATCGAGGCCAGGTACCACTATAACCATTTAGTAATAAAACTACCTGCTTACCGCATTATCATGCATGTTTGGTGAATAAATGAGTTAAGTAAGAGTAAGATGACATTAGAACTTAAGTAAGATGTAACCTACTACCACTTTAGGAAGATTCAACATCTGCTACCCTATACCATCTACATCTAGCCCGGAGCACACCGACATCAAAACCATACACTTTCCAACCGAACAATGTCAGGTTATCCGCCCAGGTATGATTTTATTAAGGGGATACCTGACACCCGAAGCACAAATAGCCATCATCAGGAGATGCAATCAACTAGGAATGGGACCGGGAGGTTTTTACACACCGGAGTACCCAGGGGGAGCAAGGATGAAATTAAAGATGATGAGCTTGGGCAAGGATTGGAATCCTTATGCCAAGAATTACCAAACCATGAGGGAGCAAGATGGAGTCTCACCACCGGGAATACCCGAAGAGTTCCATCCAGTTATTACACAAGTCGTGGAAATCGCTCAGCAGTTGGAGGCTGAACCGATTCCAGACATCCAAGTAGACATTTGTATTGTAAACTTCTACGAAAAGGACGGGAAACTGGGACTACACCAGGATAAGGACGAGACAACGGAGTCTCTCGAAAGAGGGGTACCCGTAGTGTCTTGGTCCATTGGAGATGATGCGGAATTTTTATACGGCGAGCAGAAGCGTGCGGACCGTGCAGATAAGTTAGTACTTAAGTCAGGTGATGTATTAATTTTGGGAGGAGAATCAAGGATGTTACACCATGGGATTAAGAGAATCAAGCTGAATACAGCACCATCAGCAGTAATCAATGCGACGCATATGAGACCAGGAAGATTAAACCTAACCTTTAGACAATATTAGCCATGTAATGTTAGAATGAGATGAGGAATGAGATGTAAGATTGAAGCACATGTTGTAAACAAGATGGTCATGAATAAAATAACAGTGTTGTTCATATAAATTGTTACGACTCTTGTTATACCATCAATACTCATGAAGCTTGTGAACACAATTAGGTTATGGACTCGGTACGGAAGGTGCACTAAGCATACTTACGGAGGCACAGGCCGACGCCAGCGGTACTATCCTCACCGGCACCTTTCCGATTAATGGGATTGAGGCATCAGTTCTCTTCGACTCAGGGGCCTCGCATACCTTTGTCTCGGCATCATTCGCGAGCAGGTTGGGGCTAAACGCTGATGAGCTACCCGACTTCACGGTTACGCTCCCGTCTAAGGAGAAGGTTCGTTGCACTCATTACTACCGAGGAGCCACCATCAGAATTAAAGAAGAAGACTTTCCAGTCAGTTTCATTGAGTTCAGTAAGCTAGGATTTGATGTTATCTTCGGGATGAACTGGTTGGAGCGGCACAAGGGACGTATCCTCTGCGCCGAGCATAGATTGCTGCTCAGGAGTCCGTCTGGGGTAACAATATCATACCGCCAGAGGCCCAGAGAGCCTTCGACTAAGATCATCACCGCCATGGAAATGCATAGAGAGTTAAGGAGAAAGGAAGAAGTATACCTCTGCTATGTACAGGACATAGAGAGAGACCCTGAGTTCGACCCCGACTTACCGGTAGTGTCGGAGTTCCCCGACTTATTTCCACGGGAACTGCCCAGCATGCCACCCACTCGGGAGGTAGAGTTCACCATTGAGCTGCTACCTGGTACCGGACCGATAGCCAAAGCACCATACCGTATGGCTCCGGCAGAAATGACTGAGTTAAAAGAACAACTGAAAGATTTGTTGGATAAGGGATTCGTTAGACCAAGTGTGTCACCATGGGGAGCGCCAGTCCTCTTCGTGAAGAAGAAGGATGGTAGTCTCCGCCTCTGCATCGACTACAGAGAGCTGAATGCAGTGACAGTGAAGAATAAGTACCCACTACCCCGCATTGACGATCTGTTCGATCAGTTGAAGGGAGCATCTGTGTTTTCCAAGATTGATCTCAGATCGGGGTATCATCAGAAAGCCATTAAGGAGGGAGACATTGAGAAGACGGCATTCCGGACACGATACGGCCACTATGAGTTTACAGTGATGCCGTTCGGTTTGTCGAACGCACCGGCGAAGTTTATGGATCTGATGAACCGCTTGTTCCGGGAGCAGCTGGACAAGTCGGTTGTGGTTTTTATTGATGACATTCTGATATATTCAAAGTCTAAGGTTGAACATGAGGAACATCTGAGGAGGGTATTGGAAATACTGAGGGAGAACCAGCTATATGCTAAGTTCTCCAAGTGTGAGTTTTGGCTTGACCAGGTCTCTTTCCTAGGTCATGTCATCTCAGATGCTGGGATCGCAGTGGATCCAGCAAAGATTGATGCCGTACGTACCTGGCCAAGGCCGAAGACTGTTACCGACATCCGGAGCTTTCTCGGTCTGGCAGGTTACTACAGGAGGTTTGTTAGAGATTTCAGCAAGGTCGCGAAGCCGATGACCAGTCTAATGAAGAAAGATGCAGCATTTCTGTGGACAGTTGACTGTGAGAGATCATTTCAGCGCTTGAAGGACTCACTGACCACTGCACGGTACTGACCATTCCAGACGGTACAGAGGGCTTTGAGGTTTATTGTGATGCATCCGGCAGAGGGCTGGGTGCGTGCGTCATGCAACATGGCAAGGTGGTGGCATATGCCTCACGCCAGTTGAAGAAACATGAGGAGAACTACCCCACACATGATTTAGAGCTGGGAGCTGTAGTCTTCGCTTTGAAGATATGGCGCCACTACTTATATGGGGTTAGTGTCACGATCTACACCGATCACAAGAGTTTGAAATACATATTCACTCAGAAGGAGTTAAATCTTCGACAGAGGAGATGGTTAGAGTTTCTGAAAGACTATGACATTGACCTCCAATACAAAGAGGGGAAGGCCAATGTTGTAGCAGATGCCCTGAGCCGTCGAGCACACTCACTCCATTCGCTAGTTTCTTTCTCCAGCTTGGTTGATGAGGTGCGAGAGGCTCAGAGGACAGATGAGATATGAGAGAGGTCAGACAGAAGCTGACAGATGGTACCTTTGAGAGTCAGAAATACGACTTCAGACTTCATGATGATGATCTGATCAGACTTAAGGGCCGATTATGCATACCACGAGGCAACACGGATCTGAAAGACCGTATACTTAGAGAATCACACTGTTCTTCAGTTTCCATCCATCCGGGAGCCTCTAAAATGTATAAAGACATGAAGAGATACTTCTGGTGGTCGGGGATGAAGACAGATGTTACCGAGTTCGTCTTGAGGTGTCTCATGCCAGAAGGTGAAATTCGAGCACCGACGACCGGGCGGAATGGTACAGTCGATGCCAATTCCGGAGTGGAAGTTCCATGATATCTCCATGGACTTCGTAGTTGGGCTTCCACCTGCTAGGGGAGGTCTCAACATGATATGGGTGGTGGTGGATCGCCTTACCAAAGTAGCCCGATTCATACCGATGAAGGATACTTGGAAGGTGACCAAATTAGCTGAGTTATTTGAGAAAGAATCATGAGACATCACGGCATACCAAAGACCATAGTGTCAGATAGATATCCAGATTCCTTTCGAGGTACTGGAGAGCTACCAGAGAAGCGTTGGGTACAGAACTCAAACTGAGTACCGCGTTCCATCCTCAGACAGATGGTCAGACTGAGCGTACTATTCAGACACTCGAGGACATGCTGAGAGCATGTGCCTTAGACTTCCAGGGCAGTTGGATTGACAGATTGCATCTGATCGAGTTTTCATACAACAACAGCTATCACGCTTCGATCAAGATGGCACCTTTTCAAGCGTTGTACGGTAGACCATGTCGTACACCGCTCTACTGGGATGAGTCGAGTGAGACGGTCATTATAGGACCAGAGTATTTAGAACAAGTTAAGGCCGAAGTTCAGCAAATCAGGGAGAACATGAAAGCTGCTCAAGATAGGCAGTCGTATGCTGATGTTCAACGACGGGACCTGGAGTTCGTAGTGGGCGACCAGGTATTTCTGTGAGTTTCACCGATGAAGGGTGTATTCAGGTTTGGGCAGAAGGGCAAATTAAGCCCAAAATTTGTTGGTCCTTATGAGATTACGGAGCGGGGGGCCCGGTTGCTTACAGGTTGAATTTACCTGCTGAGCTGGGTAAAGTGCATGATGTTTTTCATGTTTCACAGCTAAAGAAATACATGCACCACCCCTCCATGTTAGAACCTGAGAGGTTGACTTTAGAACCGAATAGATCCGTGGAGACTCCTCAGAGAATCTTGGACAGCAAGACTAGGGACACTCACCACAAGTCAGTACGACTGGTGAAGGTTCTCTGGTCTAACCAGGATGTCGAAGAGGCCACGTGGGAATTAGAGGATACGATGAGGGCGAAGTACCCTTCTTTATTTACTGACTAGATCGTCTGTATAGGGTACGGGGCGCACCCCTCTTTAAGGGGGGTAGAGCTTCCTCGCTTTTGAGTTAGGAAACGATCATGTTTGTCGTTTGTTTGGTTGTTTAAGATGTGAATTTGTGTAAGTTGCTACACTTCGGTGTAAGTTTGAGTTATGTATAAAACTTATGTATTGTATTTGAGATTGACCTTTGAGTCTTGAGATGTATGAATGTGAATATAAGATGTGGTATTAAGATTAAGAGAACTGTGTACCGTGAATGGTTAAGCACATGAGTGAACTTTGAGGACAAAGTTCTTTTAAGGGGGGTAGATTGAAATACCCAAAACTTAGATATGGTGTTTAAATGATAAACTAGGATATAAGAAGGCTAAATAATGCCTTAGAAACATTAAGAAACATTTCTAATCAAAGAAAATATAAGGAAACACCAAAAGAGCAGTTTAAGCAAAAACGTGCTCTAAGCTTGGAGAGACATGGGAGAGTACCCAAATATTGTTCTAAGACCTTAGTAATATCCTAATGGTAATTTTAAATCAATTACCAAAGAAAACCAAGCTTGAAAACAAGTTAAAACACAAAATGTGCTTTAAGGAGTCTTAAAGCACGTTTTTGAAAAATTGTCTTGTAAATGAGTTTTGAATGGCTAAATGTCCTCATTACTCTTTAATTAACATGTGTACTATATAGTATCACATTTGGAAGTCTATATCAATGGGAAATCAAAAATTTCACAACAATGTGCCTTGTTTTGGTGAATAGTGAATTAATTAAGCTAGTTTTAACATAAGTCTATATAAGTGAGACATTTGGTCAACAAAGACTTAATTACCCTCATTAATAAAAGGGGGCCGGTTTCTTAGGAGGTGAGTCACCACCTTCATGAGTCATTAAGTAAATAAGAAAGCAATAAGACTTATAAAGCATAAGTACTATTACCTTTTTACATAAATATCACATTTTACTTACCTCCTCTCTCTCACCTCCTCATTTCTTCTTGTTTCACACGGTTTCTTCAAGCTCTCTCCCTTCTCCATTAACGTGAAGACAACTCCATGCTAGCTAGCTCTAGCCTTGCCCACATCTTGCTCATTTTAGCTCCAAATCCAAAACAAAATACATACTCTTCTTAGTTAGCTCAAGCTCCTTCTTTCTATCTTTTCAAAACTTCAAGAGCTTCATTTGGTGCCAAGTCAAACCACCATTAGAGGAGGAAATTCAAGTTTGGAGACTCCATTGGCATCTCCATTCTCTTAAGGTAAAGAAAGTGTAAGAAATCTAGGTTTCCACCATTTTCTTCACATGTCCGAAAATATATGCTCATGGGACTCCATGTTTATGCCTTGTTCTAGCTTGTTTCTACTCTTCAAAGGAGAGAGGAGGTCCTTCTTGCTTCATATCCAAGTTTGTCTTGAGAAACCAAGGTAAAACAATCACATTAATACCTTAAAGCATATTGTTAACCTAGGGTTTGTTCCTTAGGGTTAATGTGTTATCTAGTACTCATTGGAGTCATTGGATATTGGTTAGAACATTGGCAAGGAGATACACATTGGTGACCGAGATTGAACAAAGAAAACCTAAGGAAGAAAGCTTTTTAAGCTTGTAAAAGAACAAGGTAAATTACTTACCTTAAGATGTCTTGTTGTTTAAGGGAATGGGATGTAGGTATATGATGAGTTTAGTGTAGAGTTTATATTGGGAAGGTGTTATAAAACCTAGTAGAAACAATGACTATACTTGTGAACCTTTTGTGGAGGGTGATTTTTCGGTATGAGGGGGGTCTATCTAAATATGGTCTGACTAAAAGCCTAGATCCTAGAAATTGCCATTCTGTGGAGGGTGGAAACCCGTTATTCTGGCAACCCTCAAATACCTACTAAATCGTCCGTCTTTCCCAGAAAGCATAAGGGGAGTGTAAGTGAACACTACACCCGCTCTCGATGGGCCCCACGCGGACTTATGCCTCTATAAGGCGGAATTGACTAGAGTCGCCACCTAGTTTGACCTATGATAACTAGGAAGGAAGAGAGGGAGGGTTCTAAGAACCGTTGGTTGACTCTGAATTTGTTGCCTACGGATAGGACTTATCTGGTCAGGTCAGAGATTCTATTGTGGGTTCGCACTGGGTTACACCCCTTGGAAGTGGCAATGACCACAACCTTGGATTGGTGCCCGAGGAAACCTCGGTCTCCAATTGTCGGGTTACCTTCTTTCAAAACCTTTTAGAGAGATCATTCATTTAAAAGCCGAAGATAGGATTAGGATAGGAGGAGAGAAAACGAGTGGATGAGGCGAGCTTTTCTGCCAAGCTGACGCCAAATGAAGGGATTGGTGAATTCGGATCAGTACAGAATGAAGATTCGAGGAGAGTCTTAGATTGAGTGAATATACAAGACTTGAAATCTAATGGTTTGGAGTTGTGGGATTCGAAGAAGGTTTAAAGCGTTTTGAGAGATATGAGAGCCGCCTTAGAAGGGGAAAAGATGGCTTTTGTATGGAATGGGGTCGCACCCTAGATGGGCTGCTACGTACTCAAACTCCATGTGAGATCAACCTGACGTAGTTCACGCATTAGGATGATTGGGTTTTTTGATGTAATCGAGGGTCGGGAGTGCAAGAGGTTGTTTGGAGGTGAGCTGGTTGAGTAAAAAAGGGTATTTTAATTGATGTGGGGTCGCACCTTTGTGGGTTTTGGACGTTTTGATGTTTGTGGAGCTTGAAGATACTTGAGGTGTTCGATTTTAGAAAGGTTCGAAGTTTCAAAAAGTTCGGGTTTGGATGCTAGTCTGCGAGACGCTCGGGTCTGTGAGATGTTTGGTGAAAAGAGATATCGAGGTGCTCGGGCCTGTGAGACGTTTGAATCTTAAAATGGTGGAGAGATTGAAGTGTTCGAGTCTGTGAGGCGCTCGGGCCTATGAGACTATGGAAGCTTAAGAGAAGCTAGAATTTGCAGAGGATTTGAGTTTAAGTGAAATGGAGTTTGAATGATGACCTGAGTGTGTGAGGCAATTGGAATTTGGGAGAGATCTGGGTTTTTTTGGGTTCGAGGTTCGAAAGAGTTGAGGTTTTGGGATATTTCGGATTTGAAATGAGATGATGGGTTGAGTTGTTTGGAGGAATGATTGTCAAAATCGTCTCTCTTAAAGTTTAAAACTGAAAAGTCATTTTGGTTGTAAAAGGGCGGATGATCCCGAGGGATTACCCTATGTACCCCCTCGAACACGACTTAATTAATGGTAAGTGCCGAAGCTCGAAAGATGGGGCAATGAATTTATGTCGAAAAATAGGATTTAGAGAGAAACACCATGAATGGGATGTTCTCGGTCAGACCCTAATAACGTCTCTAACTCCCGGGTTTTAAAACGTTAAAAACCGAAAACCTTGAAATTGAGCGGAAGGGAGTTAGACGATTCTAAAATCCCGACTGCAACTAGGAAGGTCGTTACTTCCCTAGCACCCGCCTTGTAAAATCTAGGCTGCAATTAGGGGAGGTTTGTCACCCTAATGCCCCGCCTAAAGAGGTCCAGACTGCGACAAGGGAGGTTATGACCCCAGTGCCCTGCCCCGGATTTTTATTTTGGAAAGGGAGACAAGTAATGCCTAACCAGGAAGAAAACGTTTGAAGGTGTTAGACATCCCATGTTCCCCGAAAACAGTTCAGTTTGAGTTTGAAAACTGAGTTTGAAAACTTTTGAAGTTGTTCGGAATTCTCGATGAAGAAACACTGATTTTGCGAAATGTTCTTAGGAGAAAACTTTCTGTATATGTGAGAAGAACTTTCTGCGTTTGAGAAGAGTTTTCTGTGATGTGAGAAGAGTTTTTCCTTTAAAATTCCACAAAATGGTTTCTTTTGAAAACTTGATGAAATTCAAATAAAGTGATTGTTTGAAATTTGAGAAGAGAGATTTTTGGGGTTTGGATGGGATTTACAAGTCGAGTTTGAATCAGGATTTGAATTGAATAGGGCTGAATGAATTGGGTTTGAGTTGAATTGGGTTTGAATTAAATTTGGGTCGGGATTGGAAGATAGGCCGAGTCAAAGTTCGGGTTGGTCAAACTTGAACTGGTCAAACTTGGGTCAAAGTCGATGCTCAGTCAAGGTCAAAGTGGGATTGGTCAAATTTCGGGTCAAAGTTGGATTGGTCAATGTTCGGGTCAAAGTTGGATTAGTCAATGTTCAGTCAAAATTGGGCTCGATGGGCCGAGTGGGCTTGATGGGCCGAGTGGGCTTGATGGGCCGAGTGGGCTTGATGGCCTTGTTTAGGCTTTGGCCTCGAAGTGGGCTTAGGCCTTGAAATGGGATTTATGAACTGTGGGCTGAAGTGGGATTTGAATTGGGCCTTGGAATTAAATTGGGCCCGCTCTGGGCTTTATTGGAAATTGGGTTGAAATTTGGACCTTATCTAGAGTTGGGCCAAAAGAGGGCCTTGCTTGAAGTTGGGCCGAAATTGGGCCTTGCTTGGATTAGCTGAAGTGGCCCCTTTTTTATGTGGGCTTTATTTGTGATTGGGCTGAAAAAATGTTGTTGGGCTGACTTGTGAGATGTTAACAAGTGAGAGGAATTGATTTATTGGTTTGTTTATTAACTCTTGATTAGGGGTGTGTCGAAGGCACAGGAGGATTCCATCCACATAAAACGGATGAGAGATCCGCTAGGCATGGGGTGGTTTCACATCCTAAGCCCTCCTAAAATGGCCTTAAGAGCTTGTTTTTTTTTTGAAGTTTTTGTTCTTATATACATATAAAGGTGGTTTGAGTGTTTTTTGAAGTTATAGAAGATTATTGCCCCACGAAACGAATGAGAGATTCGTTAGGTGTGGAGCGATAATACATCCAAAACTTTTCTGTCAGTAAAAAGGTTCTATAGGGTAAATAACTAGGGCTTAGATAGAGGTCAGGATTAACGAATCAATCAATTGCAGGGTTGCGATAAGGGCATAGAAGCGAGATAACACGTGTACAATGGAGCATATACAATGGAGCAAAAGCGACGAAAGCATAACAAAGGCAAAACAGAACCGCTATAAAAATTGAAGATGATATAACGAGAATAGCATAATAAAGCAAGACTTTGCAACTAAATGAGTTGGATTCAAGTGAAGACTAGATTAGAATCATGCTTTTTGAATCAATTTCAAAAATGAATCTATACGCAAGGAGCAAACAGCAAACAGCAAACAACAAACAACAATGCTAGAAATGTAGACAAGTTGTCGGTCATGATCAAAAGGAACTTTAAGTAATATAGAAAACCAACCTACAGGGTGGCCTGCCCCCGGTTTATCATTCAAATCAAATGTAAGATAAGCTCCCAGCCGAGTAAGCTCATGATCCCGTCTCAGCTATGTGCACAAACAGGATTTCCAACCCATGAGAAGATTCCAAGGCCATGGTCCATAAGTTCGGTCAATGTGTAAGCATAAACGTCAATCCTCAAGCCGGAGAAGTGCAAGCTTCAACTCAAAGTCCAACCGATTGTGAGTGTACCTCGATCAAGCCCCAAAGCAAAACGGGTCAAGACAAGTTTACAAGTCAAACAGATTTCTCAAATTGATGACAAAAACAAAGCCACAATAGGGTGCATATGAATTCCATTCAAGCATAACCAAAGATGCCCAAAGATTATCAAGCATATATAGGATCAACACGTCATGAAGTCATGGGAAAAAAACACAATACGAACCCAAAACACACATATAGCAATTTAATTATTGTCTAGGTTCGAATTATGTATGGGCTATATCCAACCTAAACAGCAGTAAACATATTCGAATACGCTTGCAATGCAAAATAAACCCCGGTTTTGCCAGATTCAAAAGCAAATAAATAAAATGAACAAAGCTATCCAATACGCCCCAGGTTTTCGCAAGCTCATGCCTAATTGGATCGAATCAAACAGTACTCAAGTGATTTTCAAATCTGTGAGATTTATTAAGCCCAGTGTGAACTAGAAACGTCAGCAAAATTCACTGGGTCAAAGCACATTACAACCAGAAATGAATGTTTACATCTGAATCAAACGGTGAATGTAAGGGAACAGCAACCAGAACAAATGATTTCTACCACCGGGAAATTCACCGGTTTCGACTCAAAATAATGCACAGTTCATTACATGTAAGCAAAGACGTACAGATTAGTGCTTTAGCAAACCGAACGCCAAAAACACATTAAGAGATGAAAAACGTTCAGATCAAAATCAAATGAAAAATAGCAAAGGTCTCAGAGGTGGACACCGGCAAAGAACTAGACTATGGTCCGAATGAGCTCATTTCAGCTGAGAGATTCAAAAAGCAGTGAGAGCACGGGTAAACATGACATACCTTCTTGAATCGAACCCTGGGCTTAGAAAGTAAGACGAGTTAGAGAGTCGCAAATCGAAGGCAACTAAGGAGGGGGCACTCAGTGGCTGGCGCGGATGTTCGAGTTCCAAAATGGAACAAAGTTTGGCTGAATCACCAGAAATGAATTGAGAGCATGGCAATATTGTTCCGGGATGATAGCTTGAACTTTGCCGGATAACAGGGGGACTCACGACTATGATCGATTCATGAGTACCGACTGATGAATGAGGATTCAGAGAAGAGAAAATCGCAAGAGGGGGGGATTGTGAGAGACCTTTTTGCGTTCTTAGAGATGAACATGAAAGAGAGGTGAGGGTCGGTTTCCATTTTCACTTCGGTTTTCCTTTTGAGAAGAAAAAAAAAATATATATATATATGTAGGAGGAGCTACTGATAATCGAACACTGTGAGGAGGAGATGGCTTATTTTTCCTTGTGGTATCTCGGTTTATGAGGAGGCTGGGTCAATTTTTGGACCTTAG
This sequence comes from Limonium bicolor, assembly GCA_023374045.1. Taxonomy (NCBI): domain Eukaryota; kingdom Viridiplantae; phylum Streptophyta; class Magnoliopsida; order Caryophyllales; family Plumbaginaceae; genus Limonium; species Limonium bicolor. Next base: position 248,775,151 of record CM041781.1, on the reverse strand, counting down.
TTCTTCTGTCTGATTTTAGAGGATGGACATCGATTGGGAAAGTCGAATGTCAAGATGGACGCGGCTATTGTGTATGATGAGAGTTGTAGTTTAAGCGTTTTTTTTTTGGGATAGGTGGAGGAAGAAGAAGACGACTGGAAGAGTGTGGATTCGAGTCTGCTCGGGTGTTTGACAGAAACAGCTAGGATCGGGCCGAAGATAGCTGAATTTACGATGGGGAGTTGGTGGTTTCACGATGGTTTTCTTTGTGAAAGAAAGTCTCAAGGATGAATTGCGCTTCTGGGTTTTTCGAAAGTCCTCATTGCTCAGGTGGAGGATTCTAGCGGAAGGGATGAAGTGTAGGTCAGTAGTAACGGAAAGTAAGAGTGGGATATGGCCAGCTTTTATGGGTTTTGAATACGAAGGGAAGAAGGAGGAAACAGGTAGCATGTATTTTTTTCGCCGGCAAGGTTGCAAATTACCGTCGGTGAATGGACTGGTGAGAGAATAAAGCAGTTTGTTCCTTGTTCAACAGGTAAGTTGCGAAATTACCGATCGGGAAGAGAATGAGGAGGTGCAAAAACAATATGTTTCCAGGTCACCGGGGGTTACAAAATTACCGACGTGAAGCAGTCCAAGAAAGTTGAAGTTGTATGCTCCTGTTATGTTTTGTTTGCCAGTAGATTGCAGAATTGCCGTGAGGAAAAGAAATGGAGATAGCAGAGCATATTGTTCCTCGTTGCCAGTATGGGTGAGGGGATTAATCGGTAGACAATGGGAAGAACAACAAAGGAGTATGTATGAACAGAGGAGAGCTTTTTTTTTTGGGATTGGTGTCGGCTACCGCCCTGTCCTCTTTTTTCTAAGGGTTTGCTTGTTGTTTTATAGGCTGAGAATGTGGGTTTAGGGTTTATGAGTGGGTTTGAGTGGGCTTCTTGAAAACATGGGCTGAAAATAGAGTGGGTTTAAGGAATTGGGCTAGAACTATGTGTGGATTGAATTTGTAAGATGAAAATGAACATGCATAAATAGAAATGAAAATAAAAATGCTAATGTTAATAGTAGAATAAAATAAAATATAAAAAAAAAGCGAATAGATGAATAAATAAACAAAAGGAACATGAACAAAAATAAAATAGTAAAATAAGTGAATAAGCAAAGAGGGATGGTTTTGAAACCGGACTGTCGTCGGAAATTCATTTTGAAGAATCTTGTTTTTATGAAATGCTTTGAAAAAGATTATAAAAACAATGGTTTTGTTTTGGCACGCAAGTTAATACGTATTGAGAAAGAAAGGCGACGACCCCCCTTATTTTATTCATTATCTCGGAATTTGCTTTAGGGGTGAGAATTTTTGGTGTCTACACCTTTGACTAAAGAGCAAATGAGAAGAAGAAATAGTTAAAACAATGTGGAAATGAAATTACAAGAAGCATTTTATTTCAATGGGAGCCTTGTTGAGTGTATTCGCAAGTTGAAGGCAAATATATGTGGAAATTCAGTGGTTAAGATTGTTGTCATTTAAGGGCCTAAGTGCCAAGCATTTTGAGTTTAAGCAATTTATGATGATGTGGTGAAGTTTTAGTGTAGATTGTGTGTTAAGGTGTTGTGATGAGAATTTGTGTGGTATTGGTTGTTTGATGGAGAAAAACCATGTGTTAGGAGGTACTATATACTAGAGAACCCATGGCAAAAATTTAAAGGAGAGTTTAAGTGTTTAAGATATTCTAAGGGAATTTAATGACTAAGGAAGTACTAGGAATGTTCTATAGGTTGTCTTGATGAAAAAGGGTGAAGTTGAGGTGTTCTAATGACTTATAATGACTTAGGTATCACCATGGAGGATTTAGGAATCAAGAGAATGTATTTGAGTATTTAGGACTTAGGTAAATGTTGGTGCACAACTAGGAAGGAAATAATGTGTTGATGATGGAAGTTTAAACTTGTGAAGGAACTTTTAGTAAATGCTTAAAAGAGTTTTAGATGGTGAGAGATGCTTGGGAGATGATGTTATAGTGGTGAAGAAAACATTTGGCATAGTGGTTACATTAGGTATGAACCACCACCTAGAAACCTAGAGGAAAGCATTACAAGTGTTAGCATTATTACAAGGAAAATGTATAATGATTAAGGTGGATCTTGGTGAATGATTTAATGTGTTTGGAGGATGGTTTAAGGGGAGTTTAAGAGTCTAAATGATGTTAGAAGACATTATGAGGGTTTAGGAGAAGTTTGGTAGGAATTGGTTAAGTGTTTGAAGGCTTAGAAAATGAGTGTTTTGCCTTGTCCGAACATCCGTCCGGACATGGACGTTCGGACAGGCCCTGTTGCGTGAAAATTTTCAGAGTCTCGACTTGTGTCCGACCTTTGGAAGTCCGGACACAAGTTCGGACGTGTCTGCTTCTACTTTGAATTTTCCTCGACCCATGTCCGAACTTCCGAAGTCCGGACACAAGTTCGGACATGCGTCTGTTTTCAGTTTTGAGTCTCGACTTGTGTCCGAACTTGGGAAGTCCGGACACAAGTTCGGACAGGCCACTGTATGGACCAAAAACCTTGTTTAAGGTTAGGAAATGATGGGGATAATTAAGTATGGATGTTATGAGATTGTTAAGGACTTGTTTGGTGGGTGTGATGGTCATTAAGTGGGAGAGTAAGTGTAATATAATGAGGAAATGATGCACTTAGGAGTCAAGTTAAAAACCATAAGGCTTAGTGAAAAACAATGGGTAGAAGTTGATGTCTTGGAAGATTAAGAAATTCTATTGAGTTGGATTGATAATAACCTAAAACTGAATCAATGTTCTAGGCTTTGTGAATTGGGACTTGGAAGGAGATAAACCAAACGATCGTCGACGGTGAACGGTACAATCCTTCTTGTGACCTGCTTGCTAACGAGGTGTCCCTCGGCTTGTGTGCTATCTGTTTAATTGCTATGACTAAAACAAGATAAAGCATGCAACCGGATATATTTATTCTCGTTGTGTTTGTGTTATCTTTACACTAACCCACGAGACTTGAGATTGTTACTAACCAAGTTTAGTACTTACTGAGTTAAGATTAAGAGTTAAGTTTGATGGTTGTTGGTTAATGCCCGTTAAGGCTTAGCTAGCACATGGTGTCTAAGATATCTACTAACTGGAACTTGAGTGAGGAAACCCGGGACCGATCTTCGGTCATGCATGCTAAGGAAAAAGGGGGACGGTATCTGAATCAGATCGCCTCGCTTAAGGACTGTGTCTTCGGATTGTAGCCTAGCGGTGCCGGCCTCAGCTACACTGGACTCCCGTCCAGAGTAGGTGGCATTAAGATGGTGCGGTGGGATCACCTAAATCCCAGGTTTGAATTAAGCTACAACCAATCCCTTCCAGGAAAGGTTTGTATATGAGATTAAGATTAAGATTGAGATTAAGATTAAGGTAAGGTAAGGAACTGAGATTAAGGAAATGAGGACTAAGGAGGGGGTTACTAACCCACTTGTTAAGGGAACGTTTGAGTCGTTCATTGGTTGTGAACTAATATGTTCATCTGTGGTTATTGTTATTGCACTTCATATTATGCTTGTGTATGTAATCAATTTCCATGCTATCGACAATTAGTCGTCGTAGCCCCGTTAGCTTGGGGGCCATGAGAGGGTGTACCAGCATTCGTGCTGACCCCTCGGGGGCTATTTTTACACTTGCAGGTAAGAGACCCATGAGGACGCACTACGAGAGTAGGAGCGGTTAGACTTAGGGTGGGATGTTTATTTTGAGTTCGGGTTGCGCCTGTGCACCCGACTGTTTATATTAAACTGATGCAAGTTTGGGATATGTTTAAGATACTTGTACTCGGTTGGTTGTGGTATTGTGAATGGTGATGTTTTCAGTTGGATAAGTGTTTTGGATAAGTATTGTAAATGTTAAGGCCGGTATATTCTAACGATCAGACCGTGGCAAGGTCTAGGTGTTATTTATTTCCGCTGTGACGTATTCGATCAAGTGTTCAGTTTGCGATAACCACGATAGGCTTTGGATGGGGTGTTACAATTAAATTATTATATGGAATTATGAATGTTAAATTATTATATGGAATTGTGAAATTTATTTAGGGGTTTTCTCCTATTTAACCCTAATTATTATACATTATTATATGGTATTATGAATTTAATAATAAGATTTAAAAGCCAATAAATCTTGGGAAAATTTCTAAACACTCCAAATATATTATAAAGATTTTAGGAAGTGTTGGAACATTGTTTTGAAACATAAAAGTCAATATAAAATTCTAGAAACCTTAAAGCTTATTAAGCCTTGCTAGAGTTGACTTTTTGAGAATGGTCAAACCAGGTCATGAAACCTATACCAATAAATAGGTATGAAAAACCAGAAGATCGATAAAAAGAACGTCAAAAACGGATCATCCTAGCCAAAGTTATGCTAGATTGAAGTTTTGAATCAAAATTTTAAGAGATGCCACGTGTCACTCTGTAATGGGTCGCCCACACTTAGCCGATTTCTTCCCTGATTTTCGGTAACCGATTTCCCTTACTTTGCCATAACTTTAGACGGCTATAACTTTTGCATCTCTCAATATTTTTCCATGTCGTCTTCACCATTCTCTTCTCCTTCAATTCCTCTTTCCAACCATTACTCATACAAACCCTAAATCTTTCTGAGTCAACCGGAAAATCGAGCCAAAGTAGCCACCTTGCGAAGCTGTTTCCAGAATTCCAGACTTCCCTTCGTTTTCAGGTAACTTGCGTCGATCATAACTTCTTCGTTAATCAACCAAAATTCGATTTCCTTAGCTCGTTGTAAAGATCTCTAATTGTAACACCCCATCCAACAACAAACACACTTAATAACAAACTGCAGCGGAAAACAAACTTCAACACATTACTTAACTTCTTGGTGTTACACGCCGTTAACCACCCACGTGGCTAACAAGGCTAATACATATACATTGTACCGGTCTGATGGGCTAAATTCCCGAGCGACTACATTACTATCCCTTTCCATTAACAACAACAAAACATACACCTTTCAACTATACCGAGTATTTATAAACTGATGCCGATAACAATTTCGGTCTTACTACACCTACTGTATATATACACTTTAATGATTACCCATGTACAATGTCTACCCCGTCCTACTCTCGAACGGCTTCCAGCTCTCTGTACCTGAAACAGGAAAAGAAGAGAAAGGGTGGCCCCCAAGGGGCTCAGCACCTTTGCTGGTATGGTAATCCCGCAGCCCACATGCTACCGGGCCACGCACAACTAATTGTCGTCTTAGCATGCGATTGATTATATTTAAATCATGCATGCAACTGTAAACACACAACACATAACAATTCGCCTCAATGGGCTCAACAAACGGATAATACATCCTTACTTGATAAATCACTCATGGTATTCATTATCCCTAGAGTGTTCCTCCTCTAATGGAGCTACTTCCTTAATAGACGACACTTACCCTTAAATCGGGTTATCCTTAAACGCTCTTTTCTCAAACTGGGATTCATATCCATGATCCACATACTCCACATTATACACATATAACATACACTACATAACAACACATAACAACACTTTGCACGTTTCCACGTGCACAACATAACACCGCAATAGATATTGCATCACAACAAATACATAACATAACGGGAATGGTTCTCTTAGGAACCGACCCAAACATAGTTAGTTCACTGGGAGAGCCTAGAGGATGCTGTCAAACTCATGCTAAGCTCGTTTACATAACTCGTTACCGTTCTGTTAGGCGAACGAATAACTTAACATAAAGATGGATCGGGTTTAGTGACCCGAACACAACATACATAATCCCCAACAGACGTGAGTCAAGAGCCTTGGTTAAGCTCAGGGGTGATCGAAGACCAATGAAGGAAGACAATCAACAGAGAGGAAGCTGAAGAAACTGTATACAACAACTCCCAAACAACGCGCGACCGGAACAACCGGATTCCTCACCCCCCCCCCCCCCATAATATATAAATATTCACAATTAAAGACTCCGCTGTGGAACCTACCACATCAGCACACAATACAGTATTACAACTGAGTTAATCACGCAAAGGAGGGTCATACACTTACAGCAACATCACACAACTAACTCACGCGTAGCCGTGGTTAGAACGCTCCTTAGGTCGGAAACGTTATTACCGGATACCGTTCTCTTACGTTTACCTAATAGTGGTTAACTAGCCCTTCAAGCGCATTTGAGGTTACCGGTATCGGCACGTAGACATACAACAACAATAACGACTGTAAACTCGTTCCATGATTTATCTTATAACGTGGCAAACACACAGAAAAACACATTGGCATACAAGCCGGTGTAATCCGGTAGGACACAGGTTGCAAGAAAACCATACCTGTCACCGGAGTCCACTTTACCACGTCCACTTATGTTCCTCGAGCAATTCTCGAACAAACTGATAACATTACATGTACTTTTATTAACATCGGGGTAGCACGATCATTTAATGTCTAATGCTTATAACTTTTCCCCGTTAACTTAGTTACATAACTTTACAATTTTAACTTGATTTACTTTCACATTTTATTACAACTTTTCACCCACTTAATTCTCATTAAAACTCACCTAACATGTCCTTAACAACTTTATAACATCATTACCTATCAATCCCCATCATTACATATCATCTCATAACCTTAAACAAACTTTTTTTTTATTTCTGGTCTGGACCGCCCCTCTGGGGCGGTCCCAGGGGCGGTCCACAACAGATGCTACACGTATATTTTTTTTTCACTTCTCTGCACTGGACCTCCCCATAGGGGCGGTCCGTAGGGGCGGTCCACTGCAGAACCCATTTTCTAATGTGCTTTTCTCCTCTTTCTAAACTCCAAATTCATCCCAATTTTTTCCTATGCTTTACACATGTTCTCTCACATGTTTTAACATCTTTTGGGCACACTTAAACCCTCTCGAAACATCCCAAAAATTCCTTAAACTCTTACTCAACTTTTACTAAGTCCTTAACACTTAGATCATTTTTTCTTACACTTGTAACTTGTACTCTTGCCTAAAACTTCACCTAACCAAAGTACTCCCTCACTACCTTATAACCACCCTTTTAAAACATCATTTGCACTACACCCATCCCCTTTACACACACTCCTCAAGTCTTTCCCACAAGTTCATAAATAAACCTTCACAAGGCGTTACACTTCCATTGTTCACCAGATCTTGAACAAGACTTAACACTTCACATAACAATTCCTTGGTGTGTTCAAAACACCCATTTGAGTTCTAAATCCTCCAAGACAATGCCCATGGCACCTTAACACCTAGGAACACCATGATTCACCTTCTTCCACCATCTTTACACTTAACAAGTTCCTAGTACCTTCTAGGTCTTAAAATCTCATTTCATCACATAAACTCCGTTTATCAACTAAATTTTGCCATAGCTTCTCTTGTAAATACTCACATCCAAAACACTTAGGTTTTTACCTTATTTCATTCAAAACACCTAAAATCCATCAAACACATTTTTATACACAAACTTCACACATTTAGCATACATCACAATATAGGCATAACTTAAATTGCTTGGCACTTAGGCCCTTAAATAACATGGCTCTAAGGCCCTTAAATTGCATTAAACTTAAACACTGAATTTCCACAATAAATAAGCCTTTGACCTGCAATTACACACACCAAGACATATGTTCCTTTACTAGTCTCCTTGAGAACACCTTACTAAGTCATTCACCATTTGCTCTTTAGGTAGTTTTAACAAGCATTATAAGCTCATTTCTCCTAAGGCATTAAACCACATTAGGTTAGTATATTTACCTCTTTTCCAAACAAACTTCTTTCTTGTTTCCTTATAAAACCGGTAAGGTATTTGATTCCTTGTCAAGTTCTATACATTGTACAAACAACATAATGAGTATTCAAGCTTTAAGCTTCATCTCATTGTAAACCCTAGGTTTACATTATTTCAAAGAGCATTAACATAGTTGTTTTACCTTGGTCTTTGAAGGGAATTGGAATATCTACCAAGAGAGGACTCCACCAAGTCCTTGAAAGATTCAAATGGAGCTAGAACAAGGTCACACAAAGAGCTCCATCAATGAGTATTTTCGGTCAACAACAAAACATGGAGGAAACTTGATTTTTCTTTGAGATTCCTTACCTAGAAGCAAAGGAGATCAATAATATGTGGAAAGACAAGCTCAAGCTCCTTCAATGGTGGAACTCCATGGCACCGAAATGGGGCTTTTGAAGTTTTGAGAAGATAGAAATGAAGAGCTTGATGAGAGGAAGAGATTGGTGGTGTTTGTTTTTGATTTGGACAAGTGAGCTAGATTTTACAAGAGGTCAAAGCTTGAGTTTTCATGGTGGTGGTGATATTACCGTGAGAGAACAGCAAGAAGGGAGGAAGAAGAAGTTGGAACCGTGTGAAATGGAGAAGGAATGAGAGAAATGAGATAAGTTTGCTTTTTAGAAGATATTTGTGTTTATAAAGCAAATAGTAACTATATTAGTCATCTTTATTTCTTAACAAGTTAACAAGTGAGTGGTGAGTCACCACACTTAAGAAACCGGCCCCCTTTATTATAATGAGGGTGTTTTAGTCTTTATTTGTCAATTTAATTACTTATGATAACATATGTTACAAACTAGCTTATAAAAATCACTATTCACAAAACAAGGCACATAGAAGTGAAATTTTTGATTTCCCATTGATATAGCCACCCAAATGTGATACTATATAGTACACATGTTAATTAAAGAGTAATGGGACATTTAGCCATTCAAAACTCATTTACAAGACAATTTTCAAAAACGTGCTTTAAGACTCCTTACAGCACTTTTGTGTTTTAACTTGTTTTCAAGCTTGGTTTTCTTTGGTAATTGATTTAATATGTTCATTAACATATTATAAGGTATAGGTATGACCATTAGGTCTTTTACAAATTTATCCCAAGCTTAGAGCACATTTTTGCTCTTATTGACTTTAAGGTATTTATTTATGTTTTGTTTGGTTTCATTTTCTACCAAAGTTTCCTAAGGACTTAATTAGCCTTATTAAATCATAATTGAATATTATTAAGTCTTGGTAGGCTCTTCGGGTCCTAACCAAGTTCACTCATAGCTTAGAGCATGTTTTTGCTCAAACTGTATCTTAGTGCTTTATTGCATTTTACTATGGTTTAAATTGTTCACTGATGTTTCTAAGGCATTGTTTAGACTTTACATACCATAGTTTGATAATTAAACCACATGTCGAGGTTTGGGGTATTTCACTAATCCCTCTACAATATTCGTGTTTATGCCCAAGTCTGATTCGTAACCAGTTGGGAGATATAGAGATCTAAAGTTTCGGTTTCAACAGCACATAAAATCATACCGAAACAGAGAGGTAAACTCGTGTTTTGCGACTTCAATATCTTTCTGTATGGTGCGAGTTAGGTTTAGTTCTTGCTACCAATACGTAGATCTACATTTGTTCTTTCCAATGAGCCCTTACTCATAATCTAAATCGTTTTGTACTGCTAGTTATAGATCCTCAAAGTTGGCATCACGAACTGGTTAAAGTTCGAGTTTTCCCAGTTTTCCGAGTTGTAATTCGCACAATTCGCACAATCCGGTGAGTCTCCGATCCAAATTTCTCGTTGTTGCGTTTATAGTTGATTTCCGATCTAACCCATGTTTTAATTGAATCAATTACGTGCCATATTAGGGGAATTCGTCGGATTTGTTTTCGAATTGAACTCAGAAACTAATAAGAACCCTAACTCTCGAATCGAATTCGAAACCTGATGAACTCTGCATTATAATTGGGGAAATTGAGACCAATAGAACCGAAATTTGATTACGAATCCATAGAAACAAGAATCACTCGATTTCGTTCTGTAGATTAGGAGATAAACAAGATTTAGTACTCGATCTGCATATTACTTTCGCTGATGAACTCGATGTACAGGGGCTGTCCGATCTCATTTTAAGAGATTGGACGGCCGAGATTAAAACATTCCAGAATTAGTTTATAAGGGTTTTAATAAATTCCAGTAAATAGTCTTAACTTGTTGGGTTAATTTAAATATCTTCCCGAATGTATTTTGACTTGAAATTTTAACCATAGATTCCTTATTTAATCTAGTTTATTTTGATGTAAATTATTATGGTTTTTGAGTTTTTAAACGTAAGTTATGATTTTTACAAGTTACGGGTTTTCTGGAATTATTTGGCTAAATTTAAAAGATATTTTTATGAAATAAAAATTTTATAATATGTCTAAAATGTTATAGTTACTGTATATTAAATTTGTGAATTTTTGGGCAATGGTAAAAGGTTTTAAAAATTGTGTTTATGAGTTTTTCATAAGAATAACCTATAATATAAGGTTTTTAATGTAACCAAAAATTAAAGTATGGTTTGTTAATTAACTTTTAAGCTGGGGAAAATAAAGGAAACTAAATTAACATTTTATAACAGTAAGTTTATAAATGTTTTTGTATTAGCTTTTAAGAGAAGTGAAATTATTTACATATATGTATATATACTTACTTAAGTAGAAAGTTATAAATTAAGGAATTAATTATCCTACATTTTACTTACTATATTATGGGAGTTGATATTTTTAATTAAACTAAGGGATAAAATAGTAACTTGGGTTACATCAAGGAACTAAATTAATCTACATTATATAATTATATAATATGGTAGTTAATACTTAACTGAAACTAAGGGAAATACTTTATTTTATTAACCATATTTTGGATGTAGGTGTGTGTAAAAGTTAATATAAATAATTAAATACAATAAAACTACATAAATAATGTTTGTATAAATCCTAGTAATATAAATATATACACAGTAAACATAATAAAATTAAATACCTTATAGGAAATATAATACGAAGGAATTAATAAGTTAAACTAAACCTCTACATAATACAAATAGAAGAATATTATATGAGGTGGTATTAAATTATAGTAATGTATTAGGCTTAAAGAGTTACCTTTAAATTTCTAAGATTCATATAAACAGTGTTAAAATACATGTATATATTTAGTCAATGACCACAATGTAAATCTATAATTGGGTTAAGAAATTAATAAGTTAAAATTTAGGAGTATTTGTAATTAGATTACATAAAGTGTTACACAAATAGATCTTATAATAATAATAAAATGAATGAAATACTTTTACATTTAAATGTTCTTATTATATAAACAATAATAAAATAAATGAGTTACTTTTACATCCAAATGTGAAGAGGATTATTAAGTAGATTTAATCATTTCTTGACATTTATAGTATTGAGTAATAACTTAATATTTTAAGATGAAATCATTGAAAGGATTAGATAAAACTATATTAAAATGTGATTAGGAATTTAATCTAAATAATGATCCTTAAGTTTCTTGGAATTAGATAAGACATATAAAATACATTTATAACATTAATTACCAATATTCAGAATGAGAGTTTATAAATAGGTGATGTCTTTAATGGTTAGGACTTATAAAAGGTTTGTAAATAGTAATTAGAGAATTAGAACCTTTGAGCCTTTAGTTAGATGAAGCTAAGTTAAATAGGATATTATACTGATTTACGTTTTGACACTGGGAATATTAATATGTCACTTGGATATAAGATATGAGGATTTTTCAGAATACACGATCCTATTAAATAATTTACAAATTCACTTATGAATTGAGGATTTAATTCTTAGGTAAATTTTACCTTACGTCGGGATATAATGTTTATCCTGAAATACAATAAAGGAAATTAATTCATTAAGTTATTCCTTTGAAACCTTAAGTTTTGTAATAATCCAAAATGTAATTAAGACATAAGTTTATTAAAATTTGGTACCAAAGGATTATACATAGTCTATGGAGGGAATGTGTGTAAAAAAAAACATTTAGGAAATTAAATGTAAGTAAGGATACATAAAAGGTGATACTAAAACACCTTTTTGCATAGGTAATAATAAAACATATAATATACCTTGTGGATACTAGATGTGTAAGAGTTATTAAATTTAATAAAATTTCCTAAGGAATGTTTTGGGAAATCCTAATATATGTATATAAGTATATTAGAAATATTAAGAGATCATGTTAACTTTCTTGTGGGAAACTAATTAGAAGAATATATATATTATAACTATTACTGGTGCTAAGCTTCAGGTCTTTAATCAATGTTGTAGTAATTAGCCAATGATAACTTAAAAGTTTATTTAACTAGTCCCATGGCTAGGAGTAAGTAAGTAAAATAAAATTAGACATATCTGTTAGACAAGAAATTCAATGGCGTAGTTGGTCAAGATAAACCTGGAACTGAGTCGGGGTTGCATGTTCGAAACCCCGCATAATCCTTTTAGGAATTTCGTTTAAATAGCAAAACCGCAACCCGGTCTTGGATAACCTACTAAACTCAAGTCTGTGAACTTCAAAAGCCATTTAAACAGTCCAAGAGAGTTGGGCCGCTCTCAGGTTAAAACTTCAAATCATTCCGGATTAAATGAAATGGGCCTAACAAAAGAGTTAATTACCTGAACCTGGCCCAGATACTACGTGAGGATAATTGTAAACTTTAAAATTATCCATTAAGAGTAAAAGGTGTTTAGCTCTGTGAGCTACTTAACTGATCGATACTTGGAACACATTAATTATAGGTGATTAGTGGAAGTTTGCACTTTCTGTTTGGCTACTGCTCTACACTTACCAGGTACGATTTCTCGTACTCAGCTTGTTGTGTTTTGGACTTTATGGAATGTTTTGTACGATTTCTCGTACTACGTTATTTTTGCTGATTGACTTGTGGAATGTTTTGGAAAACGCTAACTGACTTTAAGAGGAACTTCTAAAAAGGAAATGGTTGTGTGACTGACTCAGCTTGTGTGACTAACTGAGCCTTGGATGTGGAACTCACTTGGGTATTGGTTCCTTCTGTTTGGTGCCCCGTTAGACATTGACTGCTTAGGGTTTACGCTTCTGCACTCTGTAGGACTGAGTGTTTTGGTATTGCTCTGGGTAGTTGGTGATCTAGTGGGAATTTGGAAAAAGGTCAATCTTGGAAATCTTTCTTTTGACTCTGGATATTGTTTCATCCATGAGCTGGTTCTTGAGGTTTCGACGTGTGCGCGTCTTCAATTGGTAACAGCAGGGGGCTGTATATCCCTCGCCCATAGGGGCATTGATATTTAACAGCAGGGGGCTATATATCCCTCGCCCATAGGGGCATTTATATTTGAGAGCAGGGGGCTGTATATCCCTCATCCACCAGGACATTTAAATCTGACAGCAGGGGGTTGTATATCCCTCGTCCATATGGACATTGATATCTGGCAGTGGGGGTCATCTCTCCCAATTGGATTATTCACTCTTGAGTTATTGGTTCTTGGATCTATCTTATTATTCCTAGTCCTTCGTGACTATCTGAGTCTTTATACTCCGAACGGGAATTGGTTCTAACATCAACAATGGATGTTTACTAACTATGTGGTGTGACTACTTAAGTGGATGACTTGTTTTGGAAGTTCTCTATCTCTATCTTTGTCTTGTTTTCTTTTCCCTTTAACTTGATTGTTTTGGAAGTTGCGTTAATCTCTGTTTTACTTTTAAGAGTTTGTTTTCATGTTACTGTTTATTTTGAAGAGTTATGTTTTATAAGTTTGTTTTGGAGAATTGTACCAGTTCCATTCCAGGGAACTGACCCCCCCTCGGGGTGGGCTGCTTGGTTTCATCTTGCAGGTACGAATTGATTTACAGGTGGCCACGAAGAGAATGAGCGTTTGGGATGGGACTAGGTTTTGTGGAGAGTTAATGTGTTTAATTTCTATTATGTTTGTGTTAAGTTTTTCTCGAGTTCAGACCGTAGCTTTTGTAGGTTGTAAGTTGTAATTGGTGAGGTTTGGTGCCGGGTGTTTGGAACCCGATGGTCTGTAATCGCCTTAGAGTTTTATTTCCGCTGTATTTATGGTTAATAGGGGCGTTACAGAAAGTGGTATCAGAGCGTAGTTACGCTCTGAACCCGAGAAAATAAGCCGAGTGAAATACTTAGATTATAGGTGCACTTAAAACTGGGGAACTGGGGTAGAATTGGGAAGTGAGGACTCCAGTAAGGCACGATTCCTAACCCTTTTTGGAATTGAGAACGATTCCTTTATACACTTTTCTTTTGTGAATGTCTGTTGAGTGTGATGTGTTGTTATACCGTTCCAACAATAAACTACAAAATATATATATAAATTTGGAACATCCTATACTAAGTACGATAAGATTTTGGTTGAGATAAACCAAATATTAAGCTATTTTCAAAAGCATACTCATGGAGAATACATTGCTAAAAATACAATCCTTTAAAAGCTAGTACACAAATTCCTAGAATTTTAAAGAATACTTTTGGTTGAAAACAGTATACAAATAGAACTTTACATAATTAAATTAGTATTGATATTATGTGAAAATACTTCAACTCCTTTAAAGTTTGAAAATAAATCTCATGAACTACTTGGTATCAATTTATTACCTAAAGATAATGTTTAAGATAAATCTTAAGTCTAGAAAATTATTAAGCTAACAAGAACTAGTAGCGTATTAGAAAAGATCAACATCTGGACTTGTAAAACACATTAAAACTCTATGTTAACTTTAGAAGAAAACACATAAACCTAACACCCTACGGGAAATGCCTGGTGCGACGAACTCCTAGGCTGAAAGTAGTGGGGGTGCACACCCACTTCTAGAAGTTTAGGGGCTAGACAAGCCTTGTCATCTAACTGTAAATAATCTTCTACGCAGGTGATGGATTGTGTTGAACTTGAGGGGAAGTGGTGGTAAGACGTTACCATCATGAAATCTTGAGCTAGGCATATTTCATTGCTAACCACAATGAACAAAGCAAAATTTGTATCTTAAGATCCGGTATTAAAACTCATAAATGTAAAGGGATTATTGAGTTAAATCTTTGGTGAAAAATACCTATATATGGAGGAAGGGGATTAAGTTTGGGTGCTCCAAGATACAACATCCACCCCTGGTTGAATATAAAAAAAATCAATAAAAGAAGTTACTTAAAGATTGAGTGAAGAGAAGAGTAATACTAAACTAAATATCATTGATCCTTAAATACTTGAGTATTGAGCATCTTAAAAAAAATTGAGAGTTACTTAAAGACTGGAAATTCTCATGTTTACTTGGAAGTTTAACATTATACATGTATAAAATTTTAAAAAACACACTAAGAGTGATATTTACCAAAAGCCACCATTATCTAAGGGAGTACTAAGATTTAATAATCAGGAGAATACTTACATAGAACAAACCTTAAGAAAAATAATTACCAAGAGTGAGTGAGTTTTCATTAGACTAGCTCATTTGACTTAAAATTTTATACAGAGTCCCTACCTTAAAAAAATATATAATGTATAAATTTTAAGATAAAGGAATCAGATTTTGGAAGAACTTCCTAAAATTCTGCCTTGAGTGAAGCTATATAATAAGTAAATTTTATAAAGTAAACACTGAATGAATCGTCTAAAATACGATAGTTAATTAAAAAAAAACAATTGAAACTTGAAAAGTCACAGGAAATATTTATCTTATAGAGTTTTAACATATGGTTGACTAATAAACCTCTGAAGATAATTTTGGAATATTATTGAGGATTATTAAATGATCGGGAATATTATGTTAAACTACTCAAGTACGTTACACCTGTTTATAGCTTGGTAATATAATTGATATGATAAATGATCATATATGGACATATAATTCGTATCAGTCATTAAATGAATGGATAATAATCATAAGATAAAATTTTATAACCACCAAGGAAATACAATTACATAACAATCAAGAGATACAGATATATGTAACGATTATAGATAAAATCAACAGTGCAGTAAATTCACAACAAAGCTGGTTAATAAGGTGTTGAATTCTTTGAATGTGTCGTTAGTAGCGGTACGAGGGCGTACCTTAGCTTGATTTCATCTTGCAGGTACGAATTGATTTACAGGTGGCCACGAAGAGATTGAGCGTTTGGGATGGGACTAGGTTTTGTGGAGAGTTAATGTGCTTAATTTCTATTATGTTTGTGTTAAGTTTTTCTCGAGTTCAGACCGTAGCTTTTGTAGATTGTAAGTTGTAATTGGTGAGGTTTGGTGCCGGGTGTTTGGAACCCGATGGTCTGTAATCGCCTTAGAGTTTTATTTCCGCTGTATTTATGGTTAATAGGGGCGTTACATAAATAAAAAGAAATTTCAACCTTAACCGGATAATAAATAAATAAATAACAACTAAAAACTTAATCTGAATAAAATACTAAACCGTCTAAGAATTACAATGAGTTTATGTGAAGCTGTAAACCATATATATTTTAATAAATCAAGTGGAGTCTCTGTCAATATGCAAACTAATGGTGGCCACGGGTCCGGTTCCACTGGTTCCGGTTCCGGTTCCACCGGTTCCGGTTCCGGAAAATGTGTATTCGTATTCGGAACCGGTCTGGGCGGTTCCGGTTCCGATTCCGGTTCCGGTTCTGAAATCTGGATTCGCTTCGGATTCGGTCAAAAACCGGTTCCGGCCGGTTCCGGTTCCGGTTCTGATCGGTTCCGACCGGTTTCCGGAGCGGTTCCGGAGCGGTTCCGGAAAGATTCGATCGACTCCAGTTGCTTCGTTTTATCTCCGATTTGAGATCCGTTTGAGCGCACACATTGCTCCTTTCATCCACTTTACTCCTAGATAGGTTATTCTTCAAGTTTATAATCTTAATGTGTAAGAAACAAAGACTTAGGAATTTTTATTGAATTTACAAACTATTTTTTATTATATTCATTCACTGCCTCATTAAAATCTTATTAGTAAAAACCCATTGGGAAACCTTAATAAGGAAAAGTATACGCTACTAAGAGGTTCATGATTTCATTTGCAAGTCTTAAAAATTACATGGAAAGAAAGTAATACTAAATTACTAATACATTCTAAAATATTACAAGATAGAAGTCCTAAGTGGTGTTATCCCCATTCATCTCATACCAATCATCATGTTGGCCTTCATATTGCAATACACGTGCTTGGGATCTAACGGCTATTTTCTTCAGAGGAGCGCGCGCCCCCCCACATTGTTTTAGCCCGATTCCAACGGTTAACTTCAACCGGTTCCGGGGCGGTTCCGGTTCTGGTTCCACCGGTTGCGGTTCCGATTCCGGTTCCCGGTTCCGAATCCGATGACGGTTCCGACCGGTTCCAACCGGTTCCGAGCGGTTCCGGTTCCGGTTCCGGGTCCGGTTCGGGCCCGAATCTCACAACATGTATTCGTATTCGGAACGGCTGAGGCGGTTCGGTTCCGGTTCCGGTTCCCACCGGTTCCCGGCCGGTTCCGGTTCCAATCGGTTCCGGGTAGAACCGCCGGTTCCGGGTAGAACCGGACCCATGGCCACCATTAATGCAAACCCAACTCTCACGCTTTTACATTCAGACCAGCGTCATTACCCTGCGGCCAAAAAACATAATAACACACAAATGGGCCGCGCAAATCAAAAAGACTGAGTAAACCACTGCTTCACCGTGTAAAATTCAATTTATTTGTAAACGTTTGACAGATATACCACACAACAACAACAGACTAATTAATCACAAACAAATCAACAACATTAATCCATAACAGGATGAAGAGCACGATAAATCTCAATCACACATTCCATCAATTCACACAATGATAAGGGAGCTTTCAACTGGAAACCAACAGACACCCAAACAAGTGGGGCCGTAAAATATAATTCCACCAACGAACACCCAAACAAGTGGGGTCACAAAATAAAATTCCACCAACGAACACCCAAATAAGTGGGGTCGTAAAATATAATTCCATCTCACTCTAAGTTCTTAAGTGTGCACACCCTTTTAAGGGTACTTAGGATCACGAAGAAGTAGATCGATTGAGCTTAAACTATGATACAGTGGTCACAGCGTAATATGTTTAATTTTCTATGTACCAATGTGTACGAATAATCCCAATGAAAGTCTCCCAGATCAATATCACACATTCCAAACATATAACTCATCTAAAAAATCACTTCTCTTGATAAAACTCAATCCACCAAAATTCATAATAAATCCAACATCAATCCTTAATCAATCTCAACCGGGTAATCCACTAATATTCATAATAAATCCCCGATCAATCCTCAATCAATCTCAACCAAGTCCATCATCAAAGCTCACACACAATCACCAAATAACAACCACTCACAGAGGGTTAATTTAAGTGAACACAGTAGCTTACCTGGAATTCTCGCTTAAGCATACATTCACAACGATCCACAGCAATCATTCGCTAGCTCGACAGTAGACAAGATCCTTCTAAACTAGCTACCGAGTGATACCCAAGGTATCTCAACATCTAATAATTAAAATAAAAATAATCATGTCACCACCAACCATCATAATTAATCGGTATTTAATAAATAATAAATACTCTTATTCTATTGCTAGCCAAGATAGTCACTATTGGTGAATTGTACCGCACTTTAAAAAGTGTCAACTAGCTTATTCTTACAATTTACATGTTTCTGAGTCTTCAGATTTATAGCACCCATAATTTTTCTCTAAATATGAAATCTAAACAATCGATTAATTGCTTTGATATAGAATAAGTAATCGATTTAAAACTAATAATATATATATAAGTATATATTATGACTAGCATACAAACACAATTAATACTAATATGTTGTAAAATAAACACACGCATCACTATTGAACGAACCATACTTTTGATTTGCATATATAAATATATATATATACTTGCATCATTAATTAATCATCACTATTACTATAGGGCCGTGATTCGGGCGTCGATCCCATAAAGGCAACATATGTTGCCTTTATGTAAAGGGTTTTTATATTAACCCTTGGATCTAACATATTATGATGAATGGTTTAGATTAGAATGTTTTACTCTTGTAATTAATTTTGCAAGTCCACTCCAAATACGTATAGGGACAACAGAAAATACTAATTAAAATGCTAATTAAAAATAATGTCTATAATGTATATTGAATAAAATTTTACACCTTATACTGTACATGTATGACTATTAGGTTAAGTTTTAGATACAGACAAATGTTAACCATAGACATTAAAAAATATATGACATGTGTGTACAAATATATATGCCACAGACTTATGAAATATTTACCCCGAATGTATGTCGTTAATATACAAAAAGTACTCAATATTCATTGCTTACTTAAAAAAATCAATTGTCTTTAATGAAGCTTAGTATATATTGGGTTGGTTAAAATTTTACAGCTTATAATGTACATGTACGGCTAATAATCCCTTACTAGCTTACTGTAGATACAGATTAATGTTAGTCATTGCTTCAAACAATATATGCCATGTTTTCACAAATATATCTGCCATACACATGAAATATTTGCCATGAGTGTATATCGTTAATATACCAAAACTACTCAATATTCATTGTTTAATTCAACAGATCAATTGTACTTAACGACACTATGTGTATTGTATATTGAATAAAAGTTAACAACGTATACTATACATCTACGACTATTGGCTATAGTTTTAGATACAGGCAAATATTAGCCATAGTCATGAAACAATATATGTCATGTGTGTACAAATATATATGTGAAATACCCCAAACCTTAATGTGTTAATTAATTGTGTAATTATAATTTTCTAGGGCTAATTAAGTCCTTAAGATCATTGGTGAAGAAATGAAAACCAAAAAGAAAAAGGAAATGCGTAAAAGTCACAAAACGTGAAAATACGTATTTAATTATTTTAGGAGGTACATAACCTTCATTAGGGTTATAAATATATTTTTATACCTTAATTACACACTAAGAACGTGTGGGAAAAATTCCGGAAGGAAACGGATCCAAACAATGCGTTTAAACGCTAACGGAGTCTTGGAGCGCGTTTTTTGAGGAAACCTGAAAACGTGACTCTAAACAGTTAAATGACCCCGTAAAAATAATAGTTGATTATGTAACTATAATTAAACATTAATGGGAGTTTAATAACCATTAAAATTAAAGGAATGAGAAAATTCCGGAAAACGGTCCCGGTTAGTGAACAGTGCTAAACCGGGTAAGTAAACGAGCATTTTCTGTTAAAAGACGAAAAACGCTCCAGCGTGTTTATATTAGTGGGCCGGTTTTGTTAATGTAGACAGCCCACTCACACAAGACTAGTTAACTAATTAATTAAGTCAAAAGAGCTAAAATAACAAAAGGGGTACATATACCCACACACTCTCTCTCTCCCCTCATTTTTCCTTTTCCTTTTCTCTTTCCTCCCTCTCTTTCTTCCTCCACCGGTTTCTCCTCCCTCTCTCTGGTTTGAACGTTCTTGAAGCCCTCCCATGGCTACTCCATGTTCAACCTCATGCCCAAGCTCCATTTGAGCTCCAAACCAAAAATAAATCACATATTCTTCTTCCTCTCATCCTCCTCTATCATCCTCTCTTTTCAAAATTCCAAAAGGATGAAGTTGACCTCCATGGGTTTTCCCCATTTGAAGAGGAAATGGCACCAATGAGAAGCTTGGAGTCTCCTCTTTCTTCTAAGGTAAAAATTTCCAAGAGAAAGTCATTTTTCCTTCATCTCTTGGTGTAATCGATTTTTCACCATTTTTGATACCTTGTTTTTCTCCTTGTTCTTGAGCTCCAAATTGACCCTTCAATGGTGGAGAAGTTCCCCTCTTGATTCAAGGGTGAAAATCCCTCTTGAAAGCTTCACAAAGGTAAACCCTAACTTTGTGTTCTAGCCCTTTGATTGAATTGAAATATTCCAAGGGTTTAGATAATTAATTGAGTGTGTTTTGTGTCCTTGGACGTTGGGATGGAGTTTGGAAACTCCATACTGTAACACCCCCGAATAAACGTCCAATAGTACAAAGTCAAGCTCCTAGTCATATTACATAATAACTACGCAGCGGATTCTCGATATCATCCGGGTGCTACAGATGCCAACCACCCACGTGGTTGACAGACCACCTCACTAATACTAGTTACGGTCTGCATGACTGGAATCAGCTCTCCACCAAAACTCATATATTACAAGATACAATTCCAGAAACCGAGTGTCTACAATACAGTTACTAAATCATAAACCGAAAAGTACAACCCGGGTTTAGTAACAACCCATACACTAACATACTATTCCAAACTCAGAAGTCCTGCCCAGATAGACTACCCCCATGATAGCCATCCCGCCTACGCTCCGTTCGTCCGGCATAATACCTGTAAAAATTTGGTTTGGGAAGGACTCAGCAAACTACGCTGAGTATGAACGTGTGTAGCCCGCATGTTACCGGGCCACACGACTACTTGGTCGAATATTATTAAGTCAATTTACATGCTATAATAAAGCAGTAAAACACACCACAGTACATCATAGTATCATACACACTTAAAGGTAGTAACACATTAGCAACAACAACCAATCACAACGAGCAGCTAGTATCACAACAGCAATCATGTACATAATAAAAGTGTGCATAGGTATGTAATATCCATGATCCTCACTATGGGATCGTACGAGCGTTGTGTGTTTTCATTTCTTTTCTCTTGTTCTCATAATGTGTATTTTCTTTCTCTTCCTTCGCACCAGGTCGGGGGTATAGTTTAGATCCCGTGACCATATCAAGTAGGTGCCAATCTTTCCTTGTTTCTTAAATGGTTACTTGTGAATTCTCTTATCACCACAATTTGGAGTACATCCTGTCCATAGCTAATCCTCCATTCTCGGATAGCTCTTTCTCTCTCTGTTGTTTCTAAATGTTACTGGCTATTGCCCCGGATACCAAGGGTACGTCTCCCTATTCCTTTTCCATGTTACTAGCCTCTGCTCCGGATTCAAAGGGTCCGTCTCCCTATTCCTTCTCAATGATACTAGCCTCTGCTCCGGATTCTAAGGGTCCGTCTCCCTATTCCTTCTCAATGTTACTAGCCTCTGCTCCGGATTCTAAGGGTCCGTCTCCCTATTCATTCTCAATGTTACTAGCCTCTGCTCCGGATTCTAAGGGTCCGTCTCCCTATTCCTTCTCAATGTTACTAGCCTCTGCTCCGGATTCTAAGGGTCCGTCTCCCTATTCCTTCTCAATGTTACTAGCCTCTGCTCCGGATTCTAAGGGTCCGTCTCCCTATTCCTTCTCAATGTTACTAGCCTCTGCTCCGGATTCTAAGGGTCCGTCTCCCTATTCCTTCTCAATGTTACTAGCCTCTGCTCCGGATTCTAAGGGTCCGTCTCCCTATTCCTTCTCAATGTTACTAGCCTCTGCTCCGGATTCTAAGGGTCCGTCTCCCTATTCCTTCTCAATGTTACTAGCCTCTGCTCCGGATTCTAAGGGTCTGTCTCCCTATTCCTTCTCAATGTTACTAGCCTCTGCTCCGGATTCTAAGGGTCCGTCTCCCTATTCCTTCTCAATGTTATGGTCTTTACCCCGGATACAAAGGGTCCGTCTCCCTATTCATTCACAATGTATTGGCTTATCATTATCTTTGATAACTCGACACCATAGTGGGTGTCTTTAGAGGTCCTCTATAGTTAAGAGGGGTTTTCCCTTTTTATAGTTCTTTTGGTTTGTTTACGAAGTTCGTTGTGTTTCATCTTAAGGATTCATCAACGAGATGGGACTACACTACTGTGTGCGTGCAAACAATATGCACAATAATAGCAAGCAGGTAAGCAAGGAAAATAATTAATCCATTCACATGCCTTACACAAGCTCACAACAGACAAATAAGCACGGTAAAACAAACATTCGTTTTCATGCATTAGTCTTGTGGTCATAAACAAACAAGGCACACAGCACACAAGCCGTGTAACACGGCAACATACGAACCACACATGTCCATACCTGGATCAGGAGCAAATGCCGTCTCACACACGGGTTCCCGGTTGGCGTTCGTTACGACCCTAACGTTGATTACAAATAACGTGTCAGTTCATGATTTCATGTGATGACACTTTTCTAGTTTATCTCATTTATACCGGGTGTTATTCCCTAGGTGAGCTTTTGATTGTTCAACTTATATTAGCCTCTAGAAATTTTCCAAGTAAGGCCTTAAGCTTTATCTCACTCCCAGGGCATTTATATAGTCAGTTCACACGTTAACTAAGTCCATCCTTTAGCTAACGTATTAAGGTATTCTAAGCATTAACATGTAACAAGTTTATCTAAGGTGGACTTTTATTGACCGAAGGTATATTCCATACTTATCTAAATAGTTATGTTTTTAGTTCATCATCAACACAATAACTCCTAAAATGTTTCTAAGATTTACTTGTACCGAGACACAAAGTTTCCAAAACTGAAATATGGTTCTTGCATACAATCTTATGTTATCACCCTTTTTTTTTCTTTATATCTAAATGGCGTTTAACTTCCCAAGTTGTTTTGTAAATTTAGCTAGGTACATTAGGAGGGTTTTAGGTTTATCATAAGTCTAACATACCCTTATAACCCCCCAGGTACATCAGTTATACAGAAGTAGAGTTACAGAAACCGAAATCTAAGTCCGTTCACTTAACTCCATGTCTAAGTCTCCTAAACTGGTTTTTAGTTTCCCCCATGTGTACTCCTCTCTACCTAAGTGTGTTAGGTGTGGTTGGGTTCGTTAGTCACTCAATATATCCCTTGTACACCCTCTGTAATAAGGTTATACAGAAGCATATCTTATTATAGTTCTGAACCCACATCTATATAGTTTTCTTGATTCTTGTTTTTAGGTAGTTCATCTGATGATTAATTCTTTCCCAAGGTATTTCCCTTAACTAGATAAATGTGTTATCACTGCTTGAGACCCAGAACTAAACCAATGGAACGCTCACACACCTACTGCTCTTAAGTATACAGAAACAGAAATCCGAAGCATTAAAGTCGTGGACTGATACAGTTTTTTTTTTGTGTTGTTGTCTTTCTGTTTAGTGCTTAATCTGTATTCCAACCTGTCTCATGGTACTCACTTATTTAGTTGAGTATCCTATCACAAATGTAACTCACAACAACCCCCAACCAGCCCCCTGTGAAGTGTTATACACAACTGATACAGAACTGAACAGAATCTGAGACACAGACTGGTTTATCCTTTATCATTTCTTCTTCTGTTATTAATTATCTAACTCCCTGTTCCCCCAGATGTTTACACCATTAGCTACGTGAATTGAAAAGGTTTTAGGTTCATTTTCAACCCAATCAAATGCTTATATAGCTTCTGTAGTTTAGTTACACAGAACAACTCACCAATGAAAGCTTGAACAGAAACAGCATTGGTGCAACTCTTGTCTTTCTTCTATCAGTTTATTAACCTGTTTTTTTTTTCCTAATCTTTCCCAACATTGCAGACTCAATCATTTAAGTGTTCTACCCAGCTTCCAACCCCCAAAGAAAACCCAATTCAACTCGGTTAATGTTACTGGTAAATCCAACCACTGAACTGGCAAAAAAACCGAAACACTGAAATCTAAAACTGATGGTTGTACATCAACCATCCTTTTCTGTTCCTTCATCTGATTTCCAGTCTCCCCCCCTCCAAGTTGTTTACCTATTAGTTGCATGATTTATCAAGAACTTTAAACCCAAAACAAATCCAATTCACCATGATAATCCCTGTGAAAATTCTTTTTACGTAATCTGTAAACCTGAACAACTAAAACCTGAAACTAATACTTGTTCTCTGGTATTTGTTTTCTTTCTGCTCCCAAATCGGTCCCCTATTTTTTTTTTTCAGCTCGTTTACATGTAGGCCTATATGTTAGCAAGGTCCTAGGCTTATTTCCCAGCTAATACTACCTCTGTAACGCCCCTTAAAAGCCTTTACATAACCACTGCACAAACTGCCAAGGACTGAAGCAGGTAACTGATAATTCCCCCTAGACTTCTTCCTGTTCATTCACGACCTTGATTTCTTCTTCCTTTTTTTTTTTTTTTAGCTTCCACTAGATTGTCTAGTCCCTTAAGTAATTGTTTAATCAAGGTTTTAACTCACAAAACAGTTCCACGACTATTTGTTACTACTGTTGAAAACTTCTGTACTGAAACAACAAAATTCAGCAACTGGAACTAGCCTGATATAGCCTCTTCTACTCCTGGCTTTGTTCAGAACTTGGACTCTCCTTTCTTTCCTTTCCGCAACTTTCCCTCACATTGCTTAACTACTTAGTTAGTAGTTGTAATACAGTTCCAATCTTCAAAACAGACCCATGGCATTAGACGGAACTACTGAGACGCTCAACCCCAACTGACATGAAAATAGAAACTGCTATATTTTATTTTTTTGTTCGCAATCAGATTTCCAGTTTCTGCTTGATTGTCTAGTTACTGAGTTAGTCGTTTAATCAAAGTTTGAAACTCACTACCAACCCATAACCATGTTGATAATGCTACTGAAACATACCTTTACTAACACAAGGAATTCCAGAGACTAAACAGAACCGACGAGACTGATTAAACATGGGTTGATATATCTTTTTTTTTTTCCTTTTGTCTTTCTTTTTGTTCATCGTTCTAGTTTCTATTTCCCTCAGGTGGTTAATTGAGATTATAACCTCAAGACACGACCCCAGGCAACCAGGATTTCTACCCTGAAGTTTCTTTAGCAGCAACTGAAAAACTTGTAAAAACTGAAATCAACAATCTGTGTATCTTTTTTTTTAAATCTCTCTTTTTGTTCCTTAATATGTCTACTAGTCCCCTCAAGGAATCACCCACTTCTTTAAATGTTTTAGCAACCATTTGAACTCAACATCCACCCAAGACAGCATTACTAAAGCTACTGAAATTTTTTTTTTCTCCTCCTGCGAATGAAAACTGTAAATCATCATGAGACTGAGGCATGTTCTCTGTTCTGTTGCTACCTTTCCTGTGTAAATGTGTTAACTTGTTTTTCCCAACACTACCAGATTAGTTACTACCTAGTTAAGTGGTTTAGTAAGATTTTAGGTTCATCAGCTATCCATTACAACCTTCACAACACCATTGGAGATCAGTCACACAGGAGCTAAATTTTTACTGCACAGAAATCTCCAGCTTTTGCACTAGTTCATTAATGGATTCATACAGAATCTTCCTGAATCATTTGACTGTTTGTTTAACCCCGATGTAACTGGTACATTAATTACTAAATACCTCCATATTTACTAACCATTTTCCTAGACTAATGTCATACATAACTAACATTAGGAACACCAGGTTTCAGCTCAATAATTTTAGCTTTTCTGTTGTTTTACTAAAAACAGCTCAACACCAGATTTCCTTAGCTAGTTTACACAGAATCCTCAGAACTAATTTTCCTTGTTGCTTAACTCTTATGTAGTAGACACATTGCTTCTGAAATCACCAGTTCCCGATCAGTATATTAAGAAGCATTACTACTCAAGACATCATACATGAAAGTGCTCTTACCGCATCAGAAGTTTCCTACATTGGGTCCCCCCCTTTTTTTCTTTCTTTCTGGTTCGAAGCTAGTTCTCCCAGGTTGGCTTTGGTGCAATGCAAACTCTCAGGACTTGACTCTCGGTCTAACTGGGATGATCACACAAGAGTTAGACTTGGCAAGCCAGGGAAAAAGAACGATGGGTTCTGGAGCACACTGAGCTTGTTAGGAAGTTTTACCTCTGATCATGTTGCAGCGGAAGGGTTGACAGTTGTTTTGGCCTGCTGTTTGGAATCTGTGGCGTTCCAGATTTTCAAGACCAGGGACACTCCCGCTTCAGTCATGCAGGGGAAAGTGTTACAGGAACTCGGGTATGACAAAGATGGATGGAGCACTGAAACGCCAAGGGAAAGACTGGAGATTGTCGGGAGACGATTCTGAGCAGAAGAACAAAGGAAAAACGGGAACGAGAATTTCCCAGTACCCGCAGTTGTGAGGGGCTTCCACAACGCATGGAGAGGGTGGAAGAAGATGAGAGGAGTGCGTGGGTTTTGGTAACTGTGGTCTCCGCGCATGCAGTAACCAAAAGAAAATAAACGAGGCACTGGTGCAAGTAATGGTGGGAATGCTCGTGTCAGTCAGGGTGTGACTAGCATGCAGGGGACATGGCATAAAAGTTAATGAAAGTATAATAGGTGGGGAATAATCCCTGATAGTTGGTGGCTTGATCAATACACGACCGAGCAAGGAATTAGAAGTAGGAATTTTTTTTTGAATCTGGGGTATGCTGTTAGTCTACTGTCGATGTACAAGTAGTGTTGTAATTGCTTTAAGAGTTTCATTACTAGTTCAGTTAAGTTAGCATTTGCTATTGAATTTGAGCATAGCTCATCTAGTTAATGCATTTGGGGAAGTATGGGAGGTCTCGGGTTCGAACCTCAGCGGGAGCGCCTTTTCTCCTTTTCTTTCCCCTTTTTTTTTGTATAAGTTGTGCATGCTTATTTATATATGTAAGACCATAAAATATATCGCGTTTTTTTTTTTGTTACGAAGTTACGCGACGTTATTATTACTTATTACAACGTTACACTATCGTAACGTTACGTACATGCATAAGTACGTGACTATATTATTATATAACGTCGTCACGCTTCCGGACACGTATACACTAAATTTAATTGTTCACACATTGTTTTATATCCGACTTATATAACGTGTTATTTTCGGATAATCCCGTCGCGTTTTAGTTGTATGATCATAAAGGTTACTCATAATTAAATTTAACCTTCACGAATTTGGACTGTTAATTATTCGGGGTATTTCACATACCCTCTTAACCGATTTTGGGAGAAAATGAGGAGCAAGAGGTGAATCAAAGAGACTTGTGAAATTAAGGTAAGGAATCCACCTTAAACCTTGTTTATAATTGTTTAAGTGTTTGGGTTGGGTAAACAAATTAATGAATCCAAATTGTGGTTGAAACATATGTTGTGATGTGTTTAAGTGGTGTTAGAAGAGGTTTGTGAATTAATATTGAGTTGAGGGCCTTAAGAGCCAAATGTTTGAGTTTGTGATTATGTTGTTGTTGATGAAGTTTGGTGATTTGTAATGTGCTGTTAGGACCCTTAAAAGGGTGTGGCTAGATTAAGAATGAGAGGGATGTGTATTAGTGAAATGGAGATGTAAAGTTTATGGGGAGGTTATGGCAAAATTTTAATGGAAAATGAGTGCATGATGATGGATTGATGGATGAGAGAAATTAGGTGTTGAATTGAGATGTTTAAGGTTGAAAAGAGTGGAGTGTTGGCTTTGAAATGGTGGATGAATGATGGAGATAAGAGTGTGTAAGATTTATAGCAAAATGGTGCTTAGTAACTTGAGATTTCAAGGAAAAGAATGGGTGTTTGTAGCTTGTGAAACAAGGAGTGAATATAGGTTTATTAGAGGAGCAATTCTGGAATGAAATCACCTCTTTTAACTAAGTTTTTGGGTACGTCCGAACTTCCGTCCGGACTTGGAAGTTCGGACATGCCCCGTTACGTAAAAATTTTTTCGGAGTTTTAAGTGCGTCCGGACTTCCGTCCGACCTTGGAAGTCCGGACGCTTGAGAAAAAAATTTCCCTGATTTTGTTTCGACTTGTGTCCGACCTTAGATGTCCGGACACAAGTCCGGACGCTTGAAAAAAAAAAGTTCTCAGATTTTCATTCGACTTGTGTCCGACCTTGGATGTCCGGACACAAGTCCGGACGCTTGGAAATTTTTCCCAGAATTTGCTTCGACTTGTGTCCGACCTTGGATGTCCGGACACAAGTTCGGATACAGTGTAATTTTGACCAAAAACCTTGTTTAAGGTTAGAAAATGATATCCAATGATGGGGATTGATAAGTAGTGATGTTATAAGGTTGTTAAGGATATGTTAAGTAAGTTATAATGGTAATTAAGTGGTGAAAAGTTATAATAAAAATGTGAAGTTATAAAACTACTTAACGGGGTTAATCATGGGCGCATTAGTCGTTAAATAATTATGTTACCCCGATGTTAATAAAGATAGTTATAATGTTACCAGTTGTTCAAAGATTTTCAAGGAACATGTGATGGCACTTTAGAATGCACCTTCGGTGACAGGTATGGTTTTCTTGCAACCTGTGTCCTACCGGATTACACCGGCTTGTATGCCAATGTGTTTTTCTGCGTGTTTGCCACCTTGCAAGATAAAGCATGAAATGAGTTTATAGTAATTCATTATTGTGGCGTAATCAATTCCGATACCGCTTAACCTTAATTATGTGTTAAATAATAGTTAACCGACCTTAGGTTCACATAAGAGATCGGTATTCGGAATAAACGTCCTAACCCATGGGCACGTTCTAACTATGGCTATCCGTGCGTTAGTGTATGTTGTGATTAAGTGTGATGTATGTGACTTGTTTAATATGTTGTTGTTGTTGGATACTGTTATCCGTGTTGTTGAAATGGGATGTGATTTCCCTTATGTGTCTAACCGAGTTAGTAATGCTATATGATGTATGTATGTGATAAGTTCCATAAGGTAACCTTTAACTAATAAGTATATGTTATGTATGGAGAGGAATCCGGGTGTCCCGGTCGCGCGTATTGTTTGGGAGTTAATATATATATGTGAATTAACTCCCATCCTGTTATGTTAGGGTTGTCTTCCTTCATTGGATTTCGACCTCCCACTGGCTTAGCCAAAGCTTACCTACCCGACCTCCACATCGGGCTAGGAGGGAAATTATGTACAATGTTGGTAGGGTGTTGAAGCCTAAGTTCGCTTCAACTCCCTCTTTGTTATGTTACGGTTGTTCTTCCTCCTTGAATTACAACCACCCACAAGTTTAACCAAGGCTTACCTACCTCATCACTATTGGAGCTAAGGGAAATTGTGTATGTCGTGTACGGTTCTATATGAGGCCGCCACTCAAGTAAAGAAAATGTATGTATGTTGTGCTCGGGCTTATATCACCCCGACACTCCCTAAGTGAAGTTCATGTACTCTAAGAAGAGTGAAATTAAGTTGTGTGTGTTATAAAGTGAAGTGTGTTGTTATGTTGAGTGTGCTAACCTTGTGTCTGTATTCTATTAATGGATGTTTGCTTATAAGCATGATATGTGTGTGAGTTTGTGCATGTTTGAAATAAATCAACCGCATGCTAAGACGACAAATAGTTGTGCGTGGCTCGGTAGCATGCGGGCTGCGGGATTACCATACCAGCAAAGGTGCTGACCCCCTTTGGGGGCTCCCATACTTTTCAGGTACAAGGAACTAGAAGCCGTTCGAGAGTAGGACGGGGTAGTGTTTGTATGTGGTAGTCATGAGAATTGTGGATGTATTATAGGTGTAGTAAGACCGAAAATGTATCGGCGTTAGTTGGTAATTACTCGGTACAGCTGTAATGTAAGTGTATAATGATTGTTGGACATGGAACGGGATTTATGTGTAGTTGCTCGGGAGTTTAGTCCATCAGACTGGTACAATGTATGTATGTTAGCCTTGTTAGCCACGTAGGTGGCTAACGGCGTGTAACACCAAGGAGTTTAAGTTATGTTGTAAGTTGTGATTTCCGCTGCAAGGTGTTGTTAAGTGTATTGTTAGTAGTTGGGGTGTTACAATATGCCACTGACTTATGTAATATTTGCCACGATATAAATCGTTAATATACAAAAATACTCAATATTCATTTCTTACTTCAACAAATCAATTGTTTTTAATGAAGCTAAGTATATATTGGGTTGGCTAATATTTTACATATTATAATGTATATATACGGCTAATAATCCCTTATTAGCTTAAGTTTTAGATACAGATTAATGTTAGCCATTGCTTCAAAAATATATATGCCATGTATTTACTAATATATGATCCATACATGTGTGAAATATTTGCCACGAGTGTATATTGTCGAATTCACCACTTATTACTTAATGAATCATAATATCAATATTAATGAATCAGAATAATAAAATTAATGAATCATATTATCATTTTAGTGTATCATTGTATACATGTAAAATAATTTTTTTAAAGGTTGTTAAAACATATCCATGACTAGTCTTGTTTTGAAGAGCTTGAATTTAGGTGAACAATGATATAATTTTTTTCATTTTGGATTTATATATTAAAAGTTAGAACTATTTAAAGTTATTGTTGTTCTAATAAAAATAAAAAAAAATCAGATAAGGAGCGTGAATGTTGGGTGTGTAGGTGGGAGAGAAAAAAAAAATGTTAACCTCCTTTATGTATCATCCAATCAGAATTTAGCCTTTAACCAATCCTGCGCCTTTATACAAACTTGAATCACTTAACAATTGATTTTGTCAAAAGAAAAAAAATAAAAGGTAGTATGAATTACCATTTTTTCTGATGTTGACGTAGAAAACACACACACAATTACTGCAGCTTGTGCTGCTATTGGACGGTGCAATTACTTGATCATTTTGATCTCGTACACACAAAAGGAAAGAAAGGGAACATGTTCTCTGCTACAGCTGATCCCGAAGCGTAACAAAAACAGATATGATGAATTCGAGAGAAAGGAAATGAATTTGAGAGTAGAAAAAATATATTTTTTATTGTCAGAAAAGCTATGGGGTCCGGGACCCCGCCGAAACCCCCTCGGTCCGCCCCTGGAATAATCCCAAGACGGGATTGAGTATACAACCGAGAATAGATGTACAGGATGAGTTCAGTTTCTAGAGATATAATCGGCTACAAACCAGAAGAGAGAAGATGGCCGTGAGTAGAAGTAATAGAAAGAAGAAGAGAAAAGAAAATAATTTAGATTAAGTTTTACTGGTTTCTGATTTACTTCCTTGCCCTTACTAATACATCTCCCATAATAAAATAAAGTTTGCATTCATCTCTATCCTCAATATCTATTAATAAAAACATAAAAATACAATAGAGTATTAACAATGTATTTAATTTAACAATAAGAGCCCAATAAAATAATACTAATATACCAACGTAAATAGTAATTAAATAATTATCATATATTAGCTGAATAATAAATTAATTAAAACTTTGTAACATCCCGAAGTTTACCAAAATATAAGGTATTCCAACTTGGGAATGTAACGCTGCAAACGGAAAGTAAAATGGAAGTCAAACGAGCCTTAAAACCAAATTTTGAGGGATGTCTGAACTTGCGTCCGAATTTGAATGCTCGGACGCAAGTCGAGACTCAAAAACAGGGACGTCCGAACTTGTGTCCGAACATGGAAGTTCGGACAAGGTTCGAAACTCAAAACCTATATGTTTGAACTTGTGTTCAGACTTAGAAGTTCGGACACAAGTTGAAGCCAAAAATCAGAGTCGTTCGAACTATTGTCCGAACTTGGAAGTTCGAATGCAAGTCCAACAAAGTTCTTACGCGCGTCCGAACATGCGTCCGACCGTATAAGTTCGGACCAGTGCCGAGACTCACACTCAGACTCATCCTTGCATGCTTTCCAAACATGTAAGTTTGGACAGATGTTCGAACACAGTGATCAGTAGAAAGCCAGGGAATGCTTGGGACCTGTCCGAACTTACACATCCAGATGGATGTTCGAACAGGGCCAACTCTTCAAAATCAACATCCAAATTTCCCTTTTAACGTACTTTTGTTTGATAATGTCAATGATGATTCAAAAACAAAGAACTCTTAACAATTATTCAATGACAAACCAATTCATTAAACGATTTCAACGGAAAACAAATCCAATCCGAGGCATTACGAAAAACAAGTCAATTGACCATGAATCAATATTTTCAAATAGACATATTCTTTTTCGAAAACATAAATATACACATTCCTGTTTTTATCAAATATATATGAATCTTTCAAAAGTTTGTATAATGATAAAATAGCTACTATGACAAAAATATGTTTGATTACCTATAATAAATAAAAACAATAATTACAGTCAACAACTCCAAGATGATAAATTTAAATATTGAGTTCAAAACTAAGAAAAAAATTAATAGCGATGTATATGAATATATTTTTGGGGTATTTCATTACCAGTTCCCAAAAAAATTGTTTTCAGCCTCTTCTTCAATCTGGTGTGCAAGAGACGTAACAACTCCTTAAGTAGTTATCTCTACTGAGTCACAAACACAAGTAGAAAATGAAGAGAAACACAACCCATGTATGTTCCTTGTTCGTAGTTAGGATTGCAAAATTATAGTGAGTGAAGAGAAGAATTTAATAAGTTAAAGTACATTACGAGTTCTCAAATGACTTGTTTCTAGCCACGTTTTCAATCTGTCCTACGAGAGATGCAAAAGCTTCTAACTTGTCTCTATAGAGGGCACAAACAACACATTTTTTCACTCACATTATATAAAGCACATAGCGTGCACAACTAATTATATACCATAATTATACACACATTTTGCACACACAACTAAATTCATCACCCACAATCACATTACAATCTAAATTTAATCCTTATCACAACAAACTTACAACACTTAAAATAAAATTTGAACTCATGTTTTAGGGCTAGCTTCTTTGGTGTCTTCGTACTGCTGCTGGTGTTCACTGTTATGTTGCAGAGGTGGGTCACTGGCGGTGCAATGGTGGGCGGTGGCGCGGGGAGTGGTGGTGGTGGACGGTGGCGTGAAGCGATGGACGGTGGGGTGCAGCGGTGGTCGGAGCTAGAAAGGGAAATCACCACTAATATCGCAAGTTGAGCAGAGAAGAGAAGAGAGCGTAGTGTTGATGTTTTGGCATGAGGGCAGTGGAACGACGTTGATTTGAGTACAAATAAAAAGGATATTTCAGTGGTTGTTAGATAAACAATGAAAGATATCTTTTTGGGCGGTTGCTACTAACAACCACCAAAATAGCCTTTTAGCATGCTTTTTCCCAAGATTTTATTTTCATCTTCATGTAATAGCTTTTTTTCGATGAAGTTTTCCACGCATGTTAGATGTAGTAGATGCCTCATTTGTAGGAAAATTTTAACTTGTATATGAATTATAATGACAAATTAATAGATTTTCTTTGATAAATTGAGCTTAGAGCCAATATAAAAATCAGGTGAATGAGGTAGATTTGAGCCTCATTAAAACCTCCTAAAAACCCAATGGGATAAAAACTTAGGAAAGAAAAAGAGTACCCACCACATCCAATTACATCTCTATTAACATCCTAACATTGTGAAATGGAAAGAACAACAACTAACTATGTAACATCACACAATTACTCCTGGCCAAGAATAAGATACATTCCGCATTACATTAGCTACAAATAATCCTTTAGAGATACTACTTCAATAAAGTACTCACATGATAATGGAAGCTCCTTCCAACAAACTTTTGTCCACCTCCACACTCCAAGCTTAATTTGTAACACCATTCGATCAACCACAAGAGTTTCAGCTTAAATTATCACTCTGTCGGTTCAGCCATTTGTGGTATATGCCATAGCATAATGTCAATTTCCAGACCTGTTTAACCTTGCTTGCCATGTGGAGGGAAAACCAGTCATTACAGATTTCCACAACTGTTAGTTTGAAGATGAACAACTGATTCCACCACCGTAAAATTTGTTCTCAAACTCCTATTATTTTCGGGCATAGAAATAGAACATGTTCCAGGCTTCCCATCGTCATCTTGCACCACGGGAACAAGCTGTGTCTAATAGGAATTATATTCATCTCGAATAGAAGTTCCCTAGTTATGAGTTTTCTCATGAGAGTGAACCACATTATCATCTTTACTCGTGGCTCACATACCTTTTCCAAATGTGTTTCAGGTCAACCCCCTTTGTTTCATCCGATTCAGGTCCATCTAGGCAGCTTAGTGAAGTTGTGATGTCCTTAACGATGGACCTGTTATCTTTATTTCTCCAGATGCTCTCATCAAGTTGGAGTGAGGAGGAGGGTTTAATTGTCAAAAATTCAGTGAGTTTTGATACCATATTTTCCTTGTAATAAAAGAGGGCCCTTCGCCATAGAAGATTCCAAGACCACTCTCCATCATTCCACTCTCCCATGTTTGATACCTTGTGATCTTGCTATAGACTAACTTGGAACAACCAAGGGAACCTTCTCTTTAGTATCCCAACATGAGACCATTTGTCCAGCCAGAACATTATATCTTGCCCATTTCTAATAGTTAAACATACCTTTTCTTCTATTAACTCTCGCAGTGGTTCGTTCTCAGAAGTAGCCTTGATGATCGATGACCATACTCCCTTGTACCTGCCAATATCTTCATTAATCTCATCAGTATGAAGGCCACTTCTAATCTTGTATATAGACATGACCGTCTGCTTCCAGAAAGAGTTATGGTTACGTGTCAAATTCCACCTCCATTTTGCTTAGAAAGCAAGCTTTTTGATCTGTAAATCCGAGAATCCAAGACCATAGGCCTCTTTTGGCTTGGTCATTTTTTTCCCATGAAACGGTAGTCTAGAACTTTCTCCTATTCTTCCCCCAGAAGAATTGTCTCTGTAATGTGACAAGCGTGTGTCTCACTTTTGCCGGAATCACAAACAAACTTGCATAATAAAGCGGGATTGTATCAAAGAACGAAACGTATAAGCACTGCTTGCCCAGGCTTGGATAAGCTGGTTGCCTTCCAAGTCAACAACTTAGACTCATCTTTATGTATGATCGGATCCTATGTCGACACTTTTCTTGGATTTGCACCCAATGGACATCCTAGGTATGTAGTTGGGAGGGTTCCCATCTGGCAGCTAAGGATGTCTTTTACCATTTGTTTCTCTTCTTCACTAGCATTGATACAAAGTGTCATAGCCTTCTCCATATTCAGTTGCAGTCACAGAGCCACTCATCTTTGCAAAAAAAATGAGGATTATATGTATTTGTGTCAGCTCATCCTTGCTAACTTCACTAAATAACATCACATCATCAGCAAATTTCAAGTGGGTCACTCTCACTTGCCTTGCCCCTACCTTTAGCCCCAAGAATTTATGGTGTTCAACCGTACTTTGGATTGGCTAGTTTAAAGCTTCAACAGTAATAACAAATAAAGACGGGGACCATGGGTCACCTTGTCGTAAACCTCAGCTGGGTGAGAGTGGTTTTGTAGGTGATCCATTTACCAAGATCGATATCCTTGAAGTCGTGACACATTCCTTCATCCAGCTCCACCACTTAATGCCAAATCCCATATGCTCTAGAATCATGTCTAGAAAGTCCCAAGAAACACAATCATAAGTGTTTTTTAAATCATTCTTTAACAACACCCATTTCCTCCTATTTATCTTCAATTATGTTATAACCTCATCTGCAATAAAAGGGCCTTCAAGGATACTTATACCTTTGACAAATTAATAATTATCACCTTTGACTCGGCTTATTTCTTAATATAGTTCCTTGAATGCATCTTATCAGTATTAAGAGCACCTTGTTGATTTATATGTTATTAGTAACTACCTCAAATGGTTAGAAAGTTCTCACACTTTTTGTTTCATTATTAAGGATCCTAGATTAGTCTTATAGCTCTTGAAATCCTTAAGTCAGTACTTTTAATATATGTAAGATGGGTACTAGTGGAACACAAAATAGCTTCACATAACTCAACACTATGGTAAAACTCTCTCTAGCAACTAAGTTATTTTTCCTAGTGAACTCCACTTCCCCTGCGAGTATGACTCCCTTCATTTTTGCTATCGTTCTCTGCCTCTAGTGCTGCTTCATTTTCCAAGTGAGGGACTCTGCTTCTGTATGTGAAAAGACTGGTGCCACATACCTCAATCTCCACCACCCTCTTCTTATAGACGGTAATGATGGGGGTAAGGATAATCATTACTTCTACTTTGCCACTTTAGACACGATCAAACTTCACTCTCGGCGGCTGATTTTCTGCCTTCCCAAGGACATGCAAACTAAGTTTGTAGTGGAAAGCCCCTTGATCTTCCCTTCGCCTACCCAATTCCTCCCCCCCCCCCTCCTATTTTAAGTCGACGGTTCCAGCAACACCCTCACACTATGTCTTACTCTCCTCTTCCTGTGAAACCGTAAAATCTCATCTCCAAAAAACTCAGCCTTCCTCGCTTACTATTCGCCACTTAGTACCAAACTATGGATGCGATTATGATCAATGGTTTGAGCTTGGTAATCATGAGATGTTTGGTGGCCCAGTTGTTTTCGTTCATCCCTATCTGTGCAGCTACTCTTGCTCAAATCCTTCAAGGATATTGGACTGAATTAAGCGGGTTTTGCTTCACAAAAGGTAGGCGCAAACCTCTTCATCTTTGAATTCGACATTGTGGAGGACATGGAAGCGATTCACATTAGAGGTACCTGAACGATTCATAGTAATCTTCTAGAAATTTAGAGTTTAGATCCTATGAAGCCGGACGCACAACAAGAATTTTGTTGGATTCCTTTTTGGGTGAGGGTTTATAATGTCCCGCGACATCACCACACCCTGAAATTCATAAAAGGGATGTAGAGAAGATTGGTCATTTCTTTGGAGCGATCGAGGATGGAGAGGCATCAAGCTTCAGGTTCTTACGCTTCAAAGTCTTGATGAACATTCAGATCCCTATCATTCGAGCACTACCAATGATGGTGGATGGGCAGTATTTCTTGTTTTCTATATCATACGATAATATGCCACTTATCTGCTCTATATGCGGTTTATTCACTCACACAATTGTTGCATGCCCGCATGCTTGGCTGGCGGAGGAAGGAGGTTCCCCCTTTGGAATGTGGTTATCTACGGAAACCTTCTTGGCAAGGAGAAGAGCAGAAGAGAGGGAGTTCACGGACCAGCAGAGTGCTCCAACTAAGGTGGGGAACAACCACATTTGGGCTCCTGTCCCACTGAAATCTTCAGCTTGGATGGTGAAGCCGATGACCATGCATGAGGGTTTTCAAGTGGATTCTTTGAATTTCCTAGACAAGAGAAAATATGGTGAAGTTCTTTCAAAAGCTTCTTGAGCTGAAGATTGGGAATTGCAGCTCCCTGATGTACGAAGAAGAGGCAAGGGTAAAGCTCCTGCAACTATGACAATGACGAAATCAGTTCCAAATAAGGAAAAGAGTAAGGAGGGTGTCTAAAGGACTGGTTAAGAACAGGGGGAGTGATCGAAGGGTAGGAATGCAAGCCTCGACACTACCTTTGCATTCTGGAAGTTCGAGTTAGTGTCCTGTTTGGGTCCTTATGGTTAGTTTGTTTATGTTGTCTATTAGTAGTGTATGTTATTTGTCTGAGGAAGTCCTTTGTTTGGTTACTACTAGTGTTTGTTCTGTCTTTGTTCGGTGTCAATGGTGGAAATTTTGGCACTTTTTGGGTTAGTACAAAGTATGGTCAGAGAGAATTGGATCAAAGGGTGGTAACTCGGACTTATCACCTTGAGTGTTGCTTCCTAATTGCATGGGGCCAAACGATGGTGTTCCTGTGGTGTGGAGGCGGGGTTTTGCTCACCGGAGTGGTTGCAATGTTGATCGGTGTTCTTGGTTGGTAGTGTCTTTTCTTTTCGATCGAGTCGATGCTTAGGTACATGGGTTGGTAGATTAGACATGACAATTAGCTATGTAATGTGTTGCAAGTTTGCACTAATGATTTAATATAAGTCTATAATTTTTGAAAAAAACTCAACACTATGGTATATTAATTTTCTTCAATAGGTTGGATCTTTTGTTGTATTTTAAATAGTTTGAATGGAAGAAAGAAATTTTTTGTTAGGGCTCGTGTTATTAATTAAAGGAGAAATTCATATATTGTGCTTAATGTTTCTTTAATTTATTAAATGTTATTTAATTTTGTATTGTTATAGAATGCCAATAAACTTGAGGTTAATTCACAAAATGTCACTCTAACCATCGATAATAGAGAAAAATACAGAATTACTTTTGTGTATTACTCCCTTGATTAAGAAATATAACTTGTTTTAGAAATTTGCATTAAGAAAAGTTAAACAATGTTTGACGTACATCTACTTTTTACTTTTGTATTTAAATAATAATTAATTTTACAGTAGATATATCCAATATATCAAATAGTATATAAAAAACTGGAATAACTCATATTTTAAAACAATTTAAATGCTAACCAACATATATTTTTATAAACGAATGTAGTAACAAACTAGTGTAAAACTTCACAAAACTAAGCATCTCGTTAGGTTCAACCTTTCCTGATGCTTTTAGAGCTAAGTTCCCTTTACTTTTCCTTGAGTCGTGTGGATCCAAGGCTTTTCCTAGCTCTCATCGTAGATTATTCAAAGGAGATTAAGTTATGTTGGTATTATGGGACCCACTCTTTAAATTCTCACCATTGATATAAGAAAAAAAAAAATCAACTCAATGGTAGATTCTCTGGGAACACTACAATGACTAGCGTTTTGAGAAATCGATAATCTTCGTCTCATATTTTCATCTACTATGAGAACTACCCTACACGTAATGAGTGACGAACATAGTAGTAATGAAGGAAGGGCCGCAATGTGCCAATGTCAAACTGATTTATAGGCCGGACTTTCCAGAGTGATGGCCCAAACTTTTCTACAGTTATGACAGCCCACTTCAAATAGTGGGGAGCCGAACAAATATCAAAACACATTTTTATTTCTCTTTTAAAAATAAAAAACCACAAGCCTTCATTAGCATTATATAAGAGATAATATACACCATGAAATGTCATTACACGAAACACCTACATGACACATGCTGACCTTACCTACCTAGATTTGCTAGGTTATGCAGTGTCAAATTATTTGTTTGATTAACATGAGTCTAAAGACTCGTTGAAAAGAAAATATGAAAGCTAGAACATATATACTCCAATTGTTTCACTTAATGGTGTATTACTGGACTAGTTTTGCACTGTAGTGTTAGCGCAGCCAAATTGTTTCACTTAACGGTATTTCATTGTAAAAGATAGTGATATTTTAGCCCAAGTTATTCAATAAGTACCACGTAGAGGTGATTAGGTGAATGACAAATTGATTGGAGATTTATAGAATCTGATACCCCAATCAAGTTAAAGAGGCTGATGGTTTACGCCGTCATTGTTTTTCTTCCAACCCGAGATAATTTTTGTTTATTATTCTACACAAAAAGGCCTTATGTGTTTTTGAAGTTGAGTTAATTCTCTGACTTTGTCCAATATATCTATAATATTCAACTTGATCAAATCAAATAGATATAAAAGTAGGAATATGAGATGGGGTCATAGTTTTGTACTTGGTACTGCATGAATCATGCAATAATTTCTGTTTCTCCAGTTGAGGTCAATTAATTAATCAAATTCGTCTCTTTTGATGAGGATGTGTATGCATGCTGTGAAATAATTGATCGTTCTCTCTTCCTTTATATATATATATATATATGGTCCCCAAATTTTAAAGATTTATTTTGACAACTAAAATTTTAAAGATAAGGAATGTCGTAGAATTAAATACTAATCCATATCTATATGTAAAAAAAATTAAACCACACAAGTAAGGATTGATTAGAATTGAATAAAAATATCTTCCAATCACTCACATATAATATACATATGTATGTTGCAAGCTTGTTATATATGATATCCAATTTATATATAATTAATATTCAGCTGAAACGGGGAAGAGCCGGACAGGCGTACGTGACGTGTTTAATTAGAGTTATAATGTGTGTAGTACAAATAGTGTAAAGTCAAAGCTGTACTGCACAAATAAATTTTGAGTTCGTTGGTATACATGACAGGGCTAATTAGCTAGATCAAAAGAGAGTTGCTTGTAAACATGAGACCTCCAATACATTTCCCACTACCTAGCTCTACTGATCAATTAAATGTCGTATGATCCCGCGATCTTCAAATTCTGAAGCAGCTAGCCAATATTATCCATCTAGCTAATAAAACCAGTCTCCCGCCGCGTAAATTAGATTAATAACATCTTCTTTATAGAAGAGAGTAATGATGGTAGTTACGTACTACTCCAAATCTTTCATCATAATCAGCTGTTCAATCTTCCTCTTCTCTTTTCTCTATAATTTCTCCTTGATTCATGCCCATGGAGGCGCTTCCCATGACAATGATGAATCATCACCTCCTCACGGCAATCTCCATTCAAACTCATTGATAAGAGTCAAGATATGGTGTCTTCTAATCTTTTTCTTCGCAACTTTTTTTCCTGGAATCTCACCTTACTATCTTCGATGGAACGAGAGTTTCTTAATTCTGGGTACACAGTTTTCAGCTGGTGTATTTTTCGCTACAGCCTTACTGCATTTCTTGAGTGATGCAAGTTCAACTTTTGAAACGTTGACTGACAATCATTACCCTTTCTCATACATGTTGGTTTGTGCTGGGTATCTACTCACCATGTTGACTGATTTAGTTGTGGCATATGTAGCTCAAAAGAGTATGGTGGGTGGTACTCATCAAATCAGTGGTACTGACAAGTTAGAAGATGGAGATGAGATCAGGTCAATATCAAATGATGATGAAGGTGTTGTTGTAAGGAAGACGACCGCCACAGCAGCTCATAACCCGATTTTAATTAAGGCGGCTTCGTTTGGTGATAGTATTCTCCTTATACTTGCTGTGCTTTCATTCTGTTTTGAAGGATAGCTGTTGGTATTGCAGGTACTTACCTATACTAATGCGATTATTAATTCATTTCCAACATTTTTTCGGTCAATTCATAAATTTTGCGCGCACGCAGACAATGAAGCGGACGCATGGAGAAACCTATGGACAATTTTACTCCACAAAGTGTTTGCAGCTATAGCAATGGGTATAGCTCTATTAAGAATGATACCAAAGAGACCATTCCTGACGACAGTAGGTTACTCCTTTGCATTTGCAATATCAAGTCCGGTGGGAATAGGGATAGGTATAGCAATCAACGCCACAACGCAAGGGAAGACATCTAATTGGATATTTGCAATTTCGATGAGTTTGGCATGTGGTATCTTCATCTATGTGGCAATTAACCACCTCATTGCTAAAGGATATAAACCAGCAGATGGATCCAAATGCTACTTTGATACTCCCATTTATAAGTATCTCGCGTTGGTTCTTGGTGTTTTTGTAATTTCTGTTGTTATGAATTGGGATTAATTATTATAATTACTTTTATATTTCCTGTTTTTCATAGATTTCATCTTAGCTTGTCTATTTTTGTCTCTTCTCACATCATAACTGGAATTCTAAATAAATATTTAAATAGATCTTTGGTTCTACGATATCACCCAACAATAGACAAAACCACAGGTTGGTCATGTATCCCACCCTAATGATTTAGTACTTTTCATTAGAAATATATATAGCTGATTATATCCTATGACTATTAAAAACAGAAACTTACGTTAATTCCTTTGATATTAAGGAATAGGATAGCAAAAAATATCTGAAATTCTCTTGCTTTTTGTCTGG
This sequence comes from Limonium bicolor, assembly GCA_023374045.1. Classification (NCBI taxonomy): domain Eukaryota; kingdom Viridiplantae; phylum Streptophyta; class Magnoliopsida; order Caryophyllales; family Plumbaginaceae; genus Limonium; species Limonium bicolor. The sequence continues at coordinate 248,732,918 of CM041781.1, read as the reverse complement.
TACAAATAGATTATAATCAAATGACAAACTAACTAAAAAGCCAAAGGCATATTCAAAAAAAAAAAAGCTAAACCAAAAGGCAGGGGTCGTTTCCTTCTAGAGAGGTGATTTAGTAACTTTTTAATCGCAAAGTGTCACTGTACGCCAACAAACACGGCTACCTCACTTTTACCATTCATTAGATTAGATATCTCACGGTAAACTGCTTTAAGTCTTTTTCTCGCACAAAGCATAGTACTGTGTATGATGAACCGACCATTTCTGATTTGATTTGATAACCTGCAGGTAGCGCAAACTAACAAAATTTAAATTTCTTTCACTTAAATTGCCGTAACACTGAAAATTCGGTCTTGTAATTTCATCCTTCGTTTAAATTGGTTTATTTGTTCTCATATATATCAATCTTTTTAATTTTACAATGGTGAATTCTTATCTTGGTTACAACAAATATTCAATAAAAAATGATGAAAAGGAAAATACAATTTTTATACATACTTTATATATATATATATATATGTTTTATTTATTACATAGACAATTAATACAACTTTTTTTTACTGTATGTATTTTTTTTTTTTGATAAATGGCTGGAGAACCAGCTTACAAGGTGATACTTTGGCAAAGCCTTTCTCACCAAAAAATTTGACAACAATCAAAACTTAGAGGAAAAGAAAACCAAATATTAAAACTAGAAAATAATAAAGTGAACAGATCTTTTGCAGATATGCTGTCGGTTCCATTCGAAGCAAAGCCGTTTGACTGAAGCCCCAGATTTTCTCCAGTCCGGCACCACGCCTTCAAAGACCACTCTATTCCTTAGACTCCGAATTGCCTAAGAATTACTGTATGTATGCAACTAAGAATTGTTGCTGAATGCATTCAATAAGTTCGTTATTATGGATTCAATAAGAATTGTTGCTAAATAAATTACCATGCAACCATGCAGTCAGTGACGGGTAATACTTAGCTTCTTGTAGATCATGATCGCACTAGTAGAGCCATATTTACGTGTGTGCGTGTCCCCACTCGTACCATTGAGTACAGTGCAAAACAAGCGTACGAATTTGTTTTATGTATCATACAAGACGAGTAGTTGGTACAACTACAAATTAAGAAAAAAATTCACACCCACACCACACCCACACTCACACCCACACCCATAAGATGTATACACACATCTCAAACTTACTTGTCCAACTATGTATAATTATGCTATACGCTTCGTGCTTAACAAGTATAACAAAAATGCTAACGAAAGCTTGAGAGTTGTGTGAACCCTAGGTTGCATTAGCCTAACTTCTTTCCCACATACTATCCCTGCCATGCTCACAAAATACTAGTATACTGCAAGAAACTCATGAAGTTTAAAACGTTTGATAAATATATTAAATGATTCTTTGGACTCTGGATCCTAAAAACTAGCCTTTAAACTAGGGACAATTCACAATACTTCTAAAAAGTTTCACAATTTATTATATACCTTAATTTTAAAACCCATTCTTAATATATCTTAAAAGTTTTGAAATTTACAATATACCCCTACTTCATGAAATGATCTTAAAAATGACTATTTTACTCCTGACATTGCAGATAATGTTTTAAGTTCAAAATATCCCATTTTTTATAAATAGACATTTTATGAAATACTACAAAAATATTTGAAGAAGTAATAAAATCATGAAATAATTAAAAACATATATCCAATTGAAACAAAATTCATAATTCTTAAATATTAAACATACACAAATTTCAAACAAATTATTATCATCAAGTCTTATTCTTCATTAAAATATTTACATAACCATAATTGATTACATATTATATAATAAATATATATATATGTCAATTTATAAAAATATTTAATCCACTATAATATGAGGTAAATAAATTGACATATATATATGTTTATTATATAATATTGTGTTAACCATAACTACAAATATTTTAATGATGAAGAAGACTGATAAAAACAAAGTTTTATCAAGGTAAAAATGAGAAGAAAAAATATCAATTTGTTTGAAGTTTTGTGTATGTTTAATATTTTTAAAAATTATTAAGTTAATTTTAATTTTATATTATTATATTAAATTTTATTACTTTTTTATATATTTTTGTAATTAATTTCATAAAATGTCAATGAATACAAAAAGTGGCATATTGTGAGCCTGAAATATGATCTGCAATGTCAGAGGTAAAATAGTCATTATTCAAAATCATTTCACAAAATATGGGTATATTGTAAATCTTGATACTTTTTAGAGTATATGAAGAACGAGTTTTAAAATCAGCAAATATAACGAATTATGAAGCTTTTTTGAGTATATAATTTCTTTAGTTTAATTATTTATTTGCACCCTTGCTATCAACGGATACTCTAATGTTGTATAAGATTGAATTTTTACCCATAACTTTGTTTTCTATTTTTTTAACATACCTTATTACCATTAATTAGCAAAGTGCATCTACACACCTAGGAATGTCATTACACGAAATACCTACTGTTTGACCAGTCCTTCCTAAAAAATTTAAGAAGTTGACCTGGTACATTGAATGTTCTCGGTATGAAGACCCATAATATTTGCTTAAATGTTGGTATAAAATATCTTCCAAGATGCTTCTAACTTCCTAATGCATTTCTCCTTGACCGTTACGGGAACTTATATTTTGTTTCCATAACTGCGGGACTCCATGGATCTGATCCATTAGCTACACCAACTCCCAGAATTTTTCCTTCCAGCTATATGCAAATGGCACTAATACCATAACCATCCTTCCCTACACTTCCATCAATGAAAATATGTGTCTCACTTGTGGACGGGGTTGTGTTGGCATGTGCATATGGTGTAGGTATAACCGGTGGTTCAGCTTAGCCTGCCATATCGAGCTAGGATTGAGCTTGGTCCATACGAATGTCAAAGTCGCATGTTTGATCATGATTCAATTGGCATCTTGCAAACCATAGCTTCCAGATGAAACAAACCATGGGTTGGATGATAGAGGTTTCACTGGATATACAAAAGAAGAATAGCCAATCATGGAAAGCTGCGTCATCTTTAATGGAAGTTGGTATATTAATATTCATGAGAGACCATAATTTCTTGACCGCTTGACAACTTAGGTTGACATGAGTCATATCTTCAACTCCTCCACAAAGAAAACATAGTGGATCAACAGAGGATATACCACTCTTCTTAAGAGAAGCGCTTTGCATGGGATGATTCCTTGGAAAATTTTCCACATAGTCAAACGAGTGCGGAGGGGAAAGACGCATTTACGAATAACCTTCACTGCCTTTCCAACTTGACATAGACCTGATTGAGAGTCTTCGTCCCGGTTTTAGATAAACATGGCTAATTGGTAAGCCAACTTGATTGAGAATTTGCGTGACTTGGATTCTCTCAACACCATGAGTCTGATTGAAATACCCCATAATTAGAAACAGTGATTAATTAGGCTAATTATAATTTTTAAAGGCTTAATTACACTTAAATAAACAGAAGAGAACAAATCCCGAAGAAAACGGACCTTTAAAATGGGTTAAAAGCATAAGCGAACCTTAAAGCGCGTTTTTCGAGGAAACCGGGAAAACACGACTTTAAGCGGGCCAAATAGACTCGAAACAATTTTGGTCAACTGAATAGTCATTAATAAATATTAGTGAAGCTTTAGAACCAATAAAACCAAGAAAATGGGAAAATAGTAAAAACTGTCAAAAATGAGAAGTTGTGGGGTAGAAACATAAATAACTCAAACTTATGTGTTCACTTTTGAAAATAAAAATGTGAAATCTGTGTGTGTGCAGTGGGGGTCCGATTTTGAGCCTCTCTCACACTCCCTTATTAAATTGTGCTAATGCACTGCAAGACAAAGAAATAAAAAGCAAATACACTCACCTCACTTTACCACTCTCTCTCCTACCCTCACATTCTCTTCACTCACGCACGCAGCCCTATCTCCCTCACTCTCTATTTTCTTCCTCCTTCAGCCGACAACAATGGAGAAATGAGAGAACTCACACCATTCTCCACTTCTCTCCTCTTGTTACTCCCTTGAAGCTCCTCCAAAAATTATAAAAATTACACCATTGTCTTCCTCTCATCAAGGAGAGTATTCCCCTCTTTTCAAAATCCAAAAAGGAGCATTTTCATCTCCATGGGTGTGGAGCATTTGGAGCTTGAGTACCACCATTTGAAGCACCTTCACCTCCTTGTCATTTTGAGGTAAAAACATTCTTGAAAACCCATCTTTTTCTAGCCCTTATTTGCAAAACGAAAATTCAAAGTAAGCCTTGCCTTGCTCCTTGCATTCCAGCCAATTTTTGGCTTCTCTTGTGGGCTAGGAGTCTTGCTCTCTTGCTAGACAAGAACTTCATTCATTGGTGGGAAGGTAACACTCTTTTCTAAACCCTAAAACCTAAATTCTAGGGTTAGTTTAAAATGAATGCTAATGGTTGGTGTGTATTGGTATGGTGGTTGTAGCATTGTGTATAGTGTGAGGAAGAACAAGGAAGAAGGAAAGAAGGAAGAAGAAGGCAAGAAGGAAAAGAAAAACTAGAAACACAAGGTAACCCTCCTTACCTTGAGCTAGTTTTATGTGTAGTACTGTAACAGATTTTTAGGTAATTAAAAATGAGTAATGTATGTAGTGTGAGTAGTAATAATGTAGTAGTATAATGAAGAGGAGAATGAAACAGTTTTGAAGTTTTTAAAGGATGTTTAAAAGCTTGGGAAAACCATGGGTAGTAAATGTGTATGTGCAGGAATTTTATGGTGTTGTAGTGGAGTTGAATTGTGTGTATAGTGTATTGAATAAACAGGTATGTGAATGAGCAATTGTGAGCTAAAGTAATGTGTGGGCAAAGTGAAAATTATAGGGGAGACTATGTCCAATTTTGCCTAGGAATGAGAGGACTTAAGTGTTTAAGAAGAGGAAGTAACCTAGGGGATAACTAGTTACATTTGGAGAGTTTAAAATGAGTAGTTTAGCATCTTGAAACAGATTTGGAAATGAGTTTGTAAATGGGATGGAACTAGGATGTGAGTTAATGTATTTAAGATGCTAAGAGTGGCATTAGTTGAGGGAGTACTGGAGGATGGGAGTTGAGGGGAAAATCTGTAGCATAATGGAGAAAACAAAATCTATAGCATTAGTGGGAGTAAAAACTTATGTAAGTGTTGAAATGAAATGAGAAAAATTGTATAAGTGTATCTAGGATCGAGTAATAAGTTTGGTGAATGAATCAAGGTGATTTAGAGCATCAAAATGAGTGGTAAACCTTTTGGGAAGTATTGGTAAAGATTGTGGAAGGAATGGGAAAGAAAAAGAATTGAAAACAAGGTCTGTAGCAACTTTCTACTACCGACCGACCCAGAGACTGGATCGGTCGGTGGGCCGGTCGGGGCTTAATCAACGAAGAACAAACATTCTGGAACGGACCGACCCAGGAGCCGTGAGTCGGTCGTGGGTCGGTCGGACTAAAATTCCCGGTTGTCGAAGTTTCTGACTTCGACCGACCCAGAGGTTGGGTCGGTCGGTGGGTCGGTCGAAGCTTGGACAACGGGACTGGAACTTACTGGGATGGACCGACCCAGAGGTGTATGGGTCGGTCGGAACAGTTCTGGATCGGTTGGGAGAAATTTCAGAGAACGTAAACCTACTGGGATGGACCGACCCAGGGGTTGGGTCGGTCGATGGGTCGGTCGACCCAAACTTACAAAAAAAATGTTTTATTATATGATTATAGTAATCATATGTAGGTATATATATGTACGCCAATACACATGTATGCACATGTATGTAGTAAAACACCATTAATAAAGTAGAAATGGTAAGAAAGTAAGTGCATGAGTGAGGAAGTAAGTTTAAGGAGTAATAAGGAAAATAATGGTTTTATAATCAAGTAAGAAGGTAATGGAGTAGTAAGTATACATTGAAAGTATCAATGAAGGAGTAAGTTGGATCAATAATAGATCATTGATCATACAACTTCATGTATGTATAGGAATCAAATAGTTGATCATCGAAGGAACCCGGTAGTACGAATACGACGGTGAACGGTATGATTTCTTCATGCCCCGTATCCTAACTTGGTTACCCCGATTTGTGTGCTTATATGATCACCAATAAGATAATTGCACGAATCGGACTTATATTGCACATAATTGTGTTTGAACTATATTGTTCTTGTTTTATGCTCTTGAACATTTAGTTTGTATAATTCATGAAATGAATGAATGAGAATGAAGTGCATGTGTACAGGACGAGTACTTGTGTATTGTATTGATGTATGGTGTGAAAGTAATGACTTCTACTAATTCCTAACCACCTAACTCCTAACTTGAGTAATGAGTAAAATGGAATGAGTAGAAGTCCGATATAGTTTCGGCCACACGTGAGGATAAGGAAACACAAGAGGTTGGATCCGAATCCTGGCTGTAATCTTTTCCATGGACCAAATCCCTTGAATGGGTAGCATCCGGGATTAGTGGGCCACCCTAAAGCCCGGTGGTGGGATGTAGTAATCCTTGCCCGAAGGTCATACCGACTTGACTTGAGTAAAGTAAGTAAGAAGTAAGTATTGTATGTGTATCGGTCATGACTATTGTAAGTCATTGACCTTGAGCAAATGAGTATTGAACACCCGATTAACCCGGGTGTGTAATGAAGCTAACATGACCTCTGTATGGAATGGAGAATTGTATCTCCGTAATGCGGTGAGTATTCGGTACGTAAGAACGGTTGACTTGTAATGTTTTCCTTGCATGCATTGAATGTATGTATGCCTTGTGAATTGAATGTCTTGAATTGCATTGTATAAAGCATGTATGTATGTATGAATGAAACGAACCGCATGTATTCGACCAAATAATTGGCGTACCCTCGCTAGTACGCGGGGTATGCGGTTATCATATGCAGCGTAAGCTGACCCCCTAGGGGGAATGTTTTTATTCTACAGGTACCCGCGAGGCGTGATGGTAGAGTAAGGACCGGAATTAATTCTTTTTGGAATAGTTAGTAGGTAGGAATGGTGTACCGAGTTGTACACGGCTAAGGCCATTTTGAGTAGCCGGTGTACCATGTGGTACACTTTTTGGATATTGAATTATGAATGGATAGAAAGGAGTAGATGTATAAACTCTTAACTCTTGGGAATAGTCTTGGAATGTAATTCGTATATTTTGGATACTCGGTAATCAAATGTAAGTAAGTATTTGGCGTTGTAAAGTAAGTATCATGTATTCGGTATATTCTAATCGTCAGACCGTTACAATAAGTAATAGTAGCCTTGTTAGTCTTGGATGGCTAACGGCGTTGTATCACCCGCCGGGAGTAAGTAAGTAAGTATTCCACTGTGAGTAAGGTAATTATGAGGATGATTAGAGGATAATTGAAGGATTAGCGGTTGGGGTGTTACAGGTTTCACCAATTCACTCAGAGGCATCTTTCTGGTATGATTCATGTCTTCATTACAAAACCAATCTCTAAGCCTATCCCCATTCCATTTTCTAGTTATTGGGTCAATAAGGAAATAAATGGTGTTTTTGTGTCGCTGGGGTAGTGGGATGGACCAAATCCAAGGTCTTCCTCCAGGCTTGCCTTGTATCCAGTGGTCTATGGGTCGAGTGGAGAGACCATTACCAATCAATTTCCTGGACCCAACATGTAAGAGCACAAGCGATCCCCAAAGTGAGCACCAAATTGGGATTGGTCATGCTTGAAGAAGATCTAAGTCATGGAAATATTTGGCTTTCAATACACGCGCTACGAGAATATCTTGGTGCTATAAAATTTGCCAACATTGTCTTGACATGAGAGCATCATTGAACATGAAAGCTGGTGGACGCCCCATCCCCCGTCATCTAAACTCTTATAGAGGAGTTGCCATTTTTTCAGCTAATTCCTTTCTTTCCAAGTGAGTCTAACAACCAAAATTGCCTAATGGCACTTTGGAATTCTGTAATAAGACTGGGGGGGGGGGGAGTTTCATAACCCCTATCACATATGAGGGGACAACTTGTGGGATAGACTTTATTATGATACCGCAACCTGCCTAGTAGACCAGAAGTTGCCAACTCATAATACGACCATGTATTATGTCCTTTATATAGTTGAAGATTTGTCTCATATTCCGTCCAGTAGCACTTGGAAAGCCAAGATAGAGTCCAAGATCGTTAACTTCTTTCACACCAAACACATTCACAACTTGGGCTCCCTGATGATGTAGTAGTCAAATTGATAGCATAAGGCCTGATTCTGCAACATTTATACTTTGTGTTGAGGCCTCCCTGGATTCTTCGTTTAGTTCCATCATTTGCTCTACATTAATTCTGGTTGCGAGGCTCAAAATGACACAATCATCCATGAAAAATATACTTGTGGTGTCATGTTGTAGTCCATGAAAGGTGATTCCATTAATGACTCCAGCTTAGGCTGCGATATGAAGGCTAGAAGATAGGGCCTTCATACAGCAGACAAAAAGGAAAGAGGATAGGGGGTCACCTTGTCGTAAGCCTCTACGGGGCCAAAAAGTGTGTCCCGGATGACCATTAACTAGAAATGTGGAGGAAACTGTGGTGATACACTTTTAGACTAGACAAGCCCAGTTATCGTGAAAGCCCATGCTACGTAGGATTCCAAGAACAAAGGAACACTCAACTCTATCGAATTCTTTAGCCATATCCAGTTTTTGAGTGCAAAGGACCCTCTCTGGGCTACTTTTGATTATTTCATAGTGTGGAGGATCTCGTGAGAAATTATTATGTTTTCAATGATTAAACGTTTTGGCACAAAACCACCTTGATCTTCATATATCAGCACTTTGAAGATTATACGGTAGATAGTGTTACATAAGGAGATTGGTCTGAAATCTGACATAGATGAAGCACCCTGTCTCTTTGGTATTAAGACTATATAAGTGCGGTTAAGGTCTGCTGGCATTTCATCCGTGTTTAAGACCTTGAGAGCAGGGTCAACAAAATCTTCTCCAATGGTATCCCAAATTATCTTGATGAATGTTCCGTTGGTTTTATCTGGGTCTGGTGTCTTATTTGTGTGTATATCACAGATCACCTGGAGCGCCTCTTCTCTGGAATATAGGATACCAAGCTTGTTATATTGTCCTGAGAGGAAGATGTTTTCCACACATGCTAGAAGATGGTGATTGGCCGGAGGTCTTGTTGATTGAAAGAGGTTGGTAAAAGTATGAACAATTTGTGACTTCAATTGTACCCTAGGTGGGGGCCGAGGCTCTGTGATGATCAGTTAGTTCATGTATGGTGTTAAATCTCCTTCTCGCTTGAGTGCCCTTGAAAAAGAAGTTTGTATTTCTATCCCCTTCCTTCGTCCATTGTTGCCTTGATCTTTGTGGCCAACGCGTTTCTTCCTTAAGTAAAAGCTAGTCAAGCTCTGATTAAGTTTCTTCCATTTGGCTAGATTGTCAGTCGAAGGGGTTTGCTTAGCTATCAAACCGATGTTCTTCTTAGTTAATTGATGCCCTCCGAATCAGCCCATACCTAACGTTCACCGAGGACTTTAGACTTTGCCGTAGAGGGAAACTTTGACCATATAGCCTCTTGGATTTTCTGGCAACTTCCATGTGTTGTCTATAATGAGCTTATAAGCTGGTTCAAGAACCCAACTGTTATCAAATCTAAAAGACTGTTGACTAGTGATTCACATCAGTAGTATAAAACCAAATAGAGTGTATCATGGATACATATAGTTATTTCCCAAGTTTTTGAATTTAGTAACCATATGTCCACTTAATTAATCAAAAGAGGCTCTTAAAATCAATTCGTTAATATATACACATGTTGTATATTTTATTAGCTATATAGGTACACAGCGCGCAGTAAGAAATGGATAGGGCTTGAATGTGAAGTTAAGTGGTCTGGGGGCGGCCTTAGTGGTGTGGGTGTGATCAGTAGCTAACTTGAAGTGGTACTCTATGATGATAGTTAACTTGCTTGGAAGAAAGCGTTTTGGGGGGTTTGATCAGATGTCCTTCTCCCACGATGTTTGTATCCACATGATGAATATCCCCTGTAACTCATGTTTGTTTCCGAAGCTCTATCTGATTTGAAACTTTAATTACTTTTTTTATATCATATGAAAAAAAAAAGAATTTGATTTTGAAATGTAGTTTAGTCTTTATGCGAATTGCAACAACAAACATAAACTTTCGATGTACCCACCTCCTCCTGCTGCTGCTTCGCATACCCAATCACCTAACCTAAAATAACAAATTACTATATACTGTATATATATAAAGGAGAGAATTATGAATGGTAAAACGAAAAGGTGAGTATAATTATGATTTAATATTCACTTTTTTACTGTTGGGAAGGAAAGGGGATAATATCAATCATTATATATGCATGTAAAATGGACCAAATTAGAAAAAAAGCTTGCTTAATCAGAAAATTAAGGCTGCTGCAGGTAGCTGATCAATTACATGTGTTTATTTAATTACTGGTGTTAGTTAAGGGTTTTCACTAATTCGTCAAAGACGCTGTATATTAATGACGTTGAATAGATTGGAGGGCGCGATGTGGATTTTTTTTTTTTTTGGCATACTACCTACCAAAGAAAGATTCATGTATTAAGCTAAGGTTGCATTATTCATAAAAGAAAAAGAATAACACAACTGGATGAAAGATAGCAACACATCAAACCAAGATTTTGACTTTAACATTACTCCATTGGGACCGGCTAGGCAGGTGGATTTGCGATTAGAGAAGCAGCTAGCTATTTGGTCAGGTGATTAGAAGGATCTTTCTTTCTTTTTTAAGATAAAAACACACCAAATTAATAAGCAAACTCAGTGGGGATTTAACGATTGTTGTACTACTGTCTCTATTATATAAAGAAACCTCATCACTTTGTCTTCCATCCACCATCAGATCATCATCAAACAACTCCATCTATCGATCGATCAACGGAGTCAGACAATTGATCAACTGCTGCTTTCTTTCCCTCTCAAATAATACAAGCACCACCAAGTTAAACAAGCTAGCTAGTGTGCGGTCGTGCGAATTGATCAACTACGTACTGATATCAAAGGATGGAAGTTATAAGTTCCCG